>OY796865.1:10147061-10881680 GCA_963680765.1 Agrochola lychnidis | reverse complement strand
TCACGATGAGGAAAAAAAAAGTGATGGCACTCCGGGAGTGCCGACAGAAGTGAAAACTTGAACAAGATCGCCTTGGTGGAAGAAAAATACTTGTATAGAACATTGGTCCGTAACCTTATCTAAATAAAGAGCACAATCGCGTTTACAAAACCTTTAAAGTAAAAATACTTGCATAGAACATTGATCCGTAACGTAATATTAATAAAGAGTACAATCGCGTTTATAAAAATGAGGAGTCGTCATGATGTCGTGAAATTAATGGTTTAGTCCCATCTCAAAAATGCCCAACGCGCCTAAAGAAGTTTTCTCTTCAAAAATTTTATTGTTTTTTCATGATTTCTTCTCAATTTTGTGGACTTGTAAAACTGGATGGTACACGTCCGACATTTAAAGATCATCATTATCATTTCAGTCGCCATTTCCATGTCAATAATGAATTTAAACCCCTTTACTTTCTTCCCCCCTTTTCTTATCCCCAAAATCAATTAGTCTAGTTTATTTTTATTTTTTTTACATAAGTGCACATTACTAAATTGTATGTAAGTTTTATAACATCCATAATGGACGAATGGATGACCCCTGTAACACAGGTTTTTCCTAGCATGGGGGTCATTGTTCAATATTTTGTATTAACCTATTTCCACGTGTAATTAAGTTTCAACCTGTATCTGTGTACTTTTATGTCAAATAAACAAATAAATAAACATATTTCGACCGGTTCGGTGCATACCGCATTCTGCGAATTCCAGCGGCCTTCACAAGATGATAGGTCCACTTTGTGGGAGGCCTTCCAACGCTACGTCTTCCGGTACGCATTCGCCACTCCCGAACCTTTCGGCCATTCGAAGACTATGCCAGATTGTAATTATTATATTTAAGCAGACAGTCAAATAATTCGCTGCCCCGGCGAATAAAATCGTAATCGTAAAAATTAATTTTACAGGAAAAATCAAAAAACAGTTTTTTGTGAATTTCTTATTAACTAGTTAATATACATAGTGGAATTGTTCAAATACCAAAATAAAAGTGATTTTTTACATTTACACCTCAAAATCTCGTAACTTCTGAAATAACCGTAGGAAATGAATGAAAAAAATTGACAGAGTGTAATCGAACCTCTAAATATCGAATACCTATGCAATAAAGTTAAAACTATCGTAACAGCATATTACCATTTTATTCGCCGGGGACGGCGAATTCACCTAATTGGTGATTTTTTGACTTTGTCTCCTATCTAAATGGCTAAGGCAAAGTAAAAATTATTATCCTCGTGCTTCACCACAGCTTTTAAACATTTCACTTTTACAGGCCCGTGCGGCAACGTTTATACCGTAAAGCCGTACTTTCGCTCGGTAATTTAAAAACAATACGAGTTTTACGATATATGCCTTTAGCACGCGAGCATACCATCTTCGCAAGTGAGGGCTTCAGCAAACACAGAGATGAATCATAAAAACGCACAATAGTTTACGAGTGCGACTGTACGACCAATTTTATTACTAGACGCACCCCCTTGCACTTGTGTTTTGTATCTACTTGTACAGACAACAAAGGAGTTTGGTATACAAGAAAAACTTTTCATCTTTCCACCACGCATTGTTATCTTCTGCGTTATAACTTTTTAATCTTAAGACACACACCGAGCGATAATATCGTAGATCAAAAACTTGTCTACTTACCCAGGCCCGGAGCCCGGAGTTGGGAAGACGGCGGTGGTGCGGACAGCATGTAAAACCGTTGGTCTTGCGCCTAATCTCTCTCAGGTCGTGTCGAATTTTCGTACCATCGGACTACTGGAGACTAGGGCGAGAGAGTGCATGGCACCTATGTCTGCGCACGCACCTGTAAAGGTCTCCCGCGTCGATCGCCAGTCTCCGCTGAGATTGACCGCCAAGGCCAAAATTTGGTGTGGAGGACACGCACAACATGGATTAAAAATAGTTCCAAGTAAACTGCCTGTATGCATATCTCTTTTGTCAGCTGTACTAGGTTGAATATAGCGGTAGTGAAACTTTTGTTGTCGTTCGTACAATATACATTCATTGTTTTTCCGTCGCTTCTTGTACTTCCACAGGTGAGGATGAAACCATGTAAATAATTTATGTATCGGTAAATAATTTATTTTGTTTACATCGTTATGGTGCGACCTACATATTATATACTGAACTTTGTCCTTTTTAGGGTTCCGTACTAAGTGCTATCGGCCCCGACTTACGAGTTGTAAGGTCGTGAATTCGAACTCGAACCCAGGCAGGCACTTTACTTTCTGTATTAAATTTCATCACCACTGCTTCCAAAACGGTGAAGGAAAACATCGTGAGGAAACCGGCATGTCCTAGAACCATAAATTTAAAGACATGTGACATCCACCAAACCGCACTGGGCCCGCATGGTGGATTATGGCCCACTCCCCCTTATGGAGAGGAGGCTTGTGTCCCAGCAGTTGGGAACATTATAGGCTGATTATGCTAATCTCTGGAATTACCAGTCGGATTTGTAAAAATCTTTTTTGCGTTGGATAGCCCAATTCTTGAGAAAGGTTATAAGCTATTTAACATCACGCTACGATCCTTAGGAGCCGAGCAAAAAGAAAAAAGTCTGAAAGAACGCTAAGCGAAAACGGAGTAACAGCTCGGGCGGGCGATGGGATTCGACGTGGTTAATCGGATGCCGAAATTTCATACGGACGAAGTCGCGGGTAGAAGTTAGTGCTATTATATTATGATGGGATTTACTAAACAGTTCAAAATATAGTAGATAGTTAAGATAGTTAATTGATTCAGGCGTGACCTTGCGGAAATCCATTATAATATACAATAGATGTTGATATTTTTGTTTTTTTTTGTTCTCTGCGTCCAGCGATCGGTGTGGCAACATGCCGTGTTCACGTTCGTGACAAGTCAATCGTCATCCTGAGGAAGCCTCGTTAAGAGGTGAAACGTGTCGATATCTTACAGGGTTTTTTATGGCTCTTTAGAAATACATAAGCGGAACAGGTTACTAAATATATCAACGTCTATTGTATTCTAGTTAATTAAGGTCAACTAGTTCCACACAGTATTAAATATTTAGTAATCTGTGGTAATTAGCTGCCTCAACTGTAATCAAAGCCATTGAATAATACAATCACCACTTACAATGCTGACTGGTCATTATTAACCAGGCTGTTAACTAGCCGCCGTAGCGAAATGTGTTCCTAACGGGCAGGTGATAGCATAAATAATTCTGATAGATTGATGTACACTAGTCATGATAAAAGATACCTACATAGTTAGGAACTACTGTCCAGTCAATAATGTATTAAGCTTCTTAGGGTTCCGTACCTCAAAAGGAAAAAACGGAACCCTTATGGGATCACTTGTGTGTTTCTCTGTCGGTATGTCTGTCACAGCCAATTTACTCCGAATCTAATGAACCGATTAAGTTGAAATTTGGTACACATATGTATTTTTGTGACCCAAACACGGACGTGTAACTTTATAAATGATTTTTGAATTGAATAGAATGATTGAACACTTTTCGGGGGCAAAGTGGGAAATTTAAAAAAAAAGTTTTGCAAGCTGTACTGTGTGAAATATCAAATGAAAAGGCTTATTGTGAGGATTTCATGTATATTTTTTTATTATAATTTTAAAATAAATAATTTTAGAGATATTTAAGAAAATAAATGAAATTAGACCATTCCCTTAACCATAACCCTTATCTCCGCAACTACTCAGCCTAATATTTTGAAAAAATATACAGAGAATGGTTCTTCACTCATAGATAACTGGAAAATCTATAAAAAGTCTATGATCTTAAAATAACATGATAAATCTCTCAAAATTGTACGTGAAAATTTACATTTACAGTTGGAATGTATGGTAGTACATGTATTTCAACTACAATGTTAAATTTGTATTTGGGATAAATTCATCCCAACTACAGAACCCTTCATTGTGCGTAGTCTGAAATGCTCTTGGCCGGTTTTTTACTAACATATAAATGACTAAAACAAGGTATTATATTTAAAGTAAGAGTAATTTTATTTTTATTTTTTATAAATGTGGCGGTTTTAAGGTGAGTATAGAGAGCATTCACTTGTAACAGAAGATCGAGTATTCGCAGTTTTAAAATTTTATCGAACCGCACTTCGAACAAGATGCTCGATGTTGTGTTACAACCTGATTTTAAAAACCAACGAGCGTATTGGTGTAACGTTTTATCGAGCAAAGTCACGAGCGCGATCGACGCGAAATAAGGTACGCGGGCCGAGGGCAGGTCGTCACAATGAACACAAGGTAGAAAAAATGTTACAGGTAAATACTCACTCGCCGTGAGCATTACGTCGAACGCAGTGTCGAGCATTCGCAAAAACGTTTAATTACATGGAAATGCTCTTTTAAATTGAGCTTTTGCTTTTATTGTACCATTTGTAAGAACGTTACATTACATGGAAATGCTCTAGTGTATCACATTTGCATAAATTTTACATGCAAACGCTGTCAAAGTACGATATTTTATTCCTCAATTAAAAGTAAGCTGACTAGGTATTGAAACGTCAGCACTTTAATGCCTTAAAGAAAACTTCCTGCAGTATAAAACCAGATTGTTTTCAATCAAAACTTGGAAAGAGGTTACATGTAAACGTAATACGTCGACTTGTCTCGATAATATATTTAGTGATTGTGATGCCAAAAATAAATTAGTTTTAAGTGACTTAACATCTGACCACTGTGGTTTACTAGCTAGCTTCCCTATGCAATTACAAAAAAAACCACATAAAATAGAATGCAGGCCTTATACAGCTAGTCGTTGCAGCAAGTTTAAAAATAATATAGCTCATAGAATTACACCATCTATAGTAGAACACGAAAATCCCAATGAAATCTATGGAGCCCTTTTTGATGTTGTGCAAAAAGAGTACCAATCTACTTTCAAGACCAAAACTATTAACATTAATAGCACCTCTGTTGGCTTTAACCAATGGGCTACTCCAGGTATTTATAAAAGTAGAGCGACACTATACGAGTTATATGGTTTGAAAAAATATAGGTTTGATACTCCTTTCTTAGAGTATGTCAAAAATTATTCAAAATTATTTAAAAATATTTGTGTTTTTGCAAAATCAAAATTTTTAGGCGATACAATTAAAAATTCAAATAATAAAGTAAAAACCACTTGGAAAATTATTAACAATGAAACCGGTAAGTCGGTTAAACAAGAAAAACAACTCGAGATTATGGTCGACAATAAATTAGTTAATATAGCAGCCGCCGTAGCTGAGGCATTTAATGAATTTTTTGCCAACATACCTATAACTACGACTCGCTCCTTAAATTCGTCCCCGTCTAAAGCTGAAAACCTTTTGCATAGCAGTGTGCCTAAATGTAGTAGCTTATTTAGCTTCGAGCATGTAACACCTCGTGATGTAGTTAATGTTTTTAACACACTTAAGTCTAAAAACACTGGTGATTACTGGGGTATCTCCATTAAACTATTAAGTAATATAATAGACATAGTAGCTCCATATTTAGCTGTAACTTTTAATAAATGTGTTGATTTAGGAACTTTTCCTGACCTCATGAAGAGTAGTAAAGTCATTCCATTATTTAAATCGGGTAACAAAAATGACGTTGGCAATTTCAGGCCTATTTCTATCTTACCTGCATTCAGTAAAATATTTGAAAAGTTAATACTCAAGCAGTTGCTAAGACATTTTAATTTAAACAGACTTCTTCATGATGAACAATATGGTTTCACAAAAGGTCGTTCGACTACAGATGCAGGTGTTGCTCTGATGAAACACATATTTAACGCATGGGAGAACTCGCAAAATGCTATTGGAGTTTTCTGTGATCTCTCCAAAGCCTTTGATTGCGTGCACCATGACACACTTTTGCGTAAACTACGTCATTACGGTGTCCAAAACGAAGCTCTTAAAGTAATAAATTCTTATTTGCATAATAGGGTCCAATGTGTAGATGTTAATGGTGTGAAATCTTCCGGGCTACCAGTTCAGTTAGGTGTACCTCAAGGCTCAATACTGGGTCCATTCTTATTCTTAGTGTATATAAATGACTTACCTTTTTATTTAAAGGATATCTGTAACGTTGTACTGTTTGCAGATGATACCTCTCTTATTTTTAAAGTAGACAGGAATAGACAAGATTTTGACGACGTAAACAGTGCACTCTCAATGGTTACGGATTGGTTTACGACAAATAACCTAGTTCTCAATGCCAAGAAAACGAAATGTGTAAAGTTCGCTCTACCAAATGTTAGAAATCTAGGACCCAACATCGTCTTAGATAAAGAGGTGCTTGAAACTGTGAACTCGGCAGTTTTTCTGGGCATAACAGTAGATGCCAAACTTCAGTGGGGCCCACATATATCAAGCCTAGCGGGAAGGCTCAGTTCGGCCGCCTACGCTGTCAGGAAAGTAAGACAATACACTGACATTGATACAGCTCGGTTAGTCTATTTTAGTTATTTCCATAGCGTTATGTCCTATGGTATTCTGCTGTGGGGCAAAGCCGCTGACATTCAAAATATATTTGTTCTTCAAAAACGAGCTGTTCGAGCAATTTACCAGCTACGTGCCAGAGTTTCTCTAAGAGATTTTTTTAAAGATGTTGGTATTCTCACGGTGGCATCACAATTCATTTTCGCCAACATCTTATATATTAGGCAAAATATACACTTATACACTAAAAACAGTGATATTCACAATGTTAACACTAGAAATAAGGACAAACTACGAGCTCCCTTTCACCGGCTTCATAAGGTTCATAACTCATTTGTTGGGCTTGGTATAACCTTTTATAACAAGCTACCCTCTTCTATGCTAGATTTGCCTTTTAATGCGTTTAAAAATAAAGTAAAATCCAACCTTTGTTCAAAGGCATACTATTGTATCAACGACTACTTAAATGATAAGAATAGTTGGTCGCTGTGATTAACTCAAGACAATGTTTATGTTCTTTCTCCAGACTTAACTTACCTACTGACAGTTTATATAAGTTTATATAATTTTTTTATTTTATTTGACTTTATGAGTCAATTTTTTAATTATTTTTTTACGAGTCTATTTATTTTTATTTTATTGATGACATAATCTACTCATTACAATGTGTTTGTTATGAGTTTGTATTGCAATTTGTGGTTGGCTAGTGACCTCGACAATTGATTATATTATTTTTTACCTGAGCAACCGGCAGCAAGTTCGTCATGCTCCCTTAGATGTCAATGCTTGCGGTAGCGTCGGGAGTCGGGTTGCCTCCTTCCCTCAAATATGGCGAGGGGGGTAATGGCTGATCTTTGCGTTATGCTCGTGAACGGGTGCTGCTTGTGGTTACTGGTCGTCTTGCTGATCATGGTTTTGTTATTGTTACTAGTAATTAACTGTACATTTATTTTACCTCGATGGTCCTAGTTTATCATTTATAACTTCCAATTTACAGCTTTATGTAAGCGGGCACGCCCTTTATGCCTGGAGGCTTTTATTTAGATATTTAGTTCTTTTTACGTTTAGTTTTTATTTTTTTTTAATTCTGCTTGAGTATAGTTCTCGATGTTTTTTGGTTGGTATATCGGCGTGTGCTAGCTAACATATGGCCAATAATTTATACTTAATTAAAATAATGTTTTGTGTTGCATAATAATTTTGCATACTATTGTATAGAGTCATTTTTATTTTTTTTTCTAACTTGAACAGACAGCTGTGCTGCTGGGGAGTTTGTTGCGCCACTTCTTCTTCCCAGCTAAAGGCACTAGGAAGTGGTGAAGGGTGGGCGTTTTTGGGGGACTGTCTTATGTAATTTTGACGTTCGAAAAGTGCTGGTTCTCAGCCTAATTTGAATAAATGACTTTTGATTTTGATTTTTTGATTTTGAATAAAAGGATGAATGACTTTCTATTCCAGCCATTTCAAAACACTAGTTTCTAGTATAGATAGAGACGACGAGTGTTAGTTCTGACTTTATGTAACTTTAGGAATTGGGCATAAAAACTACTTAGGTACGCATATCCACCTAAACATACAGAGGAGTCTTTATAACTATGCGTTCGCACTGGCGAAACATCACAACAAAACATGTTGAAATCTCTAGTGCCTGTCAAACTTTGTATGGAAAATTGACAGAAAATAGAGATTCCAAGATGTTTCGTTGTAAATGTTTCGCCAGTGCAAACGCACAGTAATGTGCACATATCGAAATGAGGGATGATTTTATCGACGGATTTTTTTTTTTAGGGTAAATTCGTTAGAGATGGCCGTACGGGAGAGTTGGCCAAACACTATATTTTGCTCATTTATTCACAAGGTGGCGCTGTATTTGAATTAATACACTTCGTGCGCCACCACGAACAATATCCTACCAAAACATACATTGCGCAAAAATAAGTAAAAAAGTAAGTAAATTGGCCTTAATTGAATTTAGAACTTGTGAAATTTTGTAGTAGGTTCTTATACCATCCGGAAATACTAGTATTTTTATTACTTATTTGTATTTTTGGGAGTGTATTGTGTTTGGTGTTTTCTTCGTTTTAACATCAAAATGGGAACATCATAATTGCAATTCGAAAGTTTAAAAATTGAGGTGGCCATCTTACCCGGACAAAAAGGAGAGATGACTATATAACGGCTGTCAAAAAATAGAAAGAAGTTCTGAAAGTAATACCAGTAAGGAGAAACCAATATTATGTGATACATGTGGTGAAGAAGACGCAGAAGTTGAAGCTGATAATTGTGCTGGATGTAGCGAAAAATATTATAAAACCCATCTCATGAAGGTTGGCTTCAATGTTCGATCTTCAATCTTTACCCCACATGAGAATTGTACACCTTTTGATGACATGAGCTCTAAATGTGGACAGAAGAATAAAAAGGAGCTCCAGCAAGCAGAAATCAAAGAAAAGGCATAAGGCAGAGGCAAATCTAGTACCGGCCATCTGTCCCGTACCACTACAGCCATCATTACCGTATGTACCGGGTGAGACGGCCAGTGATGTTTTTTTTAAATATTTTTTTTATGGATGTTCCTCACATTATAAAAATATCTTTATACTGATTTTCTAAAGACTGATAGTTGCTGATTTTCTTAAAAATAAAAGTCTAATTGTGATCTCAATATTTTCAATTTTATTTAACCCTAAAAAAACTATGGCCATATCTAACAAATTTACCCTAATCTAAAAAAAAAATATATGGAATTAAAAAAAAATCTAACAAAACGGTGTAACTTTTAAACTAAATGATATATTGCGATAAAAAAACTCCATAATGATTGAAAGTAATTAGGCGTCCTCATAAAATTTGTGGAATAAAACTACCCTCAATTGAAAATAAACATGTTTTTTTAGCAATCTGTTTTCTTTTTCATAATTTTTAACAATACCTAATCGTAAAATTTCTCAATAAGACGCCAAATAGAAAAAAAAAACGTTTTTTTAATATGTTTTCCGTCGATAAAATTAAGCACAGATTCCCTCATTCCAATATGTGTACAACTGTACATTATAAAGACTCATACTGTATAATTCCAACAAACAATACATTGTCAAAATTAATCCTTGTAAACTTCGACCTTAAAAATTCAAGATATGAATAAAACATAATACATTACAATCCAGCCCAATAAACATCCCACGCAAATTGAGATTTATTCCCAGAATGAACAAAACATAATTTCAAAACACAACGTAATAAGGATTAGGGGTCCGTAAATACGTAAAATGTGCCTATTTTACATTGTTCCGGTTGAGTCACACCCTTCGGAAAGTAATCCTTACTAATGCCACGAAAACGTCGGTGGAAGTAAAGGGTTCCGTATAACTTAATTCCAATAAAACTGAAAACGTGCGACGAATAGGGATCCGGGGCTGTTGAGCGTGGATCTATTCTTTTGAAGTTAGGACAGCGTTTTAAATCCCTTGTCTTGGAGAAGGGTTGGTACCTATCAGTTAATCTCGCTAGAACAATGTTATGGGAAATTAGAAGTACAAATTGGAATGTCAAATTTTTCTTCGATGGCTCAGCCAATATGGCAGGAATTAGACGCAATAAATTGAAACTTAATTTAATTTAGACTATAATTTATTTACTTGTGCCCTAAATCGATACCCGTTATAATTATTCCACCATTTTGGAAATCCAGTAAAATCCTGTGAAAATCCAGTATTTATATGCATATATTATGTTTACATATTTATTTAAGTATTTGTATTTTTTTTTGCGTTATACGTGTAGGTATATTTAATATTTTAATTTTAAGAATGCACATTCATATTTTGTCTTCTTGTTCTCACACACTATTGTCTACATTTCTTTTTCATTTCTCTTTTCGCAGGTCTGCTGGAAGAAATTTCTTAAGAAATAAGCAGTACCTTTGTACTCAAATTATATAATAAATAACATGATAATATGTCCATGTATATAAAAAGTAGGGGAAACAATCATAATGGCATCAAAAAATCCGCCGCGTCGCTGTCAACAGGAAAGGTGCCCTACAGGCTGGCAACATTGCCACGTTGTATGGCAATTACTTATATTAATTGAATAAAGCCATCGGCACAAGCTCGATGATAAAGGATCGCAATTTATTGGTATCGATCTATAAGTTTTAAAAGTGCGACAGCGATGATAATACACTATAGAAATTAAAAGCGAGTACCTATATAATATTAATTACTCACTCCTTTCAGCAGAATGAACTTTCCGAGCTGATAACTTTAATTAATTATTACCTGAAACATTGCAATATTTTTCTTCATTATTTTAAATTGCAGTATCAGCTTGGAGTCTGAATTATTATATTGGCATAAACATAACTGGCGAAATGTGGGTGTACTATCACGGTGATGCGATTCTATTCCATCCTTGTTATTTTATACCATTCAAATGACAAAAAAGCCAAGCCAAGGAATGCCATTTCATTTCAGTGTTCAAGAAAGAGCAGCATTGTCCTGTGTTGTAACAAAACCCATAACATATTCCCACAGCGTGCCAACCAAATGACAAACAAAACACAAAAAGTGCAACATATTTAGAAGAAAATGTCGAAATATCGCATGATAGGTCTCGACTGAACCCAGTAGGGATGCAGTAATGAAATGCTAGGGAACGTGTCCCCTCCCTAACTACGAGAACTGAATACTGATGTCATGGCATGCCTTCACTACGAGTGCATGCCACTCGCTTCGCTGTCAACAAAAAGATACGATGGATATTTATTGTTAATGCATGGGTTCCGTCAAAATGCTGAACGTTACATATACGTTTTACGTGATGTCTTAAATCGTAGAGAGAACAAATAAAATATCAGAAGACCTACCTAATACACATGAAAATGGAAAGATTAAAATTCAGTAAAATTAAAATCACTATCGCTTTAAAAAGTGTAAAGTTTGAATGGATGTGAACAAACAGAATTGAAAGCGGTTGCCAACTATGAAAGTCATCATCATCAATATTTCAGTCGAAAGACGTTCACTGCTGAACATAGGCCTCCCCAAGCACCGCCACTTCGACCGGTTCTGTGTTTCTCGCATCTAGCGGATTCCTGCGGTCTTCACAAGGTCATCGGTCCACCTTGTGGGAGGCCTTCCAATGCTACGTCTTCCGGTAAGCAGTCGCAACTCCAGAACCCTTCTTTTGCAAGAAAATCTAGTTGCAAAGAATATGCTGTTTACAAAACATTCTTCCATTGGAATCGATGATCGTCTGCAAGAGTCTTATAATGTAAACTCTATTTAATAGTTTGCAATCTATGAAGGCGTTCAATCCTAAGAAAATCAATGTTACAAAACAGACATGCAAAGAGGTTTGTTGCAGTTTTAAGGGAATAAAGAGAAAAGAGAACTTTATTCCGTTAAAACTGCAACAAACCTCTTTATGCTGTTTTTGGCTCAAAGCCAGACTCCGTTCTGCTTAATGATGAAGAAACACGATTAGTATGTTTATTTACCACGAAACTTTGCCAATGGCTTAGCATTGGACGCTAGTATTGAACTCAGTTGCAATCCTAGAAGAGTAATTGGAGTAACGATGCATAAACAGTGCAACTTAAAGACAGAAAATTAAAATCGTAACGAAAAAGTAAAAACACAGATGAACAGAATGTTAGCTTACGTTTCTATTTTGAAATGATGGTCTTTGTATCGCGATTTAAAAGGGAAAATGTTGTTTGGAAATCGATTTATTATTATTAGGCATCGTTCTCTAATACGAGTCATGAATTTACAATCAGAGTCTAATTTTGTTCCTTCAAAATCAATAAAATCTACCTATACAGAAGTCACTTCACTATACTACGCATTTATAAGACCATACCAACACTAACTACGTAGGTAGGTATGACTTCGGTAGCCTATCACGTACAAGCTCCATTAACTTACCCGGCTTCCTCTGTACCCCAATAACTTTTAGGGACGATAAGGCACTAACAAGCTCTATTTTTTTATTCAATCCTGGTCCAGTAAAGTTCTTTCGATAGAATGAGTTTTTAAATTAAAAGGGCCATCCCTATGTAAGTTTTTTAGAAATGATAATAAGAGGTTTACATTAAAAAAATATGGTTATACCGTCTTGTTCTACGTTGTTAGGTCCATTAGCTTCAACCAGGGTCTGAATTACCCAAAAATTAACGTACCTTTAAATTTAAGTATCGTATATATAGTACCGAAAAGGATACCGTTATTTTTTTCAGTAGCGGAATTTTGAGGTTGGAAATGCATACCGGTATATTTCGGTAGAAGAGTACTATGCCTTACCTACCTTTATAAATGTTTCGGTAGCAATACCTAAACCTTAATAAATAGGGGTTTTCTTTAACGCACCGCCGCCAGCTCTGTCTGTCGTTCACTTGCTGATTGTAACTCAGTAAGTATTGGTTTTTATTTTCGGTCGGAAGAACACGACTGTATAAGCACCCACGCCGCGCCATCTCGCATGTTTTTCGGTACCAAAATCGTGTAAAGGTTAAATAACGGTTTAGCCCAACCTTTATTTATAAAGGTATATTTTTGAGGAATGTTTAACCGTAACCGCTTTCAGTCCCTGGCTTCAACATCTTTATAAGGGAATAGATCCTTAAAAATAATTCTTGGAATACTTGATTATCTCTTGAAGTTCTGAAACTTGGACAGAACTTTCCAGACCATTTAAAAGACAGTCTTACTAATGAGTATACAGCCAGTTCCTATAATTAGCTATGTTGTCTTCAAATAAAAAGTTACTGGCTGGCGACCTAATAAAGAAACAATCCCGAAAACAGGCCGCGCAATAAAGGAAAATCCGGTACACCAATGATGAACGACGGGACCCTAAAGCGCATGCAGTAAATAAACGAGCGAAAGAATTTACTTTTCTAGGTTCCACTTGTGGGTAAACGTTTGTACTGGCTGGTTTTAAAATAAGGTAAGAGCGAAATGTTTTTGTTATGAGGACTCTTTGCTTCAGGCAAGAAAGAATTCGGTGCGAAGCAACATTCTAGTTTGCTTCAGTTGCAACATGGAATTTGTTGAGAGTTGAGCTCGTTGCTATTATTTTTTGTTTTGCCAAAAATAAAGCATGTGTTCACGTTTCTCAACGTGTATTGTGAAAAACGGTGGTGGTTTACTTTGTCCTACATATTTTATTGGTACCAAACAGTGCTGCTTTTTAAATTTTATTCGGCACCGTAACTGTGCAACACACTACCAATCCCAATCTGAATGATTATTAAAGAAATTGCTAATCCATTGCATCATATTTTCGAAAAAAAAAATCTGCTCAACAACGTAAATAACGCAATGAATGTTGTTGAACTGTCAAAATGAAAACAATTGCTACTGTTGTGTGTTACGCAATCTCTTTTAAGCTTGTTTAAGTAAGCAAAAAGAATAGAAGAACCACTTTATGGTTTGTTTTCTAGTGCAAACTTCATGAAATTTACATATATACCCATAGGAAAACAATAACAATAATTTATATCAGTTACATTCTGCTAAGCCGCCCCATTTCTGTCCAGTGTCAGTCCGATTCTTCAGTTAACTTACTGTACAGGGCATTTATCTTCAGAGGTATACAAAGGGCTGTCATAATAAAATATCCCACTTACGTGGCGGCCACGTGATATGGGTTGACGTTATAATAACATACGTCTTCGTGCCAACCCTACCACTGGGTGGAAGGCATTTTTTCAATTGTCACAGTCATTCTTAAGATTTTTTTTAGAACAAAGTGACTGTATAAAATTGATACCTATACCCAAAATGGAGATATCATGCTAGTGCTGTCCTGTAACTCGTAACGTGGATCTATTATAGTCCACGTCCACTACTAGTTTGGATGATCATCATCTGACTAGCCGTTTCCAAACTACGTTGGGGTCAGCTTCCAGTCTAACCGGATGCAGCTGAATACCAGTACATGGAGCTACTGCCTATCTGACCTCCATAACTCAGTTACGTTGATGATACCCCTTGGTAAAACTGGTTGTCAGACTTTCATACTTCTGATTACCCGTAACAACTGTCAAAGATCTACAAATGACAGCCGGGACCAAAGGCTTAACGTGCTTTCCAAGACACGGAGGGGTTTTGGTATGGATGGTCACCCATCCATGGACCGACCTCGGCAAGCGTTGCTTAACCTTGAAGATCGACCTATGCGGCTATTATTATTTACCCACGAGCTCCTCACGACCCCTCACTTTACTATACGAAAGATAGGCCGCTCAATCTTAGACCATAGATGAGAAATCTTTTATTTTTTAAGAAATTATTTTGCATACTATTGTATAAGAATCTATTTTTTCTAACTGAACAGACAGCTGTGCTGCTGGAGAGTTTATTGCGCCACTTCTTGGTCCCAGCTAAAGGCACTAGGAAGTGGTGAAGGGTGGGCGTTTTGGGGGACCGTCTTATGTAATGAAATGATTTTTGAATTTCAAAGTTTTTCACATATAGGTGACGAGGGTGCATTTTATCACTTGTAAACTCATGCTTTGAAGGTGACATAGATAATATTACAGATGCCTTTTCAGTACCTATAGTTCTTGACACCTAAAATTATCTTTCTATTCGTCAGTTTAGGTCTCGCCTCCTAAAAACTTTAATCCCGCAGAAGCAGGCAAAATGTTTTAAGAACGATTAGGCAGTTCTATCACAGTTTGAAAGTCGTGCCGTGTTGACGTTTAACTTCGGTCATTACGACTTCAACGGCTCCTAATCGCAGTAGTCCTCGTGAAGTCGTATCGAAGTCGTGAAGTCGTGAAAACTTCGAGGAAACGTGTGAACAGTTGAAAGATAATGATCGACTGAAACGCTCATTATAACTTTGTTTGCTTTTCCTACACGTTGACACTTAATTCAGGTTTAAGTATAGATTTTGCTCGGTTTTATTGGATTTTTAAGAAACTTACTGTTTGGTACCAAGTCTCAATAAAATAATAGGTACATACCTCCTATAACTTATCCATACCTATCTAATATTAGGAAGGTAAGTACGTCGATATAAACTGGTGTCTAAATATTTACATTAGGTCTTGAATAAACATAAATAACAAAACCATATAAACTGTACGATGAATAGAGAAAGGTAAATTATGAATTTGAGATATAATTTTTAAGTATTTCTTAAGGTATACCTATCAATAATTTTTTTCAAGGTTATAACCGGTTGGGGACAATCTGTTTTCAAACAATAGACAATCAATCAATTTGCCCACCTTTTTCCCAACTATGTTTGGATCGGCTTCCAGTCTAACCGCATGTAGCTGAATACCAATATTTTACATAGAGCTACTGCCTATCTGACCTACACTACCCAGTTACTGGATAACACGATACCCCTTGGTAAGACCGATTAGAGGCACGTGTTTTCCAACAACAGACACAATTACACAAAAGGCGTACAATGTTTTATGTAATTACAAAATTCCTTTAGGTACCGAAACTCATTGCGGTGATAACATTAAACTCTGATGAATCGCGAACAAACTCTGCAACTCCAATTAAGCGTATTAGATAAGAGTTGAAATTAATTAGCGAAAACGAATCGGTCATAAATTACGTAAAAGCGGATGTTTGAATCCCACCAAGTTGGGAATTTCTCGCTTTACACCGCCTGTTATTAAATTTACAAGCATTTTGTTGCTTTCTTAATATTTCCGCGAATGAGAATTGTTGGAATGTTTGTGGAATAATCTGTTTTATTTCTCTTTATCTTAGCGTTTATCGTTTTATTGCAAAAAATGAATGAGAATGTTATTATCATTCCGTTTCTGTATGTTCTTACTTATTAAATTCATTTTAAAAACATAAAAAATATATTTAAAAGTTGTGGTCCGCGTGTTGGGAGCAGGGTCCAAGCTACCGGTGGTAAGGGCTCCAGAGACAAAGGAACCTCGTTACAATGTGAACCTCGTTATTGTTGGATTACTTGGAGACATGAATTTGGTGATAGGTAAGCATTTTTTTTTTTGTCGGCGGTGCCCTCAGAGGGGGCTAGGGAGGGGGTTGAAATGGAGTGTCAATAACGGCCCCATTACGCCTCCTCCAGGCGAACATCAACCACTGCGCTGCCGCTCAGGATCTGTTGCTCCAGAGCATGGCGCAGTGGTCGATTAACATCGCCGTGGTCGCTGAGCCGTACTTTGTCCCGCCCAGGGATGACTGGGTGGAGGACCTGAGCGGCTCAGTGACCCTCATTTCGTCGGCCGCCGCTGGTACCCCGTCCCTCGAGTCTGTCAAGAGAGGACGGGGTTGCGTGGCAGCACGGTTCGGGGAGATTGTCGTGGTAGGGGTATACTTCTCCCCGAACCGAACTCTTGCCGAGTTCCACAACTCCCTCGTGGAGTTGAGAGTCGTCGTCGTCGGGTTCGGCTCCCTCCCCGTGTTCGTCCTCGGGGACTTCAATGCCAAAAATCTGGCTTGGGGTTCCCGCTTTACGGACACACGGGGTAGGATGGTGGAGGACTGGGCTCTGGAGACGAGCCTGGTCGTCCTAAACCGGGGTTCTGTCCCCATGTGTGTGCGGATGCGGGGCGAATCAGTGGTGGACATTTCGTTCGCCAGCCCCGCTCTGTCGCCGCGTGTAATCGACTGGCGCGTCATAGAGGAGGTGGAGACCTATTCCGATCACCGGTACATCCGGTTTGACGTCTCCACCCAGACCTCGAGCGCGCCGGTCCGACAGGCCCCGAGTGGTCCGCGGTGGGCGCTGAAGCAGATGGACCGGGAGCTTCTCCTGGAAGCCTCGATCGTGCAGGCCTGGGTGTCATCACCGGACAGGCCTGCCGACATCAACGACGAGGCGGAATGGTTCCGGGAGGCCATGTCCAATATATGCGACGTGGCAATGCCCCGGGTCCATCCTGGACGTGCTTCGCGCCAGCTGTACTGGTGGTCGCAAGAGCTGGAAGCTCTGCGCAGGGTGTGCGTAGCAGCGCGACGCCGGTACGCCAGGCACCGCAGGCTCCGTATCCGCCCTCCGGATACGGAAGCCATTGAGGCGGAGCTGTACGAGGGGTACAGAGCGGCGAAGACCGCCCTCCAAGCGGAGATCCTACCGCGAGGAGTTGCTGGAGACTCTGAACAGAGACCCGTGGGGACGCCCATATAAGATGGTGCGGGAGAAGCTCCGCCCATGGGCTCCCCCGCTGACGCAGAGTCTCCGGCCCCAGCTTGTGGAGGACGTGGTGAGCGCTCTGTTCCCTTCAAGAGGGGAACATACGCCCCCGCCCATGGCTCCGCCTATTGCGGTGCCCGATGCGGACCACACCGCCGACGACGACGACGATGCTCCGGAGGTGACCGAGGTAGAGATGAGAGTGGCGGTACGCAAGATGAGTGCGAAGAATACCGCCCCAGGACCCGACGGCATTCCCGGGAAAGCCTGGGTCCTGGCCATGGGGACTCTCGGGCCTCGACTAAGGGGGCTCCTATGCGCATGCATGGAGAGGGGCCAGTTCCCACTTTGTTGGAAGACTGGGAAACTGGTCCTCATCAGGAAGCCGGGGCGCCCAGCGGACTCTCCGTCCGCCTATCGGCCCATTGTGCTGCTCGACGAGGTGGGCAAGCTCTTTGAAAGAGTCATTGCAGACCGCCTCGTCGGGCAGCTGGTGCGGGTGGGGCCGGATCTGGCGGAGAGCCAGTTCGGTTTCCGCAGGGGGCGCTCTACGGTGGACGCCATCATGCGCGTGCGGGCCCTCACGACGGGGGATGCTGTGGCCCGGGGTGGGGTCGTCTTGGCGGTGTCTCTAGACATCGCCAATGCCTTTAACACCCTGCCCTGGAGTTGCATCAGGGAGGCACTTCGGTATCACCGGATGCCGACCTACCTCTGTCGTGTGGTCGAGGCCTATTTGACAGATAAGGCTGTCATCTACCCCGGTCACCAAGGAGAGTGGAACCGGCGAGAGATGTCGTGCGGTGTCCCACAGGGATCGGTTCTGGGGCCGCATCTGTGGGACATCGGATACGACTGGGTGCTGCGCGCCGATCTCCCTACTGGCGTCAGCGTCGTCTGTTACGCTGACGACACGCTGGTCCTGGCGCAGGGGAGGTCGTACCAGGCGGCGGCCGACTTAGCGACACGCGGGGTTGCGACAATCGTCGACAGAATCCGGCAGCTGGGACTCGAGGTGGCCCTGCACAAGTCCGAGGCCATGGGTTTCTATGGTCCTCGTAGTGCGCCACCGTCGGGTTCCCAGGTAATGGCGGGAGGGGTTCACATCGGCGTCGAGTCGACGATGAAGTATCTGGGACTCGTCCTCGACAGCCGGTGGAACTTCGTGGAGCATTTCCGACGTTTGGCTCCCAGACTTGACCGGGCCGGGGCTGCCTTGAAGCGGCTCCTGCCCAATCTGGGAGGTCCAAACGCCTCCTGCCGGAGGCTCTACGTGGGGGTCGTGCGGTCCATGGCCCTTTACGGGGCGCCGGTGTGGGCGCCTTCATTGAGGCGGCAGCCAGCCCGCCGGCTTAACGCGTCCCAAAGGGTCATGGCCATCCGGCTGGCCCGAGGATACCGCACGGTCTCCTGCGAGGCGGCGAGCCTCCTTGCCGGAGTACCGCCATGGGATCTGGAGGCAAAGGTCCTCGCGCACATTTGGGAGTGGCGCGAGGAGGCGAAACGCCGGGGCTTAACTCCGATGCCGCAAGAAGTCGCGGCACAGCGGACAGAGCTCCGGCGGGATCTCATGGCGGAATGGAGAGTGCGATTGTCGCAACCCAGCGCTGGGCACGCCACAATTGCGGCGATAAGACCCCTCTTTGAGGAGTGGCTAGAGAGGCGCCACGGCGTCCTCACCTTCCGCCTGACACAGGTGCTCACCGGACATGGCTGTTTCGGGAGGTACCTGTTCAGGATAAAGCGGGAGGAAACGCCCGGGTGTCATCACTGTGTGGATCGCCCGGAGGACACGGTGGAGCATACGGTGGAGGTCTGCCCGGCTTGGGCAGAGCATCGCCGTGTCCTCGTGGAAGCGATCGGCGGCGGTGATCTCTCGCGTCCGGCCCTGATTCGGGCCATGCTACGGAGCGAGAGGAAATGGGAAGCCGTCACCTCGTTCTGCGAAGCAGTAATGCTCGCGAAGGAGGAGACGGAGCGCGTGAGGGAAAGGCAAATCTCGCGCCCTCGCGCCCCTAACCGCCGCAGCAGGAGACGCCCTGGGCGTCGGGAGTCACGAGAGGATTTCCGGCCACCGTAGCGAGACCGAACCGGACGGTGAGCAATGGGTAGCTCGCCGTCCGATAAGGACCAAGCCCGGGTCGACGGCGCGTTGTGTTCCACGCGCGCCTCAAAGAGATGTCAGCAGAATTGACGGGGTCCGCTAGGGCCAATGCCTGCCGGGGGTTCGAAGAAAACCGATAGGGAAATCGTGGCCCCCTGGCAACACGGCAACTGAAGGAACACGGGTGGGTTTTAGTCAGTAAGAGTCTGACACGCCCTTCCGCTCCGCCCAGAGCGGGAGAAGTTATTTGATGATTTCCCACCCAAAAAAAAAAAAAAAAGGTAAGCATTTTGTGAGAAACGACTGGATTTCTAACTTTTTTCATTAATTAATCTATATAGAGTGAAAACTGATATAATTTTGCAACGGGTTCAAGAAAGATTAGGCTAAAATGGCTTCGTTACGATTGAAGATTTGGTTGGGTAGTCACATGAAATAAACAGCAGTTTCTATAGTTTAATCTGATTACAATTATGCTATCACCACGGAATTTCCTTAAAACAAACTTAATGTTCGAACAAATCTAAAACTCAAAAGACCACACACATCCTAACAAACAAAACAAACACGATGTCATTTGATACAACTGTATAATTCACCTTAAATACATCTCATAACAAGGCTATAAACCCGTGTCAAGTCTAGCAATTTTCCAATTAACTATACAGAAGCAACAGATTAGGCAAATGAGATAAGTCAGTGAGCCTAAGGTCGAGATCTGTAAACGTCACTTTGCACTCCTAATTTGGCTGTATAGCATTACTTCTGTCAATATCGTACAACTGTCAAACTGCAAGATAGAGACGGGAATATGTCTAATACCCGGTTTGTGATTACAGAATTTAAATTTGGAAACTGATCAAACCCTATTGTAGCACGACTTAAGGTGATTCCATCAATTTAACCCCCGAAAATTTTGCTTTTCTAAAGAAATTTTTAATTTCGCGGACTTTCAGCTCCAGTAAAGCTAAAGTGGAGTTTGACAAGTTGTCAACTTCAATATAAATTCTCAATTCAGAACCCGGGTGTTAGTCAAAGTATGAGCTAAGTAACGTTTATAGATCTGTGTCATAGGTCTTCCCAGCAATGACATTGCCAACTAACTGAGTCAGCGATGAGAAATCTCGTGAACGGGGGAATGCTAATAAGGGTTTTATCTTACAGAGTTTATTAAAGGGTAGGTGAGGTCACTAGTATTTATGCGTTGATTATCTCTAACGACGACATTTTTATATCACGCCTCTGTGTGAATTTTGTTCTTGATTACGTTTTTTTTTGTGACTGGGGTATATTACATATTTGGGGGACATGGTGCTGTTGAGCCCGACAGTGAAAGGTCTCGGAGAGTTGTTGCGAGTGTTTGAGGCCTATGCTGGTGCGCATGGCCTTGTTTACAATGTTCAGAAAACAGAATATATGATCTTTAGGGCCACCGGTGGATGCCCCGGTTATCCACATAATATCACTCTGAATGGCTTATGCGTAAATCGTGTCACGAAATTTAAATACTTGGGGCATTTAATTACCGAAGGTCTTGATGACGATCAAGATATTGAGAGGGAGCGCAGGGCTTTAGCGGTCAGAGGTAACATGCTGGCCCGCAGATTCTCCCGTTGCTCTAAACAGGTCAAGATAACGTTATTTAAGGCGTACTGTCAAAGCTTTTATACGGGGAATCTGTGGGTCAGCCACACCAAAAGGTCGCTGGACGCCCTACGCGTCCAGTATAATAATATCTTCAGGATGATGCTGGGGCTGCCTCGCTTCTGTAGTGCATCGGGGATGTTTGTTCAGTATCGCACTGATGGCTTTCATGCCGTCATCCGCAAGAAAACTGCATCCCTGATCTGCAGAATGCGTGGCAGCTGCAACTGTATTCTGAAAACTGTAGCAGATAGGATCTCTTCTCCGTTATGGAGATCCTTTATAATGAGTTATTTGAATGAAATTGAATTGTATTTACTATGTTAATTTTAATTTTTAATTGAATTGTATTTTATTTTCGTTTATTCATCTTGGTTCCTATTAGGTTACATTTTTAAATATTTCTTAAATAAAAGAATTAAAAAAACATTTAAAAATATAAAAAATAGAGGTCCGCCGGTGTCGGGAGCAGGGTCCAAGCTACCGGTGGTTAGGGCTGCAGAGACAGGAACCTCCTCACAATGCGAGCCGTATCGAGGAGTACTGCCTTCTGAATCAGGCGCTTGATCCAACCGCCTAACGAAAGCCTCGAGAGATGTTGGTCGAGGCTTTCGGCCATCAGGCCATTAGCCGTTACGACAATCGGCACAATGATAGCCGAGCTCACATTCCACATGTCAACAACCTCGTGTGCTAAGTCGAGATATTTTATTTGTTTCTCTTTCTCAGCTTTCACGAGGTTCTCGTCATGTGGAATGGTAACATCGACTATCATTGCGCGGCGCGCTAATCGATCTATCACTACTATATCAGGCTTATTTGCTACAATAGTCCTGTCAGTAATGATAGACCGATCCCAGTACAACGTGACATGGTCATTTTCGAGAACTGGGTCGGGCACATACTTGTAATACGGTACCTCAGAGTCCACAAGTTTATATTCCAAAGCAAGTTGCTGGTGAATAATCCTAGCCACTTGGTTATGTCTGTGCAAGTACTCGCCGTTAGCTAGACGCGAGCAACCAGAGATAATATGTCTGATGGACTCACCCGGACGATGGCATGCCCGACACACGTCAACCGTACCGTCCTTCATAATATGTCTCCGGTAGTTATTCGTCAAGATAACTTCGTCCATAATTGCACAGACGAAACCTTCGGTTTCCCCGAAAAGGTCACCGAAACGTAGCCAGGATACGGACGCTAAGAAATCTACACCGGGCTCATGAAGAGCCCGATAGAAGCGCCCGTGAAGCGCCTTGCTTTGCCATACCTCCTTGCGGTCATCTGTAGTAAGTACTACAGGTTTGCGCCAGTTCTCTTTAGCCATGGAAAGCGGGGTGAGCCCGTTGTCCACTGCAACCACATCACGGTGCATGCCCACATTGGCTTTAAGGAAGTATTCCCTGAGGCTACACACCTCGCGGTTGTGGAGGGTCTTCGCATTTAAAAAGCCTCGACCCCCGCACTTCCGCGGGATGTACAGTCTCATCACCGATGAGCGTGGGTGATGCATCCGGTTTGCGGTCAGGAGTGTACGGACCCTCCTGTCCAGGGCGTCGAGTTCGGTCTGAGTCCATTTGAGTATGCCGAAAGAGTACATCAAAACCGGCATGACCCAACCGTTGAAGGCGCGCACCTTGTTTCCGCCTGAAAGAAGACTATTTAATACCTTTTTCAGGCGACCAAAGAAGCGCTCCTTCAACGATTGCTTCATGTCAGCAACGTTGATGCCTAACGCTTCCGACATACCCAAATACATATAGCTTTCGGTTGAGGAGAGGGATCTAAGGTGTATGGAGTCCGAGAGTTGAATTCCCTCGGATTCCATAATCTCCCCTCGCTTTACATGCATGACTGCACATTTGTCCACACCAAATTCCATCCTGATGGCGTTACTGAATGTTTCAGTTACCTTCAGTAGCTCCATCAGTCGCAATTTGTTGGGGGCAAAGAGTTTCAAGTCATCCATGTAGAGGAGGTGAGATATGACCTGACCACCTCTCCTCAATCGATAGCCTAGACCTGAATCCTCCAGCAGTGTGCTTAGAGGATTCAGGGCTAAGCAGAACCAAAGTGGACTCAAACTGTCGCCCTGGAATATTCCCCGTTTAATCCATACAGGCTCGTCATTCTTCTGGATCTGTCGACATCCTGGGTAGCGAAGGACCGTCCTCCATTGCTCCATACACGACATCAGGAAGGTGCGCAGAGTTGCATCTATCTTGTACAGCTCCAGCACCCTCATGAGCCATGTATGTGGCACCGAGTCGTAGGCCTTCTTATAGTCTATCCAGCATGTTGACAGATCCTTGCGGGATCGACGAACCTGTTGGCTTATGGCCATGTCGATGAGGAGAAGCTCCTTAGTACCGCGGGACCCATTCCTACATCCATTTTGAGACGCTGACATGATTGAATTACTGTCAATGTGTGTGTTAATTTTCGTTCTCAAAATGGATGTAAGAAGTTTATAGACCGTCGACAAACATGTGATCGGTCTATAATTCTTGGGTTCCGCGGGACTACCCGACTTATAGAGCAGGTGAGTAACGCCTGTTGTTAGAAACTGCGGTAGCGACCCAGTCTCTAGGGATGACTGAAATTGAGATGCCAGGCGAGTGTGCGAACTACTCAGCCATTTTAACCAAAAGTTGTGCAGTCCGTCCGGTCCCGGTGATTTCCAATTCGGTAACGGACGGACTGCTCTGGCTACGTCTAATGGCGTGATTAGTATAGCATCCATTACTGGTATAGTTTCACACACTCGCTCGACATCCTGCATCCAGCCAGCCTCAATGTGACAGATGGGCACCGACCAGATGCTGCGCCAGAATGCACTCGTGGCAGCATCATCCGGGCGGCACACATCTGTCACATTTTGTTCAGGTCGCTCCCAGGCTCTATATACCCACCTCTCATCGCTCTGGAACATGCGATTCTGCGTGTATCGGTCACCCCGCCGCTTATACCGCCGAATACGGCTCGCCCATGCACAAACTTTCTGCTTCAGGAAGTCGATGCGCTCTGTGACACGAGACATGTATTCTTGAGGACTGATTCCAGTCCCCGAGAATGCCTGCCTTACAAAGCGCATCACTCGTGGTCGTGTATTTCCCTCCCTGAAGCAGTATAGTTTGCCGATGAGTGCCCTGGCCCCATCGATACGTCGCTCGATCCTGCACTGCCAGGCTGGTACGGCTGGTTTAGGTCGAGTAGCTCCGTCGCAGTTTGGAAACTTGACGTTAGCTAAACGACATGCCGCAACAGCCGCGCAATACAGGATCGAGTGTGTATCAATGAGATCCTCGCTGCTCTCGAAAAAATTCGTAAGCTGCGAGTCCAAGGCACACACCAGCGCCCTATTTTTTTTGTGCATGGGTAGGCGTGGTAATCGGGGCCTAAGTTCGGTTGGAGTGTACCTATACTCGCGAAACGCATCCTCCAGTGCGCTCCTCAATCGATCGTTACACTGGCTACCTACTGTGGCAACCCTATCATCCTCCTCTTGAACACCATGATTGAACCGCGACGGAATTGCATCAATATTTGATGCTTGTGCCGCGGTTTGTGCCCGAGTTGAGACGATATGGTTGCTCAGTACCTCTGAGCGCAGCCTATCAAGTGCAGCATCGTCCAACCTATGATTGCGTTGGATGACACGCACCTGGTCCGACAGTCGTTGGGCCGAGACGTTGACGGTTGGCTCTAGTTCCTGGAACAGAGACAGCATCCTAACACGGTACGCAGTGAGGTTAGTTCCTCCCTCTGTAGACCCGTAATATGCGCGCATGACGTTCTCGTTCATTGACTGAGTCCATCTCATGCGCTGCACACAACCAAAAAGTGAATTGTATTTATTATTTTAATTTTAATTTGAATTGTTTTATTATTCTCATTTTAATTTTTAATTGAATTGTATTTATTATTCTAATTTTTAATTTTGGTAAAAATGTATGGATCTATTGTTATCTGAATTAAATGTTTTTTTTTATATATTAAGTTGGATAAAGTTAATTTGAGGATTTAATTTTAAGTTCAACTTTTGGTCAAGGAATAGACCCCAAGTCTATTCTAGTTTAGTTTTTCTCTTCTACTGCTTTTATTTATCTTTGTAAATTTCAATTAAACAAAATTCAAATACATTTAACTAAACAGAGTTGAAATTAACAAGTGCAAAGAAATTTTACGTCAAAACTTTATGTTACACTAGCTGCGCCCCGCAGTCTTATCCGCATAAGTTTCGATCCCGTAGGTATTTCAGGATAAAAAGTATTGCATGTGTTAACATCCAGGTTATAGACTATATGTGTGCCAAATTTCATCCAAACCCGTTTTTGTAGTTTTTGCGTGAAAGAGTAAAACATCCATCCATCCTCACAAACTTCCGCGTTTATAATATTAGTAGGAAGTAGGATTAAAATTCAGAAGTTTCGATACTACATAATCAATAACCTGGCAATGTTGCCAGTCTTCTGTGCACGTTTCCGGATGACAGCGATGCGGACGAATACTTCGGCGCCTTAAGTGTCCTTTTGTTTATGGATTTATTCGTATAGTTAGTCATTTAATTTAGTGTTAGATTGTAAAGAAGATTTGTCATCAATGATTATAATAAAAAGTACGAAAAATAATCTACACTTCTTAACAAATAAACGAGTAACTTAAAGAAACGCCATTCACAAACTATCGAAACGATATCTAAAGATTTGTGAGAACACAATAAATGCATAAGGAATATTTATAGTTTTATCGGGATTTTTATAGTGAATATGATTTAGTGGCAAACGACTCTGAGGGGTTGCACGACGTCCGCCATTTTCGATTTTACGGTTCGATTCATATAACTTCCTGACATCCTGAGTTATTCGGATTTTCGGGTTAGCGATTTGTTTTACAAGACACGTTTGGTAAATTTATTGTACGTGAAGTAAGGATTTTGTGAAGTAGAACTCTGTGAAATTGTGGGTACTTAAATAACTTTACATATCAGTTTAAGCTCGTGGCAAAAAGGAGCTCATGGCTAAGTAATAACAGCCGCACGTGTCGATACAACAGGTTAAGTTACGCTTACCGTGGTTGGTCCGTGGAAGGGTGACCATCTTAACATACCGAGACTCCTCCGTGCCTCGGAAAGCACGTTAAGCCGTTGGTCCCAGCTGTCATTTGTAGATCTTTGACAGTTGTTACGGGTCGTCAGAAGCCCGACAACCAGTCTTACCGAGGGGTATCGTGTTACCCAGTACCTTACTGGATTATGAAGGTCAGATAGGCATTCGCTCCATGTAAGATACTGGCATTCAGCTGCATTTGGTTAGACTGGAAGCTGACCCCAACATAGTTGGAAAAAGGTTAGGTAGATGATGATCAGTTTAAAAATCAGCTGTTTCTTACAAAAATGCATTTCACTTAAGTTACGTAAATATTACGCCTATAATTCTCGACGGGTTAGGCAGAGGTTAACCTATAGTACCCAACACATTTCGCCAGTTATGTTTAAGTACCATATAATAGTCTATACTAACATACTACTAGAACTTGTATAGTAAAGTAGTACTTTAGTTACTTACCAGAAAATGTAAGAAAGCTGCTGTGTGCATTTTATTTCACCATCTCCGAGTTAAGCCCAGTTAAAACTGTGCCATATTCATATTCATCGCCTCCTGAAATATTAAATTGCCAAGGAATAAAAATTCTACCTTTAATAAAATAAAGAAACGATAAGGAAATAAAGAATACTTGGAACAACATTCATGTCACATTATTTTGCTGTCCCATGGCTCAAGCTTCGTTTATGTAAAATAACATGTCCACAATCTTTCACACAAACCTGACACATTATTCTAAAATGGCGAATAATCGCATCCTGAAATATGAAATTGCCTATGAATAAAAATTCTACCATGTCTTTAGCTTCGTTTATGTAAAACTAGCTGCACCCCGCAGTTTCACCCGCGTAAGTCTCGATCCCGTTGGAATATCGGAATAAAAAGTATTATATGTGTTAATCCAGGTTATAAACTACCTGTGTGCCAAATTTCATCCAAATTGGTCCAGCCGTTTGAGCGTGAAGAAGAGACAAACATACACACACACTCACAAACTTTCGCCTTTATAATCGTAGGATAACATATCCAAAATCTTTCACACAAACCTGACAAATTATTCTAAAATGGCGCATAATCACATCCTGAAATATGAAATTGCCTATGAATAAAAATTCTACCTTTTATTAAAATAAAGAAACGACAAGGAAATAAAGAATACTTGGAACAACATTCATGTCACATTATTTTGCTGTCCCATGTCTCAAGCTTCGTTTACGTAAAATAACATGTCTAAAATCTTTCACACAAACCTGACACATTATTCTAAAATGCGAATACCTACTCAGGAAATCTGTCCTGAGCATTCACATTCCCGCCATCTCACAAGGTGCTAGTGTCGGGTGGCCAAAAGAGTAAGCATGAATTTAAACGAAGGCCACATTATGCATGTTCTACCCGTTTCAACCTAGTTCCTACTAAATCGAGGAGAATTTCGGTATTTCTTGCTGTAATCTTGGTTGGCAAATGTACCGTGTGGTGTCACACTAAGATATTTTGCCTGGGGTTATGTAAAAGTGGTAAAGAATAATGTGAGATGGGTATTTTCGTCTCTGGTATTGCGGAGATTTTAATGAGAAGTGTATTTAGCCTCGATTGCGCCTCAAAACGTCACCACCACCAGACGTTACAAACTAACACTTAAATTTTATTTAGTTGTATTGTATTATAAATAAATAAATAAATTCATTTATTTTCAGGTAAATAACACCCATTGCCAAACATAAATTAATAGAAATGTTACAAATAAAATCAAATAATGTCAAATAAAATAAAATCAATTAAAATCAAATCAATTAAATTAAATCACATCAAATTAAAATAAATAACGTCATTTTTACAATAAAATCAATAATACAATAAAATAATGTCAAATAAAACAGAATCAAATCAATTAAAATCACATTAAATAATAGGTAATATGTATATTATTTGTCTTCTTCTTCTCATGTGGTTAGTGACTAATCTGGTGTCAGAGTTTTAAAGACCTATGACTTGGCAGTCTGACGGTCACACCACTAGCCTATCACTGACAATGACTAATTTATTTGTATAGAGCAGGGTTTCCCAAACTGTGCGTCTTGACGCTCTGGGGCGTCACGGCACTATCCCAGGGGTGTCGAGAGGCGATTCACATAGATTAGAAACCCTTTCCAGTCGACCTTACTACTATCAACACTTTCGACAGAGGATAAAGAACAATTACCTAATAGAATTGTCCTGTGATTCCAGCCTTAAGCTCCAATACGACAAAAACAAACTGCTTGAATTTTGGAGCTCAGTTTCTCAATGTAGAGAAAGAGATGAGAGTGGCGATTTCTAAACTCGAGCCCCGTTTTCAGAGGCTATGCTCAAAAAGCAAGCACATCCTTCTCATTAGTAGCCAGCCAACAAAGTAAAATAAATACCCTTTTTATTTTATTTTTATGATTTGTTTCTGTTCTTATTTTCTAGTAAAAATTATAACTGTTATTTGGAGTTTTTCTAATAACTTGTTACTAGGTGCTAGAACTACAACTGGTAGGTACTTTTTGGCTAGAGGGGGCGTCACAAAAAAATGGCAAATTCCCAAGGGCGTCATAGTAAAAATAAGTTTGGGAAGCCCTGGTATAGAGTAAAGATGTAATAAGTATAATCTGGTTGTTTTTAAGCTACACTATTGAAGCAGGATTGGCATTTCTCCGGCAAAAAACATTTTGTTTTACTTGCTGTTAGACCACCATGATTAATCAGACGTGATCATTGCGAATTGTTAACCTCCCAAATCGCTCCATGGTGTTTCCATTTTCGTTATAAACAGACACATAACTTGACAAGAGTCGTAGATGTGCAGAATGCGTTTTCGTTTTTTTTTTTACCGACTTCCAAAAGGAGGAGGTTCTCAATTCGACTGTATGTTTTATTTTTATGTTTGTTACGCAATTACTCCACCAATTATGAATTGATTTTGATGATTCTTTTTTTGTTTGGTAGATCATATTTCAGAGGTGGTCCCATATAAATTTTATTAACTTTGCTTGGGCAGTTTTTGAGTTAGCTTCAATAATACGTATTTTTTCCCACTTAGAATGTGGATGATATGATAACTTCCTGTCACTGTAATTTACATAGCAGGTAGTGGTATTCGAGTTTGTGTAGGGTAGGTACCACAACAAAAAGTGATAAAAAAACTTTTTCCAAAAAAAAACAACTGACTTAAAAAAACACTACAAAGTGAAAAATAACTTTAATTTCGGAAGTTGGTGACAAAGAACGAAAATTCAAAACCAAAGATAATACCGACTTCCGAAATTAAAGTTATTGTTCACTTTTTAGTGTTTTTTTTTTAATAAATAGAGATGTTTAAAAATAAATTATAGCAATATTCATAGAATAATGACAAATAATAAAAGTGTAAATTTTTTGTTGCATTAAATGTACAATCATGCGCAAACTTACTCTCGCTACGCCAAAACCTTGCCAAGTTACGTGCCGGCGAATTGTACTCAAAGATGGCTGTGTTGATGGTGTGTTGTTATTAACACACAGGAGGATACTGATGGCAAACGACTCTTGTGCTGCCCTTAGGTTGCCTTTTACGACACACAGGTGACTAGAGTGCAATGGCGTGGCAGGTATTCTTTGCTAGCAACGATAGGGTCGTTACATTTTTGTCCTTATTGGAAACTTCCTTGTTATAAGTAATAAAATGAACTGTTATTTACCATTTGTACAAGAACCTTTTTCTTACAATCATGAATGAAAACGTGAAAAACACAATTTCCCATTTGCAAACAGGAAAGATTAAAAAAACATGTGTTTTTGTTTTTTAAATAATTTTCTTTATTTCAAGAGTTTTAGTTTTATTAATATATACTTATACATATATATTTGGAATTGAGTCATTACTACCTTTTATTTGATACCAATATTGTTCTAATTTGTTTTTTTTTTAACTTCCTTTTTTTTGTATTTGCAGATGACATATATAAATTTTATATTAGTAGCCTATGCCACTTCCATAATTTAAGTATAAATCTAACGACACCTCATATGTTCAAATCAATCAAGCCGTTTAGGCTACAGAGCGTGCCAAAGACATAGACATACATACTCTCGAAAAACATTACCTTCCTTCTGGGACAGTCGGGTAAAAATACAGTCTACACTGAAAAGATAGACAAGCATTCAACTACATAAAATACACCGAAAATGAAGTATGTAAGTACACTACTCTCTGCAGTTTCATTTATCAAAACAGAAAATAAAAACGTACAAAAAAGTCACATAAAGATAAAATTCACAAACAAGTGTGTCTTACCTCAAAAATTCTCTTTGCCATGAATTCTTTATGTTCGAAAAGCCAGGTTAGTAAAACGCGATGTAAGCCGCAGCTTTACGGTTCCCTTAGCAGCCATTTTTGGGAGCTTGGGATCAACATAAAATAAAATTGAAGTATAATATAAAATAAAACACTGCATTCGTACTGGAGTGTTGCAGACAGATTTCGTTGGAATCCTTTGTAATGAAAACAGTATTTTACGAACAAAACTTCAAAATATTATTTTATGACAACCCAATTTTTAAGTAGAAAGATTTTTCCGACAACATCCCTCCAATTTTCATATTGGAATATCGAATTCACTGCTGCAACTGCAATCGAATTGGGATTCGGGTTCGATTTTTGAATTTATTTTCGGCACCGCAACTGCTTTTATTTCTTGGAAAATATCATCTTTGAATAATTTAAAATCTGGAATTACAGAATAACCGTATATTTTTTAAAAATCAATAACAGTAAACATTTTGGATATCTTTACTTCCTTTATCGTCCATTTTCCTTGCAACAGATACATCACAATTATCGTTCTTATAGCTACAACACCGAAGAAATAATCTCGCTCCCTTGCCGGGCGGGAAAATAAAAGAAACAACAGTTTTGTCTGTGGTTTTGTTGTCAATAACATCAGCAGGTGTCCCGAGAGACGGGGTCATTCACCTCTGGACGCAGCTTGGCTGTGCTTAGAGCCGTTATTAGGAGCTGTGGTTAGGGGTAAACTTATGGGGATGTTCCGAAGTATATGGGGCTGTAAAAGTTGAACGCATGGTTGGATTGCAGGTCATATATACCTACATCTGTATCTAAACTTATTAGAATTTATTTGTCTAAGTCTGGTCTGATTATTTCAATGTTGTTGTCCCAAATAAAATATTTCTTTTTTTTAAGTGAAAACTTCTTTAGGCGCGTTGGGCATTTTTGAGATAGGAAAAAACAATTGAACTCGTGACACCGTTACCGACACCTCATTTTTGTAAACGTGATTGTTCTCTTTATTTACCATATCGAGCCTGTTATGGAAAAACATCGTAACCGACAGAATGTAGGTATTTCACTTTACTATTGTGACGTACAGCTAAAATAATTTAGATCCTGATACAAAAACACTTAAACCAATATTTGGATAAACGTCAAAATTATAACTGGCATTAGATAGTATCGCAAACGACAAAAGTAAAAGTTTGATATTTATGAACAATTAGAATTATCGTAACCAACATCTCGTAAGTAATGTTTGTCACTTAGGTACTATAAAACATAGTTTTATGAACTACCCAAAATCTGTGTTGCGTATATTGTATATGCTTAATTTATTTTGTTTATTGGATCGAAGACAGATTCCGGTACCTGAGTCGGAATCTTCTCACACGACCTCAACATATTATATCCCGCCCGCTGGGAATGTTCAACATCGTCTATCAGGCGGAGTGTGTGGGCATCATACAAGCGGTTCACGCCATAGAAGCCAGGAGAGTTACGGACACCCACATTCGTATACTTTCCGACAGCGCTTCAGTTCTCCAATCCTTACGGAAAAAATATATTACCTCAAAGTTAATACTAGAATGTCACAATACACTAGAACAGGTAACGGTATCTAGCCGCAACACGGTAACACTGCAATAGATGAAAGGACACAGTGGATCGCTAGAAAACGACGCAGCTGACGAACTTGCTAGAAGAGGATCTAGCGTGGCAGTATATGGACCCGAGCCTATCGTACCAGTCCCCTACAACCAAATACGCAGGTGAATACAGGAGTACACCCACACACAAGCGGAGTACTGGTGGACCTCGACACCGGGCTGCAGGCAGTCCAAGGAAGCTATGCCGTACTTGGATAGCAGGCTAACCAGGCGTTTATTACGCCTGGATAGTAATGACCTGCGCCTGGTAACGGGGACCATCACGGGACACTGCTCGCTAAACAAACACTTCCACACAATAGGCATAACGGACAGTTCTCTGTGCAGGGCGTACATGGATGTTAAGGAAACCGTCACGCACGTGCCCTTTGAATGCACAGGCGTCACCCAAATTAGATCAGAAACCCTCGGGTCATCCAGATCTTTCACAGATGTTCTGAACAGACCAGGAGTTTTAATTAACTTCCGGAGGGAGGTGGGCTGGTTGGAATAACCACCAAACGGCCGCTATGGCCCACGCACAATGGTCCACCTTACGGACTAAGTGCGGAAACCAAAACCCCATAACATAGAACATAGAAGTATATTGTTTATTTGTAGAAAATACTGTATTCTGATTGTTTGATTGCCTATTTATTTGAATGAAGTAATATTCAATTTGGAATTTTTATAATTTTGAAATGTTAAAAACTTTAAACACTAAAAATTTATTTAAATTATACCATTGTAATTCTTGTTTCTGAGTAACAACTAGACGCAGATTTTTAGAACTGTTCTAGTTCAAACTTAAAAGACTACTAATTTTGTTCTTGTTAATAATAAATTAGACCCTATGGTCATGTGATTTTTAAGATCTGGGTAGCAAGCAATTTGTTCTTGTTAATAAATAAATTAGGCCCTATGTCATGTGATTTTTAAGATGTGGGGTAGCGAGCAAGCATTTTTGGGCCTTACGAGGGCCTTGAAACGCGTGATATTAGGAAAAAAACACAGTGCATACATTAGTTAGCCTTAATTATTTTAAAGAAAAGTAATAGCGTAAATGACGATTTTTGAAAACAAACAGAAATCATGACCTTTATTTTTATCTTAAGCGACAAAAGTACTCATTATTTAACTCTTTCTGCAATAATTTAATTGATTTTACATAGAGCCTAATGTGTTTTGCAATATATACAAAAACCGGAGATCTATAAATAACAAATTAAAAATTATCAATAAAATACCTCTCCTGTAAAATTTCATAAAAGTCGCTTACGATGTTCTTCCATAACAGGCTCGAATTATTACGTTACGGATGAATGTTCTAAGCAAGTATTTTTACTTTAAAGGTTTTGGAAGTGTTTTTTTAAATTGTTCAAGTTTTCATTTCTGTCGGCACTACCGGAGTGCCACTGTTTTTTTTTTTTTTGGATCAACATATTTACGGTAACCATAGATTTTTCAGTTATCATAGATTTTTTTGGAAAGGATTTATGTTTTTCTAAGTCTTCGATAACGAACCGACATACTTATTTATTTTGACTGACTTATTTTCTTACACAAGACGGTCTAATCCTCAAACATTTTTTTCTTTACAGGATAAGCGTACAAAACACATCAAGACTACAAAACAAAGAAAAACGCTTTTTTTCTGATTTCATCAGTCAAAGGAATCGAAAAGTTCTTATAAAACTGTCGATAAGTCTGCAAAACAACGAGCGAAACGTTTTTCACGAAACAAGATCAACTGTTTTTACCGAGATAATTAAATTCTGACCGTTTATTTATGGGTAGGTATATCATAAAAACAAAGGCGCGGGCCGGATGTCCCACCGGACCCAGGACATCATCACAGGGACCCCTACCTGCAGCCGCCCTTAATAAATACTTTATACAGACTCCATGGACACATTTACTTTTTACACCGGTTTAGAAAGCCGTAAAGTGAAAAACAATGTTTTTTCGTCATTTTTGCGGTGACGAATTTTGGTTGAGGAAGAGAAAAGTTTAAAATGAAAAATTCTCAGGGACGACTTAAACCGTCACAAATATAATGTTGTTCTACTAGTGTCGCGTCACGCCTCTCTGCAGGAGCCTTTACTGTTAAAAGATATTTTATATCTTGGTAAATTAAATAATTTCATTTTAAACTTATAAAACAACAATAATTAAACAGTTTAAAAACAACGGTTGGTTGAAAAATTGTGACATGGGTGACCAAGTACTTCACATTATTCATAGCAACAACTCGTCCTTCTAAAAGTAAGGAAAGTAGTTCATGAATTATTATTTACAAAAATATAAAAATCTCTACACTAATGATAGAAGTTTTGTTGTGACCTTTAAAAAGTTGTTACTTACTTAAAAAGTTTTAATAACTACAAGAAAACTATTGTTCCGTTTCAAATTTTATTAGTACTTGTTTTACACGTTGTATAACGTTTTATATATTTTTAACCGACTTCCAAAAGGAGGTTCTCAATTCGATTTTTTTGTATGTTTGTTACGCGATTACTCCGTCAATTATGAATTGATTTTGATGGTTCTTTTTTTGTTTGGTAGATCATACTTCAGAGGTGGTCCTATATAAATTTTATTAACTTTGCTTGGGTAGTTTTTGAGTTAGCTTCAATAATACGTATTTTTTCATCACTTAGTATGTGGATGATATTATGATAACTTCCTGTCACTGTTATTTACATAGCAGGTAGTGGTATTCGAATTTGTGTGGGGTAGGTATCACAACTAAAAAGTGAAAAATAAAAACTTTTTACAAAATAAAAAAAACAACCGACTTAAAAAAAAACACTACAAAGTGAAAACTAACTTTAATTTCGGAAGTCGGTGAAACAAATAAAATTAAAATAACGTTTTATATTTTTTTTTTTTAATTTATTTGTTTCATTCGAGATTAGGAACAAACAAGGTTTATATAAATACAGCACTACCACTCTATCTGCTTAAACTAATCTTATATACTTACTGTCTTCTAATGTCAGCCTAATAGTTTATGTACCAGCAGATTAGGCTTACAAATAAAGGTGTATTTTTTTCTCTACAATATTATTTAGTATTTGTATCGAAAACTTATTACAAAATAATGAGCTTTCTCAGTGCTTGTTATCTATATATCGGATCCGGTCACTAGTACAGACACGAAACGAATCGCAAGCGCGCCACTGGCGACATCAAGATGGATTTACCTACACCAAAAAAAGGCGCGCATCTACAGAGTCGTGATGTTTTAAGGCCACGGCCAGCCTCTGGCCGCATCGGAGAGAAGACGTCGCGGAACTTTTCTCGATTCGTGGTGCTCAGTTATTGTGTTAGTTGTAATTTGTGATCATTTTGTTAATTGGTGATTTTAATAAACGCCGTCACACCTAGTGTGTGTATAATTTAGCTAGTGTGATTAATTTGATAGTAAATTATAATGTGATCTGAACTGCAAACTGTTTTTCTATTGCGCACTAACCGACACTACCCACACTACGCCCACAGTAGTTAAAATATCGCTGATAATAACGAAAGTCACATACCCGTCTCCGACATATATATATTTTACTTTAAAATAAAGTCACTGTTCGTGTCTGTCAGGTCTGTGTGACCGCGTTGTTCTTCTAAACTACAACTACGCAACGGATTTTGATTAGTTTTCCACCATAATTTAGAAAATTTATTATAAAAAGTTTGTGTGCATAATACCTACATAATTATAATGAAATGTCCTAAACTTACACAAAATAAAAACGTGTGGCACTCGGGGACTGCCGCGGTAAAGCTATTGCATAGCATTTGTAACCTCCATACTTCCTATTTGTCAACGCTACACTTGGGATGATGACGTGATGACATAAAACAAAAATTACGTTCCCATGACAACACATGACAACATCACGTTGTCATGGGAACCGTCATTACATGGTAGGCGGAGTGGGGGGTGTTAGGTTTTATTTTCGTTACGTTACGGAATTTCTTGATTCGGTCGCCGCGCTCAAAGCCCGCGATAAAATCTATGCAATAGCTTAAAAAAAAAGTGGCACTCCGGGAATGCCGACAGAAGTGAAAACTTGAACAAGATCGCCTTGGTGGAAGAAAAATACTTGTATCCAAAACCTTTAAAGTAAAAACTTGCATAGAACATTGATCCGTAACGTACTATAAATAAAGAGCACAATCGCGTTTACAAAAATGAGGTAACTGTGTCGCGAGTTCAATTGTTTTTTCCCATCTCAAAAATGCCCAACGCGCCTAAAGAAGTTTTCACTTCAATAAGATGTTTTATCAAAAAGTAAAAACCCTGTGATGCCGGAGCGGGACGCTAGTTGATACTAAACGAAATAAATGTTGATTTATTTCTATGCTATTGATATTATTCTCCTAATCCTATTACAATGACATGACATGAAGTAAATGGACATTAAGTAGGTACCTTAAGTATCCTATCTTGTGATGATAGGTAATAAGAACAGAATATTTTCTCGAATTGTAATGAAGTATCTATTATAGGTACCTTCGCCTTTTGTACCATAGTGATCTACTTCAGGGGCAAAATACAATACACTGTCTATCTCGACTGCCCTATGAGATTTGGAGGGTACATGTCATAGAAACATCAACCATCAACAGTATTTCTATTTGCTTAATGTCCCTCGTGTATCATCGGATTTCCGAATACAAACGAATGCTATTTTCCATGTCTATCAATTATTAGATTTATCATGTATAATAATTTGAATTCAGAACTAAGTACTTTATTGTTGTTTTGTTTTGATTTCCGCGTGACCTATATAGAGCTGTAAAACTATTTTCCTGTCTGTGACTTTAGCGGCTTTCCTCCCATTTTTTTATAAATTACATTAAGTTAATAGAGTATTAACAACTCCATATACTTCCAAGTCGAATGAGAAAGTCCAGTCTGCACGAAGTGCAAAGGGCAACTGATAGAAATTCGACGACTGACGAAACACGAGGTTTGCCAAGGGACATTAAGAACATAGTTTGTCTATACACTAATATTATTAACATAAATTATTTGTATTTTTAACCAACTTCAAAAAAGGAGGAGGTTCTCAATTCAACTGTATTTTTTTTATGTTTTTTACCTCAGAACTTTCTACTGGGTGAACCGATTTTGATGATTTCTTTTTTATTTGATAGCTTGTGCTTGTGTGGTCTCATATAAATTTTATTAACTTTGCTTGGGTAGGTTTTGAGTTAACTTCAATAATAGGAATTTTTTCCCACTTAGTATGTGGATTGATATGTTAAGTTCCTCTTACTGTTATTTACATAGCAGGTAGTGGTATTCGAATTTGTGTGGGGTTAAATACCACAACTAAAAAATGAAAAATAACTTTAATTTCGGAAGTCGGTGGCAAAAAACGAAAATTCAAAACCAAAGACACCGACTTCCGAAATTAAAGTTATTTTTCACTTTGTAGTGTTTTTTTTTTGGAAGTCGGTTGTTTTTTTTTTGTAAAAAGTTTTATCGTTTTTAATACTCAAAAACTACTGGACCGATTTTAAAAATTCTTTAACCAGTAGAATGCTATATTATCACTGAGTGAGGAAGACTATAATTTATAAAGATATCACGCTGACGAAGCCGCTGGCGGGACTTAGTATGTTATTAACTCAATGACCAGATAGAAAATTACTGATATCTCGAGCTAGACTCAACACTATTAATATCTATGACAAACAGCCAAAGAACACGACATCCATTGCTAATGGATTAATTAACTTTACCTCCCTTCAAAACATTCAATGACCAAAACACTGCTGCACTTTCCATATCACTTAATGAATGAATATGATCAAAGTCAATCATTAATTTCGATAATGAATTTGGTTGTCACACAGCTGAAATCCGCCGCCGGTCCATCGGACGTGGATAATTAATTAATTGACAATACCAAGGGAGCCTAGGGGAAGGTCCATTCCGCTGTTATAACTAGTAAAGTTTATTTTGCGTGGATATTGATAATTAACTCCCTATATTAATCGCTGGGCGCACACACACATTTAGAACTGTCTTTAGTGCAGCATTTGTCGGGGGTCTGTGGTTAGATTATATCTATTTGGTTTAATAAAAGAAAATGACATTTCAAAAATAGAACCAAAGGTTTACAGAAAAATATGTACACAATTTGTCGTGTCAAAACTGCCAACATAACGACGAAAAAAAAAACAAAAGAAAATTATAATTTGACAGATGGAATCATGATAACAATTCAGTTTTAGAACGAAAAATGTACGGTGTGTTTCTCGATGGTTTCAAAGTGATGTCCTGCGTATCTTAGTTTTTCTGCTGGATCCCTGCACTGATATTAGGTATAGAGGTATGAAGAACAGAGTGTAAAGTTCACTCATCCTCCATAGAAAAGGGAGGATCCTCCGACCGACGGGTGTCGTGTCTGGTGGGCAATTGCCCGACAATTGATGTCGGGAAGTTATATATGTGCTGATCGGATGGTAAACTCTGTTTGCGCAATGCAGGATTTGTGTGACATCAGGTCTTTAAGGCGTAATCCGCATGTGGCTTTGAAGATCCCGCCACAATATTAACTGTCGAGTTGATAATACACGAACAATTGGTGTAAATAGTGTTAAATGTTCTGTTGGTAAGTTTTTTACCTCACAAAATCATAATTACTAACGGTCTTCTGTTATATCATGTCATCGACAGTTTCGCATGTGTGCGTGTGCCAGGCGACAATTATAGCAAGATGGAGTAGGTATCAGTGGACAAATACAAAAGGGTGGTCAGGCGCAGGGGGCACGGGTCACCACTATTAGCAATGAAGTTTGTTCTGCGTGACCAATCGACGCACGTGGCGCACTCAAAATATTAGCACCAATTTGAGGGTTTGAATTTATGTATAGATCTATGGCTAAGTTTGGGGCTTTTAATGGTTGTAAAAGGGTCGCGATTTTGATAAAATCTGTGACAATTTCAATTGTTCAACATGCAGCTTACGCAATGTGCGTCATGGTTATTTTTCAAATTGCATTTTAGCGACTACTAGTTTACAGAGTTGAAAGTATCAAAATCTTTTGATGTTATTGTCTTGTAGTACTATTATGCTGAGGCGAACTAAACTTCGCGCGCTCTCTCTCGCACACCGCTCGACGTCTCGCTGAGCAACAGCGAGCGCGCGAAATATAAATCATGTTATCGTGACAATGTAGCCCAGCATCATCGTCTTCATTTCAGCTGGAAGACGTCCACTGGCCACATCGACCGGTCCTGTGCTTCTTGCATTTAGCGGATTCCCGTGGCCTTCACAAGGTACAGTCACAAATACATTGTTTACATTTACCTGCCATGTGGTTTTACTTATAAAGTAGAGCTGGTATTCAAATAACCTAAGTATCAATTTCAATTGTTTATTCCATTCTTGAATTGTTAAAATTCAACGCAAAAAACTCACGAAAAACATCTTCATTTTCAGTGAAAACAAAACATCAACTCTACGCCTTCAACTGTTCTCCGTGACGTCACGAGACAGCGCAGTGTTGGGTTTCAAAGAAACAAGCGATACAAGTAGTTATGTACATTCAAAGACTACAGTATGGTTACATTTCTCATTTAACTTCAGCGATGTATACCGCTATAGATGCTACCGTTGAATACAGACTGAAAATGCAGACAATTAAGAACACTTTTGTTTTATTTATTTTTTGTGTTTTTTCAGTCGTTACGGGTCGTCAGAAGGCCGAAAGTCTGACAAGCAGTCTTACCAAGGGGTATCGTACTACTCAGTAGGTCAGATAGGCAGCCGCTCCATATAAATACTGGTATTCAGCTGCATACGGTTAGATTGGAAGCCGACCCCAACATTGTTGGGAAAAGGCTAGGCAGATGATGTTAGTGCTTTTTCAGTAATATTTGATTTTGAAACGCTTAAATGAGTGCGAAATTTGATAAAAACATCACTAATTTAAAATAGCGTAAAAAAGAAACTCTACAAGCCTATTTGAGGAACACTGTGATGACCTGTTAAGTTCTGAGCACATGCATGGCCACTTATACATGCTACGCGCTTGTGCTGCTGGGGAGTTTGTTGCGCCACTTCTTCTTCCCAGCTAAAGGCACTAGGAAGTGGTGAAGGGTGGGCGTTTTTGGGGGACTGTCTTATGTAATTTTGACGTTCGAAAAGTGTTGATTTTCAGCCTGGTTTGAATAAATGACTTTTAAATTTTGAATTTTGAACTTATAAAATTCGAGGTTAGTTTATAAACCTAATTATCTTTATTTTACTAACCTGCAAAAATAATGTTAAAGACTTACCCTCGCGGTTAATGCACATATAACATGAAAACACACAAAACCCGCAGACATAAAGAATAAGCAACCTTTTCCACACTGAAATAATTTTCCATTAACTTTCCACGGGAGCACAATCACCCCCTCTCCAGATTTATAATAGCACACATCCATTAACTGACCGTAACTTCCATTAACAAAAAAGGTATTATGTTTCACAGATGCACCATCCAGAAAACTCTTCATGATTCTTGTAAGTGACAAAAAGAAAAATATCGACGAACAAAATGAATACGACAATACCTCGTCCTACCCTAATTTACTAAATAAACGTAATAAAAAAGATCGTTTAAGATAATCGCGACCAAAAAGAAACGTCATAAATAACGTTAATAAAAACGGCTCAACGCACAACACTATAGCTATTGCAGAAAAAAAAAAGAATAATGTTTGCTTGAACACGGATCTCTGAGATGAGAATTTTCTTCGGAGATGATATCTGTAGGAGTTACAAATCATACCATTGTCTAAGGGAAGCCCCTCGTGGGGTGGGCTTTTTCCACACCATAAAATTAAATATTGCTTTGAAAATTGTATAATGTTATTACGGGGTGTGTAATTTTTATGTCGGACAAGGTAGTTTATTTTAAGAGTATTGTTGTGTTTGATGTGTTAAAATATTTATAATTATTACCTATGAAAAATAAAATAAAATAATCTATCAATCTGTCTAGCCTTTTCCCAACCAAGTTGGGGTCGGCTTCCAGTCTAACCGGATGCAGCTGAATACCAATATTTTACATGGAGCTACTGCCTATCTGACCTCCACAATCCAGTACCTGAGTAATACGATACCCCTTGGTAAGACTGGTTGTCAGAATTTCGAGCTTCTGACGACTCGTAACGACTACTGTCAAAGATCCACAAATGACAGCCGGAACCAACGGCTTAACGTGCTTTGCGAGGCACGGAGGAGTCTCGGTATGTAAAGATCATCACCCATCCACGGACCAACTCCGGCAAGCGTAGCTTAACCTGATGGATCGACCCGTGCGGCTGTTATTACTTGGCCACGAGCTCCTGTAAAAATAAAATCATAATAATTAATAAGTAAGTAGTTGAGTTTTTGATGACCGTTTCCAGTAAAGTGTTCAGTAGGTGCTTAGATATAGACAAGAGAAAACTGAGAAATCCATTTCTTTTTTATTCGCTTTTAAATAAAATACTAGTACTTACCTACTTATTGCTTAATTTTTTATACGTTTCCTTGCTTTTTTTTTTCAAATACTGTTTGCTATATAGACGAAAAATAAAACAGATAAAATTAGACATGAAAAAGTATACAACTTACATCTTTTTGCCGCAAAATTAGCGCCAAAGAAAAACGATTTCATTTTCGCAGTCCCAAAAACTCCTGTACAATTACTAATAGCAATAACGCACACCTCCGGCAAGCAGACGTTTTCCATTAGGCGAACAGTGTGAACACTTTATTGGCACTAATAACTTCGTCTTCTAATGCACCTTAAGTGCTTACAATGCGTTTCAGCGCTTCTGGTCGGCTATTCAAAGTTCTAACACACCGCATCCCGTGTAACGCTAAAATGGCTGGTTATTTTGCAAGTTTAGTGGCGAATGCACTGTGTACACACACTGAGACGTGTTCGGTTGCTAGTTGAAAAACCCTTTGCATGGGGCTGGAGAATCGCAGTAGTTTAAGAAGCCACTTTTGTTTTGGGTATCTCGTGATTTAATTCAAAGAGAAAATAATTAAATGACTATTTTGATTACATACCTCCAGGTCAGTGAGACGAAACTACTCTGGGATGAAGATTTTAAAATACCTATGCTATTTGAACTAAACAGTTTCACTATACTTAAAAAGAAACTTTAGGACTGAACTACTTTGCAAATTAAATTGTTTAAACAGAATATTTGTTTGATATATAAGGTGGTTCCTAGCGAAAGTGTTTACTAAATCTAAAAAATCTCTCAGTTCTCCCAATTTTCAGATTCTCTAAAAACTGAAACTTCTGAACACAACGAACGTATCTTTCACAAAACGGCAGTACAATAAAGCATTCCTCCCTTCTGTGGCTCAGCTGTGTGGCCAAAGCGAGAGTGAATGTGACCATTTGCGTACAGCCCTAACACTTGGCCGGTCTTAAGTAACTGGTGTTTGGCAACCCTGGCTGTGGATGTGGTGTGTTTATGTTTGTGTAATGAATGTTTGACTTGTAATTGTGCATTGTACAAAGCATGGGTTGCGATATTTCAGTGTGTTTTGTAATGATACTTTTCGCGACTGCGACAACTACCGGATTCGTTTTGAACAAGTTTTTTTTTTTTTTGTAAAATTATTAAAGTATGGATTGGTTACTACAAAACCCATAATTTTTTATTTGCATATACTTTATTGTACACCACAAAAGTACACAACAAAAAAAAAAAAAAACATTGGATACATTTTTTTTTTTGGGTGGGGAGTCATCAAATAACTTGATTGGGCGTGTCAAACTCTTACTGACTAAAACCCACCCGTGTTCCTTCGGTTGCCCTGTTGCCGGGGGCCACGATTTCCCTATCGGTTTTCTTCGAACCCCCGGCAGGCATTGGCCCTAGCGGACCCCGTCAATTCTGCTGACATCTCTTTGAGGCGCGCGTGGTACCTTATTTTTAAAGTAGACTTGTAGGTAACTAATGTAGCTGTCTAAAGTCTGTGTTACCTAACTTATTTATCATGCAAAAGGGAGATAATAAATATTTTCTTACCATGACATCCTCTCATATTATTACTCCCACATTATTATGTTAATACAAATTGGTTCATTGTGGCTTTACTGGTTTTTACTCTTGACACTGCTTTTGAACAATAAAATCTGAGATATTCTTTATTTGTCTTGAACCAGCATAATTTATTTAATAGAGTTGATACTAGAATTTTTCAGTCTAGTCTCTTTGTGAGATTTATAGCTCTCAAAGGAATTACTCTAAGTGGCAGACAATTTTTAGCAGAAAAGCGCTTCAAAGCTAATGTACTTTAGACGCCACGATTTGAATTAAAAAATTCCGCTTAATTAAGCCCGCAAGTTGATACTCTAAACGAGGCTAAAATTACTGTTTGAAAACTTCATTGAGAGGGCCGAATACCTTTGAAATTAATGCCAGCCTCTTTATAAAGTTCATGACTTGAAGGGTATTGTTAGTTAATAAATTGAAGTCAAAAATATGAAGCGGACTTAAATAACCTGTTATTGAACTTAGCCATTCAGAAATTCAAGTAGACTAAAAAGTTTACAACCATCTCCTGTCACAGGGAAACTTAACACCCTCAGTGCCACCCCTTAAGTGGAAGTTCTTTAAATATTTGACAAATATTTGACAAATTTGTGACAGGTCAGGGATTTCATATGTACATAAAAATGTATAGAGAACGTGTGCCTAAAAGATACACAGTGCTTTTACCAAGCAGAAATATATCTATGTACATTTGGATACACAATGTTCCAGACACTGTGTACCAAAAACTTTTTACAAAAAAAAAACAACCGACTTCCAAAAAACACTACAAAGTGAAAAATTACTTTAATTTCGGAAGTCAGTGTCTTTGGTTTTGAATTTTCGTTTTTTGTCACCGACTTCCGAAATTAAAGTTATTTTTCACTTTGTAGGTAGTGTTTTTTGGAAGTCGGTTGTTTTTTTTTTGTAAAAAGTTTTTATTTTTCACTTCTTAGCTGTGGTACCTACCCCACACAAATTCGAAAACCACTACCTGCTATGTAAATAACAGTGACAGGAACTTATGATATCATCTACATACTAAATGGGAAAAAGTACGTATTATTGAAGCTAACTCAAAAACTATCGAAGCAAAGTTAATAAAATTTATATGGGACCACCTCAAGAGCATACCCTTTCAAACAAATAAGAATTTTCAAAATCGGTCCACAATTGACGGAGAAAACGGTGGATAAACATTAAAAAAAACCGGCCAAGTGCGTGTCGGACTACGCACAATGAAGGGTTCCGTAGTTGAGATGAATTTATTTATCCCAAGAACAAACTTAACATTTATTCCAACAGCAAATCGTCGCTCGGCATCCAATACCGCGAATGTGTAATTTTAGGTTTTTTTTTAATTGCAGCATCACTTATTTGAACGTGTAGAAAAAATAAAAATCTAACACCTTTAAACGAGCAATTCTTGTATATATGTATATATTATATAACCTGAATCTCTGAAACGGCTCCAAGAATTTTTATGAAATTTAGTATGCAGGGGGTTTCGGGAGTGATAAATCGATCTAGCTAGGTTTCATTTTTAGAAAACGTCGTTCAAAAAAAATAGTCATCCATATATTTTTCTTTATTCAAGTAACAAGGACTCATTGTGTTAGTAAACTTATGAACTTTAGCTTATTTTACCAGGTCACTCAGAAAGTTTTGCGACTAACAGTTTTTGTCTATGGGATACTGGCTGGCGCTCAGAAGCACCATATCGTCTGCAAAGCTAATATTATTCACAAATACCATCTATACAGTGTGAGTCTTCATAATGTGCACATATCGAAATGAGGGAATCTAAGCTTAATTTTACCGACGGAAAAATGGTAAAAAAATTTTTTTTTGTTTTTTTTTTATTCTCTTGGACATTTTATTCATAAATTTTACAATTATTGTGAAAATTGATGAAAAAAATACAGATTTTTACTAAAAAAACATGTTTATTTTCAATTGAGGGTAGTTTTTTTTCTCAATTTTAATTTTATGTGGACGCCTACTTACTTCCAATCATTATGGAGTTTGTTTCATCACGATAGCTGATTCAGTTTAAAAGTTACACAGTTTTGTTACATTTTTTTTAATTCCATAAGAGAATAAAAAAAATTATTTAGGTTTTTAAAATATTTTTTCTGTCGTTAAAATTAAGTATAGATTCCCTCATTTCGATATGTGCACATTATGAAGAATCACACTGTATAGCAACCCACGCTGGTGCTGCTGAACTCGCCAATCCTGCCTCACCCCGCATTCCAACCTGTATGGCCTGGAAAAAGTTACATGCCATCGTACACTATTGATCTGGTTACCATAGGTACCAATATTTAAAAATGTTTTTAAGCTCCATTGGCAACCTATCCTTCTCCATCTTTCTCTACAATACGTCATAAGCAACCAGATCAAGTCTTGAATAAGTCGAGGAAGCTAGCATAAATCGGCGTCCCACGCTGTGTATAAGTATAGTATGCGACAGTATGCTTACGACACTACACTGCACTTTCTGTTGAGAAACCACGCCGAAACCCGAATTAGTTGTCATGAACATTTACAGTTTTATTTATTTGTGTATTAACCAGACTGTCAAACACTTTTGATATTGATATTATAGTAGCTAGAGAGATGGGCCTATTGGATGCCGAGCGACGAAATGTAAGTTTGTACGCACAATATTGAGAGATTTACCGTGTTATTTTAAGACCATAGACTTCTTATAGGTTTTCCTGTAATCTATGAGTAAAGAGCCATACTATGTATTTTTTTGAAAATTTTTGGTCCAGTAGTTTCGGAGATAAGGGGAATGGTCAATTTTCATTGAATTTGTTAAATATCTTTAAAAATGTTTATTTTAAAATTATATAAAAAATATATTTAAGATCCTCGCAATAAGTCCTTTCATTTGATATGTCATACGGTACTGTTAGCATAACTTTTTTTTTCATTTTCTTGTTTGCCCCCCAAAAGTGACCCCTATATTCAAATTTTTTTTATTTACGTTACACATTCGTGTTTGGGTCACAAAAATACATATGTGTACCAAATTTCAACTTAATCGGTCCATTAGATTCGGAGTGAATTGGCTGTGACAGACGGACAGACAGACAGACAGACAGACAGACAGACGGACAGACAGACAGACACACGAGTGATCCTATAAGGGTTCCGTTTTTTCCTTTTGAGGTACGGAACCCTAAAAACAAACATACGCGACGAACATATAACCTCCGTTTTGGAAGTCGGTTAAAAAGATGCACATGGTGCTGAAGGTGTTAAAAATAAATATAAATTAGGTACTCCAACCCTGAAAATAAAACGCGGAAAATAATTGGGTCATGAATAGAAAACTACTACTACAATTGACATAGTTCCCTGTTTTTAATCATTGATTGGAATGATAAAATTTGCTATAGAACCTTTCTATCCGACGATCAATCAAGTTTATAAATAGATCTGAAGCTTGTTTTGAATAATTGTTCAGAATTCTGAACAATGATTGTATTTACTTCATCCAATAGAAGTACCTACAAATCCACGTTTGAAATGCAGAGAGCTCTGTCTAACGGCTCCTGAGGGTGTTATAATTAAATTATAAACTTTCGTAACCGGGGTTCACGGTAGGGTCAACTTATGCGTTAAGTAAATGCCATATCGTAAAACTTTATTACGTGCCAAATATAAAGGGGTTGTAAACTTTTACATTTTGTTTTGTACCTTAGTGGCAAGATTGTTGAGTTGTAAAAATAAATTGCACCGATTCTCATTGTGGACGTAACAATTAAATTATATTTGGGTTTACGTCTATTTTGTGGACAACGTTTCCTGTTAAGGCTAGTGTTTGCTAAACTCCACCATCCATTTTAAACGATAGGGAGACAATTCAAATACGATCTGGATCTTCGAAATGGTCTATCATGCGTCCGTCTCATTTACTCATTTTTGTTTTGTTTTGCAATTTTATGCACAATCACACTATTTATGTACGGTGGGCTGCATCAATTACGTACCCCAGTTGTATTAAAATTTTAATACAACTGAGGTAACCAATTGATGCAGCCCACTGTACCTACATGTTCATTATTATTTCTATCTGACACAAATGTATTTAATTTAAGTATGCATACACACGTTACATTATAAAATTGATTTATACCCGTCACATTACACTCTTAAGTCCTGTTAAAAACCAGCATCAGGCACTTATAGTTGTCTGGCATTTTTGCTGAACTGAGTCTTTTTGGCGCAGCCCACTCCCCTGCTAATTTCTTACATCGCACTTTACACTTTTTATTTGATTTTAATTTTTAACTTTTTATCTACTGTATAAATACTCTGTGTTTTTTTGCTCTGTGCTAAATAAATGTATTTTCTTTCTTCTTTTATTTATCTGGAATAGCTTGTTCTACACAGTTTAATAAGCCAAAATACGAGCTGCTCTTGTGTATTTTTTGTGACAGCCATTGCGGCCATCAAAAGCTCTCGAGTCTCAAGCACTTCTGCGTCATAAAATTCAATTTGAGTGAAAATCGTGAAAAGCTGCCCTTTTGCTAAATACCCGAAAAAGTTTCCGTACGTGACCCCATCAAACTACATCCCAAAGGACCAGCCCTGTGCGTTCGCTTTCCTTCTTCGTTTCCATTTTTTCGGGAAAAATGTGGCCCATGTTTTATTACTCACTTTAGTTAAAGAGCACGTAGGTTTTATGTGGAAAGGATTCATTACGAAACATGAAATGCTCACGAGAAAGCCTTAGATTTACATAATTTATTTACAAGAGCAACGTTTTAGGACATTTGTATGAACGCTGTCACAATTTGTGTGCCTCCAAGCACCGAGAGAAATTCTAATGTAACGTAAAAAAACTCAAGTGCCTGCAAATATACCTAAACACTTAATTTATCATCCTTGATACTCCACTTAGCAGGCAGCTTATATGAGAAGTCTTTACGCCCGTGTTTGTTTCATAAGTTTAAATCGTATGACGTTGGTCATATCTACATAAACTGGTAGTTATACTTTTTTCGGGGCAATTAGATTGTTGTCCTCTATTAAGTTCCATTTAGTAGTTACTGTTTAAGTAATTGAAAATATGTCTTCTTTTTAATTTAGCTTCTAATAAATGTATTGTTGTCTTCTTTTTAAATGTTTGATGTAAGTTGATGGCCTGAAACACAGGTTTTCATAAACCTAGATCAGGATAGTCTACATTACAGTTAGAATTCAATTTTCCTCGATCGTAATTAATGTAAATCATAATGTTACATTATACTTGAATAAATTTTAATATTATTATTATATTATTATTTTAAACCTTTCTATCATCGCCATCAACAGCTGCTTCCTCAAGTATCCAGCGTGTTGCAGTATTATACCTTAATTATGATTCAAGCTTAGGAGTAGGCGTCAAAATGCAATCAAAGGTGCATTTGTGAATACTTTATGTAAATAACTATAATATGTTTTAATTGACCTAAAAGAACAATTTATTGTAATTTCAACTGTTTATTGTGTATAGGTAGTTGAAAATACAAAGTAACGGTCCTCCAGACCGAATTCAGGCCATGGCGACTAAACTCAGCGGAGACCAGCCTTCGGCATGGGAGATATTATAGTGCACAATTGTGTGCGCAGACACAGGTGCACTCGCTCTTCCCTCACTCTCATAGTACGATGGGGCGGCAATCCGACACGACCGGAGAGAAATCAGGCGCAGGGCTAACGGCTTTTAACGTGCCAAACGGGTAACACACTGCCAACTTCCAAACTCCGGGCTGTTACTAAGAAATTCCTAATGGATCCAATAAGATCCCTCTTTGAGGAGTGGCTACAGAGGCGCCACGGCGCCCTCACCTTCCGCCTGACGCAGGTCCTCACCAGACAGGGCTGTTTTGGGAGATAGGTACCTGTTCAGGATAAAGCGGAAGGAAACGCCCGAGTGTCGCCACTATGTGGATCGCCCGGAGGACACGGAGCATACGGTGGAGGTCTGCCCAGCTTGGGCGGAGCATTGTTGTGTCCTCGTGGAGGCGATTGGTGGCGGTGATCTTTCGCGTCCGGCCCTGATTCGGGCCATGGTACGGAGCGAGAGGAAATGGGAGGCCGTCACCTCCTTCTGCGAAGCAGTAATGCTCACAAAGGAGAAGGCGGAACGCGTGAGGGAGAGGCAAATTTCGCGCCCTCGCGCCCCTAACCGCCGCAGGAGGAGACGCCCTGGGCGTCGGGAAATTTTTTGTAAATTGTTTCAAAGAAACACCAAAATTAAATGATGTTTTAAAACTAGATGACTTCGGTGTTTCCTAACCGATTACTTTGAGAAAAAAGACCGAAACAAACTCAGAGGTTACAGTCTCTTTTAAAGACCAGACATAGTACAGCGCGGACGGTGAGCAATGGGTAGCTCACCGTCCGATAAGGACCAAGCCTGGGTCGACGGCGCGTTGTGTTCCATGCGCGCCTCAAAGAGATGTCAGCAAAATTGACGGGGTCCGCAAGGGCCAATGCCTGCCGGGGTTGCAAATAAGGGCCGAAAGGGAAATCGTGGCCCCCCGGCAACATGGCAACTGAAGGAACACGGGTGGGTTTTAGTCAGTAAGAGTCTGACACGCCCTCCCGCTCCACCCAGAGCGGCAGAATAAATTTGATAATTTCCCACCCAAAAAAAAAAGTACCCCCACGCTCAGCAGTCACACTTGCAACCACGAGACCAACGGGGCCGCCCAAATGAATTGAATACAAAGTACTTAGATATCAGCGACATTTTTTATTAGGTCAATTTTGTTGAAATAATTTTTCGTCACAAATCCTCCACCAATTTCGAACCTTTCAACATTATTTTGTTGCAATAATAATGTGGTTTGCCTTTTTTGGTGAGCATTTTCCAATCCGTGACGTGACTTTATCGGCACGGCCTACACGGATCGATTTATTCAATTGTGCCCAATATAACCAGCGTGATAATAATATTGCCAGTGAGGACATGTATTTATAGTCGGTAAACTTGGATATGAAATCGTATTGTAAACGGATTACAGAGCATGTCAAAGGCCATTCACAGGGACATAAAGCGTGCAACGATTAGATACGGATTGGGCTGTTACGATTGTCATACATTTGTATGTGTGACGAAAGCGAAGGGTTTGCTCTGAAATCAAAGGATTTCTGAGCTGTTGTTAGATGGTATCTCACATGGGGGATCGGTATCAGTGGTTGTTGTTAGTAACCACCCGGATTGATACTGGATTTGGTATCTCATTGTACGGTCATGTACTGGGGGCCTACTACCAGCTCATAAAGCAGTATTATTTTAATATTACTTCAGTGGGAGAAAGAGATGGAGCTATACGACCTGTAGAGCTTCATCTGTTTCCCACACTGAAGTAATATTAAAATAATACTGCTTTATGAGCTGGTGGTAGGCCCCTGAGCTTGCACTTTAGAACCGTCATCTTTTGTTTCATACAACATCTTTTGATCACACGCTTCAACTGTTTGAAGCGATTTGAAACTGAGAGATGTTCCTCCTTCAAGGATTCGATAAAACTGTATCAAGATAACTTTCAGAGCAGAGCGGAAGGCTATCTATAAACTTTAACCTCAACAACGTTTCAGTTTTCTGCAAGCTTCAATCTTTCTTGTAAAGTTTTACAAGAGCTTTTTGTTTAATATTTTGATTTATTGCCTAAAGTAAAATTGCATAAAGAGCGATTGGTCCAGGATATTAATCAGTTTCGAAATTATTGTTACTAAATTGCTACCTTATCCACATACATTTGTGGGAATTTATGTTAACTTACCGCTAGTTAAACAAACTTACCGACAGTTACCAATAGGCAAACGACCGAACATCTGTCGGAGGCAATATTCGGGCATTAGGTGAGATTTTGTTCATAGAAACAGATCCGGTCAATTGCTTGACCATCTGCGTCCGATTCGTGAGGGCCCGAAAATGTACGAATATAGCCGAAGTGTCGATGTTGATAAACGCGTGGTCACGGTGATTCTCCTTTGCGTCATGCGGGCCTGGTACAATGAAAACTAAAGCCGATGTGTGTAATGTGGGATTTGTGTTGTCGTATGTGATGTATGAATGTAAACTCGTAATAAATCTTCTCAATTATACATTTGGATTTAGAAAATGTAGGGCGCTTATATAAATTATAAGGGTTAGTTAAATAGGCCGAAACCATTAATTAAAATCAGAGTTGGTGCATAAACTTTTAGTTTGAAATAATTCACGTTGTTTTGTTTCAATTTAACTCACCAAACACTGGTTGTTATTAAAGTAAATTTTAGAGCATGAATTGACGAGAACCATTATTGAAAACAAAGGTAAAATAAGCAGGTAGGTACGCCCACGCAAAATTTAATAACGAAAATTGCAAAATTGGATAAAATTTCGGTTTGACACCACCTGTTCATCGGATCAGTCCGTATAAACTTCGTCCAATTTCGGTAATACACTCAACAGCTCGGGCTTTACCAATAGAAATTCTAATCAGGATGCATCATCACGCAACAGGGGTGCGTTGTTTAGGTTTTGGACCCAAATAACGGAGTCAATTAGAGTAACGTCATAATCCGGGGTCCCTCTGTTTGTCCGGTGGGCTCGCCCGGACAAACAACGGCTCGATTAGATTAATATGAGGCCCAACCACGTTGGGTTTACGATAATTTATAGCATTGTTCATCATGCATATGAGGGGTTAGTTTGGTTACCTTTGTTGGAGTAAATTAAAAATTGTTGTTTTTTTAGGGTTTTTTATAATGCTGCTGTTTTAGGGCCTCTTTTTGGATGAAGTAATTTTTTAACCAACTGCGCTTATTGTGATCTATCAGTAGGACAAATTATTGCCTAGCTGCGTCATATCACCTAATCTTACTTCTTTTATTTTCTTTGTCTTCCTAACATAACTATACTTTCTTATATTCACTGAGCATTTATTATGAGAAAACATTTATTAAAAATGTAATAATTTCTTCAATCATAAAATGATATTAACCAACATTTCAACGTCGGTAGAAAAATATGTTCAAATTCAACCGAGAGAAATGGGCTTTCAAAGTTTTACTGTCTCAACCGAGAACCCACGAAGAGTACGGTGCTCAACGAGTTTATATTCAAGTTATAATAAGAATGTAATTATTAATTTAAATTACTTATTAAAATATGTTTTTTTTTTTTTTGGTAAGGCCCTTTCTACGAAAGCACGTTTTCGACTTATTTGCATTTATTTCAAGAGCACCATATAATATGGATGAATTAATAATTAATCCAGAGAATAATTACCTATAGTTATTTAGAATGCTGTTTTAGAAACCATTGTAATATTTCGTCAACTCAGTTATTTCTTCGTCATCCATCGCCACTGACGTCTTTCCTATTTGCGGTCAATCAATGTCTTTCTTCGGTTTCCCATCGCTTTGACATCGATGACCTATTTCATGGTCATGGTCTAACTAAACCATAATTCTCACTAACTGGTCACTAAGTCATAATTCTATTATTCCACCTTGGTATGTTTTTAACCTTTAATTAATCATTTCTAGATAGAGTGTTGTGCTGCAAAAGAACGAAAACAAACAGGCCCACTTTTTTATGCTAGTGTGCGTGACAGCTACGTATCACACTCGCGCCACGTCATTGTGCTGTCAGTGTGCTTTTCTAGTGTGCATGCTTTTGGCGGCTAACAGTTGGACGCTATTTTTTTTGACGAGTTCACAGCTTTGATTGTATCTAGACATACTATATCTTTGTTTTTAAAACATACCCACACCACAAGTTTTGTAAGAAAGAGACCATAACTGAAGCTTTGTTTGATATTATTACCATGACAACCCATAAGGCAAAATCAATAATTCTTGACTTTACTAAATCCGCTGAACGATGACTGATAATGTAACTTAAGGGCCTATACTACCTCAAATTGCTTGGCATGATCCTCCGTTATATCGAAAATACTGCAGCATTAATTTAAAAATAAATATATGTTAAAGGTGAGGATTAAAGTGATTACTGTGTTTGACGAAAACAAGATTCCATAAAATTTTCTCTAAAAAAAAAAATCCAAAGTTAAGTACCTCCAAACTGAACAATAAACCGCTGGTATTAAAAAACTTTTTTACAAAAAAAAAACAACCGACTTCTAAAAAAACACTACAAAGTGAAAAATAACTTTAATTTCGGAAGTCGGTGTCTTTGGTTTTGTATTTTAGTTTTTTGCCACCGACTTCCGAAATTAAAGTTATTTTTCACTTTGTAGTGTTTTTTTTAGACGTCGGTTGTTTTTTTTTTTTTGTAAAAAGTTTTTATTTTTCACTTTTTAGTTGTGGTATTTACGACACAGAAATACGGATACCACTACCTGCTATGTAAATAACAGTGATAGGAACTTATCATATCATCCACATTCTAAGTGGGAAAAAGTACGTATTATTGAAGCTAACTCAAAAAATTTCAAAGTTAATAAAATTTATATGGGACCACTTCGAGAGCACACCCTTTCAAACAAAAAAATAATTTTCAATATCGGTTCACAATTGACGGAGAAATCGGTGGACATACATAAAAAAAAACAAACATACGCGACGAACATATAACCTCCTCCTTTTTGGATGTCGGTTAAAAAAATACTTCTAATTAGATAATGAAAATTTGCATAATAACTGAACGAACTATAAAACAGCGACCAGGTTTATTTTTTATTTTTATTACCCTTAAGCAAAAAGGAAATTACCTAAACAATTGGCGCCTTGGAACCGCCAGCACCCCACTCAGTATCGCTCTCACTCAGTCCGCGAGCAGTACGGTGATGTATAAAAAAATAATTTGAGCTGAGGTAGTATGGGCTCTTAAAACACTTCAACGCAAATTCAATAGAAGCCGACTAACCGAAGCCGCTCTATAAAGCCCATTAGGTGCATTTTTATTTAATTTTCCTGAAAATGAAAACAGGAGAAAATAAAACGTGTGGCAAAGGCTCGATTTGTTATGATTCCAACGGATATCATTTTTATTTTCGGAGCCCGAAAGTTTTACAGGAAAAGAACATTTACGGGGGTGCGTCACTGTTGCCTTCCTTTCCGAAGTTTGCGTTTGTTTTTGACATTTCTCTTTATTTATAAACGTGGTGTCTAGACGAGTGACTAGACTCCCCCCTATGTTTCCTCATACTGCCAATTATTGAATACTGCAATAACTCTGCAGCGGAGAAAAAGTTTAATCTCTTTTGAGTGATGAGGCACGAGTGTATTTTGACGTAAGTTATATAGACACTTGTATTAGAAAGGGTAGATACTGTTACTGTATACAGGATGACGAATTATTGGCTGTAAGATTGCTTGTGTGGTTATTTGATAAGATATAAATTAAAGTATTTAATTATTTTTTACAATAGCCTCAGAAATTGCTATCTTCTACACTAATATTATACAGAGAAAAGATTAGTATTTTTGTTTGTGATGAATAAACTCAAAAACTACTGAACTGATAAAAAAAAGATTGTGTGGTTTTATGAAACCACGGTAAAAGTGAAACTTCTATAGGCGCCGCCATATTGGCCTTGGCTGCTCTGACGAGCGCCTTTCACTTTATCCCTACTCCGCGGCCGACCGTCACGCGACATGCAACACACAGTCGAAAAAGTTTGAGACGATGTAATCAAAAGTTTCACTTTAAAAAACAAGTGAGCCTTACAGTAGACGCATAGTTATGATGTGTAACATCTGACATCTCACCTTGGTAATAAGCAACATTCAAGGGGCGGGACCTCGTCAAGGTCGTTTCTGACCAACTCTAGCACCGCGCCCGCTCATTGGTCAAATCAAATAGCGCGCGCTTCTTCGGCTTCCTGTTACACAATTCCGTCCCTTTTCACGAAATCACTCCCACACATTTGATTATTTAGATTTTGATTTAGTTTGCAGGAAAAAATCTTGAAATTATAACAACACTCGCGGGCGAAGCCGCTGGCGCAAGCTAGTATAATATAAGATCGCTATTCCACAGCCAAGCTGCTACCAATTTCCATAAAGATTTTCGCAAGATAAAGACAATTTAATGGTCCAGAAATAAACAGTTACTGGGAATATTCATAACTTCTATGCAAATACATCGGTAGCAGGTTTTTATTTTTCATCATCATAATGGTTTATCTTCAGAATATTGTTCTAAAAGTAAAATACACTGTGAAAATGAAACTCTTAGGAGTTCGTTTCGTCTAAAGGATTTTAATTACCCAGTTTCAAATGAGTTTCATCCAGCAGAGATATTATCTACGTCGAGATTCAGCTCCTGTGAAGAATTTTTGAATTGCGCAAAGCTTTTTATTCATATCAACATGTTGTTTTTACTCGTTTGTATGAGAGACGAGAATTTGAAATTAAAAATTCTAAGCTTTCTTTGTAAAGGTAAACGTGCCACAGGTTTGTAATATTATGTTATTGTTATTTAAAAAATAAGAGGTGGATACCACTAAGTACAATTCTTTTGAGAAAATAATTATCTTTTAGATACCATAAGTAAGTTCCTTACGAACGGGAAATCAGGTTACCACTTTGTGTCTAGCTTGGTTTGTTTTTAGCTTGGTTTTCTTTGGTTTTTTATTTTTTTTTGGTTGGGAAATTATCCAATAACTTCTCCCGCTCTGGGTGAAGCAGGAGGGCGTGTCAAACTCTTACTGACTAAAACCCACCCGTGTTCCTTCAGTTGCCATGTTGCAGGGGGCCACGATTTCCGTTTCGACCTTATTCGCAACCCCGGAGTTTGGTATGTGATAAAATCTATATAATACATATTATCATAAAAAAGTAGCGAAGTCAAAACTGTACAACGACTATTTTTGAAAAAAGTAATCGCTATGATGTGTGGAAACAAGTTCGGAGCCGACTTTTTTTTTTAATTTTTCTCCTTTTTTCTGTATATACCTACTCCGGATATTCGTAGTAGTAGGATATTTTCCGTAATCCACGCGGGCGAAGCCACGGGCAAAAGCTACTTCAACAATAACTAGTCAACAATAATTTCCCACTACGAACCTTAATTTTCATTTTAATGATTGACAAGTGGGTGGGCGGACTATATCATTTTACTCGTTATAAAGGAGCTAATAACAACTAAGGGTGCGTAGTTATTAGAAGCTCTTCGCTCATTAGAACACGTTGACGTAGATAAAATATTGTTATAATGAGCGTTTATAAATAAACTGTTAACAACAACATTTATTGTGATTCTTTGGTAACAGACAAGGTTAGGATAATATTTCTGTACGTCGTGTCGTGCGCGCCTATACATAAAATGTACCTACATCAAATAAATGTTTTTATAGGTAACAAGACATAATTACAAACTTCCCACAAAAATACTTCATATAAAATAAAAATATGTACCACGACTACACATCAAGCTATAATTTTTCCAGTATAAGCTGTCCTCGCATTGTACGAAAATCCTAAATAATGCGAGATCAGCATAAACTGGAAATGTATAGCCGTGTGTACCTATTACCAACAGACTGTTTTTTAATAGTTTGGTAAGTACCTACAGAGTGCTTAGGTTTTGACATCTCATCAAATCTCATGGATACTTGCAACGGCACATATCTCTTAACTAGACACAGTAACATAATTGTGATTTTTGTGATCTTTTTAACATGCGATGAACATTTTTGATGGCCGTTTTAGTAAGAGTAAATCTATACTAATAATGCTTACTACTTCTAATAGTTTACTAATAGCTTGCTTGTCTGAATGCCCTAATCTCTGGAATTGCCACTTGGATCCAAAAACAAAAATTGGGCTTTGGTAGCCTGGTGGATGGTCTTACGAGCCGAGCACAAAGAAAAAAAAGTTAGAAAGAACACTAAGCGGAAACGAAGTTATAGCGCAGGCAGGAGATGTGATGGGACAGGATGGGCCGGGGGAACAAGAAATTTCACGCGGACAAAGTCGCGGACAGAAGCTATTAGTAAATAATGTATGTAAAGTAAGTAATTAAACAATCCTCTAACATACTCGTAGTTTCATAGGAGTAGAAGATTATTTTCATTTTCAAGATTGAATGAAGTTCTGCAATACGTAGGTAGGTGTGGTAGATAGAGCAACGATCTTACTATCTTGGAAAAATTATGGTGTGCCATTATTATAACATTCACCGAGAACGTTCTCATTAAGGCTCTCGCAGAAAAGTGCAACTCGACAGTGCGACGCGTCGAGTGATGCTAAAATATCACAATTAGAAATTAACTAACCACATCACTAAAACCGTGGTACAACACTAATTTTCTAAGGTCGCTCTGCATTTCGACTACCACTTGCTTACCTGATGGAGACTATCCCCTGACTCTCAGGGTTCTGTGCCCCGACCTAGAGACTCCTTGCCTAATTCTGCACGCTACCTACGCACGCTACAGAGGTCTTGTGAAGGCCTACCTACCTACAGCCTACCGCTGCGAGCCTATGCTGACAGGCGGCCTCTACATGCTACGGACGCTCACTACCAGCGTCTTACGAGGGCCGTCCGACCTACTGCTGAGCCTGTGTTGAACAGGCCCCCACGTCTACCATGTGCCTCCAAGGACGGTACCCTTCCTAACTAATTGTGCGAGTGCTCAGGGACCAATGACCTTACCCACGACCTAGCCGTATTACTTCTGTCTAATATAATGTATGTATAAACTATAAAGCTGCTTAATTACTTTATCTTCAACGTACCTCTACCTACCTAACCGTTAACGGCCTGTGCAGCCCTAGTAGTTCCAGTATTGCACTTTTCTATGAAACAGCAGTATTTTTGTTTGATAACCGACGAAAAAGTTTACCCTAAGAGCGGTTTCGCACTGCGTCCGATCCGAATCCGAAAAATGTCGGTCCAGTAGCTGTAGTACCTACTATTTGTATGAGGAGTTACGCACTAGATCAGATCTTTGTCTGTCCGAATTTAGAACATTCCTAATTCGGATCTTGAATTCGAATTCGGATCGGACGTAGTACGAAACTGCTCTTCTAGAATCATGTGCTGAATTCATGATTACTGTTTGCGCGTCCATGTCCCCTGTATACGACTACCTACCTCAAAAGATCTAGGTTATCTCTCAAATGCTTAGAATTTTGAAAAAGCTCTAAGTCATTTGTCTTCGCATTTCAACGGTTTATTTCAGGAGTTTTAAAGACGCTTCGTTTCTTAGTGAATGCAGGATATTTCTACAGTGCGAAAGACTCTTTTTGTACTTTGCTAAATATTTTAATGACTGACCAGGAACTCTCAAGTGTTCTGCAAATAAGATTTTTATACCTTGCCTTACACTATGCCCAGGGTGCACCGGCCCGACAACTGCTCTTCCGCTCGAACGTATCCATAAGGGACTAGCAGGTATCAGGCACACGAAGAGGTTTTCTGCACGCAACCCGGAATATACAGGCCTGATGTCATTGATAGGTATTCAGAACTAAGGTACCTACTTATTTTCCAATATTTTTTTTTAAATTCAATGTTGTTTTTTTTTTTTGTTAACTCGACAAAGCCCTTGCATCAAGGTTGTTTTATCACCCTCGCCATTCAGAGGGGAGCCTGGCACATTGATGGATGGCCCACGTTGTTCCTTGTCAATATTGGAGCTAAATTGATAGAGCACGTATGCTGCACTCTCCAATTATAATTATATTATCTTTGCGCTCGGTACAATCTCATTACATTGTGATGTTCGCGTCATTAGAGCTGAGTAATTAGTATGATTTTAGCGGTTATATGTTGCTTGTTTGATGTTGGCAGTGTTTATTATGTTTTGGTTACAGTAATAGAATATTTACCTACATTTTCGCCGATCGCTGGCGGCAACTGCAGGCGACGTGTCGCCGCGACATGACTGGTTTCTATAAATTTCTACGAAATACCTTCCGTAGCTAGCGACATGTCGCCTTCATAGAAATACACAAGGATACATAGGAACCAGTCGTGTTGCAGCGACACGTCGCCTGCAGTTGCCTGCTGCGGTTGGCTACGAAATTATACCTTTATAGTTCTACTATAGGTACACACGGCTACACATCAAGCTATACATTTCCAGTATAAGCTGACCTCGCATTGTACAGAAATCCTACACAATGCGAGATCAGCTGAAACTGGAAATATATAGCTTGATGTGTAGCCGTGTGTACAGTACGACAGAACTTATATGTAGCATCGGCAAAAATCGGTAAATCCGAACTGAGTGCGCCTTCAAAATCGCCAATCTTTATTACTGCTTTAGGTAAAAATGATCTTTACGCAAACGCAATAACTTGTAAAGTTACATAAACCTTCAACAGTCCTTAATGAGACACAATAGAATTTTAATTGTTATCGATCTCCAGGAGAGCACCAGACTGTCAAGAGGATAACCAAATACATTCGAATTTAAATGAATGATTGCAAATTTTCAAATTTATGCTGTATATGTCTTCTGTCTACTACCCAGTCTCATATCTCTTTGTAATAAAAAAATATTGAATAATTTGTATGGGTCGTCTGTGTAAATCACTCAGTGCGACACAAAATAAGACCCTTTCCGGACAAGACTAGTCGCCCGTTCACTAGAATCTACGTGTAATGTACTAAATCTGAACTAATCCGCAGCAATTAGACGGAGAGCAGCTATTTAGTAAATGAGATCTGCTGTTTCCGAGAATATATTGTATCTACAAAGACAACTGTTATTGAGAGCTACAAGATACAATTTAGTCATTAAGGCGGATACCTTGCTATCTATCTAACAGTGATTTGAGATAACTTTATTTAGATGAATACAAATTGTCTACATTCTAGAAACAAATGTTGTAGGTAGGTTCTACTGATGACTTACCTTAGACTCACCGATGTATTTTAATTTTGCTGCGTAATTTTGTTCAATATCGCCTTCCGTCTGTCCTTGTAAATTCGAGGTCGGCACAGAATCTTTTTCCATACATCATCAGCCTTAATTTCAGCAGTAGTAGTAAGGAGAAGGTAATGGATTTCCATTACGTTTTTCTTTCTAGCCATGTACCTACCTACGTCATCAAATCAACACCGGCATTTGGTGAAAATCAGCGCTGAAGCTCTGTTTCGTATAGGGTCGCAGCATTATCCTAGGCGATGGCCGTTTCGCGTGGATGTGACGTATATTTTCTCCCAACTTGTTCTTTTTTTTGGGTTTGTGTTCTTTTCTTTGTGTCCTGTTTATCTTTCTTTCCATGTAAAGGTATCTTCTTAGTCGATACCTAAGTTTACTTATTTAAATAAAATACATCGCTGTTTTCAGAATAGCAATTATATTTTTCGAGGAGCTCGTGGCTAAGTAATAACAGCTGCATGGGTTATCCATCAGGTTAAGCTACGCTTGCCAGGTTGATCCGTAGATGAGTGACCATCTTTACATATTGAGACTCCTCCGTGCCTCGGAAAGCACGTTAAGCTGTTGGTACCGGCTGTCATTCGTGGATCTTTGACAGTCGTTACGGGTCGTCAGAAGCCCCCGAAAGTCTGACAACCAGTTTTACCAAGGGGTATCGTATTACTCAGTTAATGGGTTGTGGAGGTCAGATAGGCAGTCGCTCCATATAAAATACTGGTATTCAGCTGCATCCGGTTAGACTGGAAGCCGATCCCAACATAGTTGGGAAAAGGTTAGGCAGAGAGAATTAATTTTTTCGCCCCAATCAGATCATTGTACCTATCAGTTACAAACTCGAAAAACTACTTTCGCAAACTAATTTCAAACAGGGGATCACTTACAGAGGTAATATTAAACATATCCTTTTAATATGGCTCCTAATTAAAAAAGGGGCATCAACTTTTTAGGGGTGTATTTTTTCGTAATGACAACTTGTATCGGAAATGAGTCGACCTGTATTACTTTCTATTGTGTTCAGGGCTGTGCCCCGTTAGTAATCCGTATCATCTGCTACTGGGGCAATTATTTGAAAGGGAAGTTTGTTGGAGCGAACATAAGCTGGCCGCGTGGACGGCCCTAATTGTTGCCAGTGATAACCAATATGGGCTTAGAGTAGGGTGTCTGCGATGAAATTAAATTATTATTATTGTATCAAATTTTCTGAGGTTTTGGAGACAGGATATTATAATTACTCAGAGGTACCGATTTTAATCAGAAATGTGAGAACAATTTAAATTGTTTTGAGAGCGTAGGTATGTATCGCAAAGCTTCATTAAAAATATTTCCCGACGTTCGCATACTCATTTGGTCATTTCCCTCATTTAGGACAGCACAATATCCGTTGATGACAGGCCTGTCAAGTAGAATGATTAATGATATCTGTAACGATAAAAAATCTTCACAATTAACGCTTTCGCCTTCATTTATCATGCTCACTTTATATCGTTATTTATAATCTTTTATACTTATTTACGTTGATTTAATACGAGATTTTCAGGGCAAAGATTGTGACTTACCACACTATAAGTGCACTTGATTTTACTCACTATGTCCCGGTAGATAAAGCACGCACGGTCCCCCTACATCAAATGTCAGTGAAAAATAAATTATAACAGAAACAGGGTGCGTCATTGTGTCCTTCGCCTCACGCATAGACCGCAGAGATTGACTGCACCCTGTGGATCAACCGTGACGCATTGCTTTTGCGAAATAGTGCTGCTAACTGCGTCACGGCTCATGTAAAGTCGATAGGTTCTATGGTATTCAATAAATTTTGTTCTAGTTGACTGGTTCGCCTTACATATTTTATAAAATGTTTTAGATGAGAAATTGCTTTGTGTCTGCTTTTTTCTGATACATTTTGGACAAAAATGGAAACATGGTTGGTTAGGTATATTTTGCATGGTTGAATAGAATGTAGCCGATACGTGAGCTGCATTTTGTTTTTTTTTTTTTGTTTGTAACTTATGAAACGTGACGTAAGAAAAAGAAATTAAGCATTTTTTAAAGACGGGTGGGTCCTGTCTTTCCTGTCCTGTCTTTTTGCAATTTGCAGAATAGTGTCATTTAAGATGATTTTAAAGATGATAGAAAATATTATGTCATATGAAATCTAGTTATTTTAAAGACTTGAGAGTTTTAAAACAAAAAAAAATGCGCCTTACAAATCGGCTATACTTGAAATCAAGATAGGTACAGTATTTCAATTTTCTTAATGTCCCTCAGGAATCATCGGATTTCCGAATACAAACCAATGCTAATTTTCATGTCCATCAATTATTAGATTTATCGTGTATAATCATTTGAATTCAGAACTAAGTACTTTATTGTTGTTTCACATGAAAATCAAAACAATTTCCATGTGAACTCTATAGAGCTGTAAAACTATTTTCCTATCTGTCGTGCTTGCGACTTTAGCAGATTTCCTCCCATTTTTTAAATAAATTACATTAAGTTAAACGAGTATTAACAACTCTATATACTTCCAAGTCGATTGAGAGCGTCCGGTCTACACCAAGTGCAAAGGGCTACTGATAGAAATCCGACGACTGACGAAACACGAAGTTTGCCGAGGGACATTAAGAAACTAGAAATACTGTAGGTAATTCTACCTTTCACCTTTAGCTTCACAAAAAATACTACCAAGACTAATAAAATAAATACCTACTCTATTTTACTTCCAATGAGACAAAAAGCTAAAATCGACTAGCGTAACTAAGCCCATCACTACAGATAATACGCTCCTAAGTGTTGTTGCACAACATTTGCTTCATTGTCCGCGGGCCCCGTCTGTTCACTACATCATCCCCTCACTGAAGATTACATTGTTATTACAATAACGATTAAAAAGCATACCATTTTGTATCGTTATGGTAACTAGAATAAATCACGTCTCTTTGTCGACAAATTTTTTGGGCGGCCCTATTTTATAAAAGCTCTATCTATAACACAAATTAATATTAATGAACCGTAAAATAAGATATGTTTTCACCTTTATAACTTCTTTACAAATTCAAATTACAAATGTCATGAAAGGCATTTTTTATGTGGCCATCATTTCCTTAGAAATAAGTAAACCCCATTCTAATGCTCCCCAGGAAATTACCTAATTGGGATGTCCAAAATGATACGCAAAAGTGTTTTCAATACATTTATTTTCATATAAAAATGCGCTCTTCGTCCTGTTGAATACCCGGCCACTAAAAGCAGACAGTCATACCTTACATACGAATAACATTTAAGCTTGTACATGAGGAAGCAAACGACTACGCTGAAGATTCTGTTACTCTTCAATTTGCAATTTGTTCAATGAAACACATAATTCAATTGCCCTAAATTGTATCTATTGAGGCAGACTATTGCTATTTGATGGATAAATTGAAATCGATTGTTGGATTTACAACAAGACAAGTTTTTAATGCCCGTTATTATATGTAGTTTCAAGACGACTCAAGAGTTAACAGTTCTGAGTCAACCTGGTTTACGAGTTTTAGAAACTTTTCGAACAATTTCCAATGCCTTTTGAAAGTGACGTCATTAGCTGTACTAACAAACAATCGATATATATTAGCAAACAGATTGTTAACATTTATTCCCAAAACATTATCCTACTACTTCATAAATTCTTTTTTTTATCAAAGACGCTGTACGAAAGTTTAAAAACATAAAAAATTTGAAAGTTTAGGTACAAGATGTAGATAAATACTATGATAAAAATATCTTAAATATATTAAGCGGTTATAAAAAGGTTTTTGGCTCTATCAGAACAGACTGCTAAATTGCTTGACGACTTTAAAAAACATGGTGGTATACTTGATTTAATTTAGCAGTCGGATTCAAATGAGCTGGCACAATACACATAAAATACAGAAGTATAATAAATCCTTAAAGCTAAGAAGTAGTATATTAAAACTAATATCGAGATCAGAAGTATTAAAATATGTGTAGATAAGTACATCAAAAGTTTAAGTGTATAAAAGTGTGTTTTAAGTACTAGGGTTTATTGCATTGTGATGGCTGCCTTCGTGTATAATTTTAAAAGACTTCTATTCTTAATGTGTATTGTGCTTTATAATACCTAAATCATTACATAATCATAAGTAGGAATATCTAAATAGTCTTAAATCATCTAACAGGTATACATTACCTAACTAACGATTTTGTTTATAAAATTAAACATGACACCTAGGCAGCTTATACTGACATAAGCAAGCATTCTAATAAAATCGTCTCATAATAAACAATATTTGGAAAAATGAATAACAGTTTTCTTTCTGGATCCTATCTCCATTATACCTTGTTTGAGATTGTATCGACATATGAGACTTTAAAAACAGTTCATCATCATTTCAGCCGAAAAACGTCCACTGCTGGACATAGGCCTCCCCCAAGCACCGCTACTTCTACCGGTTCTGCGCTTCTCGCATTCAGCGGATTCCTGCAACCTTCACTAAGTCATCGATAAAAACAGTTAGAATAAGAAATTATTTACAGTCTTAACTATTTATTTACAAAGCTTATCATTAACTTACAACTATAGTTCAGATTTCTTCACTAAAATTAAAGGCAACTCACCTACCTAACTAAAACAAAAACAATTCGGCAAAATATAGTGTCAAGTTCCTTCCATTCATTTTTTTTAATGTTAATATCATGATGGTTAAGATTTATAATGATATCATGTGATGACTAATGACAATAGTAAGAAAGTACTTAAAAATATATGAACAAGTAATAGAAATAGAGAAAAATATAAAAATAATTGTCTTTTAAATACTCATTGATATAATACTTGCTGATAAAAAATAATATTGTGACGTGTATCGTTACATATACATTATCTTATATACACTAAAATATAATACCCTCATTTATAAGAAATATACTAAAAGGCACATTTAGTACCTCTTGAAGCAGCTGTATCTTTCAAGAAATGTATAGAGTGCATTAAAGTTCAATTGATAAAGACATTGCCTCTAACAACAAAACTCTAGAAAATCGTATAAAATATGTTTTGCATGATTATATTTAGAATTTAAGACGTTATAAAAATATATAGAGAATATGTGATGATGAATAAGTTTGAGATAGTAAAGCTGAATACTTAAGTAAACTTTTGGCAGTTTAAAATACTGGTCGCGCTCACATATACACAAGCATAATGAATGTAACACCAAGTTTTGACGATTAAACATTCATGATCATTTCAATCTCCTTTTAATTCTACATGGTTTTTATACGGCGGAATTCTTGCCAATGATTGGCCCACCGCTGGTTGCATATACTCGGTGTCCGTCGAATTCAACTGACGAGTTCCTCTTGATAGCATCATCGTTGGTGTCCTTCAGTGGCTCCTTTTCGTCCCTGTGACATAAATTATGATTAGGTCTTGCTTACGGTTCAGATGATATTCAGGCTTTATTTACAGCGTGTCAGCTGTTTAGAGTTGCATTTGTTTTTAACAAAGTTCTTTTGTACAAGCCAAGTTCTAAATGTTAATTCTGCAACTTTAAACAATGACCAAACAAAACTACGCGCATTAATGGGTGTTTGATGTGAGATATAGAAGTTATACAGATATGATGACAGATGATTGAAGGTAAATAAAGCGAACACAACAGAAAGCCAAGAAATTAGTGCAAAAAACAGTTTGGCAGACACTGCAGTCACAAAACACAAGGCACGAACAAAAACTGATAACAAGGATAAAGTTGTATGAATATTTGAATGTCTTACACTGGCGTGGTCGGTACATAGCTACACGTGGTTGAAATGGGCAGCATAGGGAAAGACAAATAATACTTGTTAGTGGATTGTGCAAATAGTAAACAACTAAAAGTCAAACTATGAAAACCCGTGACATAAGTGCTTTGGGAAGAGTTACACACATAAGGTAATAATAGGATTACATACAAAACAAAAATAAATTCAAAAGGAAACTAGAACGAAATATTGTCGTAAGAGATGTTCCAGTTTAACAGAACTTTGCGGAAGTTTTCGGATACAAAAGACGTGGCACCTGCTCCAAATATAAAATTATACAAATCTCTGCTGCTATTAAATTAGTTTACCTTCAAAAAGCGGCACTGTACACTACTTCACAACTACAACACTTTAACAGTCTTCAATCCAAAGCATTACGTTTTCTATGATTATCTCCATAGCTATATACATAAGGCAAATCGCGAAGCTTTTCGTCTTTGATATGTACAAACTGCTCAGCCCCAGCGAAAAGTCTTATACATACGTCATCCCCTTTATTAATAACTTATTTGTTCGTCCAAACCAAATGATCGTTCGGTTCAGGATATGTTCCTCCTCACAAGGGCCAAACCAAATCATCCGCACAAACAAAGCATGCAGGCAGTCTCAAGGTTTCGTATGGCTATTGTGTGGTGCCTTACGTAGGGGTCGGCACTAGCTTGACCGGCGGCGGCAGGGGCGCGGGGGAGGGCGGCGCGCGCGGCTTCGTGCTGCAATAAGGGAGCGGGAAGCGCCAACCGTACAGACTAGCGGGCAGAAACATCTCTCATCGACACTAACACTTAACATGGAACACGGGACACAAAGGGATAGGCTTTGACACGATTAAACATAAGGAGAAATACATATAGATAGGTAATTATTATAATCAATGGAAGACTGGAGTGTATCAGTTATGATGTCGATGAAGTGCTTTTGGATGAACTGTTTGTTTTAGAGATTTTTGATACACATAAATACGAATAATCATTTAAGTAACAGAAAAGAATAATAAAAGCTTTACCTTCCCAACTTGGCTTCATCGTCGTTATGTTTCTTTCCTCGTTTGCAACAAAGAGTCGCAATGACTCCTTGCCGTCTGAAGCACAGGAGAAGGAGATCCACGATGAGAAGACAGATGAAAACTCCAGCCAACGCCAGTCCAATTATTGAGCCACTTGACAAAAGTTGTGGTGGCGCAAATCCGGAACGTTCGACGCCTGTTAATACAACATTGTTTCGATATATTTCTTGCAACGCAATTAAGAGCAGTAGAAGCAGGATACCAGTTGCTATAAAAGAATAAAGCCAATGTGTGATCTTCAAATTACATGGTAAATGTAAATCTACTGCTCTTGTCATTGTTAGTTTATGCATCATGTCACAGAAGCTGAAGATGTTAGATGACATGGAAGTGATTGTAATCAATGCAGTTTCAGCTCTTGTGTAATTTAAGTATATGTATTTATTTAAGTTGTACACAGCAATACAGACATTCATTGCAATCAGCATATTGGTGACAAACAAGGAGTGCTTTCAGATAAAGAAATCGTGCACCCAATCACCGGCAACTATTCTATCATTAAAGACGCATCAACTGGTTTGGAAGAAAGCTCTCCGCTAGAATGAAATGGGGTTTGAATGAAAAATGAAAGATGACGAATGATAGAAACGAAACATGATGATGCATAAATCGAAGACCTTAAAATTAATGATAACAATATAATAATCATAAGAAAGAAAAGTTGTCAAGATGCAAACATTCCAAATGATTTTCTTTATCGCAAAATAAATGTTCAAACCCCATGACAAGTTTTTTTTTCTATTAAAGCGGTATCGGAATCTAATATAAACGTATAATAAGAATAATAATTTGGAACAATAATAATGTTTTAAAACAACTAAATATTGGATGGAACTCTATTAACCATCACCTCAGTACACATATAGCCTTAATTTAAGGAAAATATTAATTGCTGTTTGAAAAACGTTTAATCAAATCCTAGGAGACGTTAAAAAAACGTAAATAAAATCTAGTAAAGTTTTCAAGCAACAATTTTTTTAATATACTTCTATTAAGGAATCCTAAAACCTGGTGAAACTGCCGCAAATGGTCGAATAGCTTCGGTAGCAAGACAACGAATCGGACCGAGTTGGCAGTTTCATAGATTACACCATCCATGCTTGGAAAAAAATAAACCGGCACGACTAGGGTAACTTGATAATCCAAAATATAAATTCTATAAACATTGTCATCTATCATGACTACTAAGATAATTATAATTAAAATGATATAGACTGAAAATATATTTGATATAAGGATCGATATAATGTTTAGTCAATGTTTGGACCATGCTATCGGGACATTGTGAATTAATCAGCGTTTGAGGGTGTACATGAAGGTCATGCAATAGTAATTAGTACATTCCAAAGGAAACTAGCAGCAGGATTATTAACTATTAAAAATATCATATTAAGTAAAATTATATTTACCCAAAATTTCAGTCAGGGCGACACATACACACTTGTGTAACGATCAACATTCAAAGGGTTAGGTAATGGATTTCTTGATAAGCATCTTGACAGCTTTCTTTTTGATCTCTTATTACAGTTAATCATTAGTTTCATGGGGTACATTAAGGGATGAGGGTTATTCTAATTTCATGGAATTTGGTGATGGTAGTTACATTTGGAAAATGAATGAAGTCTTTTCAAAGTACCTTATACCAACAGTATGTAAATGATCACAGTATTTACAGTGTAGTAGTGTTTGTAGTGATCAGAACTTCATTCATTTTATGCACTATACAGAAAACTACAAATGGCAAACTTTGTTTTGAAAACATTTATTATTTTTCACATTGGTCATATTTTTTTTTCTCCTAACAGATCACAATTCGAACTCCTTGCAATCATAGTAGAACTTTTGGCTAACTACATTATATTTTCAACCCTCAATATTCAACATTCATATTCCCTTCGAACACCATTTTATCATTAAGATGGACGATTTGTTTTCCCACCTTTAATCTATATCAAAAAGACAAAATAGTCATCAAAAATTCGTACACAAATCTTATGAATTCTTATACAACGTTCTATGATAAAATGCAATGGATGCCTTAATTTTTGGCATTTTTTTCTTAATTAACACTATATTACGATTTTATACTTTGGCAGTGTTAATTTATTAGCCGTTTAATTACCTACATACGATTATATTTAGCTTTTAAATCAAGTATGGAAAATCTTTTCAGTATAATTCAAAACGCCATTCCGAAATTCGATCAAATCATATTAAACTTTTAATTATTTAATAGTAAAGACACACAATTGGAATCACTAAAGTTCAAAAATCATTTGATGATATTTTCAAACACAAATAACGTTTACACTTATTTACACATCAACAAATTGCATTATCACAACAAGTATTTTCCCTAAATAACAACAGTCGTCTTTGGACTTGCTTAATTTAGAAGATTATTTAGATTTTAACTATTAGTTTATATTATATAAAACATTATTAATATCGTCGCTAAGACTTCCATTTTAGTGTGAGCCCATCTGAAATGACTTGGACATCCATTTGGGTTACCTAGAAAATATTTGATAATGATAAATACATATAGTTAATAAGGCAAATAAAAATGTTCTACATAAGAAATCAATAAATAAATTATAGGCAATTCAAACTTACCACTGGTAATAAATTAACACCAACATAATATAAAATCGTCAATGCGAAATTTTATAAAACTATAAAAGTACATCATAACTAACTTCAAATCATAATTGTACTCAAAATCTAAAAGTAATTTTCAAAATAATATAAAAAATTATATAAAACGCATGCCAAAATACAACAGTTTCACACACTCCTCACAATTGATATTTGCAATATTTTTAAAGTATTTGTACATTTTAAAAGTTATTAATGTTAATTTTATTTTGTATAGGCAAGATTTTACAATAAAAATTAAAACATGAATGACAAATTAGTATCATAAAAACCATTCAGAAAAATATGAAGAAAAATAAATAACACAAAAATGGTTAACAAGCGGATGACTTAAACTATGAATACTTGTACTTGATCAAAGAAAAGCAAAAAAAACTTAGAACCACTGGAAACACATGACAGGTAAATAAATTCGTTGTAAAAATAATATTTTACAGGAGCACGACAAAATAAATAAAGGCGCACAAAACACTAGTTCGAGGTCTGAGTTCACAAAACCAAACACAAAACAAAGATGAGGCTGAAGGGATAGGTGGTCGTAGCTTTCGAATTGTATATTGATTCTGAGGCGGTGTAAACGTCGTAGAAGCCGGCCTTTACGAGGACTTCATTATTCTCCTGATTGTACTCACCAAGAGCCGTTTGGACGTAAAGTTGTGCAGGCAGGGAATATCCAAGGACGTTGTGTGCCCGAACGTGCATTCTGTACCGCGTGTCCGGGTGGAGACCACGTACTTCGTAACTGATTGCCTCTAGGGACTTTAGCTCCTCAACGAGGCATTGAGATTCAGATGCGATGCGCCATTCTCCACTCACTTTCAGCACCTAAATAAAATGCACGTTCACGTGAATTTACAAATGTTGTACCCTGCTACAAATTGTTAGATAATTTTTCTTGCTCAGTAACGAAATAATCTTGAAACATTTATCTAAAAGGAATCTCATAGAAATACAAAAGACTACGATAAGTAATAAGTTTATCGGATTCTACGTAGTATGAAAAGCGAAATAAATCATCCAAACAAATCTATTGAAAGCGTATGTATTGTGTGTGGAAATGGGAATATTATGTGATGGTACAACAGAATAAAAAACTTACGGGGCAGTAGCTGATCTCATACATATCGATGGGTTCGCCATTGTTGGCGGGTACCCGCCATCTCAGCTCATATCTGTCTGCGTATTTACCATGAATAAGCGATTCCGGGCTTTCGTTTTCCCACCATTTTGGTTGCTCCGGTGGCGATCTAAAAAGTAAGATATGAATTGTGATGATAAAATAAGTTCATGCTGTGATTTGAATTTTTATTAGAAGTTATTATCATTATGAAATATGAATAGATAAGTATTTGAAGTTGTAACGATTCGGTAACCGGTTGTAACCCAATAACATGAATGTAGCGGTTTGGTGAAAACTCAGGTGTTTTATCAATTGATTGAGAATTTTCAATAAAAACGAGGTGTTAGTTTAGCGAACAAATTATGTATGCACCATCTTGATCTTACAATAGTCAAGAAGAGGGGTGTGTGAATAATATTTTAAATAAAAACATTCACGGTTGAGAGATGGGTGTATAGTATAGTTTCTTGCCTCGGGATGTCGCTATCAGTTCTTGATGTGCGTTAATGGAATAGGAGTTCACGACAATGATTGAATACCAAATTTAAATTACATTCATTTGAATTCTTGATATAACAAACCTCTCTTAATCTTCTGACTGAATCCTAAATATGAAGATTTGGTAACTAGTCTGGCCTAGTTAGATAGACGTCTTAATAAACTCAGACATTTAAATCAGGAAAAATATTTAGAAAGAAAGAAAAGAAAAGAAAAAGAAAAGAAAGAAAGAAAAATAGAAAATAATTAATTTAACCAAGGTTTTTCATTCACACAAAAACAAAATAAATAAACTTAAAACAGTATTGTGGCCTCACGGCTGAATAGAACCTTACCTCCTGGGCATAATGACTGTAATAGGCGCACCCCAGCTGCCTGGCCCGACTCGATTGATGGCAGCGAATCGAAAATCATAAGTGAACATCGGCCTCAAATTCTCCACAATGTACGGCGAATTGGCAGACCAAGTCCTATTCTGGGAGAGATTCCAATCGAAATTCCCATTTTCCTTGTATTGGGCTATGTAGGCCAATATTGGTGGTCCCATTTCTTCCGCCGGTCCCACGATATTGAATGATACTGATGTCGCTGTTATTGTTTCTTGGCGGGCCTACGAAATAAAAGGGGTTCGGTATAAGTTATCAGGAACAAGAATTACGTAAAAGTTTTGATCTCGAAGTTTATTAGTGTGAAGACAATGTTATCACAATATACAACATGTTACAGTTGTGAGCTTATTATATCTTAAGATATATTGATTTAAGTAATGTTACATGACGAAGTTGAGGATGGAGAGCCGGAATGTGTTAAAATATTAAAATAACTAAGCTATCTAGTACGAGAAGCACAGAACCGGTCGAAGTGGTGGTACTTGGGGGAGGCCTATGTCCAGCAGTGAATGTCTTTCGGCTGAAATGATGAAGCTGTCCAGTGTAAGAAAAAGTTCAAGAAACTATAAAAGTTGTCTACTTTTGATACAGCCCCTAAAAGCGAGCGTTGTCTAGTCTATTCTATTCTAGAACCAGGTCACAACTGCCAAATCGAGACGAGTCCAGATTTAAATCCATTAGGTACCCCGAATTGAAATTTATTGTCCCTTAAGCCGCGGTCTGACGTCACTGTAGTTTTTATTCGGTTGGATTTTTACTGTCCAAATATTCGCCAAACAATTAAGCTGTAATTACTGTTTCACTTACTTGCACAACAGGTCCCGGCGGGAATGCTTCCCTGAATTGAATGATGTGTTCGGCTTCACCAAGAGTATTGGTAGCAATACATTTGTAAATTCCATACAGGCCTCTGTCTGTTGGTGTGACAATGACGTAGCTGGATGGGCCAGAGCCGTAGATCTTCACTTGAGGAGTTTCTACCAGGTCCAGGTCGCGGAATCTAATGAAAATATTAATGTTTGTAATAAACTTTATCTAGGAAAGTTAAGCTTTATTTTCATAAACTTTGTAACAGATAATATTTCAACTTGGTAGGGGATTAGTACTTAGCTAAAATGATGCTTGCAAGGTTAAGATAGACGCTTCGTGGCCATAAACTTAATAAATAACTAGGTAATCCTCTTCACTGTACGGAGCAGGATACATTAAGTAAGATTTATAATATTATGTTGTAACAGAAAAACATTATACTCTCATCAAAAATGTCCGTAAGTATACGTCATTATGCTCCAAAATGCGTATCAAAGAAAAAAGCATCTTGTTCTCATATAAGCTACGTCATAAATTCGCCTAACAGTGGAGAACTAAGTGAAATTACTGCATTAGAGTCTTTCCTTTGTTTTAACGTACTTACCTCCATTTAATGGTGGCGTTCGGGATACTCTCTGCCGTACAACTTAAATTGGCGGGACGGCTGTTCCAACTCCAGATAGGGATTGTCGGCATGTGCTCGAATGTAGGCTTGAAATTAACTGTTAAATGTCCATTCTTTCTTGCCTCACCACCTAAAATAATAATAAAATATGTTATTTAACTTAATTTTTTCAAATATTTAAAAAAAATATTTAAGAATAGGTGTGAAAATAGATTGGCTGCAAAAACGTCACGGCTGTTGTAGTATTCAAATAAAGAGTTAGTAGTAACTAGATCTTTCTTGTGTCACTGGCCAGGTTTAAGTTTCTCTTGAGTCATAAATAAAAAAAACCACCATCTCTGCGTCCAGCGCTCGATATGGCAACACGCCGTGTTCGGGTTTCCGACAAGTCAATCGTCATCTTGAGGATGCCTCGTTGAGAGGTGAAACACGTATCGATTTCTTACAGGGTTTTTTATGGCTATTTAGGACTAGTTAAGCGAAACTGGTTACTAAATATATCCACGTCTATTGTATTTCATAAATCAAAATAGACGTACCTGCACTCAATAAAATTGACTCCAAACTAACCATCGAATTAAATCAAGACAAATATAAGAGAACAAAAAGTAAACAGGGAACACGCTTATAACGATAAAAGACAAATCAATTACCAGTATTCTCAGCAAAACATTCGTATAGGCCATCATCAGTCCTGTTCAGCTTAGTGATGGTGATAACTCCACTAGATTCCATCTGGTCACCAGTCTGCCGACTGCTCGTCTCAATCATAATCCTGCAAAAAAGGAGTTATTTTATAAACTTTCTAACAGTATAAAAAAACAAATGTGTCTGATCTTGAAAGCTTTTATATTTTCCAGCTTAGCTCAAAGAACAAGTTTTAAATTTATGCAATATCCTATTATATTATAGCCAATGCAAAGTACTTTTGGCGAACAAGCTTCTTTTTAGCTTGAATTATTTGTAACTTTTTCAATATTAAAACACTATTTCTATCTCGTATCCTTCCAGCCAGTAATGAACTAACAAAATAATGCTAAAACATAACTTGCCAACCCTAACGCAGCACCTGTGTCAATTAAGATAGTAAAACACCATTGTTATAGCCAATTGTCTTACCTGCCCTCGTCGTTAGGTCCGTTCAGGAAGCGGTCAGGGTTGCTCAATTTGCGGAAACTAATGCGGGGAGCAGGCCGGCCGGTTGCCTTGCACTCTAATCTACCCTCTTGCTTCTCATCAGCTGTTTTATTGAACAGTTCGAATATTCTAGGCTTCACCAATACTTCCACTTCGATTTCGGTTTCGTTTTGACCAGCTTGGTTGACGGCGCTGCAAATGTATTTGCCGTAGTCACCGGCTTCTACGCGATCGATTTTTAAGAGGCCACTGTTTTCATTGACGCTGAATCGAGATGTACTTGCCAGATTCTAAAATAAAGGATTTTGATTTTAGTAACTTTAATTTATGAGACATAGAACTTTTCAAAAATAAATCGGCACCTTGCATAAATAATTTTTTAAATACAATTTTATTTACCTCTCGAGTTGAAGCCTTGATCCAAGAGTAAGTAGGCAGTGGCTTTCCTCTGGCTTTACATGAGATTGCAGCACTTTCACCTTCCTTGATTTCAACTCTAGATTCCCTTTCTTCCATTTCTGGTGCAGTGTATACCTGGTAAAAGCAAATATTTGTTAAGAACACGTCCCAGAACTGTTTGTAAGATAACTATTTTTACGATTTATTTTTTAGTTGTTCACTTACTTCCAATTATATTATATTAAAATATCATTGCTTACTTCAAGTTTGATGTTTCTTTCCGCAAGTTCACCAGTTTGAATGACCACGGCACGGCAAGTATAAGTTCCATCATCACTTTCTTCTACACCTTTGATCATCAGCCCATTTGCATGAATTACGTATCTGTCACCGGTTACAACCTTAAAAGATATTTCAACATTAGTACCAAGATTTTCTTTACCTTTAAAAAAAGAATAAGTATATATGTAGGTAAGTATTGTTTTCACTTACAGGATTTCCTTCCTTGAACCAATCAACTGACGGGGCAGGTTCAGCAGTAACTTCGCACATTATTTTAAAATCTTTTCCTTTCGTAGCGTATTGGTTCTCATTAGCGTTCGTCCAAGTAATTGCAACTAAAATGAAAATTACATTTTAAGAAATGTCAAGTCTCTTATAAAATACAAAGCTGTACATAATAAACACAGAAAATAGCTTATAATTTTGCACAAGAATAGCGCTAACATTCTATAAACCGTTAGGTATACAGTCGCTGTCTATTATTTCAACATCTATAATTAAAACAAACGAGTGAATATAACAATTCTACTATTCGTATCCAAACAAGTGAATATCAATGTGTGGCTTCAATTAAGTACCCAATGTGAAATATGTTTTGTGGCTACACATTGAACCAATATTTTGGAACACAGTTTGTAGACAATCATGTTGTACATGTTTTTGAGGCTCCCGAGGCCACCGAATATTTTACCCGTGAGCCAATACTGATAAAACAGTCCAATAATCTTCTAAAAGTACTTACTGAACGTATCTAAGACAACACTGGCGCTCAGTGGCATGTTAGTGTAAGTGGCGACGCAGGTGTAGTTGCCCGCCATGGCTGGAGTGATCGACGATATGTACAGCAGTTGCAGCTGCTTCGCGGGCATTGGTTCCGTGTATATCTCAGGTCGGGTGCCGGCTCTGTTGAGAATGAGGTTATTGTTTTTGATTGATGCAGAGTTCACTTTATAATATGATTATATACTATTAACTTCTGAATAGTCTCCTTTAATAACATTGTTAGTAAATGAATAAGCACTACGTATTATTTTAGACTCCGGGACGAAACAACTGTAAGGATTATTGTCAGGGAAATAAATTTTCATTTGACGATATGTTAATATACGTATAGCTATTTCATACGAATTGTTCTTGCTTCACTGGTTGTTTTTAGAATACGGACAATGTAGGTTTATTATACTCAATCTGCTAAGAAAACATTCTTTCTGACTTTAATATTGAATGCCACTACTGAGTTTATGCAGTTTCAAGTCAATATTTGGTCCATACATCGTCAACTATTCGTCAGTTCAAAATAACCTTATTTCATTCAATCATTCATTACTTACGCGGCTTCATTAATGACGAATCCTTTACTGTCCTTCCATTGTGGTTGCGTGACGAGCGCTGGGTCCGGAGCATCTACTTGACACGTGAGTACCACTGACTTGCCCACAGCCACTGTCTGTTGCTTCTGCATCGGAAATATCCTCAGGGTCTGTGCTGAACATCCTGCGAAAGAAACAAAAGGAAAATTTAGAGACATGTTCGTTAAAAAGTTGTCAACTGTCAAACAATCACGTTCATCAGAAGCCGTCGAAATTTCTCAAAAGTTTATTACATACCTATTTAATTCCTTTACAGAATATATGTATATTGTATACGTGATACAAGAATTAGCAATGCTAAATAAATTAATTTCATCTAATGTAAAATAAACACGCGTAGGCTGCGGTCCCGACTTGGTGCAGAAGTATAACTCTTTAATTAAGTTTACCGCAATTTATTCGAAGGCACGTGACCGTGATGCTTATTAGAGGTCTTAACATATCCCTCAGTGACCACACCGTTAATAACATGATGTGCATATAACCCGTGCATGTCCCAGAACCCGGAAGTGATAATAACAAGTTTGTTAATTAAGTTTTCTTTGAAGATGTTGCTACTAATGAAGTTGGTACCTCTAGTACCAACTTCATTAGTAGCAACATCTTCAACATCTAGAAATATAATCTTGATAGTTTAGAAATGAATGATGAATTATTTTGTGTTTATCTTAATTGCACGGTTAAAGTTATTAATCATAAAACATTTCCAATGCGTTACGACCAGTTTCAAATCAACGATTTGTGATCGTAGAAACAAAGAAGTCTCAACGCAACTCCTCAGTTTTTTAGTGCCATCTGCGTCTTTGTAAATTCTATGGTTATGTGCCACGTTATCTCTTGCGTCGTCTATCTGAGGCATCAACTCAAGTGTTGTCAAGTCTATTCATGTGGGCACGTCTCGTTATTGCAGGGATTTCGAGCCGTCGCCTCTCGCTTCCCGTTCACAATTTATTTTTTAGGGTCATCTCGAAAAAATGGGTAAGGGATGCGAAGTTTCTTTTGGGTGTGCGACATATTGAGTTATTTTGAAGTTGGTTTAGTTTAGTTTTCGTGTTATTAGGCCAAAGTTGGTAGGAGTACTACTCCTGTATATCAAGATTGGCATGTTAGGTTAGGTTAGGTACTTAAATTCAGGGTCTAAAATTGTCTCATAGAAGTCAATTTGACTACCAACAACTTTGAAAAAGTCTGACAACCAGTCTTACCAAGGGGTATCGTGTTACCTAGTCACTAGGTTGTGGAGGTCAGATAGGCAGTCGCTCCATGTAAAATACTGGTATTCAGCTGCATCCGGTTAGACTGGAAGCCGACCCCAACATAGTTGGGAAAAGGCTAGGCAGATGATGATGATTTCCCAAATAAAATATTTTTCTTTCTTTCTTTATTTGCTTTCTTTCTTTATGCAAACAGTAATTATTGGTGGAAAAACTGGTGAGTTAGGTAAAAAGTTGAAACTTGCTGATGATGAATGTGTTACTAATTCCCTAATTACTAAGACTGGAAGCCGACCCCAACATAGTTCGGAAAAGGCTAGGCAGATGATGAGAAGTCAATTTGACTACACCTCAAAACAAAGTAAAAACCTAATCAGTTGGAAACAAACTATGTAGTAGATATTCATAATTTAGATTGGAAACTGACCCCAAAATACGCGAAAGCTGATGATGTTAGACTACTAATTTCAAAAGTTTCCAACACAACAGATTACATTCTATCATACTCGTAAATAACAACATCAATTACACGAGCATAGAGCTACACAAACAAAGTTTTAGAACAAAAACCTTTACGTAAAAGTATAAAATTAGAAATTAATTAAAAGTTACTGAAATTAAATTTTATGTTGTGTGTTGTAAGCTGGAATTCATTAATATTTAATATCGTTTGAACACTGATATGCTAGTGCCTGTCAAAACAATAATCATGTGTTGCTTGTTATCATTTCGGTAATAATTAGTACATATTTCAATGATAGTTAATGAAATGTAATAATTCTGGCTTTGTAATATTATTCAGTCAGAATTTCGAGGATTAGTAAATGAAACTACTGGAAACTGTATTTTGCATAAATATATCAAACGCAATTTTGATCGTTAATTAATTAATTGTAATAAATCAACATGTCGCATGTCAGACGATCAATGGGCCAAACTTACGACCCAGTGGGTCCCGCTTAGTGGCAAACGACATCGCGGCAGGCCCAGACGGAGATGGTGGAATGAGCTGGACTCCTTTAAGAAAAATTGATCCTTGGAAGCTCTAGACAGAAAGAGGTGGAAAGAGAGTAGGGAGGCCTTTGCCCAGCAGTGGGACAATAAGGGCTAAGAAAAAAAAAGTCAACAAAAACGTTGAAATATATTACTGTTTTTATGGATAGAGAAACCGACATTATTTCACGACTTGTTTCAAAAGTATATCCAAATCCTCTCATCCCGTCATATTTTTCGACGCATAAGTCAAATAAATAAGAGATACAATGTACCAATATCACCACATCTGAAAAGACTGATCTGTTCTCTATAAAATCCGCAGTAACGTGTACCTCAAGGTATATATTTCCCTTGGTAGGCGGGAGACGCATAGAATTTTTTACCAAGTTTTTAGGTATGCAGCCCACGCGCCGACCCTTCGTTTTATCCTTGAGTTTGCCAACAACTGCGTCGGTTGCATTTTATACGATACAGCGTTGAAATTCTACTGCTTTTTCTTGCTTTTCAAGCTGAAGGAATATTATCGTGAAGCATATCTTCTGCTCAGTGGTATATCTTTATATATATAATTCTTCTGTGAGTGTTTATGTCACTGAACTTCTCTCAAACGATTTTGATGAAATTTTTTGTGTGTGTTCAAGGGGATCTGGGAATGGTTTAGATTCACAATTTTGTCCGCTGGACAATGTTTTGACAGGACAACGTCTGTCGGGTCCGCTAGTGTTTATAGATAATAGCTGCTGTAGCAGTACAGTGACCAATAATGACTAAGTCAGGTACAGCTGGCTTTATTTATAGTGTAGTTAGGATAGTAGTAATTCCAACAAAGACGTTATGATTATGTGTGTTGTAACGGGTCGTATTGCCAATTTACTATATTATTATTGTCACGGTTCATATGGACGGATTAACTAGGGACCACGGTTAATACAAAATATTTGGCTAATAGCCTATTTTCGACCTTCAGAGATAGACAAGTTCATTCTCGTATTTTAATTCTTAAGAGGGCCCTTCTCGATCCGTCTATCGTCAACGCGAGCATGGTCGAAAAGCTTGTTGTTTCATCCAGCGCAAGTGAGAATTGCTAACAAACAAGTGAGAACGCGATAACATTGTGCGAAAAATAACTTGTTTCAGGAAATACGTGTTTTTGAATACGCCTTACAAGGTTGTGAAATAAATGTTTGTTATTTAGAATCTCCATTACATGTGCAAGGTTTCTATGAAGACGTTTTCTTTAATTTTACAATTTATGAGTACATTATGAACGGTCAAATTTCAGGTAAAATTTGTGTAAAAAGCAGATTTTTGGAGGCTTATATTAAATTTGTTTCGCCAAATTTTTATTTTTTGCTTTCATAGAAACCTAGATATAGTGCACAAGATACCTATTAGTTTAAAAGAATTAAAGAAAGATGTGTTACAACGCCATAATAACGTACGAGTGTTTGTATGAAAAGTATGACGGGTTGGCCGCCCTTAAGGACAGAAGATAGCCTTTTCGGACTCTTATTTTTTTGATTCGTCGTATACTGGCTTATTTAAATAATCTGCCCAATTGTTTACCAAACCAAATTTTATTGTCCTTATCTCTGTAATATTTCAAACAAATTCGTTTTTGTGCTCGTTAATCTAAATAAAATTACAAAATGCTGACACTGTTTCCCAAAATGTAAAAATAAAAGAGAAAATCTGAGTAGATTTGAGCATTACATCATAAAGATATTTTCAGTTGGTTGAATATTCATACTTTTTTATATAAAATCGGTTACGCGACCTCATGAAGATTGGGTGAGGGAGTTTGTATTGAGTCCCATGTGGATATCTGAAGCATTGCGAGGGATGCTTATTCAACGTACCTACGATCTTTTCTTGACTACGTTTCTTTTAAAGAAAATGTCGTTGCTTTGCTGTATGTAAACAAATTTTTCATAATTAAGAGAGGTATTATTGTGAGAGGTAGTATTGAATGAATGAATGATTATTTGCTAAAATTATTTGCTAAAAATAGTGCTTAACATTTCTTTATAGTCTACATTATTAGCTAGGTTTACATCTTTAGTGAAATAAGACGCAAAGGAAGTACATTGCTTAAGAACTCCACACTAGGACGAGCCTGTCTCGTGGAGTCCTTGGGTGGTATTGCCATATGAAAATGCGTATTACATATTTAATTATTGTGTAAATCCAGAAGCACATAAAAAGTGTTATTAATAAATAGCAATCAAAACATTGTTTAAACTAAGAACAGTTAAAAAATATATATTATTTAGTTGTTTAGTTGATCTAAACAACTAAATACATATACCTCACCTTAAGAATTTCGCAGACCTATACCAAAATCTAGACGGAAAAAATAGCTAAGATAAAATTTCCGTTGTAAGACAGACATACTGCTAATTAAAACATGTAAAAACAGATAGCAGTCGCCGCATTTTGCTTACTACTGCAATAAGTATGCAACTTTACAGACTGCCTCTAAAACTTTCACAACGGGAACAGCTGCAACACTCTGTTCCTTTTTTCATGAACCCGGAAAAACTAAAAGTACTTAGTATCTATGCATACCCTGCGGCATTACGTTTTGTAGTTTCAAAATTTACATAAAAATATCACAAAAAATCTAGCGAAACAAAGGTAGAGTGGAAAATGTAAAGTGAAATAGTATATCATTACATTAAAATAACAATGCCACATTATTCTTTGTTCCCTTGTGTCCCATTCCGTACCTGTATCGCATAATGCAAAAACTGCCGCATCAAATGCTTACCATGAATTTTACAGTTTATACCTTCGAGGCATCACCGAAATTTCATCAACTAGCATAGGGGAAATAGGGGACATTCGACAACGAGGGGCCAAGTGAAATAAGCGAGCACGGGATTAAAGGGTTTGCGGAAAATTTGTGTGCTTCATAACAACCCCGAGTCCCCAGCGGTTTTGTATTACCAATTATTTTCATTTAATTCATAACAAGCTGTTTGAAAGTATTTATCTGTGCCGCAAAATTCATTAATAACAAAGAGTAGTGCTTAAATTGTCTTGTGTAAGCTCCATAATTAAAATATTCTATTAATTATATTTTATGAAACCTCAACGGTATACCTAAAGATGTGTGTAATAAAAAACTTATTTATTTTCATTAATTAAAAATAACAACCTACGTATAAACACCTACAGACAAATCCAAACGTTATCATCTTCTTGAGCAGTGAAATAAATAAACGTGCCCAAATTATTGCCGCCATAAAACCTCTCAGACCGTAAATTTAAAAGTTGGAAACATATTTTCTTCACCCATGGCCGTCCCTCAATTTCACCTCTGACTTTTAGAATAATAGGCAAACAGCAGTACGGGGATGTGAAACGAACCGTCACAGTTTCAGGTCTGGCGGAGACGTCCCTCTGCTACCCATTGGAAATCAGCTTCAAGACCGGGTCGGGTTCACAATTTAGAAACAAAAGACTGTCTGCGTAGTTCCAACCTTCGTAGGGGTATTGTGATTAATCGCTTAGGCATTATTTCCTAATTAAGCCCACCTTCCCCTCACGATGAATGCGTCGCCCGAGGGAGTGTCTGCGAACTTGAAACAAATACAAATGGGCCGACTTCAGCTGAGAAAATCGGAAAATCTGTTGAATTAACGCTGAACGCAAATTAGAAGGGTGGAGTTATTTCTATAACAAATAGCAGAGAAAATGCCTGTTCAAATAACTTAGAAATGTAATCCATACTACAAATTATCTGAGACCGCTCAAAGGGGTGCGTTTACAAACATGTTTAGGGACCATAATTGAGTGAATATCCAGTCAAACCAAGTATTGATATGAGCACAAACTGATTGCAGAAAATAAACACCTATATCTTAATCATTCTTACCGCGTACACATAAAATATGTATGCACACTTCGACGAACAAGTTCACCCTATTTGACATGTGACTCCATCTCTAGTGAAAAGCACGTAATTGAGGGAAATGAGATAAATTACTCTTGCGGATTGTTTGAGCTCGAAAGGGGACACGAACAGCCGGAGGAAACCCTCGTTGTGACTCATGTAGCAAAACATTTGATGAAACCTGATGTCGCACGGAAACGCCAAAGCTTCCGCGACAAATATCACACATACCGATAAAGTTATCATGGTAAAAGTTTTCCTCAAACAACTCCGAAAAAGAAAGAAAAATCTTTTTATGTTTTGATTTCTTGACGTTATTTCCAAGGGTTATGCTAACACCGCTCTTTTATAGGGCCGTTTATAAGTCAGCAGATTTATTCCAAACACTCCCAACAACGCTGACCCCAGGTGTTTCAGTTCTTAGGATTATTACCGTTAACTGTGCTATTACGAGTAAAGAAAAGCATTACAACCGTTACAATAAATTTTCATCGTTAAAGCCTTGCTAAACTCCGCGTACATTCGAATTCCCCCCGAGGTCGGCATCATTATCAGTTTAGCGTGAGGGCTCTTCCGCCTAAAAAGAATATAAAAAAGGCCGATCTCAAAAATTCGCCTTACAGCAGGGGCGTAACGAAGTGTGCCCACTTAAAACAATAGCTAAATACGAGGGTCGGATGCTACACCGCGCTTCCCATACTTAAAACTGTTCGAGACCACTCAATATGTGCTGAATTCGTAGAATTTTTATGGAGAATTTTTGGACTCCTTTATTGCGTTGGAAATTTATGGCGTCCCATGGGCTCAATAAATTCGGGTGGAATTTTGAAAATAACCACAGTGCCACATTGTCTTTATGTAAGTTAAAACGTTCATTCTTTGGATCCTCTCCAAAGTAACTAAAAAAGATAAAGGAAATTCCTAGCCTAATCAATGTTTATTTGCCAATAGCCCACCCTTTGGAACGAAGAATAGCCAGAAAATTGATCCGATTTCTCCCCGGCCGCCCCTCGGCGAGCAATAATTACTGGTTGGTGCCTCCTAGGCCCCTTGAAGCCTGCTCCTCATTTGATAGCCCGCAAACAAACCGACATCATTTCACCCCACGTTGTTTATTACCTCTTGTAAAGTTTTCATCTCATCTTTAATTGACTTCACCGGAAAGTTTTGAATATCTTTCATTTTAGAGGCAAGCAGTTGCAGGTTATAATGAAAATCTTTGAACGAGTAGGTAAATAAGAAGAACTCTCTTCGGTTCATTAATAAAACAGAGAGTGATTAAATATTCTTTAAGATTTTTTACTTTGGTTTTTCCGACTCTCCGGGTGCATTTTAGATTCAAAGGAATAATCAATGAAAAGTTTTCAACTAGAGTACCTACGCTACATTAGTTTTTTCTATTCAAGATCATTGTCCGGTCCGCTGACGTAACTTTGTCGTAACTCCACATAACGATGACCAAGTGGTCTGCCTACGCGCACTATTAGATTCAATTCACGATGCTCGCTATTTGGAACCGGTTCCACTAGTCGAGAAAACGATATAAATATGTTTACTGATATATATCCATTCACACCTACGTATAAAGCTGCGTCCAGAAATGTTCTTTTGTTCGTTTCGTATCAGCATCGCGATACAAGAACGCTAGTTTGGTTGCCCGTTCGGTACGGTACGGTGGTACGGCGTCTGGATACGGAAAAGATCTTACAAAAAGTAGTTTAAAACAAAGAATATGTGATACATATATTATGTACCTAGTTTTAATTTAATAAAGATAAATATTACTGTAACAAAAAGTGCAATATAATTTTCCTTGAGTTTTTCTGCACTCTAAATGGCAAGATTTTTATGAGTTCATCGCTTTTTAAAAAGTTCTAAAGAACGGTTACAAAAACTAGGTTCCCTGTTTAAAAAGGATTTGCGCAGGATGAGCTTTTACACAGGACTGGGTTGTCCTGTGGACGGTGGCAGCCTTTTACGCTAAGCTGTCGTCGCAAAATTGCTAGAAAATTTCTTCTTACCTCAAACAACGACTAAGCTGCGAAACGTTCTTACTATGGGGACTCATTTCTAACTATAGTTCATGAATTCATGAATAAACTGTGGAAAAGAAAAAGGTAGAAAGTATAGAAGAAATAGATTGTATAAGTCGATGTATTAATTAGTAAAGCAGAAAATGCTGTATAGTCAAGCATAAGAAACTAGGTAACAAAACATCACTCATGTAATTCCCGAAGGGTTAGGCAGAGGTGCACGTATACTACCAAATACATTTCGCCAGTTATGTTTAAGTCCCATTTTCTAGGAACAAACTAGGTATGAGGGAAAATCCAGCACACTCCGAGCAATCAGCCTTGGCATATAATATTTTGAGAGCAGTGGTGGCCCAGCGGTAACGGCTGCGACTTACGAGTTGTAGGTCGTAGGTTCGAACTCAGACAGGCGCTTTACTTTTTGTGAATTATTTAATCACCACTGTTCTCAAAACGGTGAAGGAAAACATCGTGATGAAACCGGCATGTCCTAGAACCGAAAATTCGAAGACATGTGACATCTACCAACCCGCACTGGGCTCGCTTGGTGGATTACGGCCCACTCCCTCTCACAGAGAGGAGGCCTGTGTCCCAGCAGTGAGAACATTATATAGGCTGATGATGATATAATATTTTTACCACATCATAAGGATATTCTCTTACAATTCATGCCAACATAAAAAATACGTTAGAAGTTGTAATGTTAAAATAATCAAAGTCCATCTTTCATACAAAGCAAAATCGCCTTTCAAGAGAAAACAGCCTCAATCTATATAAAAGTTTTCAAAGAGAAAATACGAAGCTAGAAGGAATGCCAATTTCGTTTGAAAACGTACTCCACGATTTAATTTTATTTGTAGATGGTGGTCTACGTTAACCTTGTAGAGAGATACCTCATTTGGAAACAAATGCGATTGCGAATGTTCTATACTTGTTTACTTAAGAAACATTTATTAAATTGTACTGTATTCGAGTAATTTTTAATGTTAAGCGTATTTATTTAAAGATTTCATGTAACCAATAACCAATCAAGCTTCTTTACGAAGAGTAAATTTTAATTAATGGATTCGAATTGAATTCTTTACCTGGAAAGAGATTAATACTTCATCCTTTGCAATGATAATATCTCTCAATGAAATAAAAAAATAAAAACTTCAACAAAGAAAATGTTTTAAAAACAGTGGCACTCCAGGAGTGCCGACAGAAGTGAAAACTTGAACAATTTAAAAAAAATACTTCCAAAACCTTTAAACTAAAAATACTTGCATAGAACATTGATCCGTAACGGAATATAAATAAAGAGCACAATCGCGTATACAAAAATGAGGTGTCGGTAACGGTGTCGCAAGTTCAATTGTTTTTCCCATCTCTAAAATGCCCAACACGCCTAAAGAAATTTTCACTTCAAAAACCAAAACACCAAAAAGTTACTAAACGATCAGTTTGAAATACCCACAAAACGGATTTATACAGCGCAAACTCCGCTTTTTTTACAAGTCGGACACTTGCCGTACATTCAAGTTGAACAATGGGATTCTGAAGCACGTTTTAATCTACGCCGCAACATCAGAAGCTCACAAACGGACAAAAAGGTACATAGAGTGGAATCGTGGAAACCGGCCACGTGGAAACGTTGGAAACGGTTTATATTTCTCTGTTAATATGGGACATTTTATTTAGTTATGGAGAGAATCCAGCTATGTATGAGTTTTACAACAATATTTAGCTGACTTTTAAACATGAGAAAGAAATTTCATTACTAAGACAAGAAAGATTAAGATTAAACATTTAATTATTTGACTAAGTATTGTATTTATTTTATTTTTGATTTGTTATTTCATTATATGCTGCACCGGTTGACGTCATAACGTCAGCGCTGGCTGTCGCTGAAAATCAGCGCTGGAGCTCTGTCTCGCATGGGGTCGTAGCATTTATGCTGAGCGATGGCCGTTTTGCGTGGATGTGACGCATATTTTCCCCCAATTTGTTATTTACGTGTTTTTTTTATCTTTCTTTGCGTCATGTTTACCGCAAATAAACATATTTTCTTTCTTTCATTACAACTTGGTTAAGTTTGACTCACAAAATACGTGACATAATACCTCAAAAATTGAACTACATCAAAACATTTCCATTCAATGTTTGATAAATTAAAATTCCAGGCAAATATATAACAAGTATCCCCATGAATAACAACAGCACGTCGCGTCACCACCGATTTGTATTCCGCACCTCTCGCCCATCCGTCTGGCCAGATTAATTATCTACCACCCTCCCATGTTTGCCAATAAGCCAACCTACCCTGACTTTTCACTATAAATCTTTGACATCACACAATTTGTTCAGCCGTGATACGCCTTACTGATTATAACGAACAACGTCATGGGTATCAAAAGATACCTAAATCTCAATAAGGCAAGTAATTTAAACTTTGATAGAACGTGGAAAATTTTCACAAAATTCATAATTTCCGGTGTAACGATACCGCTGTGTGCTGTACTTTTGACTGTTCCTCATAAAATATGAATTGCCTGTTAAATGTTTAAGTAAATGCGGTACTAAGTAGCTTTTTACCTAAAATCTTTAAGTATGGCTGCAAATGGAACAAGCAGGGAATTTGTACTTAAGATGGTGTAAATATAAATGCAACGTTTCATGTTACTTCATGCTGTTGTTGAGAGAATGAAAGCGTAGTAGAAAAACATGACGCATCTGCGTGCGAAACCAAACATTTACTTTGTACGCTTCCATACACATGAACTAATAAGCCTACAAAGCTCGCAAATCCTAAACCAAACATTATTCAAGTATTACATGATACTGTATGTTCCTCTCATAGATCTGGTGGCAACGTATATGATCACGCATTGTTTGTCGATCGTTCAAAATTAAGAGCGCCGCGAGAGCAATACACGTCACTTAAAATATCAGTGGAGGCAAGCAAAGTTACACGGCACTGTTTACACGCTAGCACAGTGGATTATAAAGACAAATTGGAGCTTTTAACGGATTCAACACGCTATGCTGACGTGTACAAACTGTACCCGGAGCGCGGTACTCTTAGATTTATTATCCGTTTCTATCATAAGACACCGTATCTCTGGAGACTGTTCCTTGAACACCGCGGTTAGTAATTATATTTGGAATCCTTCGCGGCCGTCCGTGAGGCATTCATTGCGTAAAGGGAATTCAATTAACGAATTTTGCTGCACGCGTAAACACAAGCCGCTAAGCGTTTTAGGCGACAAGTACTTAAATAGCGTGAAATTAAGAGAATTGTGAGTCATTCCCTAGTCTGCGTTGCCTTCTGTTTTATCAATTACTTGCGAATTTTAGAACAATCAGTTTTCGCAATGCCAAAACAAAATGAGAGATTAAATTAAATGAGCGTATCATTGCGATTGGTTACAGTATAACGAAATGATGAGAAAATATGATATTTGCTCGATCGAAACAGAAAAACTTTAATAAAAGATGAAACAATATCATCCACAAGACGAGACCCCGAACCCAAAGAATAGGAAAACAACAAAACAAGTGAAAAAGACTCCTTAAGTTGAAACCCTGCATGTTGAATATACGGAGCCGTTGGAAACTCCGCAATCAACTCCAGCAAAATGGAACCACAGAACCATTTGTATGAAACAACTTTATTAGAAAATTCTCCGTTACGTTGTGTGACAATCGCACCAGCAGAAAATTGGAAATAGTGACGTGCGTGACAAAAAAAAACATGAAATGTGGAACGGAACGCAGTGGCAATTCCAAATATTCAGACAGACAGGAAAACTTGGAAGTTATAGTCACAAAAATGATATTGGAAAATGTGATTCAAATAAATATTAGCAGCAATAGTTACTGGTCTCAAATCTGGCTGAAGACAAAACCCAAAATAAAATAATAATACTTTAGACATGAAATCATTCAAGATACAAACCTTCTTGGGAGGATCATTTTATGGAACATGCACATTAGCGTCAAAATCTTATTATCACACTAATCCTACTTGTCCTACTAATATTATAAAGGCGAAAGTTTGTATGTTTGTGTGTGTGTTTGTCTCTTCTTCACGCTCAAACGGCTGAACGGATTTGGATGAAATTTGGTACACAGATAGTTTATAATTTGGATTAACACATAAGATATTTTTATCCCGATATTCCCACGGGATCGAGACTTCTGCGGGTGAAACCGTGGAGCGCAGCTAGTAATATTATAAATGTGAAAGTTTGTGTGTTTGGATGTTTGTTAGTCAATCACACAAAAACGACAGAACGCATGTTGATGAAATTTGGCACTTTTATCCCGATATTCCCAAGGGATCGAGACTTATTCGCGTGAAACCGCGGGGCACTGCTAGTATATGAATTTTATGATTTTTCTAAACGAACGAAAACTTTTACGGTAACTATTTGTCACAAACAAATTAACATGGACCCCGGTATGTAGCGCACTCCTCGTGGGTGCCCTAAAATTACTCCACACATTTAAATTGGACGGATGAGCATCCGCTATAGACTACATACGTAAACCGGAGGATTGACTATTGTGGCAGAATTTGGAAGGCTTATATCCAGCTAAACTGTATTGTTGATGACGCTAGTCAGTTACCAATTCATTTGCAATAAAGTATGTTTTGACAAATTCCGCGTTGCTGGGATAAGATCGTACGAATCAAATACTGCACCATTTTTTCTGTCACCATGGTCGGGGCAGAAGAAAATGGTACAATGCACAATATTGTCAGCAATATAAAATATTGCCAAATAAGTCGGGAATTTGATTCGTACGGTCTTATCACAGCGCTGAACTTTCCCTAAGAGTTCCCACACAAAACTATGAATTAAAAAATCTGTGAGCTCGGCCTACGCCGTACACACTGCGAGCTCGCAGATTTTGGCCAAGCGATACGAATGCGCAGTTTTGTGGGGGAGCCCTAATACACAGTGGACACAAAATAGGTCATTTGTACATCACACAGGCGAACAACAAACTTCATTTCTGAAACAGAAGCTCAGCAAACAGTATAGCCTTTATGCGTGACAACACACTTTGAGCCGTTTTACGTGTATTAAGCTACCACGGAAATAGTGAAACGTAAATCCGCTTCAACGTGTACCGCAGTCAGTGACGGTATGTAAGCGCGGTGTGAAAATTGCCTTATTGTGTTTACAGAATCTTGGCTCTAGAAATAGATGTTTTGCCGATGTAATAGAATAATTAAAATATGTTTTAACACTAAGAGAATATTTTTAAAGCATTTTTCAAAAGTGAAATACCTACCTGCTTCAAAATTAGTGGATATAAATTACTCTTGGTTGCGTTTAACAAACCTTTACAAAAAAAACACTCAATATTTGTCAACAATCTCGATCCGTCTGTCTCGTGGTTTTTCGGTTAGAATCAAATTATTTTCCAATTTCAACATGCCAAGGGGCAGTAAGTAAGAAAAGTCATCCGCCCTAGGGTCCAACCCATAGGTGCACTAGCAGGGAAGTGGCGAACCCTTATAATTTTCCAATTATATTTCCCGTCCAATTTTCCGTCATGTCGCCCACGGCTCTCGTCAACTGCAGCCCTACGAAACCTCCCCTAGCCGAGGATCTATTTATTATACTGCAAAAGTCAGGTGAACACCAATTACCAGGCTTTTTGTTAGTACGGAATGATGGACGGATAAGTTTTCATCGAAATGACGTGGTAAAAGCTTTTTGTGTGAAAATTAAAATGGAAACCGAAAAATGCAAATGAAATGTATGTTTTTCTGGTGTGTGTCATAATGCCAATCCTACTGTATGTTGTAATAACGATCATTGTATGAATATATATATTTACATATTTTTGTATGAATACATACTACAAAGAATTAAAGTAATAATAAAAACTCATTTACCCAAATGACCTATAGATGCATCACAAATGTAAACAATGAGTACGAATACATTCTGACCCTAAGAAAATACATGATGTAGGTAAAGGTACACCTGTATTGTATTTGAAAAATATGCCAGTCCTTAACAAAATTACGCGCAGAATCGTTGGTATCCATGTTGACAGACAGCGTCATCCAACGAGGCGTAAACTGGCAAAACACGGGGGATGTGAGAACAGCTAATTTTAGCAGTATCACGGGTTCGCAAACAGGGGGCATGGTTGTGCATACATTTCAACGCCGAAGGGATAAATTCAGCTGGAAAGATTATTGAAGCCCGTGTTTGTTTAAGTTAGTGCGTCGACGAACCGCAACTGCAGAGCATTTTGATGGCTTCACTCGGTGTTTTGTGAGATACGTTCTGATTGAGTGGTGGTGTAAAAAACGTGCCCAGAAAATCCTTACGAATTGAGTAGAAGCCGTATATTTTTAATCGACTTCTGTAGTGAAATGTGGATGTCGAGTCAACAAATGAAAGTGTCGATGTATGTAGCCAGCACTAAACAAATAAAAACGTGTGGCACTCGGGGACTGCCGCGGTAAAGCTATTACATAGCATTTGTAACCTCCATACTTCCTATTTGTCAACGCTACACTTGGGATGATGACATAAAACAAAAATTACGTTCCAATGACAACATTACGTTGTCATGGGAACCGTCATTACATGGTAGGCGGAGTGTGGGTGTTAGGTTTTATTTTCGTTAGGGAATTTCTTGATTCGGTCGCCGCGCTCAAAGCCCGCGATAAAAGCTATGCAATAGCTTAAAACATTCGTGTTACCCATAATTCCAAAAAGGTTTTATAAAACTAAGCTAAAGCCAATTAATAATATTTCCTACATTAAACTTTATGTAGTCATAGAGAAAACTAGTTTATATCACAAAGTTGATAAATATAACTGCACTATATTAATTTTCGCCTCGCTTGAACTTGGTACGAAATTAGTTCTAAAGCTACTAGCGTTTCTGTAGTCCGTGTATCATCACTTTAGCTTTTCAAGCAAATATTAGGATATGGTTGTGAGCTAAGAACAGCTTTTGAACAACATTCGTATTTTGAATAAGATATGACGTCATAGTGCAGTTTTCTTTGGTTTTTTTGTCTGCAAATTAGCTTGATTTCTTATAATAGTTTTTTTATGTTTCTTATAATTTATTGTGTAGTTGTCTTATATTCTAAGCACAGTTTATTTTATTTTGTTCTTAGATTTTGTTACATGTTTAATAGAAAAATCACTGAACCTGACTTGATTTCCGTACATCTTTTTTTTTTTTCGGGTGACCCTGAATATCAGCGCCATGCTGAGTGGAAGCCTTCTTGTCGCAGTCATGTCGTGCAGCTGCCGCCTAAGTAATTTCTGTTCTATGCTCGTGATTTGTTATGTACTTTGTGTTGTTCTCTGATTACTTTTGTCTTTTATGTATGCACGTGTTTCTGTGACAAATAAACTTATTTTTCTTTCTTTCTTTTTTTATTTTTTCTTTAAAGAAATTTCAAAATTCTGATATTGTCATGTTTGAAACATAAAGGTCGAGTGCAGACTCGTGTCGATTATTATTTTTTAAAGGCAAAATATTGTACAAACAGTTTTAACAAAGCTATCCCTAGCAATAAGGAAACAGAACTTCCACTAACAAAAACATACAAAATTACAAAAAAAAATATAAAGTACCTACTAGTTTCTCAAGTAACTCTAGAAAGTAATAAATAACAACTACGCTACGACTTGAATTTCAACCTGCACGCTTTAATCGCCTGACTTTACTCCTACACTAGTCCTAGCGCAGCATAACATTAATTTCTATCCGGGTAAATCTCAGCGCAAAATTAGTTGTGTTAGTTGTACTGTTTCGCACCCCGTGTATCTTGGCGCGTGAAAACCAACCCGTCTGCTGCGGTAGGGCTCAACACCCCGAAAATTCCAATTCCAAATTCGGGTTATCGCACTTCGAAATTAACGCTTCGTGTAGTTGTTTGTCTAACTGAGCGATTGAGGTTTATGTTTTGATTGGGTTTATTTGTACGATTCAACTTAATCACCTAACTTACTGTAGGTATTAACTATAGATACCGTTTTGATGTTAAATACTGAAAACTTAATACGTTCAGGGGAACATTGTTGCTTGCGTGTGAGTGGAGATTACAGAAAACACAGCAGTATACACTTACAACAGTGATAGCCTAGTGATGTGACTCCAGTTCGAATCCTAGGTCGGACCTCTGACTTTTCGGATTCATGTGCGTATTGTATAGTTATCAATTGCTTCAAAAACGGTGAAAGAAAACATCGTGAGGAAACCGGCATGACTGAGAGATATTTTTCGACGGCATGTGAAGCCAGAAACCTACAGGCTTTAAAACTCTAACCACACGAAAAGAGGAAGAAGCTCTACACAGTAGGGCACTGATTATACAACTACCAAAATGTTATTCATATAAAGCTATACAAATTATATAAAATGCCGCAGACGTTGAGTGCTTCATTATAATTTTATCATATCATTTTACACCATAAAATCAACTGTCGATTTCCGTTATTAGCGTCATCACAAGTGAAAAAAAACACACTTCACTAACAAATAAACTGACCTATAGCAGAGCTTGAGAATTGATATCTTTTCGAGTTCCCATACCCCGACTGATTAAATAGGTACATCACGAATTTCCAGATCGATTGATTAATCAAATTTTGCTCTTAAAGCTTTAGACGGAAGTATAGGAAATGAGCATTAATGGGTATACAATAAAAAAGCAATTAATTCGAGTTAGACATTGCAAATTGGGATCATCCGCTGACATTCCGTCATCGAGCATCCTCGTCTATACGATCTGTTGACGATGCTCAGCGCGCTATTGGAAATCAAATGAGCGTTCGATTTCTTTGTTAATTAACTAGAAATGCTACTATTAAAAGCTATAAAATTTATTAGTTATCTATTTCTTGTAGGTACCTACCTATACCTTCTTTATCAGTGTATCATCTTTCGTGATCATCCTTTCGTAATGAATAGTTTGACTGAGTGTTTGCCTATGTATCAACGAGGAATTGTTTAGATAAGTCAGACGATTAAATTCTGAAAAATTAAGGCCCACTTGCGCGTTCCAGGGTTAGCTAGATAACTTGAAGTTAATAGCTGACTCAGGGTTAATCCAAAGAGAATTATTGATTGAATGAATGAATGAATGATATATTTATTTGCAAGAATATAGGTAGCTAACATAAGTTCTTAAGTTCTATGGGTTTTACTATATTTGGCACTAGCTTCCGCCAGCGGCTTCGGCCACGTGATATCTTTATAAATTATAGCCTATGTTACTCAGTGATAATGTAGCTTTCTAACGGCAAAAGATTTTTTGAAATCGGTCCAGTAGTTTTTAAGTTTATTCGTTACATACAAACATACAAATCTTTCCTCTTTATAATATTAGTGTTGATATAGATTTCAGCTGTGTAAATATTTAGATTTTACATCTTGGTTATACTTATAGCATACAGTACGCTATTTAGTAATTAGCGATAACATAAAAATAGTAATTTCATAATTGGATACTGGATTAACCCTGAGTTAGCAGTTAAGACGCAGATATATGAAAGTGACCTTGCATGGTTAGCTTGCGTGTTTTGTACTGAGCTCACGCAACGCGTCGTACGTCCAGCCAGTAATAGGACTCGCCCATCAAGGAGCGCAGTCCCAAATTAGACGCATTATTAATTTATTACACGTAAAACAAAAGATATTTTAATAAAACACGTATACTAAAAGATCAGTAATTTAATTATTTTTAAAATGGTGAAGTTTTCAGAAAAATACGCTTGATGGATTTTGCGTCATTCTCAGTTTTTTATCCGCGTTAGACATAACTTTGCAAATTAATTTCAATATGTAATATAAACATAATCAAAAATATGCTTATATTAAAATATTTAAAAATGCTTTAGTTTAACATATATTTTTTTCAAATCACTAAAACTACTCGTTTAGACGTCATCTTCAGTATATAATCATTAAAAGTCAGCTCTCGTCCCCTTAACTCCGAGTTATTTAGCTAACCCATGAACGCGCAAGTGAGCCTAACCGAGTTACCGATTACTAAAAACTGATTCAAAAACCTCATACCACAACTCTTAATTTCATTGTCAGTTCGACGAAAGCTTAATAGGACCACCTACTGTTCTACAATAATTTTAAAGGAATCTAAATAAACACAATCGCGTGATGATGACATTTAATAACAGTTATTTATACTCATCTAGTGAAAGCCTCAATCGAAATTAATGTGTGGTACTTTTTTGTAACCGGATTATGTCGTTGTATACCGGTCATTAATATTTATTACTATTATAATAGGATGAGAAGCATTAGCTTCTAGTTATTTACAATGTAGGTGCTTGACATTTTTGTATTAACAGAAGGTAATTTTCCTAGAAACTATGTACTCAGATCAATATCGCTCGATGCTTGGCTAAGATTCCAGTGACGTAAGAACCTATCACTATTTCAACAAAGGAACTGAAAGACTCATTGTGCCTATATTATACAGTTAAGGGAATAATATGTATGGGACTGAGGTTTGACGTCAATAGATCAATATCTATTGACGTCAATTCTAAGTCCCATACATCACTCCTCACTCATCACATACATCACTCATCATTTACTCCTGCAAACAATTTGCAGGAGTAAAACACGGGTCGACTGTGGATAGTATTTTGATTCGATTTTCGTAATAATGTGTTGGGAAAATCGAATCAAAATACTATTATTCGCCCTTCACTGTTAGTCCTTAAATTAAATGTACAAAACCATCATCATCTGCTTAGCCTTTTCCCAACTATGTTGAGGTCGGCTTCCAGTCTAACCGGATGCAGCTGAATACCAGTATTTTACATGGAGCGACTGCCTATCTGACCTCCACAACCTAGTTACTAGGTAACACGATACCCTTTGGTAAGACTGGTTGTCAGACTTTTTGGGCTTCTAACTACCCGTAACGACTGTCAAAGATCTACAAATGACAGCCGGGACCAACGGCTTAACGTGCTTTCCGAGGCACGGAGGATTCTTGGTATGTAAAGATGGTCACCCATCCACAGACCAACCGCGGCAAGCGTAGCTTAACCTGATCGATTGACCCATGCAGCTGTTGTTGCTTAGCCGCAAGCCCCTCCATCAAATGTACAAAACCATCTCAATAAAAATCTTTTAATTGGATATCTATAAATTACCAACACCTCCACACATTTCAAAATAACAGCTAATTAAAAAGTCACAAACCGTAATCCCTAACTGTATTAATTTTAAGTATTTATCACATGTAAATGAGCAGCCAGGCACTAGGGAAGACGCATAATAATAAAATAAGCCTATCTCGGCGTACCTACGGGATTCGGCCGACAATCCGCTTTCACGGAATTAATATTTTCCCTAGAGGAACAGTGATAAAATGTATGTTTAAAACCTTGGGATTTAGAAGTGGAGAAATAACGGTAAGGTCTCATTTGTAGGTTTTTCGTAGAGGTTTTTCCGTCTTGTCCTGATTGTAAGTGAAATTGGATGAATGAATGTGGATGGCTATAAGAGTAGGAGAAGACCAAAAAAACGAATGTACGGTGTGAAAGATAATTATGGCTAGAAAGGGGGGCGACTACTCGATAAAGACTAATTGAGAAGTCAAATCAATCTGCCTAGCTTTTTCCCAACTATATTGAGGTCGGCTTCCAGTCTAACCGGATGCAGCTGAATACCAAAATTTTACATGGAGTGACTGCCTATCTGACATCCACAACCCAATAACTGGATAATACTATACCCCTTGGTAAGACTGGTTATCAGACTTTCGGGCTTCTGACGACCAGTAACGACTGTCAAAGATCCAGGAATGACAGCCGGGACCAACGGCTTGACGTGCTTTCCGAGGCACAGAAGAGGCTCGGTATGTAAAGATGGTCACCCATCCACGGACCAACACCGGCAAGCGTAGCTTAACCTGATGGATCGACCCGTGCGGCTGTTATTACTTAGCCACAACTATATATAGAGAAGTACATGGAATATAAATTGAGATTTAATAAAGGCAAGAGAATGATGATTGTGAGTCAACAATGCTGTGTAGACAAGGACCCTGATCATCAAGGACTTCATCATACTACTGAATACAGAACTAAAATCAATAAACCACAAATTAATTCGAAAAAGGTTTATTAAAAGCAGTATTTTGCAGTCAACGTTTAAGGTGGATCCGCAGTTGTAGCCCGCAAAATTCATAATTTCTTACGTTTTTTGAAATTTACAAGTCAGTGTCAAGTTGTATCTTGATCAAAATATGATTTGCGACTATAACAGATATGTATTTACATAATTAGAATCATTAACACATCTCTCTAAGATAGATTTTTCCGTAAGAATTTCGCGGGCTAAAACTCCGCCGTCCACCGTCCAGGACACTGCTGCCTCAACCTATCTTCCTGTTGCATTTGTAAGTCATCATTGATAACACCCAAGTGTAGGGAGTAGGTCAGTGGCCTAATAACTAAGACCGTCAAACTAAAGTATGTATAGTATGTACTTAGTTCTCTATCTATTAAGATTAAACAACTATGTATATTTTTTTTTTTCACCGTTCTATAAAAAAGTGGCACTCCGGGAGTGCCGATAGAAGTGAAAGATTGAAAAAAATCGGCACCGCGGTAATTAACGCGTTGATATCTTTTACTCCACGCACCGCAGTAATCAACGCGTTGATGTCTTTTACTCCACGGTGTCGGTAAATTGCGTTACAGTGTCGCGAAATCAATGGTTTATTCCCATCTCAAAAATATACAACGCGCCTAAAGAAGTTTTTACTTCAAAAAACAAGATGATAAAGTTATTTTAAGTACCCATCTAAACATATCGGTCATACGATATTTTCTCGTAACAATTTCTAAGAAACTGACACGGTAAAAGGACGAACAAGAATAATGTTAGGAGTTATTTTTGTAGCTTGTCATCCCTTGCAAATTGGAATAGCTACCTCTGGGACAACAGGCCGTCACTTACGATTTACACAAATGTCTTGATAAATGTAAGGGATTCTACAGACGAACTTTTAAAGTGCTGTTAATTTGTATTGTTCACCAAATTTTATCGAGCTTTTAATATTTATCATCATGTACTCATGAAGAGGCAAGTACCAATGTGAAAAGAAAGAAAAAGTATTTATTGGGACTCGCACAGGAGATTACAAATTAAACTTAAATAAAAATCTAAGTAAAACCAAAATAAAAGCAGAAATTCCTGTACGAGGCCAAAAGGCTCGAGGCCAAAAATCTCAGCATAATTCTACGACATTTATAAATAAGTATGGCAGCGCTGGAGTTTTATCTTGGACATCAATGACATCGGTGAAGGAAAACATCGTGAATAAACCTGGAATTATATTTAATATAAGTCTGAAATCGCCAACGCATATTAAGCAAGCGTGTTGATCATCAATGCTCATGCTTTCTCTGTATGAGAAGACGCCTTTGGCCTGAAATGGGACAATAAATAGGCGGCCATTGTAGAGAGGGTATTATTACTCACGAAGAGAGCCTCAACTTGGCGCACCTAGTAGTATCCTAGATCTGAGAGTGACAGTGACCTTGAGTGGTTAGCTTGGGTGTTCTGTACTGAGCTCACGCAACGCGTCATACGTCCAGCCAAATAATAGGACTCGCCCGTCAAGGAGCGCTGTCCCAAATTAGACGCATTATTAATTTATTATACATAAAACAAGAGATATTTTAACAAAAAACGTACACTAAAAGAGAAATAATTCACTTTTTGTGTGATTCTCAGTTTTTTATCCGCATTACACATAATACTTTACAAATTAATAACACTATGTAATATAAACGTTATCTAAAATATTTACAAATTAAGTTATTAGGAAAATGCTCTAATGTAACATATATTTTTTCCAAATTATTAACACTACTCGTTTAGACGTGGTCTTCAGTATAAAATCATTAAAAGTCGGTTAGCGTCGCCTTAATATCTTTACCAAAATGACTAACTCAATTATCATCATAATATCATTATTTTGAATGGTTACCGTTGAGTAAGCAGCCCAATAACCGCTACAATAAACAAACATCGGGAAAATTGCCAGAATCAGAATGCTTGGCACGTAGATTTAAGCTAATTGGTATTAGAAGGCAGCAGGCTAGGTCATCCCCATAGGAGATAGGAATGAGGGAGATTTTCTCAGGATACAAACCACAAATCATTAAAAAAAAAATGTCAGGAAATTGATTGTTAAGCAAATTGATTACCAACTTAAATTGTCCGTATATTCGAATCGCAACGGTAATTTTTTGACAATTGAATGAATATATGATATAGCAATTCGCCTGACTTTACATAATTTTACATTTCACCAAACCAGTTCGCTCAAAAGTTAATAATGTGTGGAGCTTTAACCGAAAGTTTAAGTTGGAAGTTACACATTTCAACTTCGTCGGGGCACCTATATATTTGAGCTTAAAGTTGTACTGTCTACTTGCGAAAGCTTTAAATACGAGTTCTCAAGCACTTTTTATGTGTAGGTACTCCAATGTTTCGTTCAGAAAGGGATTAAGGGCTCATTAGCAAGCTCCCAACGTTCGTTCAAATGAATTCTAATATAGTTAATCGCAACAGAAGCACGCCCCCTTTTTTAATTCGTGAAAATTCGAACAAAAAAGTCGAGCACCCACTTTATTTCTTCTAAAAGTGGGTCGCTATTACTTACAAGTTCCGTCCCATTGTTTTGTTTCGTTTTCCAACAGATAAATTTTTCCTCATCTCTCGGGAAGTATATTTATTTCTACTCGAATAACACATAAATATTGGATAACTCTCGGAATAAATCATAATAAAATGCGGGTACAGTAATAAATAAGAACAAAAGAAAACACGCCTCCTTGTTATCCGGGAGTTTTTTACACTTTTCCTGACCCCGCTTTAATCTCGAACGCCTAAAAACATATTTCGTTAAGTCTCGTGTCCGAAGGGATAATAAACATCGGCGTATTATATCGGTTCATATTATATTAATGATAATCCCGAGAAAATAGAAAAAGCGGACCGAGGGAAATGTATTTTCACGCTCTTTTGTGGTGAAGTGGGCGTTCTGAACGGAAAAAAATCGGTTAGCAGTTTCGCCCCAACTGTGTTTCCGAATTCCTAGTATGACTACTCCCAGAGATAAAATAAAAACCAGCCAAGTACGTGTTAGATCACGCACACTGAAAGGTTCTGTAGTTAGGATGAATTTATCCCAAAAACAAACTTAACTTTGTAGTTGAAAAACATGTTCTCCCATACTGAATGTATAGGAAAACATGTTTTTGCAATTGCAAATATAAGTTGGTCAATTATTACTCGTTAACTTGTAGAGCCTACTTAGCTGTGATAGTTTTCCTTTTAATTTCGTTATAGAAACTACTGCTGTCATTTTTTTCACACATCCTAAACCAACCATTTAGCTGGCAGGGGTCACTTGACTTGACTAGCAAAAATTTGCACTGTAAAGCTTTATATTTTGCAAACGGATCCCTGAATTCAAAAATGGTATTTACATACTCACAATGGGGGAGGTAACTTAATTTTTTTTATAATTTTATTTTACCTTTTGTCGGCGTAATTAATATGTATACCCATGCCAAATTACAGTTTTCTAGTACTAAGAGTCTCGGAGCTAGACCGCGGACAGACAGACAGACAGACGGACATGACGAAACTGTAAGGGTTCTTTGTTTAAATAAAAACATAATATTTTATTCATCATTGATCCTCGTGAGTTTTCCCGTCACGATATGTTGGCGTATTAGGTACCTATATTAATTTAGAAAAATAAATCATTTATTAGATTAAACGTAGAGTAAGGTAATCGATATCAGATGCCTATTTCAGATTCGACCTTAAAATCATTCGTACATTCTAGAAACCTTAACGATTTTTTACAGTCTGACCATGTCATCCGTTCCTTCCTACCCAAGAATCCATAAATTCAAATTCATTTATTTAGCTTACACAAAGTTCTTAATTATACAACCTAGCATGTTATGAAATTCTCACTAAGAGAAGACTTAGAATATTAGACAGCTGGTCCAAAACCAGGCACAGCCTGTATCTTGGTGACCCAAACACTACACAAAGTTAACAATGTAACTTTGTGAAACTTTAACGATTTTTTACAGTCTGACCATGTCATCCGTTTCTACCCAAGAATCCATAAATTAAGTCTATTCTATTTATTTGTATACCATAAGTACACATCAACCAAAACAGAGACCATGTTCAGTCTCGTCACGTATTTCGCCATAACGAGGCGGCGCGACAGTGGCGCCCCCACCACGCGTGACAACGCGGAACTTTATGTAGGTACAGACAACATAGCAGATAAGCTTGCAGACAGGCAACAACAACTCCTCTTTAATCCGTTTTGTGCGTCCGGTGAGTGGTCTGGTCTTTGTCATCTCGAGTATGAATGAGTGTATCTGATGCTAACAAAAATATTACGCGCAACAACAAGAAACTATTTCCAGCGTATAGCGCGGTATTTATTTTTTGCTTAGCTAATAAACTCTTTTTCCGACGGTACTTTGTTCCGCACGTCCGCGACACATGTATTAGACCTATTATGTATGGGTAGACGATGATCATTATGTTTTTTTGGACCACGACGTTATTGAATGTAGCATTTATCTAATGTAACGTTTGTAGAAATTAACGTTGGCATATTAAAACTTACAATAGCTGAAAAAGCAAGTGGATTGTCGGAAAACTTTTCTCTATGCAATATTTCAATCATATGTTTATGATTCTTTTTTAACCCCGACGCAAAAAGAGGGGTGCTATGACCGCTATGTGTGTCTGTCTGTATGTTCGTCTGTGGCACCGTAATTCTTAAACGGATAAACCAATTTGGATGCGGTTTTTTTTTTTTAATTTGAAAGCAGGTTTTCAAGCGATGGTTCTTAAATATGTTTTATCAAAATCGGTTCAGCTGTTTAAAGACTATAAGCTCTTTTCGAGTTGATGAATGGATGTGAGTATCTTCCACAGGTCTGATCGATTTGAAATTTGGTATTCTGTTACTTCAGTGATATTAGAAGAACATAGTAACCTTGAACTGATGCTGTAGCATCACTTGGAATTTGCAGGATACCCAACTCCCTTACCAACTTACAGCACAGGTATTATGTTTGGGCTCATTGGAATGGTCTCAATGAATAGGTTATAGATAGATGGTGAACAGGGTCTGGTGATAGAGAAGGAAAGAGAAATAAGGAAATGTTTGTGTCAGAGTTTTAAAAAAAATTACTGTTAAAATTGTACTTGTATTCACAGTGAAAGCAGTGGTGGCCCAGTGGTAACGGCTGCGACTTACGAGGTGTAGGGCGTAGTTTCGAACCTGACAGGCGCTTTACTTTGTGTAAGTTATTTCATCACCACTGCTCTCAAAACGGTGAAGAAAAACGTCGCGAGGAAATATGTCCTAGAACAAAAAAATCGAAGACATGTGACCTGTACCAACCCGTACTGGACCCGCGTAGTAGATTACGGCCCACTCCCTCTCACAGTGAGGAAGCGTGTGTCCCAGCAGTGGGAACAATATAAGCTGATTATGCTTATGCTTACGCATAGTGAAAAATAGAGTGTGTAATTGTATAAACAGTCTTTGCAACAACTATACAACAAAAATATGAGGCACTTGACTCAAATTCGCAATTCACAACAACTGCTGTGGGTATTGAATTTTAACGAACATTATGAAAACCAAAACATTCATCAATATAGTTATCCTATAAGACTATTAACCCAATTTAAACCAAGATATTCCACACCTATCGAAACCATTACAATCAGTGTAGACCAACCACTATCTCTAGCAACAACCACAGGCCATTTACCAGTCAATAACAGGCACATTAAGATTGTCCGTTCTCCAATAAATTAGGAACCTTGTTTCTCGTCCAGTGCTAAACGATTTGCTTACAAAACTACGAGCCAAGGTTAGAATTGTTGCACCAATATACATTGACGAATCCAGCTCATTGTTCTGACGTGAGCACTGGGCATTGAACTGTGTGATCTTTAGATACAAATCACACAGTTCAATTGTTTAGATTTTTGTTGGTGTCATCGTATCTCATTGATACTAGTTATTCATTGTTGCTAGTCTAGTGATAGTCCATGTGTACTGACTGTACTGAGTTTGATAGATATGAGTTTCAAGGTCTTAAATAAGGAGGAGAAACAAAATAGATCTCATTCTCTTGATAATTTCAGATTAGATATCCCAATATTTAATTCTTGTAAGTAAGTTGACCTTAGTATATTCCTCCAGACCGTATTTTGACCATGGCGGCCAATCTCAACGAAGACTACCTTCGGCGCGGGAGATATTATAGTGCACAAGTGTGTGCGCAGACACAGATGCACTCTCTCTTCCCTCACTCTCATAGTCCGATGGGACGGCAATCCGACACGACCGGAGAGAGATCAGGTGCAGGACTAACGCAAGCGCGTGGTCGCAAGCGCGACTGCTGAGCGTGGAGTCCTGTACCCTAATTGCGTAACTCATTTTCGTAAACAATTTTGCCAAATTTGTTTCATTTTGACAGTTCAACAACATTCATTGCGTTATTTACGTTGTTGAGCAGATTTTTTTTCCAACTTATGAAGCAATGGATTAGCAATCTGTTACAAATCGAAACAAATTGTGATTGTGTTGTATTACGCAATTAGGGTACAGGTGCAGGACCAACGCAAGCACGTGGTCGCAAGCGCGACTGCTGAGCGTGGGGTCCTGGGTTCAATTCCCGGGTCAGGCAAAGTGTTACTGGGTTTTTCCATTAGGAATTTCTGACCTTAGTACCAGGTGCAGCATCTGACATGAAAGCAAATAAAATAAATGCCTTAACTTTTCACGCAGTTATTCCTATAATCTATTTGCATTGCAATATTTCTATTCCAGGGAATAAAATAGAGCACTTTTGGTGCCTTTTGGTTCTGTGCCAAAATGTGCCTTTTCGAGCTACTTTCGTAAGACGTGTGAGGCTTACAGCGCAGTGCATGAGTGATGGAATGCAAGCCTCAGAGCCTTGCTTGTACTACAGCATCGTAAATTCAATCCTTTTACAATTTGAGCTTGAAGTAAAGAGATGTGAGGTACGGAGCTCATACAAAATCAACATTTTGATGATGTTCAATAGGACGTCGCTTAGGTAAATAAGGGAAAACTGAGGTTGTCAATATCCTTACTAATATTATAAATGCGAAAATGAATTTGTTTGTTGGTTTGTTATACTTTCACGCTAAAACGGCTGAACGGATTTGGATGAAATTTGGCACATGGGTAGACCACGACCTGGAAAACGACATAAGATAAGTACATTTTATCCCGATATTATTTACCGCGGTATCGAGACTTATGCAGGTGAAACCGCAGGACGCAGCTAGGAAAGCACTTAAAAACACCTGAATTATTTTTAAAAGAAAGTGAAGAATTTAACTTAAAAATCAAACAAAGAATCCACACCGTGCTAGCCAGTTGTGAAGCTAAAAATAAACGAGTCGGTACAGGCAAAAAGTTGGCAATATTAAAGCTTGTTCGTTTCTTGAAGGCGTAGGTATCGTATCGCGAGGCAGCAGGCGTTGAAAATTTTCCAATATATCAGCCTAACATAAAATCTCCTGATATTCTCATCTCTTATTTCCAAGTTCCAACAGCGAAATACGATAAAGATTTATTCTGTATTCTCAGACACTGAAATCCGTTGTCTAGGTGTTAAATAAACACGATTACTTTACAAATCCGAGAGAAACGGATTAAACATTTCAACGAGGATTTATACCTTTCATAATGAAAATATCAGAGATTATTTTAAATGTCGGAGCTGGCAAATTAATGTTGATATTTTTTCTGTGAAGAGATTTTACTTTCTTGTGAACAGCGACTATTCAAGAATCCGAAACTGTCTGTCTGTCTGTCGCATTATAATGATTGCATCGTGGGAAAGAAAATTTATAGAACGCAGAAAGCATTTAACTGATTCAACATTTATACTGTAGTATTTCGTACTGATAATTATGTCTAACGAAGCTTCAAAGTAAACAGATCTGGCTTCATTTGGGAACACAATAATTTACGCAGCACAGTTACATCGACGCAAATTAACGTATTAAGGCTCCTACACACAGTGCCGGCGGCAATGCCGGTGGCAACGCCGCCAGCCTTGCCGCCAGGCAAGCCGCGGTGCGCACGGCTTATCGCACAAAGGAGCCGTCAAACAAAGGCGTGCCGCTCGGCAAAAGCCGGTGGTTTGTGCTGCCGGCATGTGTGTAGGAACCTTAAGGCAAGCGAGCGTTTGAACCGAAATACATTTCCCGCTAACATTTGTAATCTAAACAGACATTACATCGGAAATGTAGCGACTTTAATCCGATAGTAATTAATTACTTAGGCGTAATACGCGTAATATTGTTGTTTGTACCAAAGGTATTATTCCAATGTGTTATTATCTCTAAAATGAAACCGGCTATATCGCCAGGTTGACGAAAATTTTCGGAATATTCATTTATTTTAAGAGTTTGATAAATCCTAATTCTGAGTAATTAGACAAACATCCATCTACCAACAGTTTCGCTAAAATTTTCAATGTATTTAACCACTTTATAATTTTAATGCTGATAAATTCTCTTTATTTTATGTTATTCGATACCATTCCAACATTATCTCCGCAAAATATTAACACAGCACCTATTGTATCACGAGAACAAACATTCACAAAATCGGTATTCATCATAAACCTCTTAAAATCTGCGTTCTCGTTCCAGAATATTCTATTTCACCTGTACCGTAACCAGTGTTCATGCGTCATGTTTGTTACGTCGCGTCGCATTGTTAGTGAGCCTTCTGTGTTCTGTCCGGTTCTGTCCCTGCCTTAGTCCTAGACGTAGAATGGTGATGTACGGTCGTGTCACCCCCCTGAGCGTCCCATATGTCCCTGAGACAAGTCCCCCCAGCTCAGGTGCATGCTTGCTTAATTTGTCAAGAGAGATCACTCTTCTACTACCACAGGGGTGGATTTGTGGTCGGTTAAAACTATGAATTATATTTGGAAGGGTGTAGTTTAAGCTTATAATGAAGTTATTATTATTGCCAAAGTTGGTGAAGATTACGAAAGGAATTTATGGATTTTGTTAGGGTTTGGTTTTCATGTGAGAAAGAATTTTGATTATGGCTAATAAATTGTGAATTGTCAAACCCTAGATTCTACAACTTTTTTTTAAATGATGTTTTTTTTTTTTTTTCAAAAAAATACATTCAATAAATATACTCTAATTGAAACTGCTTTTCAATTTATAAAATTACACGCACGATTTTATTATATACAGCATGTCTTTTGCTACAAAAACAAAAGCGGAACAGAACATCATTACGGCTATGTAAAAAAGCAGAGCAAACATTGTTCAGTCTATTCTCACGACATCTGTGAACTGTCAGCTTCAGGCACACACCTGCTTCCTCTGGGATTGCAAATATGTCGTCACGAGGGAATACAACTGGTGACAGTTGACAAGCGCTTTAAGTTGGTTTTAAAGCGCAGTTTTGAGATTTGCATGTTGACGTTTTTTTGCTGCAAAATCTGCTCTGGTTGGAATTTCGGCGAGAGTAAAAGTAAGGGTCGATAATGAGAGAGAAGCATTTGGCTAACAATTTTAATTATCACGAACCTTAAGAGAGCCTTTTAAATTAATGTTAGTAAGCCAAATTTCATACAAAATCTGAGTCGATATCAAAATAGTCAAATGATTTCAGAATCACAGAATAAACTAGTAATAACGCGAATTTATTTCGAACCACTCCCGCCACAATCCGCTGGTCTAATAAGGATGCAGCTTCTATCTAAAATATTCTAGAAGCCATGTGAAAAACAGACGACGCGCTCCCTTTTTTGACAAAAGTCATCTGACATCCGTCAGCTGGGCAACGCAGATAATAAGATATAATTTACGAAACCTTTTTCTTCACCCCAAAACCCTATCGTTTTCATCTATATTGTGATGTGTGTATGTTAAACATATTAAATTGTGATATCTGTATGTTAAACAGTATAATATAACATCCCATTATCTGGTTTTAGTTCTGTATTGAAATACCTAATCCTGTATGTACAGTAAAATAAATCACACACGATAGTATAATCAACATTTCGCTGCGGTTCGTTAGGTCCCGATAGTCATACTAACAATGGTTTTAATAGAAACTATACCACAAACAACAATTTGTTTACGTTTGTTTTAAACGTATCAGTGAGAACTAATCCAGATTTATAGCAGGTTTGGTTAACCTTCAGTGCAAACCCCTGGCTGTACCTATCTGTTGCAATTTATTAACGTTTTATTAGCGTTTCGCCGGGATAAGGGTGCGTGGAAATATTGCCGGTATGCCGAAGGTTGCCGACCCGGACGACTCAATTTCGGCCTTTTTCTATCAATCCTCATTTTCAGATAATTAGGGACGTTTTCGTGAAGTTCGGAGTTATTAGGTGATTATGTGTTAAATGGTTGATGATAGTAAACAGTTTGATATTACATTATACCGACAACATAATAGTACCCTTTATTTTATGCAATCGTTTTTATTTAGAAGATAACAATTCCAGATTATTTAGAAGATAAAAAAGCTTGGGATTGAACTGCTCGCTCTGCTAAGCCTTGTGATAAAACCATAGAACTAGACATTTTAATTATTATGTAAAATCAACATATACCAGTTTTATAAACACGTTGACATTGTTGAAAATTATATTCAAAATGACATGATTACTTTGTAAAGTATTATATTATTTTAACTATTGTGAATGTGAGGACTATGTGGATATTATTTTATTTCTCTTCTAGTTTTAGTGATGGTCTGGCAGTTTGAGTAGTTTTTGCGGCCTACCCAAATGTCCTTTCTTTGGTATTGCTCGTCGAGTTGAGCTCCTTAAGTTCTAAGTTGAGCTCCACGATTACTGACAAATGCTTGCACTGACTGGACAGGTCCACTCAAATCTGTGTGGTTCTTTCCTCAAAAGACCTTTTCAGACACTAATCTACATGGTCCTCATATGGCCTGACCAAGATTATGTCTGGACTTTAAAAGAGACTGCGACCTCTGAGTTTGTTTCGGCCTTTCTTCTCAGAGTAGTCAGATAAGAAAAGCCGAACTCATCTAGCTTATTTTTAATATTTTTTTATATGACGTATAAAAGTGATTCCGATATCCTATTTACAGAATAAACAATTTCATTTCATTTCATTTATTTTTTCAATAGGTATTAACAGAGTGCCCTGAAAGTAGATATCCCAGAATTTGTTAATGGTTTTCAGTAGCAAAAATTGAATTAAATGAGTATTTCAATTACACAGGAACTCCAATCGTATTTATTTAGCTCAATGTCACACAGGCGTGAATATCCATTTTAATAATTATCCGATTAATAATTAATCCGCCCCAAATGGACGCTCTCTGAATAATTAATTAAATATTAAAACTGTTAATTAACGAAATTTTCCCGTTGTGGTTGGCGATATTCAGTCACTTTGCAAGTAGTAAAATATCGATAATTATGATACAAAATGAACATCATTAGCGTATAATTCGATGAAGCGATTGCCACTAATTCTCTTAATTTTGCGTAAAAAGGGAAAAAGTGAAGAAGGAATTGATATAATTAACAATCGTATTGAAATACGCTTTACCTATTCATTTTTTTAATAATTCTCGAATATAAACTTTTTCAGAAGATTTATACTTGTTAGTATGTTTTAAAAAAATCCAGACTAAAAATATTCATAAGTTAGTTAGTACTAAGAATAATAAGTAACTCGATAAAGTCGAAGTAAAAACTAAACAAAATGCAACTTTTCTTTTACCACGAAATGTTTAACCTTCCAACGCTTCGTAAGTGCTTACTGAAACCAGCTTAAAACAACAAAGGGTTACTTCGGTTTACATAATCTTCCTTACAGCAATGGAGCCTTTACGAGGGTTAAATATGACGTCATAGTATATATTTGTAGAAGGAATTACTTCCGACAATGTGAGAATAATCGCTGATTTTCACAACATATCACGTACACTGAATACGTGATTAAGAATTTATTAATGTATTTGATTTAACATCACGACAAGGAAGGAGAAAGCATAGGTGTATTAATACCTAATAGGTACAAGTTTCGCCAATTATACACCGTGAAATTTGAATCACAATTTTGTTAGAACAAACGTTGTTCAGACCATGGTCTACTACCATTCTACAGCATCCAATTAAAATAAAAATAAACACTTGTTTTTTTTTTTAAACACAACCAGACAAAGTTTAAAATTTCAAGATTATCGTTACTCCCTACAACACAGACACCACGCACGGCACACAGCATTGTCTACAGGGAAATGTACCACCATAAACGAAATTTAGTAAGCAGTAGATAATCTTGACATTTTAAACTTAGTCATTTTTGTGGTTTTTCAAAAACCAATTTTGTTTGTTTTTTTTATTGGATGCTTTAGAATGGTAGTAGACCATGGTCTGAATAACGTTTGTTCTTACAAAACTGTGATTGAAATTTCACGGTGTATTTAAGTCCCATATAATAGGGGTGACCCTATTGACATGAACCGGGCACAAATCTAAACTCCGGGCACAGAAGATTCACTCCGCAAAATCATTTAAATAAAAAGCGACTCTTACTACGACAAAATAAAGTGCAATTCAGGTCGCACAGTGCTAATTACCTACAGTTATATTCACTTAGAAGTTGCCTCTCTTTCTATCGCGTAAAGTCTTATATCTGACTACGTTACGCTCACTGAATTGACCCGACAAGACGAGCCCGCCGCGTACTTGTGGCTTCATAACTAAAGTGTGTGGAGTGCGCCTGACCTGCTCCGGGCTGCTACGGAGCAATCTCTGTTAGCAAACCCTTATAACAATCTGCGACTTAGCGATTGAAGTCGGAATCCTATCCTTAGCAGTAACGCTTTTAGACAAAGGCAGTCATATGGTCGGTTCTTATTAAAAAACGAAGCGTTTTTTTTTACCAATGGTAACATTTTTTATTTACAAAACTGGGCAAATAAATAGATTCGTAAGTAAAGGAGATGTTTCATTTTCGGCCATAAAGTGTACGTTAATGTAAAAAAAAAAACCACGAATTGAGGAAAAATATTCTTTCCTGTTTATTCCCCTGATTACTTCGGCACAAAAAATAATAGTTTAACAAATTATTGCCATATTCTATTCATCATGGCGTCGTTTTACTTGCATACTGCTTTCGTCCAGAAATCATGTTACATTTTAACATAATAATATCACGTAGAGGTCATTTAAATAAATATGAAAGGCATGTATTTCTGTACTATATTAAGATAGCTATCTTATACAACTTTTTTGATTAATTAGAAAGTGTGATTCATCATAAAAATAAAAAACTGCTTTTGTGGATTGTAGATTTGTAGGTACTTCTGGACGAAAATGGCTAGATGTCGATGGTTGTATTTCTCCTGACAAACGTCAAACATTTTCGGTTTTTATTTTGTTCCCAAAAAGTATTAGATATTATGGAAAAAAACAGTCTTTATTGTATTTAGGGGTTCGTTTCCGAGGTTTTCTAAAGTGTACATGTTATGGCCGGAGTCCCATACAAAAATGGAACGTCTCCTTTTAGCCTGTGATAGCTACTTCCATGTGGAAGAGTTTACTATGCAAAGCTATGGGTCTTTGCTTCATTATTGGTAAAGGTACAAGAATATTAACCAAAACGGTCCGTAAATTATAGGAATCGGCCATAAGTCATCGAGGATACTAATGTATGTTGGTATTACTTAAGTTTCTTGTAGCTGACGACGTCTCTGTCTCCCGGAATCTTCATATTTACCTGAAAAGAGAAAACAATCCGTTAGTTGAATTCAGATTATCGGTCAAACAATCGCTTTTAATGTCAACTCCATAAACATATTTATTACTGTATTTCCGCATCCAAACAGCTTTCGTTAAAGCTTGGAGAATCCGTAAAAAGTAACGGTATGCAAATGCAACTCCTTTCTTTACCTCCTACATCAGCTTTAGTCATCGTGCGTCATCATCAATCATTAACCAAATAAAAGAACAACAGTTTCGATATCTTTGACTGTTTTATTTTATATCACGATCACTAAAAGTAAAATACCAAACCGTGATTCACCTTTTACGAAGAAAAACTTGTCGATGATGCACTTTATTTTAGAAAGTTAATTTTAAAAGCCAATACTGCCCCTAACAGTTAAAAGAACAAATCTTAAAAGCAAGGCTTGTTTTTATCAATACATGAAAAGATAAAATTGAAAGTTAACAAAAAGAAAACCACGACAGAAATCCTCCTGGACTCCGAAAAACAAATGACAGCTAAATAAAAGTGGAAAACCGCCATGCCCAGAATGCAAAATGATGGTCAAATAATTCGGTTGTCAAGGGGAACAAGCCGTAGGAACAGAGCACTGACTAATGGGCAACGTCGGCAGGCTCCGCAAACATCGGTGCCTCTTACACGTCCATATTAAATCACGGGCTTTGTCTTAGACCTGGGCAGATGGAGCATGCGTGATCGCTTGAATAAAATATGCGGCTAGCCAGAGTCCTTCTACAGTCTGGGATTAGCCGTCTGCTTTGTTGATGCCTTATTGATTTGGTCTTTAGGGATTACAGAGGATGCTGCTTGTTGATCAATGCATGCTTTATGGCTGCTCTGTCAATACGTTTTGTGTATATTAAAACAACATTAATAATTCAGAAAAAAAAAAAAAGTTTTTAACTAAAGAGTTCATAAAATTAACTACTATTTTGACCTCCAGAATCAACAACATATAACAACAGAATTTACGAAAACTCTATCTGCTCATTGCTAAAACAATGGAATAAAATTTCCATTAAACGTTATGTCTGCAAAGGGGAAAACGTTTAAACAATCAGGGAAGTAACATTTTGCGCTCACTTACAAAGAACCCCTTGCTCATTTTACAACAAGTACCTGCATTTAATTTACTCTTCTGTCTCTGGAATCAATTTATATGAAAGGCCGAACTCTTTTATAGATGCAGAAAACGTTGATGATGTTAATGATGAGTTTTATGAAAGCAGTTCTTCTCCAATAAAAGAAATACATCTAAACGGGGGCAATGCTTGATCAGCAAAGTAGTTGTGCCTTTTGATTTCTAAGAAACAACACATCAGCTGCTAGCCATGCATCAGTGTACGTGTATTTGTTTGGCTCTTAATGCATCCGGGTCGAACTACTTTTAACTTGCATTAATATTATAACATTAGAACTAATGCCCGATGAAATAAGAATTATTAATAGCCCATCTGAAGTGGGGCAGCTAATAACTGTTGCTTTGAATTAATTTTTAATCTAGATGTATGCGTAGTATCGATAAGTTATTCGAGCGGAAGTAATTCATTCATGTACTGTTTATATTTTATCAAGTTTGAGTAAAAGCGTATCTAATTAATTATTAAAATGATGCTATCATAATATTATAACTGACTTAGTAAATGAGATTACTTTGAAATATATCAAACTCAATGACCGAAACGCTTTGGCCGTTCGCCATAATCAGTATAAAGGGCTCGGATAACGTCGGCACGTCTCGCCTAAATAAATTCTAATAAACTTAATTAAGCTGTACAACGGTATTATCTCTGTCAAAATTTACCTCCCCAAATTAAAAGGCGAAAAAGTTAGCCCCCCCCCCGCGCTTTGAGTGTCAAAGGAAAATAAGATAAAGTTGCTCTCTACGTGACTCAGCTATGCAAACATTTTTTGAGTAACATAGCAAACAGATGAGGACGCTTTAGACAAGGCTGGCCTGATTGCTTCGGTCTTTTTGTTAGGTTTTATACCAGACTACTGTAACTGCATAAAATATTTTTGTTATTTTATCGCAATTTTGCTAAATGGACACAAAAAACTATTGAAGTTAGTAAAAGAACAAAAGTGAAATTCATTCCTTTTATGCTAAAGAAATAAAAAGTACAAATTACATTTACGTGCTTAACCGAAAAGTTTTAAACAAAACATGGCTGGCCAGTAAAGTAAGTTCTTCCAACCACAAATGAAAGGGGTAAGCGGTAACTCAATCTGGTATTAATATGGCTTCTCAAGAGAAAAAAAAAACAGAACCGACCATATTTTTTCCCCGCGATAATTTTGTCAGCGAATGGGAACGAAAGCGGGAATGCGAAAGAGTGAAAGAGACAAAAGCAGGAGAAATATAATCCTCCACTAATGATAACCGGTGCACCTGCGTGATATTTGGCCCGAAAATTATGGGCAATACGGATGGAGCGGGATGCTGTTTGCTAATAAGAGGGTAGATGTCGCAAATACAAAATACAGCGCATGACACCGAGCTTTAATATTTTGAAGCTTGTAGAATAATTTTGCCAAAAATGTATTTTGTAAATATTTACGTAGCTGCGACATGTAGCAAGTAAGCGGCATGTTAGATAGCTATATGTGCTGCTCTTAAAAGAGTTTGTCTTTTCAACCCGAGCCCTTTGGGTTCAGCAGTGACCCATTTACCTCATTCTGACTTGAATACATGTTTAAGATGGATAGGCTTTGAGCTATTTTTAATGGATATGGTATTTAAAGGTATACTTGGTTATACCTTTTAATCATGTGGTGGAGGTATTTGTAAGTCAGTCTAATTAGAACAAAGATTTGTTTCATTTAATATATATGTAATCGGCAACCTCAAATTACTACATAGAGCTGCAATATTTATTCCTGTTTTTATCATTGTCCACACTCGAACAATCTAACCGAATATAACGCTTCATACTGGTTTCATTATATTTTTTAAACTTGAAATTCAAATCACAACAATGTGGTAGTGAATTGGGAGAATAGAGAATTCCGATAAAGATTTTAGAAACAAAATAAATGAAATTGGAAATACTCGTCCCATATTTTCTTAGAATTGATTTAGTATTTATGAATAAAAGGGTTTCAAAGAGAAGGGAAGGGGAGGGGGGAAGGGGGGGAGGGGAGGGAGGGGAAGGGATAAATGGCTACACAACTCTTAACGAAAGGATAAGAAATACATATGTGTGTAAAATACAATTGAATGATGAATCAGGGAAAGTGTGCCGATAAAGACTTAAATAATGTTGATGAAGGTGTATGAACAAATATAAATGCATTTACTATTATTGTTGATAGAGTTGTCCCCAATGAGCCTGACCTGTGGATGGGTATTGAATGTACAAACCGCATTGATTTGTCTCATCTTACAATTAACACAGATACAGAAACTGAATACCTATGACCTTTGCTATTGAAACTCATCGTAACTATTTATTATCATTAAAGGAAAACCACAAAACAATTATAAAATGATAACCTTGACACCTGCATTAGGAGAAAAGGCGGAATATTGTAATGACACATAATGCAACTCATAACTGTTTGACGTCTGAAAAATCAAAACCCACTAAGAAACATTTATATGACATGTTTTTGTTGAATATCCAGAAAACAAGCTGTAATAACCAACTGAGAAAAAACAGGTGTCACTTGTGCTCTGTGCTCTGGAGCTGGAGCAGGTTCAGTTAAAATTGCTTTCTTCTTAGCGCTCTTCACTTTAAACAAAACATACAATCCTAGGACACTTGTAAGTTCAGTTCCAACTTTGAAGAATTTTACATCAATGATTAATATTTTTCGTATCGTACTCACAATTTTAATTAAAAAATCATAACTAAGAAAGATATAAAATGTTAATCAAAGAAACAAAACAAGAATGCGAGCTCAATTATATTCGTATTCTGTTAATTACCGAAGACAGTAGGTTTAATTTACTTGAAACTTTTGCTCCCCGAGTTGGCAGAGTGGACTGCAAAGCCCCGAATTTAAAAGCGGGTGCCGCAAGCAAACTCCGTGGTAGCCGTGAGAATGCTAGAGAATGGTGTGAACACGTACAAAATGTTTACTTTTCCTTTGTGCAGCTAGTTCCCTGGCTGGTGCAAAGGAACGGCGACGAGCGAGCGGCAAATGTTTGCTTTTACTCGCATTTATGTTTGTTTGTTAACGTAAAAGGAGATTCAGTACTTAGAATATTCTGTTTAATGAGAGAGGGAATATAAACTCTGTTGAAGCTCACAAAGCTATATGGAAAGCAAATGGAAGGAAAGAAATTGTTGATCGGAGGAATCAAAATCATGTACAAATTTCTTCATGCGTTATATTTTAATCTATCTTAATATGTAGTTATTGCATACTTTACACTTTGCGTAAAAAGATATTATGTAATTTGTTACTGTGTACATTTATTTTTACCTTGTATACTTAGCTACTTCTTACAACATTACGTTTTTTACTCGACTGCAGATAATCTTTTTGATTAAATTAAACTTTATTGAACGAAAATAGTCTTTATACAGCTGTTTTAAGTTGTACTTTTATAATTTAGGAAATCCAATTTCCCGTCACTACTTCCGCTTCTCACTTGCATCCTGGGAAGACAAACGGTGAGACGGGTGGTGGACTTAAGGACTTTTACTGTTATTGTTATTTGGACTTGGAATGTTTGCCTTTCTAGACTACTGGATGCCAGGGAATATGGATTTCAAATGTATTTTCTTCTGTTTCATATTTACAGAGAATTTTAAAGTAATTCCTACTCTACTTTTGTTCGCTTATTTTCTGCAACTGGCCTGATTCTTTTGTGACATTCAGTGCGCTTGCACAAATGGTATTCGTGAGTTACGAGGCTTCGTATGAGCACTTTGAACATTTTAAATATAGAGGTAGCATTTGCGAGTAAGTTATGCAATAACTTCAAAGTGTATGTTTGCCTATCTGAAAGTATTTGAAGTAAATTATGAAGAGGAATATGTCCAAAGCAGAACATAATATTATTGGAATATTTTTATCTTACTCGGTAATTCAGGTATATGTTATTGGCTCGTTGGACTTGGATTTCACTTACTTTGCCTCGTATCCACTAGGTAATATTTGACGCGCGACATGTTGCACAGCGCGGAACTTTTATTAAGCAACGTTCGTTGTCTGTCTACGCATGATCAATCATCGAAAACATGTCGCCAGAGGAACTAGTGTTGATTTCTGCGGCGGTAGTTATAATTTTATCGAAAAATGCATCAACACGTTCCGGGACACTTGACTATTTGCAAATGTCATGATATGACACTTCAAAATCCCATACATTTTATCATACCGTCTACAGCCGTACTATCGGCCGTGCTTAGCGACGACGCACATGCCGTGACACTAAATATCAACATCACTGTACTTGTATGGCTCAATCTACGCCTGTCGGCAGTGTGAATGTGTCATAAGACAAAGCATATATTGTATGTGTTGAAAAATGACTTGAGAAGAGTCTGCCGTGACACCTACGATCGAATGAAGTCGCATGATGTGACACTAGATCATGTGCTTCCTAGGAATGTTATGGGCAAGCAAAGGCTATCGACGGTTTGCCAAATTACATGAAATGAAATTCACCGCCCTTAGTCGTACTGACATCTAACGATATACCGAGATAACGTCGAGAAGCGGTCTGTCCCGGACTGTGTTAAGAAGTAGCAGCAGAAGTAAACATTCATAGTTTTGTTATAGTTCAATTAATTTGAGCACTCGTTTGTTACACCACAATACGGACATTTCTGCGCGTCACGTCTCCACTCGAAAACATTTGACGCTCAACTGCATGTTGCACGGAAACAAAGAACAAGTCGCGCGTCATATTACGCGCCAGTTGACAACGTTGCTAAACATGTTGAGCGACACTTGTTGCGCGTCAATTGTTGCCTAGTAGATACGAGGTTTGATGCTAACTTATCTATCTGCTCAAAGATTTTTAAGCTATTGCATAGCTTTTATCGCGGGCTTTGAGCGCGGCGACCAAATCAAGAAATTCCGTAACGAAAATAAAACCTAACGCCCCCACTCCGCCTACCATGTAATGGCGGTTCCCATGACAACGTGATGTTGTCATGGGAAACGTGATGTTGTCATGGGAACGTAATTTTTGTTTTATGTCATCAGGTCATCATCCCAAGTGTAGCGTTGACAAATAGGAAGTATGGAGGTTACAAATGCTATGCAATAGCTTTACCGCGGCAGTCCCCGAGTGCCACACGTTTTTTTTTAGGTTATCTTTGAGCAGAAACAAGATATCATTAGTGGATACAAAGTTACGAAAAATAAAAACAGTTAACGATAACAAGACCACACTTGTTAATTAAACTGAAGCAATTATTTCACTAGCATATAGAAGCAGTTACGAAAATAGCACTCCAAAGGCTACAAGCCTCAATTTAACAGTAACGTAACAGTTATGAGTAACCCGTCAAACTGTAAAGTAAAGTTACGGAGACGCCTCATTAACCTGTACACTTGAGACTCATTGTGTCAGTAATCGACGCCTACAATCGCTTGTTTATACGGCCCAACGATCAGACGGTAATGTAAACGTGATACAACCAAATTATGTTCAGTTTAAGGACGCGGAGAACAATGTTTATGTTAATGTGAACCAAGTATGCAGTAATTTAAACAATAAACCAACAAATACTTACGTTTATTGTGGTGATCGATTTATGGAAGCGTCCACTTGTAACTCTTAGGAAAAGATTAGACTGGATTTTTCAAGTTTCGATACTTATTTGAATCTTTATTATTACCCTCAAGCCCATGCTGATTTACAGTCTTTAAGTACTTCAAAAAATACTATGTCTATAATAATACCATCAGTACAGTTAAACAATAAAATTTGCTATAAGTCATATCTAAAAATAAGCCCTAGCAATTAAATATACAATACCAGTAATCTCGCTACCAAGAAACATCTTGTTCTAAATAAACAGCAAACCGTTGAAGAATCCCCATCAAGATAATAATCTTCATTTGAATTAATTAAAGCTTGACTTCAATTTGTATCATGTTCCTTTTACTACACAACATAAATTCATGACAATTACAGAAGCGCATAACAACGACACTCGTTACATAAAAGCACATAATAAAAAATATGACAAACGTGCATCGTTAAAGCATAATTTACTTCGTGACTGACATTATAAAGAATGTCATCAAAACTTGGAATTAGAATTAGCTAACAACTTACTTACAAGCCATAAAGCAAAGTGACAGGGAGACTCAAACGCTCTAATCAAATCTAATCCAGTTAAAACTTTTCCAATAAGCTTCCCCCACAGATGCATTCCTTCACCACCATCGTAAATGTTTGCAGAATGAGTCACGGGTTCAAATGTACGAGTATAGTCTCCTACAGGTTTGGTCTTGGATATGTAAGCCTTGGGGCACTATTGATAATCCTTGACCATGCAATAGCATAATGGATTAAAAAGTTCAATGCATTCCGTAGGCGTTGCGAGTTCATCGCTCAAGGGTTCCTCAGGGAGCTATCTTTTGCTCATTGATTTTAGCTTTGTATAGAATGGTTTTCAGTTGATACACTCAATATTGATATTTAAAAAGGATTCTTATTAATAGAACATAACCTACCACAATACCAATTTACTGATAAAACAACAGTATCTGTTGCATGACCAAAGAATATTACCATAACTAGCATTTTTAATATAATTACTTCGCATGAATACATAAACATTTTTATCGTTAATCTTTATTTTAGCGGCCATAATAACTAAGCAATAATTCAGCCAGGACTTTAATAGAATTCTTTACTAATTTCTTTTAAATTAACCCTTGGAAGCAAAGAAATTGGTAGGAATATTCTTATTCCAGTTGTCGGGATACCAAAACTTGATCTCGCGTCTAGCCGACGGGCCATTTAACTAATGAGATAAATCTCCAGCCTTGGGGTAGATTTTTACCCCAAGCAAGTGAACAAGTAATCTTTCAATCTTTTAATGACATAAGTTTGGGTACACGATGATTGTCGGATTTTTCGCTGCGATCACGAGGATTACAAAAAGTCCCAGTTGGGTACAATAAATTAAGATGCTCCAGAAAGTGTGGGCAATCTGAAAAGATTTTCCTGATGCTTTATTTTAGTTCGGTAATATTTGCTATTGGGTTTATGAGACAAAGAAAGATGGTATTTGATAATTGCTTCAATAAAGTTATTGTTAACTTTGCACTGCTTGATTATAAAATTAGTGATAGCATTAGGTTAAGTGTGTAGGTTCAGTTAGGAGATAATACAATGAGTCAAATAATTACTTGAACTTGAAACAAATAAATGGACATATTTGTTTTTTTCAATAAATTTTCGGTATCACTGGCTTCTCAGAACAGCGAGAAAATTACCCAGAAAAACAAAATCAACAAGGCGATCCAAATCCAATTTGACCACTTACTTAAACAGAGCATTTCTACAGTTAAAATCAATTCAAATACCGATACAATTTTTATCTACCTATTTGTCTCATAAAATAAACGTCCAGCAATTTATTAAACCATAATCTTCATTTTTCCTTATTTGCAAATAAGAAATTTAAGCCAGGGAAGATTTATGTACAGTACAAAAAGAGCAAAATATTAATCAAAGAAACAACGGTAGATGGGTACCATCAATCGCATAACACCATCCCCTAGACAATGAGCGCAATGGAACGGAAACGATCAAAAATGTAATCCATTTGCTTGTAGTGGATGGTTCATGAGATAATAACGCAAAGATATATGATCTCCAAATATGACACCTACTTTAGTCTTTAATATTCGGAGTATACGTTATGTTTTATTCATGAACTTACTTTATCGCACTATTATAAAATGTAAGGACTTTTACATGGGTTTATGAAGGAATGTAAATTCCATCTGTCTTCATAGATACACGTAATACAACCCAACCCTTCTTGAGCAAGCATAGTGATCAATGCTCGTACTCTGATATTATTTATATGCAAGTAGCTTGCACACCATCGTGAAATTGACCAATCAGAAGTTGTTAGGGCAAAATAGCATACAAGCTACTTGCATAGTTTTTGAGTAAGTTACAGGCATATGTGTAATTGCGGCTTTACTGCTAATTTGTTCTGTAAAAACCTCACCATGAAAGCTTATATTCCGTTGGTTTAGGTTGTTAAATGAAGAAAAACAAATCGTAAAAAGAGTTTTTATAGATGACACTTTCTTGTTTAAAAATACGTTATAACCAAATTTAATTTAATTTCGATTTTTATGATACATTCCTCTTTTCATTAATTTATTTTTAAACTACTCTTCATAGATGTAACCAAAAGATGTTGAGCACAATTTTTTTGTTGGATTTATAATAATAATTTAAAATTTCGTTATCTGTCTATTGTAAAGAGCCCAAAAAGTCAGGCTCACTAAACGTCAACGAATTATAACGTTACTAAATTGAAGAGTACAACTGTGAAGTAGCATGACAACTGAAGTGACAAGTATTTATCTGGTTCTGGTTTAAGTATTTAGTTGGTTAACCTGACAGCTCTCTTGTCGTGGTTTTTTGTTTACCTTTATTTGCCTATCAAAACCAACGGAGTATAGGTGTGATGAGCCTGAATTGAGATAGAGCAGTGGTGGCCCAGTGGTAACGGCCGCGACTTACGAGTTGTAGGTCGTAGGTTCGAACCCAGACCGGCGCTTTACTTTGTATAAATTATTTCATCACCACTGCTCTCAAAACGGTGAAGGAAAACATCGTGAGGAAACCGGCATGTCCTAGAACCGAAAATTCGAAGACATGTGACATCTACCAACCCGCACTGGGCCCGCGTGGTGGATTACGGCCCACTCCCTCTCACAGAGAGGAGGCCTGTGTCCCAGCAGTGGGAACATTTATAGGCTGATAATGATGATAATGATAATGATGAGCCTGAATTGAGCTGTCAGTAGTGTCAAATCTCTAGCATCAGGTGGAATGACAGCCCACTTCACCTAGAACCTTTCATACTGAGATTTTTACAGAAGAGACCGGTTCGTACAGGCTTTCAAAGTAAGAAAGTCACTGACATTCAATTTCTTTAGGTCCTCTCTCGCCCCATACAGCGGCGGCGCCTATACGTGACTTCTGTTCAACGGCACGTAATATTTTATTTCCACGGTTCATATATCTTTATTATTAAAAATAAGCGTATCACATAACTTTGTTACGCGAGTAAGGTAAATGATTTCGTATCGTATATTTATTTTTTGTGTACATTTTCAGAAGTGCGTGTGATTCATTATGTTATATTTATTTTGGTATTCAATATGAAAACATTGAAAACGAATACTTGTTATTATTTCTTTTCCATTATATTATTAATACGAAAAAAGAAACGTGCAAAATAATTAAAGACTTAATTTAGCTGTACATGTTTCCTTTATGATTCATTTTGAATAATTAAGCCAGCAATATTTTTCCATGAACAAAATATTACACGATGTTACTTTTATCTTTTCCTCCATTTTGCTTACCTACACCCATCACATTTTATCTTTATAGGATCAATAACTATTTACATTTAATAAGGGAGGAGTACAACAGAATCATTTTACGGAAAGTCCTCCCTCCGACGCCGTTTCGTTACGCCATCATTCAGAATAGGGGGCCGAGCACTTAGCGACATTGGTCTTATTGTTATTTTTGAAACTAATTTGAATGTCATGTCAAAATGTGAAAGAGATTCGCAAATCATACTAGCGTCACAAATCTAACTGATTTAGATGTAAATGATGTAATGCTTTCTAAACTATTTATGTATGCTAAATTTAACACTATAGCTCGCTCTTTATTAAGCACATTTATTAAGCTAAACGAACATAAATATAATCAACAAATTTAATAAGTCGACTTAGTGGAAGACTCATAATTTTTCATAAAATAGATCATTCATTAAACATTAGCCAACCTAGTTAAAGTACATATTTCGCCCATGATGAAAATGCCGTAGATATTAAAAATAAACCCATAACAAGGAATCGCCACCACCTTTTCATGGAAGACCATAACAATACAAACTGGTTCAAGTTCACAGCACTGAATAATGAGGCAAAGCAACGGATATACGTAACAACAAACAAAGACAGTAAATAAATTAATAATGATTTGAGCATGAAGGGCTTAACATCGCAATTGAAACTTCCGTCGGCCATACATCATGCGATGTTTCGTACGACATGACGGATCGTAGAGAGCCCGCTTAAGTAGAACAACCACTGAATTGCAAACTACTTTAATTTAATCTGTTTCCATTGTAATTGTTGATTAATTGTGTCATTTGCACGTGTCATCTTCAAGTGTTGTTGTGGAGTGTTCTGTTACAATGAGACGGGTTACTGAGAAATATGATATAGATTTGGCACATTCAAGATTTACATTGTCATATTTGTCATTATCAACCTCTACGTACTCGTTTTCAACCCTAGATTGCCTTGTTGGTCTAGTGGTTGCAAGCGCTAATGCTGAGAATGAGGCCCTGGGTTCGCTTCCTAGGACGGGCAAAGTGTCATTAGGTTTTCAAAAAGGAACTTCTCAGTAGGAGCCCGGTTGATAGTCATAGGCCTGCCCCCTATGACATGGGACTTAAACATAACTGGCAAAATGTGGGTGTACTAAGATACACCTTTGCCTAACCCTTCGGGGATTAAAGGCGTGATGTATTCAACCCTACTTCAACGTTTTGACTTAGATTTTGTTTCGCTTGTCTATTATCATTAATTCATTACCATCGAGTCAAGGGATCGGAGTCAGTCTTCATTTTTCACAATTAGCAACGTCAGACACTATCTACCCTGACGTCAAGTATACTCCACACGATCTCCCCATGAACCGTGTCGTTAATTGCCATAATCATTGCACTTAGCGAACGGATAAGGATCTTCGCACGTTTACCGTTTAAGTGTAACCAGAGGCTGCTGTCTGCTTACATGTTTCAAATATCTGCAGTCAATAGGAGAAAAAAAAACGTGTGGCACTCGGGGACTGCTGCGGTAAAGCTATTGCATAGCATTTGTAACCTCCATACTTCCTATTTGTCAACGCTACACTTGGGATAATGACGTGATGACATAAAACAAAAATTACGTTCCCATGATAACATCACGTTGTCATGGGAACCGTCATTACATGGTAGGCGGAGTGGGGGGTGTTAGGTTTTTTTCGTTACGGAATTTCTTGATTCGGTCGCCGCGCTCAAAGCCCGCGATAAAAACTATGCAATAGCTTAAAAATATTTAAAAATAAATACAACAAGATGAATTCTCTCGACTTTTAATTAAAACTGTTCGAATATTTACCCTAGAATTAGGGTTGCCAACCCTACTATATCATATAGTATCCTGCTATATTAGAGGCCTAAATACTATATGTCTAAAGAAAAAATATAGTAGGCTTAACTACTATATTTTTATTTCAATACAAAATGGCGAGATGATCGCAATAAGGCCAGTATTTAATCTCATAAAAGCTGAATTAATGGTACATATTTTGTAAAATAATAAAAAAAACATTTTAACAAAGATTCATTGTTGCAAAAAATAAAAAGGTTTTGGAGGCACCACATTTTTTTTTTTCGCCTTCTTCTATATTTTTACAGACAATAGCTTCGAAAATACTATATTTGATATAGCAAAAAGTTGACAACCCTACCTAGAATATCCATCTGTATCTACATAAAACCAGCTACGTATAAACAAAAAATATTAATGTAAAACCGCGCGTCATCATGTATCAGACATGTCCTGCTGATATTAAAGTTTGTCAGTTTGTCCTGGTTGGTACTGACGGCTGATAGCCACAGCGCTTTGGGAATTCGTAACATGCTCGGGTTAAATGCATATTGTTATTATATTTCACATTCGAATCCCTCTGTTATCTTTCAATGGACTAAATGAAAATGCTTTGTGTACATTTGGAATAATTATTTTTATTACAGCCATAAAAATGTTTTAACCGAGTTTCTCTCTTTTAATGTTTGAAACATTTTACACTTCTGTGAAGTAATGACTACATGAAAACATAACTGTCCGAATTAAAACATTAGTAAAAGCTTTATTAAAATATATCACCTTTGTTCATGTAAAAACAGCATGCATAAAATTAACTTTCAATAGTATTATATACCGCTAATGTTAGTCTTTGAACATTACGTTGTATTGATGACCCAACTTAAATTTCCTTTAAAATTGATTCCAATCACGCGAAAGCATCACTTTCTTTAAGTGACTTCGACTAAGCTGTCCCGGGTCCATTAGTAACCTCTGGTTTAAGAGTCATTAATCCACCATGGCCACCGGACAGTTGACTGACACCACGTGAAGGGGAGAAATACGCACAATGTACTACATGAATAATTTCTTTTGTGAAAGTATGTGTGAAAAGTTATGAGAAAATCGCGCTTGAAGCCGTTAAGGTGATTGACGCACGATTTTTGTTATGGCGTTCTTTTCACTACTGTGTGTCACTATTTGATAGTTAGCCATGACTTTTTATGGGTATAGTAAAAGCGATATCTTTCTAACCTTTTCTCTGAGATGTGGCAAAGTCACTGATTTGTTAGAAAGGACTTAAATCATGAAGATACGGTGGAGCATACAGTGAAGGTCTGCCCGGCCGTGTCCTCGTGAAGGCGATCGGTGGCTGTAATCTCTCGCGTCCGGTCTTAGTCCAGGCCAGGGGTACGGAGCGAGAGGGCATGGAAGGCTGTCACTTTCTGCGAAGCAATAATGCTCGCGAAGGAGGAGGCGGAACGCGTGAGAGAGAGGCAAATTTCGCGCCCCTAACCGCGGCAGGAGACGCCCTGGATGTCGGGAATCGCAAGCCGATTCCCGGCCACCGTAGGCATCGATGACGCGTTGCGTTCCACGCGAATCTCTAAGAGATGTCAGCAGATCTGACGGGGTCCACTAGGGCCGATGTCTGCCGGGATCACGGGAAAGTCCGAAAGGGATACCGTGGCCCCTGAAATCATCACTGTGACAAAAATATTGTGAAAAGTTAAACAAATGGTTGCCTGTAAGTTAGTACTTACAAACTTACTTAATAACTGTGTCTTTTAAGCGTGTTTTTTTTTTTTAATTGCTTGCATTTTGGTAATACATGAGACTGTGAACCGTGATGATACATATAGGATGATTTACTTAAACTTTAAACCATATCCTACCTGAACAGTGGTGTGCAAATATTTATCATAATTAAAATATTTCTTACATTACCTAATCCTTAAAATTAGAGTATTTTTGAAATTTATTAATAATGTAATTTTATTATTATTTAACTTACAAAATTAGTTAAATTTTTATCATAATCCTACCAATCAATGACTTAATCTAGAAAACAGTTTATTGATGGGAGAAAACTGAAATAGCTACTCGGACTTAGAAATCAAAGGAAATCTAAAGTACCTGTCTATTAATAGCGTGGTGGGCAAAGCACTTACACAGGCATTCAAAAAAAGCAAAGGCCAGTATACAATACACTGCATTCTTTACATTCCCGACAGTAGTATAGTAAACAAAAAAGTTTCAGAATGTATACTTTTTATGTGGCAACCGGAATCAAGGCGCATACTCTTTAAGGTCGTCACGTCTCATTTGGATTGGCTACCCATCCGCCAAGACAGATCGATCACATTTCAAAACTTTACAACTTCCTCATAAAATTGTACACTGCCCGGCCATAAATATGGCACAGCATTTGAAAAAGTCTCGTCTAGTTTTCGTCTTTGTAAAGCGTCATCTCTGGAACTTGTATGACAGTTTTTTTCCAAAGTTCAATGGGCCATTTTTACGGCCGGGCACTGTAAAATGTAAATACTTTGACCCAATAAAACATGTTTTAAACAAGAACCTTTAAAGCAAATAAAGTGTTGTCCTACAAAAGAATCGTAAACATGAGCTTTACATCGTGTGCGAACATAAACATTGAACGTTTCTCTAAACAGAGTGGAGGTTTATTCGCAACATTCCGATGGTTCCCGTTTTATTCGAGAATCCCAGCGGGAACAGGGTAACCGTACGAATCACTAACCTACTAACAATGAGCTTTAAAAGAGAAGTCTCTAGTGACTTGAATGTTTTAACTTAGAATTGGAACTGCTCTTATATTGAGTAACATTTTAGATTTTTTAACTTTTAATTCTGCTGCAACTTGCACGATGTTTCGATTTTGCGTAAGTGAAGTACTCCGTTTTTTATTTAATGCTTAGGTACACACATTTTCCTCCTTGTCCCATTCTCATGTAGAGAGATGAGCTTCCTGTTTTAAAAGCGTTTATTTTTGCACATAAACACATTGTTTGAATTTCTATTCATTCAATATAAAAGACACGTTTTTATGTACTTAGTCCAATATTCATGAAACTGAGCGTATATCACACAAATACAAAAACTTCCGCAAATAATAAAATTTGACTTATCCCAAATCCAACTTATAAAATTCTTGGCATTAAAATAAAACCACTAATTTACGCTAAAACTTACAAGGATAAAATAAAATTATACCAACAAAGGCGGTAGTGTTGTGCTGTTGTGCTCAAAATAGCGTTTCTGCAAAAATAACCGGCTGTTTCCCACAGCCGAGTGCCATGAGCTACGTAAACATTCCTAGTTGGATTGCAAGTTCATTGGCTCTTATAGCCAGAAGCCCGTTGCTGTGAAAACTAAAAGAAACGAGTGGTAAAAATGTTAAAAATATTCCACTTAAAATAACCTGCTGGCTTTATGTAAATCATGGGAAATTAGTTCATAAAAAAATGAACACTAACTTAAATTGACAGTTTATTCAAATCAAAACCGTCTTTTTTTTTATAGAAGTGTAAAATGGCTGTCACGGCAAATTGACACCCTGTGTAATTTTGCCGAGACAGCCATTTAAAGTAACAATCACTTTCCTTGACTCTACCTGCTGTTTTATAAAAATAATAAACGATACGTATTAGAGTATAGAGTATTAAAATGTATAAGAAATTAAAATATTAAAAATACGTTTTTTCTCTCTTCCTTCCAAAGTATTACTTATGCAGTTTTCTTCGGCAGTTTTATTAAAAACTACGCTACACGCGTTTAACGTTACGTCCAACTTCAGACTTTCTTTTGCAACTAATTTAAAGTTATTCTGGCCAACACTTCAATGGATATAGATGAGCTGCGGCGGATTCAATCATTGCGAATATTTTTCCTTGAATCGAAGTTCGAATAATCGAATAAAATGTTTTTTTTTAAACGATAGTAATCGATGTAATCAAGCGACACAAAGGCGGATCATTAATTCGATGGCAGCAATGAACAACAAAAACATTTTAACTGAGTCCGCGTTCCGGACTGAATCTTAATGAGCGTTAATCTAAATTTCAATGGATCTGGAATAGGGTTGTCGGTGTGCACTTGATCTCTTATGCTTATCGCAAACAATTTTAAGAAAACTACTTTTTGACGTGATAACGTCTTATAAATCGATGAACGCTGGCTGCACGCACGAAAAAGTATCACGTTCCGCCTGAGCCGAGCGTGTAAGCGAGAGCACGGAACAAGCGATAGAGAGACACGATCGGCCTAAGCGTTCGGCTTGTGGTGTTATCACGTAAAATTATCGTCCGTAAACCGACTTTACAGACAGCCAATTTTTCTATTAAATCTGGGCTATGCTCTAAATAATCATGAACTATAATGGCAGCAGCAGCATTGACAGCAGTGATAGCTAGCAGGTCTTGAGTTTGAACCCAAGGCACACACCTCTGAATTTTCGAATTCACGTGCATATTGTATTATTATCACTTGCTTCTAAAACGATGAAGGGAAACATCATGAGGAAACCGGCATGCCTGAGAAATATTTCTCAACGGTATGTGAAACCAAGTCAGAGACCTATGGGCGGCATAAAGACATCGGTTAGTCACTAGCCATACGAAAAAGAAAGAAAGATGAACTATTGTGAAACATTTCCTTACTTTTCAAGAGACACCAATACTAAAAAAGAATTCGTTTCCATCAATCAACTTTGTTGCTTTGAGCGACCGAACTGCAAATCTCTCTGCGTCTTTTTTAAAACAAATCCTTTACATTTTGTTTCGTTTCGCTTTCCCAGCATTTCCCATTTCTACTGGACACTGTCTGTTTCAAACTTAGTCATTCGTATAAATTCGGTACACAGTTTTATTCGAAATATCCGAGATTTTAAGTTTACTGTGCCAACCCTAGTAACAAAACTGATGGCGCCAAAAGTAAACGATTTCAACTCGTTACCTACTTTGTTTTCAGTATTTTAAACTCGGATAATTGTGTTTACAGTAAACTAATAAAATAGGTTGAATAAGTAGTTTTTTGACTTCATTCAGTGAGATTGGAAGTCTGCGAAACGTTTCTAATAACCTAAACAATTAGATATACAGTTTGAATCGAATCAACAGTTTTGAGTTCAATAAACTGTTTTGAATGAAATGATTCAGAGATGTTCCTACTGAGTAAGTATTGAGAAAGAAGAATAAAAACAAGGGAATTTATTTTAAAATTCCAAAGCCTGGAATACACATGCTATGTAGTAGCATAAAATCATACAAATATCGAGCAGATGCTGCATACTACTAGCACACAATAAGCATGTGTCTACGAAAACAGTATAATAATTTTACATACACGGAGAGCGTGTCAACAAGCATGCTTTTTTAATATCATGTGTATTCCAGGCTTTGCTTTTAGAGCATTAAAACTCGGGGAAGAAGTGACATTAGATATGTAAAAGTAGCTAAACTCTTTGAAAGCTTTGGTTTCTCCGGAAGGCAGTTCCCTTTTAATATAAAATCTGTCAATACCAACAGTATTTGACAGTAAGATGTCAAAAACTCTGTGTAGCCGATAATGGATGACCGTTCACTGCTTCCTCAGGAAAACAAAGCTTGTCACATTAATAAAATGTCGTTCACCTTTTTTTCGTAGTATAAATTCATTGCCGGTATTAATCTATTGTAAAGCCATTGTCTACAGAAGTACAAGTGAAAAAAATCGCTTCCCAATCGGTATTTTCGCACCGATATTAATTCGTATTGTATTGTTATTGCGGCCATTAATCATAATTGTTTTATTGTTCGCTTCGATGTAACAAACATGTGTCGAATAACTACTGGACGTGCTTTTAACAACAAATAGAAAAGTTTAGTTAGCAAACATCCGGAGAATTTTAAGCGTTCGATATGAGTAGAATTAAGAATGAAAACAATAATGTAATTGAAATTATTTTCAGGTTTTTTACCCGACTGTGCAACAGCAAAAAGAGGGTAATTTTTTATCTATGGAAACTACAGCAGGTTAACCGACCGAACGGCATTTTTTTCGAGAACGCATGACTTTTTTTTAGATTTAGTTGCTTGGTTTAAAAAAATCTTTGAGGGTTCTATTAAACCACTGTAAGGCTTCAATATCAATAAAACACAAAACAATACCACCCTAAAATTAAGCTCAACAAAAAATGTCACTTGACAAAAAATCAAACAATCAAAAACGATTAGTTCATTGTGCTAAACGTTCCCGCCATTGAGCGACAAAGCCGGCGACATCTTGCTGACAATAGGCCGTTCAGTACCACAGCGTACCACAATGGGCGTTCGGGACCAAATCGTCCCACAAAGCCCTCGGAAGCCACTCGATATCCGCCACTAATAAAAACCGGATCCCGGATACCGCGATACCGAACACGGCGACTACACTTTTTGTCCGCAAAAAAAGAGAAACCCCCAAAATTTAGAGCCCACTTCATAAAGTACGGAGTTTTAAATTTTGGAGCCATTTTTGTTGGCTTTATGGTTTGAGGGATAGCTACGATATAGTGGGTGTATGTAGGTACTAAATGAATGAGCATTACAATTCCTTGTTTTGCATGATATTCTGCTGATAATTGCTACACAACTGACAGATAAGTACTCGGTAAAAAAACTTTATCTCAAGCATAAGCAAGTTCGTTTGTAAAACAAACCAGGTTCTACCCACGACTTTATCCGCGTAACAAAGTTTTGCTCGGCTCCTTAGGGTCGTAGCGTGATGTTACATAACCTATAATCTTCCTCAAGGATTGGGCTATCCAATTCAAAAATAAGTTTTTAAATCCGACTGGACGTTCCGGAGATTACCCCCTACATACAAATAAACAAACTTACCTCTTTATAATATTAGATTTATAATTTTATCTGCTTTATAAAACAAAAAGAAGTACAATTTACCAATCGACTTTGTAAAGTTAATTAAAATTTCACAAAATTGTTTTTCTTCGAAACGAATGGCCTCCCATCGTGAACTAATTCCCTAAACTTACCGTACTAGTTTAGTTCTTATTTGTTTTATCGATTTAGGCTCAATATCCTCCGCTGTTATTACGTGGTGACACAGTTTACGGTACAGACGCCAGCACATCAAGCTACTACAATCTGTCAAATTTATTTAATAGATTTTCAACTTTATCGCTTAAGGTTCAAAGTTGATTGGGAAAATTTTACAGTTTCGGGTAGCTTGATGTGCTGGCGTCTGTACCTAGGTATAAGTAACTAATAACATGATTGAAAACCATAGTAAAGGATCTACTTCTATGAAAATTATTATTGAGTTTATCTTGCGCAGATAACTTCAGTAGCATCGTACATTACAAGTCGCCATTGAAATTACGAGTATCACTTGACTTTTATCCTGTACCTGCCCCCAAAACGAAGCCTTGCAATAAATATGTATCTCACGCATATTCACAGCAAACATCCCCGTCACACAGGGAAAAGTGTAAGATCCGCAGGCCAAAACACACAATAGTAAGACGATATGTCTGGAGGTTGCCAAACAAGCAACCCCAATAGAAAACAAATTGACATTTCAATGGAACTCGCCTGAGGACCAGCCTATTTGCAATTCAAAGAACCACTCTTCAATAACATGCCAACGTATGGAAATAAGTAGGTTTTGAAAAGGATCTGATTTTTATAGTAGGTACTACCCACATATGTGAGGACTTGGTTATAAGGAAGTTTTTTCGATAACTATAGAGATATTTGAGGAAAAATTGGTCAAAGGAAAAATAAGAAAAATTATGTAGAACAGACATTTTCATTAATAGTAATTTAGGGAAGAAAAACTTGTCTGTATTATTTCAAGGCTGTTTTATAAACAAGTGTTTTATATTTTCTTAAAAGCTAGAGAGCTATTCATTTGTCATCCAATTAATAATCTTTGAGCATTCCTCTTGCATTCTACAACATAACATGTAGTTTCAATAATACATTCATTCATAATTTGTTGCCACAGTAGCCGCACTGAACAACTTAATAGCGCAGTAATAAAGTTATTATATGAGGAATCGTAGCTAAACAAATAAACTCGTGTGACGTAAAGTGCATTAACAAAGTTCCCTTACCCCGAATGAGTCAGTACTCAGGTTCCCCGCGGGGAAGACGCGCCCCCTGCAGGGTTATTCAACGAGTACCTACCCACTGATACTACATTTATTATGGTTTCCTATACAAAACTTATAATAGAGACTTGTAAGCCTTTTGAAATCGAAGAGATTGGATAACTTTTTATACCATTTTTATCAAGTTTTTGCAAGATAATCATTTGCACAAACTCACTTTTTCTTCCGAATCCATTTTCTGATCCATCAGCGATAATAATATGAATTTTAGAAATAAAATCGACGGATACTTTCCTTTGTTCTAGAAATATTGATTGAAAAAGTAGTAGTTAATAATTTAATGACGGTAATCAAGGAAACCTTTCTACCAACCGAGACTTTTTACGACGTAAGTAAAAGTTTTAACTTGAAATTACAGCAATGAGTTCCGTAATGTTAGTTTATTATCACGACGACGGATATTAAATTAAAATCCACTCTACAGTGACTTACTTATTGAAGTATTGTTCTTCTGATTCTATTAGCGATAGATAAAGCAAGAGAAATTTCTATTAAAGTATTGTAGGTACTTACCTACTGTTCTTTATAAGCTTGCGGTTAAACTTCCCATGTAAATCATGTAATCCAAAATGGGTACGTTCAACTGACGAGAGAAAACGTAATCATCTGGTACCCATCCACTCGTAAAAAGTAATCTTTCTTTCAAAGCGATGACAATGTGAAAGTATGGCGTTTAATATTAAGAGCATTACGTCACACATCTTTTTTTGGATCTTTATGAAAAATAGTCTCATCTTGGATTACTCATGCTAAGTGTTGAAAGAGATGAATCATTTTATATCCAATGAGGTAAAGGAGTAAAACAGGTTTTTTAATATTTGAGATTTAGATTTACGTAATTGGTTGTGATTGTGCAGATCATTTCCGGTATTTAATCATAGTGAAGATTCTGTTGAAACAATGATTACCTGGCGTCCAAATTATGTAAATGTGTATTAGGTACGCTGGCATTACAAGCTTGACATTTGCCTTTCAATTTGCAGTAAGAAGCAGCCAAATTGAATATAAAATTAAATCGTTGAATATAGTCCACAACCTTTATTTTTCCGCCAAAGAGCATCAGTTTTGTTGAACCCTTGAACCGTATAATATTGTCATTGCATAATGTTATTATTTTAATTAGGTATACTTTAAAATAAGAACAATATATTATAAAATAGCTACATTACAACATCAAAGCCCATACGGCGTCCTTATTAATCGCTACTCTTGTGTAATAAAACATCCAACGTCTATGAAGTGACATAATTATCTAATAACAATCCCAACACGTGTTCACACGGCCATCATCCGGCGAACATTTAATCCGATATTACGAAATCGTACATCTGCACGGTATTAAGTAATCGTACGAATCGTACGTTCCATACAATGGTAGCTACACGTGGTCCCGCAGTTACGAAGAACAATAAAAATCATTTTAATGCCCGCACATATTTCGTTGGGCCCCGAAATGTGCGACATAATTGTCGTTAACAAGAAAACGCGATACAGTCGTGCGTTCATGCGGAGTTTATGAGTTCGTGAATTGAAGGAAAATATCGATTTTCTTTTTAGTTGGTACGATAAGAATTTGCATTGTTTTAGTTTCGTGTCAATATCAGTGTGTGAATCTGAAGGAATTTTAATTACCTACTTATAGTAAAATCTTTATTACGTATGAGTTTAGATTTTAAATTTTTCGTTCCTTTCTTTGTAGTGTTAAACATGTCAGCAAATATGTAGTTCGTTGTGAAACGGAAACGGGCCCAAACAGGAAATTATAAATAAGCACGATTAATCTTAACTCTTCTCATACTTCCATTACCAAACCGATAAATATCCTTATCAATTGACACAACAATTTAAAATTAAACCCCTTCACAGAAACATGTGGGTAGTTTAACAAAATGCACATTTCATTCATTGCCTTCATCTGTTTATGAGTTGCATCAACAGGTCTTTGTTTCCCTGTGACGTAATTGGAACCGAAATTAGAAAATAGAACGAAACGTTCTTTGTTCAAAATGGAAAAAATCCGTTAACGGACTTCAATTTTCGAACACATTTGTAATAATAGAGCTTTGACTCTTTGAGTGCTTCAGCAAAACTATGTTTGTGGTTATTTATATTTAGGGGGAGATCAAATTAAGTTTTATGAGCCGTCAAAAAAGGTCCTTTGTCTCGAGTTCTTTTGTTGATTGTCGAATGTTGTAATAAAATTATATTGACTGAGGACTTTGTGCATATTTTATAAGCATTCATTGTGTTTCGTTCCCATTTTGTGGTCTTCAAAATTGCTCAGTAAAATTATGATCCATAAATTATTCCCCACATTTTTGTGAGCGTACATTTGAGCTTTACGCTTCCATATTTAGCGGGTCTCTTACTCAGTATTCTGCGGTTCCGAAAGTAAAAATTAATGAAGCTGTACATGAAGTGTGGATTCATTAGGAAATGTTAATTAAAACCGTATGAGTTCTCAATTTGGACGGAGTAAAAACAAGGGTCATCAAGTGAACCAGTAATTTCCTGCGCGTTAGATACTCCTCTAGTAACGACAAATTTATTACCGACTATTTATAGTCGGGTGCTAAAACTCCAGAGAAGGTTATCGTGAATGTGCGCTGAGCTTTACGAGTGCGGCTTGCGATACGACTAATTTGTAGCACAGTGTGGAGTTAATCTTATCTTAATTGTTGAAACACTTGAAATTAAACAAAAAAAAATCTAAGATAACTTATTTTTTTACCTGTCGCTGGTTGAGAATATGAAGTCAAGTTTGTTGTAGGTACATACCTGTAACAATAAAGTATACAGTTAGAATAACGGACAAAAATAATTAAAGAAGTGCTAACTTAATTAAAACAACAATAACTTTGTAATCATTAATCTTCGCATAATTTAATGTGAAAGTCAAAACAAATTACAATTATTCTTTTATGTAATTAATTTAGTTTCAATTTTCAATTATGTTTGAAAAATTAGATTTGAAAATAAATTAACCGTATTTTGCATGGGTGTTATTATAATTTAATTGTTATTTATTGCGATGCTTGGTTTATTGTTATTCAATCTAATATTCATTTATTATTCCAATTTTTAATCACTAAAAAGAATCGGTGATATATTGAGAATGCACAGTAGGTTGATTATTTGCGTTTTAATAATTAAAATGAGGCTGGCTAAAGAAATGCGCGTATATATTTTTTTAGCAAGCGCCAACGGGCTCCACACTCCAATTATTGGGTTTTTTTTTTTTTTTTTTGGTGGCAAAATATTCTTTTATTATTTGTTCTTATTTATGCAAAGTTGACCTCAACATACATAAATACACAATGATTATACATATTGGAAATACATAACGATGATGACAGCTCTTGATCGCAGTTTAGATGTGCTGATCGCGTTCAGTTTCATTGGTGAAATTCGCACTAAATACAGTATTTATATTTTCTTAATGTCCCTCGGGTATCATCGCATTTCCGAATACAAACGAACGCTAATTTCTATGTCCATCAAATATATTAGATTTATCTTCTATAATAATTTGAATTCAGAACTAAGTACTTTATTGTTGTTTTGTTTTGATTTTCATGTGAAATATATAGAGCTGTAAAACTATTTTCCTATCTGTCGTGCCTGCGACTTCAGCAGCTTGCCTCCCATTTTTAAAATAAATAACATTAAGTCAAAAGAGTATTAACAACTCTGTATACTTCCAAGTCGATTGAGAGCGTCCGGTCTGCATCAAGTACAAAGGGCAACTAATAGAAATCCGACGACTGACGAAACACGAAGTTTGCCGAGGGACATTAAGAACATTATTTTGTACTGTACACAAATAGTTGGTACATTTTCGTGCTTCTGATTCCCGTCACGAGTGTCATAGTTAACACCAATGATCGCTTAAAGACGAATTCGATTTTCATCGAAGCGGAGGCTGTCAGCTATCCCAGCTGACTGTCGAATCGTTTCTTATTTTTTTTAAATATATACAAAATTGAGTTTAATTATCTACTTTATAAAAATCTTAAATTCAGTGGCATACAAGCATGAAACGCACAAGATTTCCTTATGTTACAAAACTGAGCATGCAAAAGGAATTTAGAAAATTCCTCCTTTAGATAGGGGATGAAAGTTTTTATGGAAGTTCATAATTGTTGCAGATGGGAAGTCCCATCAGGCACATGGCTTATCTTATAATTATGCCATTAACTTATCAAACATTCGTGGAGTTCGGTTGGCAAAACCATCCAGATAAAACAACTACAGTAGGTAAAGAAAACTACCGTATGGTAGTTGCCTAGGTAAAAAAAAGAAATTCTATTTAGTCCGTCTTTCAGATAATAAAAAAATATTAGACACTTATTTTTTGCTTTATCATATTAATCAAAAGTAACTTAGAATACACGCATTAAAGTTGGGGAGTGGGGGCTCGCTACGTCACAACTCAGTATTAAATCTAGCAAGGCGTGACGTCATGCCACATTTTAACTCAATATATCGCCGTAATCTTTTGATTACGTAAAAAAAGAAAAAAATATGTGTTCAAATTTTTTTAATAATATACAAGTCGGGCAAAAAAAAAATTTTTGGACACAGGCCTATGGTAAACTAACTGTGCTTTCAAGTTTAAAATCCTAATACAAATCAACAATAGCGAATACAGATATAACCCCATAAACTTCTACAATGTGCAATCGCAATACCAGCTAAGCGTATTATTTAGCAATTTACCTCTAAACGACATTTTGAACAAGCTTTAGCGGGAATTTAACCGCAAATCGGTAAATGCATTTGATTTCGAGAATACAGTAATAACTGCACCGAGTAGGGACGCGAATACTCGACTAGTCATTACTTCTCTATCGATAAGTCGTATAAGTAACTGTCCACACGCTGCGATTTGCCGAGTTTTATTGCGATTGACGAGTGTCGATAAGTCCTACCCCACGCCCGCCCCATCCAATTACTTACAGTACGGAGACTGCGTGAGGACGCGTCCTTATCTAAATTTCATCTGAAGAAGTCGCAGAATCAAGCCGCTTGCCCTTTTATGCGATTGTATCGTGATGGAAACATCGCAATTCTATTTTCTATCGACACGCACACAAAGATAAGGCAAAGATGCAATCTACAACCGTGGAAAATGTTGTAGTTCTGATGTCTCGATAAAACATTTGTTGGTTATGTTCGTATACACTGCGATTCAACTAAGAGTAGGAATGACCTTGCACCATTTTGTGACGTTTTAAGGCTCCTTCAAACAGGCACGACGCGACGGTACGACGCGATTTGGTAGAACAATTCCATGAAGTTTTCATAGAAATTGTTCTACTAGAGTCGCGTCGGCGGGAGCCTTTAGCAAAGCAGCACCTCGTTTACACATTTTGAAGCAAAGTCAGTGAGATATAAGGCCGGGGCTACTGCGCGTGTTTTTTCGAAACATTACACAAAAAACCTTACACATAAACATTTATTTTCATACAAAACGTCATGTTCGCATAGACAAATGTGTTTGGCCACGCCTCTTTGTTGCGATATTTTTGTTTAAAAACACGCGCAGGAGACCCGGCTTTACAAAAAACAGATATCAACAAATTACTAAAACGGAAAACAAAAACATTTCTTTGCAAGCCGTTTATTTCAAGTTTCATTTGACATTTGACGTTCCTATTAAATCGCATCGTAGAACAACAATTGTTGGTGCACTTGGAAAACACATTGATTTACGACTCTGTATTTTCTTTAGTCAATAAATCGCTTGAAAGAGTACAAGTCTCTTAGTAGGTCTGTATTAAGTCAAGCGTACCTTTCCATTGTATGAGAAAAGTTTTGTATGTATCTAAGAGTTGGGTAAGCAATTTGGTCTCGCAATAGAAACAAAACTAATGTAGAGTATCAATCTTACTGCAATATATCCTTGTCTTTAGAGTTCTTTACATTATTGGTATTAAAAATATTTTCTTTATAGTACTTTGTTCCCGATTCAAGCCAGCGGGGTAATGGCGTAAACGCTCGTGCAGACTGGCGCGACTTGTCTCGCGACGCGACACCGGTAATTGTTCTACCGTAAATTTTTCTTAGAAATTGTTTTATTAGAGAAGCGTCGCGCTGTCGCGTCGCGCCTGTTTGCGAGAGCCTTAACTCACACACAATGATAAATTAATCGCAATGAGTTTCATTTTAACAGTTCACGTTCATTGCGTTATTTACGTTCTTGAGTAGACGAATTTTTCAAACCTGTGAAGCAATGGATTAGTTAAAAAAATTACTTAGAATCGTTGCAAATTCCAAAAATATATTTCTAAATACAAACTTCAGACACATTACCTAAATACCTCAGTCAAAAAGTAGCAACAAAACAACAGTAAAATAATTACAAAATTTATAATAATACGTAATTGGAACTTCCGCGAATTTTAATCAGGTAGGTGGATCCGGTTAATCAAAATTAGTCTTAAGTTTTGCACCGGGTTACCCGGAGCATTCCCCGGTTTTCAATTTTCCAGTTGATTTATCCAAGGATGGTTTAGATAAGCTCTAGCAGGGGGAACGTATGGGGATCTTTCTTATTTGCCCTCGGTGGATGAGAAATGGGAACTATATTTTTTTTTCATGTTTTTGCCCGATTTTTGGTGTTTTGGTGTGGAATCTTTGTAACTGAAATGGTGGAGATAGTTTGTGGTTTGATTCTCGCACTAAACAATTATATTCCGAATCTCACACTGAATACATATTTAGGTTACTTACAAATAGTACTGATGGGATCTGGTGCAATGCAAAAAAAAATAAGTTAGAAATCTTGAATTCTGGTTATCAAAACAAAAACACGTTTTTTTTTTCAAGAAAGAATGACACTACTCTCTTGTAACATAAAATAAACGTTTATTTACATCATCGGAACATAACATAACATAACACTACATAACATGAGCTCATTTATCTATCGCGATTTATTGTATAATGTTATTAAATTAATGCTTGTGGCTAAGTGGCTAAGGAGGGGCTTGTGGCTAAGTAACAACAGCTGCACGGGTCGATCGATCAGGTTAAGCTACGCTTGCCGCGGTTGGTCTGTGGATGGGTGACCATCTTTACATACCAAGACCCCTCCGTGCCTCGGAAAGCACGTTAAGCCGTTGGTCCCGGCTGTCATTTGTAGATCTTTGACAGTCGTTACGGGTAGTTAGAAGCCCAAAAAGTCTGACAACCAGTCTTACCAAGGGGTATCGTGTTACCTAGTAACTAGGTTGTGGAGGTCAGATAGGCAGTCGCTCCATGTAAAATACTGATATTCAGCTGCATCCGGTTAGACTGGAAGCCGACCCCAACATAGTTGGGAAAAGGCTAGGCAGATGATGGTTATTAAATTAAACAATAAATATTTCTGAAAAGATTACATCATAAATGACTGAAAAGACAATGCTATTTTATTATACCTATACAAACAGTTAAAAATACCGTTTCAAATCGTATAAATCAATAGAAACAACAATAAAATGATCGCGTAACAAATATGGCAATATATATTTTTTTATTTCTTTATTGACATTTCCCGTTCAACTGGTGTTATTTAAACCGAATATTTTTTGTTTTTTTTTCCAAGCCACCACACCACCACTAGGCCAACGAGGCAGTCTACCTTTAGCCTACGTTCGGACGGACGTTAAAATATCGCGGCGGGATTTTATCGCGCACTGGATTTCAACTCTCGGTGTTAAGCCGAGCGTTGAGAATCCAACAGAATCCATCTCAACGCGTCGAAAAAACACACTGTTGGATTTTCAACTCTCAGCGCTAGTTTGTAGGTTGAAAATTCTGTGCGCAAAAAAAATCGTCGTGGGGAAAATATCGTGGGCTTATTTCTCTGACAAAATAATTACTGTCTTTTATTCTCTTTGTTCTAATGTTATATATAAGTAAAGTTAAATATAACTGACGAGGAACGTGTAAACTATTAGCCACGTAATAAAATCCAATTAATAACGTTTTGTGGCTTCCATTATATATTCCTTACCATTATCAATTTTCAATTCAAAATAAAGCCTCTCAAGTTTGTAATAATCCCCATTTTGTATTGTAGATACCTTTTTTTTTGGGTGGGAAATTATCAAATAACTTCTCCCGCTCTGGGTGGAGCGGAAGGGCGTGTCAGACTCTTACTGACTAAAACCCACCCGTGTTCCTTCGGTTGCCCTGTTGCTGGGGGCCACGATTTCCCTATCGGTTTTCTTCGAACCCCCGGCAGGCATTGGCCCTAGCGGACCCCGTCAATTCTGCTGACATCTCTTTGAGGCGCGCGTGGAACACAACGCGCCGTCGACCCGGGCTTGGTCCTTATCGGACGGCGAGCTACCCATTGCTCACCGTCCGCAAGCCCGCGCCTACGGTGGCCGGAAATCGGCTCGCGATTCCCGCCCCGGGCGTCTCCTCCTATTGCGGCGGTTAGGGGCGTGAGGGCGCGAAATTTGCCTCTCCCTCACGCGTTCCGCCTCCTCCTTCGCGAGCATTACCGCTTCGCAGAAGGAGGTGACGGCCTGCCATTTCCTCTCGCTCCGTACCATGGCCTGAACCAGGGCCGGACGCGAGAGATCACCGCCACCGATCGCCTCTATGAGGACACGGCGTTGCTCCGCCCAAGCCGGGCAGACCTCCACCGTATGCTCCACCGTGAGATACCTAACTTAATCATAGGTAGTTAGTTATACAGGGAGTATCAAAAATGTGTGATCATAATTATCACTTGCTTCAAAAACGGTAAAGGAAAACATCGTGAGGAAACCGGCATGCCTGAGAGATAGAAAATGTGAAGCCAAGTCAGAAGCCCATGTTTGTTACGCTTTCACGCTAACGATCCGGATGAAATTTGACATATGGATAGATACAATATACCTGGGTTAGGACATAGAATACTTTTTATCCCAATATTCCCACGGGATCGAGCCTTAGCGGGTAAAACGGCGGGGCGCAGCTAGTTGATCATAATTTTATAAAATAATTTATTTTAAAGACGAGGCTTATGCTAGGTTGTCATTTTGACTATGCGGTGCTTATTTTTGGAGTGAAAACTTCTTTAGGCGCGTTGGGCATTTTTGAGATGGGACTAAACCATTGATCTCGCAACACCATGACCACACCTCATTTTTGCGAATGCGATTGTGCTCTTTATTTAAATTACGTTACGGATCAATGTTCTATGCAAGTATTTTTACTTTAAAGGTTTTGTAACGCGATTATGCTCTTTATTCATATTATGGTACATATCAATGTTCTATGCAAGTATTTTTACTTTAAAGGATTCAGAAGTATTATTTTTTGTAAACGCGATTGTGCTTTTTATTTAGATAAGGTTACGAACCAATGTTCTATACAAGTATTTTTCTTCCACCAAGGCGATCTTGTTCAAGTTTTCACTTCTGTCGGCACTCCCGGAAGTCCCGGAGTGCCACTGTTTTTTTTAAATTAAACTTAAACGTAGCAAAAGGAGAATGTAAGGATCTTAGTAGGAAGCGTTCTGCAGTTTCTGCCTACCCCAACGGGAAGAAGGCGTGAGTTTATGCATGTATGTTATTTATTTTATTGATTCCCTGAATTGGTTTTTTTCTTTCTTTCTTACTTTCTTACGTGTATTTTTTTATGTTTTCTCCAAAATCGATAGCGTTAAAATTGGCCACATCGATAAATAGGTACGAGTCTACAAGCACACTCTGCAGAAAAATATTCAGAGAATGCCGTTGGGACTCATCGAAAAATTTCCGAAAAATATTTTTCAACGGCCCCGTGCGGAATCAAAGCGGAAATATTCGGAATATTTAATCAGATAAAGAAGTCATTTTAATCAGGTCGGATTTTCGTTCAGAATATATAAAAGGAGTAGGTGGGATAAAATTTTCTTTCTCATTTTTCTTTATTCATTGTTATGCAGTATTGTTTCATCGAAACTTACCTTTTGCTACAGGTAATCATTTCAGTCAAAAGTTTATAAATGTTATCTAACAGAATAATAACACCATCGTCATTGCCGTTTGGAAATAATTTCTATCTTTTTAGGGTTCCGTACCCAAAGAGTAAAACGGAACCCTTTTACTAAGATTCCGCTGTCCGTCCGACTGTCACCAGGCAGTATCTCATGAACCATGATAGTTAGACAGTTGAAATTTTCACTGATGATGTATTTCTGTTACCGCTATAATAATAAATAGGTACTAAAAAACAGAATTAAATACAACAGACATGATTTTTTTTACCGTTTTTATAGATAATGGTACGGAACCGTTCGTGAGCGAGTCCGACTTGCACTTGGCCGGTTTTTAGGGTTCCGTTGCCAAATGGCAAAAAACGGAATCCTTATAGATTCGTTATATCTGTCTGTCTGTCTGTCCGTCCGTATGTCACAGCCACTTTTTTCCGAAACTATAAGAGCTATGCTGTTGAAACTTGGTAAGTAGATGTATTCTGTGAACCGCATTAAGATATTTACACAAAAATAGAAAAAAACAACTAATTTTGGAGTTCCCCATACTTAGAACTGAAACTCAACAAGTTTTTTTCATCAATCCCATACGTGTGGGGTATCTATGGATAGGTCTTCAAAAATGATATTGAGGTTCCTAATCTCATTTTTTTCTAAACAGAATAGTTTGCGCGAGAGACACTTCCTAAGTGGTAAAATGTGTGTCCCCCTGTAACTTTTAAAATAAGAGAATGATAAAACTAAAAAAAATATATGATGTACATTACCATATGAACTGCCACCGAAAATTGGTTTGAACGAGATCTAGCAAGTATTTTTTTTAATACGTCATAAATCGTAAACCGCAATTTACCTTTCATTCAATGTTACTTGCTGCTACGGAACCCTTCATGGGCGAGTACGACTCGCACTTGGCCGGTTTTTTAATTTCTAGCTTTTGCCCGCGGCTTCGACCATGTAGAGGTTGAAAATTATCCCACGGAAACATAATACCGAGATAAAAAGTATCCTATGTCTTAAACCAGATCTATCTGTGTGCTAAATTTCATCCAAATCTGATCAGCCGTTTTTGCGTGATTGAGTAACAAACATACAAACTTTCACATTTATAATATTCATAATAACATACTATTAAAAGTAGGATACTTTCGTGCTATTTTAAACGTTCATAATATCAATTCCAAGAAATATAGAATGAGTTAGAAAGAAATTCAATACTCGATGGAACAGCGATACTGAAAGCATTGTGTGTTGAAGACGTTTGCGAGCCGTTTCCGAAGAAAACTGAACTAAAATATCAATGAGAACACATTTAATAAAAAATAATATGTTCTGTCGAATGTATGTGTTTCGGTTCATTTAGGATTTTATTTTTTTAATAAATCGCTAAAATTATTTTATTAGTAAAGAAAGGGCAAAGGGGGTCTGACTGTTTGTGTATGTGAGTTTATGTTTGTAAACGCACCCACGATACAGGAGAAATTCCTAGTGTGGGGCAACGTTTTTTCTTAAAAAAAAAAAAAGGGCAACTAACAATATGACTTTTTCAATTCATATTTACTTTCTAAGTTTGAGGAGCTCGTTAAGCCGTTGGTCCCGGCTGTCATTCGTGGATCTTTGACAGTCGTTACGGGTCGTCAGAAGCCCGAAAGTCTGACAACCAGTCTTACCAAGGGGTATCGTATTCTCCAGTTACTGGGTTGTGGAGGTCAGATAGGCAGTCGCTCCATGTAAAATACTGATATTCAGCTGCATCCGGTTAGACTGGAACCCGACCCCAACATAGTTGGGAAAAGGTTAGGCAGATTGATTATTTACTTTCTAAGTTTGTCTTGAACATCACTGATATCGATGAAGAACAACATGGTGAGGAAACTTGGACTTATAAGTTTGAAATCGCCAACCCGTCTTGTCGTGCCTTCTCTGTTAGAGAAGAGGCCTTAGCCTTACAGTGGGACAATAACAGGCTTGTAATCCATACTTCTATACTAATATTACAAACAGGAAAGATTTGTATTTTTGTATGTAACGAATAAACTTAAAAACTACTGGACCGATTTGGAAAATTCTTTCAGCAATGGATATCTACATTATCAGCGAGTAACATACGGGGGTGAAACCGCGTGATGTCTGCTAGTATATTATATAGTAAAGTAAAAAGTGTACCAATACATTTTCTGAAACAAATATCTAATTATTTAAATCATTGCTTTATTTCCTGGTCCCTCAATCTTTATAGGTTAATTTGCATAAGATACACAAAGTATTAATTAATGACAGTTCTATAGCCATGTAGTGCATATTGTAAATAATTACTTACGTCACTTGTTTCACCAAAGCAAGTCCTCATTGGATCTTTTAATTGCTATATAGCTCCATTTAAAGCCCATAAAATGAGCATTTCACAACACAACACATTCCGGAAACTCAATAAAAGACGCCATTTGTATTTTCTTTCAACGTCTCATTTTGGGACAATACGCCTAATGTAATGCCACAAATGAATAAGGAATTCCGCTAGGGGCGAAACTAGGGAGAATTTAAGGAATAGCGCACGTTTGCGATTACCCGACTAAATTGTTGGGCAGAACAAATTCGCAATTTCTATTATTATTACGTTCAAAGCTAGATAATAAAGTCGAATCGGGCACGTATTAATTTCGCGTAATAACATGGTCCGATTTCTCATAGAAATGTTCAAAGATAAGACTCATTGAAATCACTGCGTGAAATTAAAATTGTGAGGCGAAATCACATTTTTATGTGACCAATTTTTGTACACACCTGAATTTCGGTCGACTAAAAGTCGCAAAGAATTTGAGGAAGGAGGAAAAGTGAATCGGCTTGGATCGGCCGTGGCTTGATTAATTCGTTAAGACGCTTTCACGGCGGGAGATAAAAATAGTTGGGTCATCTTTTGTCCTACCCTCGGCAATTTGCTTTCACCCATTGTTGCGTTCGATGCCCATTCAAAACTTCGCGGCTCATTTTTTCAATATCCTATTCGATTTTACAATAGCGTAATTATTTTATACTGCCTACTATTTTACAAATAATTGCACGTTTTCTATTCCTAATTGTTTGCTTTGCGTAGCGGTGTTTTACGAATGTTCTGAGATCTTTTATGTGTTGCATCTAGATAGGTTTTTATTTTTATTTCATTTCCTCTTTAAAGACTTTATGCTTTCTTCAATAAAAATAATTCGTAGTCAATATTAACATAAAGCACTACACAGGAAGAAATTGCATCAGAAATATTTATCTTAATTATAATTGCGAAACGCAGGTCAAGAACAATATTGAAAATTGAAATGCATTTCGAATTTATTTTACATTTATCATTCAATTAATTATCTGTGCAAATGACGTAGAAGAACGAAATGAAATGGCACAGTTCCGCAATGTAATTTCTAATAAGTGAACCGTAAAATCGCATTTCCGCAACCGTATGAAGACTCTTTGATGTTCAAGTGTATTTAATTTGAATGTGGAATTCGAACAACAAATAAATAGCTTTGGAAGCAGTGAAGGGAAATCCACGCATCGATGTTGGTGTATCGATTTAACCGATACGATCACCGGTGAACCGAATAATTTTTCCAGATAATTAGTTACGTACTAATTTTATTTTGTACCTACTTACAAATTTTATTTTTGCACATATCCTTGATTTTAACTTTTGAATATGAATTTGTAGTACCGACTATAAATTTTAGAACGTAATAAGTTTACTTATTCTTAGATATTAAAATCTTGACCTTTATTCAGTGTTTCTAAGAATTTAACAAAAAATAATATGAACGGTCGATACTATTTATAGAACATTCGCGATAAACCATAGTTTTTGTAGGTCTCAACGACCAACGATCATTAAAAACCACACGCGTAGATAACAAAAATACTTATTATTAGACTGTAAGTATACTAAATATTTCAACCCATTTTATAAACCCGTCCATGTTTTCTAGGCATGCAAAACACGTGTCAAAAATATCAAAAGAAGGAGCTTCAATATTATGTTTTATAATCTAAACAACAATCGGGACACCCATCAATCAATTTACACAAATTGGGACATCCCGGGAAAAACATGTTTTTCATAAAGCCACAGCCACACCGGGGTACGAATATATTGTAAAGCTGAGCGCACACGGAACCCTCAATAAATTTTGATGGAGTATCGCTGGCTGTTTCACGGCTTACTGTTCTCCGTCCGGAAAATATAATAAGCGGGTTATAACATTTGCATATAGATCACCGTGTCCGGGCACCCTCCGTTACCTATATTGTTATTTACACACATTTCTTATGAGTGGGCGTAAATTACGTCGAAGCTCGAAAGCGCACATGCGTTCATATTTGCGTTCCAGGATTTATTTTGCATATTTGTACCGCAAATAATTAAAACCGATGGAGGTTTTAATATTTGTGGCATGATGAGTATTTACACCCTCTGTAATATATTATCAGGTATTGCTTTAAACAGTCTCGTGCATGCATTAAACATAATGACTTAATGAACTCTTCACAACACAAAAAAGGATATGAACCAGTTATAAAAGTTCTGTGTGTTCCATTTTGTCGTAAGAATACAGGGTAGCTGGGACATCGACGCGAAAACTGTTACCATGGATTCAGTACATGATTCTGAACCCCCTGCGTTGTAATTTTTCGTCGGCTATTCAAAAAAAAATATCAGTTGTTCCATACATTTTGACCACATAGGTCACTTTTCTATGAAACAGCAGATTTTTTTTAAAATAACCGACGAAAAATTTCAACGCAGAGGGGTTCATAACCATGTACTGCATCTATGGTTTCAGTTTTCGCGTTGATGTTCCTGCCACCCTGTATACTGAATCCTTCTGAATTTAACAATAGAATAGATTACTAGCACTAGAATATTTTTGGGATAAGTTACCATGTAATTATTAAAATAGAATATAAAAACTGCCCAAATTCTAGAAGTGATTTCTTATACACCATTTGCAAAAATCTTTTCAATAATGTAAACAAACAAGTGCTTCTAATATTCATAACCACAACCCTCAATAAAAGTTAAAATAAACAAAATCTTAACTTTCATGTTGATTTATTGCTCATTTGTCATTGCCCCATCAAAATTCTGCATGTGTCACAAGGGGAGCTGGTATAGTCAAGAGCAAAAATAAGTTGCTCTTAGTGAAATTCAACAACGATTTTTTTTCTAAATTATTGATGGAGATTATGAGGGTGTTGTGTATAAAGCATTTTTGCACAAAAAACTTCTGAATTTTTTAATGTTTTAACCGATACTTTTAAATTACAGAGCGTTTTAATTTTTAACCGACTTCCGAAAAGGTTATATAATGTTCGTAGCGTATGTTTATTTTTTTATGAATGTCCACCGATTTCTCCGTCATTTGTGGACCGATTTTGAAAATTCTTTTTTTATTTAAAAGGGTATGCTCTGAAATTGGTCCCATATAAATTTTATTAACTTTGCTTGGGTGGTTTTTGAGTTAGCTACAATAATAGGTTTTTTTTTTTTCACTTAGTTTGTAGAGATGATATGATAAGTTCCTGTCACTGGTAGCAGGTAGTGGTATTCGAATGTGTGTGGGGTAGGTACCACAACTAAAAAGTGAAAAATAAAAACTTTTTACAAAAACAAAACAACCGACTTCCGAAAGTGAAAAATAACTTTAATTTCGGAAGTCGGTGGCAAAAAACTAAAATACAAAACCAAAGACACCGACTTCCGAAATTAAAGTTATTTTTCACTTTGTAGTGTTTTTTTAGAAGTCGGTTGTTTTTTTTTTTTTGTTAAAAGTTTTGGTCAAGTGCATAAATACTTTTGTTCTTGACTATACATGACACAGGAAAGACGTCGATACGGGAACACGAGGGGGACAGGAAAGCCAGTTATGGAAAACAGACCGCTTTCGTCACAGAGCCACCCAAGATGTTCTTAATAGACAAACCCATTATGTTTTTGTCCCATCTGTGCATCTGATAACATGGGAATCAACTGCATCAAATTAAACTTTAATAATGACATCAAAATTGGTCACAGATTCAACAAAGAATCATCAGTTGCCTAGTTTTTTCCCAACTATGTTGGGGTCGGCTTCCAGTCTTACCGGAATGTCGTCGCGCGCACCGCTGTTATGAGCAACGCCGGGCGACCGCACTAACTAATCGCACAGAAACTACTATTTTTTTCCACATTATAAGTTGATGTTGTGTGGCCCTCATAGTTACTCAAATGTCTTTGTAAGTGAATAAGGAATATTCATTAGTGAATGAGTTAGTATGATTTTCTTGGAAATGGATCTGTGGAAATAATCAGCATCTGCCTAGCCTTTTCCCAACTATGTTAGGGTCAGCCTCCAGTCTAACCGGATGCAGCTGAATACCAATATTTTACATGGAATGACTGCTTATCTGACCTCCACGATCCAGTTACTGGGTAATAAATACCCCTTGGTAAGACTGGTTGTCAGAGTTTCGGGGCTTGTGTTGACTCGTAACGACTGTCAAAGATCCACGAATGACAGCCGGAACCCAACGGCTTGACGTGCTTTCCGAAGCACGGAGGGGTCTTGGTATATAAAGAAGATGTTCTCCCATCTACGGGCCAACCGCGGCAAGCGTAGTTTAACCTGATCGAGCGACCCGTGCGGCTGTTATTACTTAGCCACAAGCCCCTAACATTCAACAAAGAATAAACATAACAAAAAGGACTATAATAGGATAATTTGGAACGCTGAGACTTTTATTACAGAAACCTCTTTTATTCAACGTGAAAGTTACACAAACTTTGAGGTATGTTACTGAATGAGAATTTCGTTTTCCTGCTACTGGATATTATTATCATGTAGTAGAAATGTAGTTTGTAGTACTCTTATGAGTTTATGATGCTCTGGCTAATGCGAAAGTACTCTGGCTGATCCTATACCATTAAACGAGCAATATTTGTATATATAGTCCGTACAATCCACGAAGACGCGCCCCACTCCGCGATTACTGTACTGTAAGCTGAACTCTAGTACGTCGCGGAGCGGATTGGGGCGCGGCTTCGTGGATTGCGCGGACTATACATTTGATTATACACGTTCTCGAAACCGGATCTAACGATTTCGATGAAAGTTACAATGGGTTTACAGGGGCGAAAAATCGATCTAGCTAGGTCTCATATCTAGAAAGATTAGTTTTCTCCTCATTTTCACCCGAGCAGAGCTCGGTTGCCCAAAATTTAGAACAAGATAATGAACAATGACATGACATTATTGACATTAGAATAATGATCATGGCAGCATGGAATTAGTAAGTACCTACTATCATGGCAGTATGGAATTAGTAGGTACTATCCTATGCTATTAAATGAGCATTCTCTATTTTCACCAGAGCAGAGCTCGGTCGCCCAGGTACTGCGGAAATAATACGATACCATTGCTATCGTGAAGATATTAATTGAGGTAAAGCATTAAATATACCATAAAAGTCGTTGCCGTTGTTCAAGTGGTCGCAAGGGCCACTGCTGAGCATGAGGTCCTGTGTTCGATTCCCGGGTCGGGCAGTGATATTGGGTGTTTCTATCTGGAATTTCTCAGTAGCAGCCCGGAGTCAGGATTTGTACCCGGATGATGGCAACAGGCTTGCCCCCTGTTAAATGGGACTTAAACATAACTGACGAAATGTGAGTGTACTATAGGTACACCTATGTTATGTTGTGAAATTGTTAATACCCTCTACTTCCACTAAAAAAGTACTAACGCATTCGAAAGTAATTATAGAGAAAAATATAATTAGCGATAAAATAAATGAACAGATCAAAGATAAGATTGCGCATTATTAGCGGACGCACAATCGAAAACAGGCCTTTCTCCAGAAGATCAATTAACTTGGACAAACGATGCTACCCAATCTGAAGGCAATCTTAATCCAATTTGAGATTCCGGACATCTGATGGACCGTGGACAATCTTTTTTGGAGCAGTTCGAATTTCGAATGTAGCGGTGAGTCAAGTTAACTGGGCGAGATGGTCGCGCGACTTCTTGTCTCATTGAAATGGGTTTTGAGAGATGCAATTTCCTCAATTCTAACAACGCCAGCCTTTGTCATCCGACATTGTAACTCGAATCACGTAGTCCCCACTATTTTGACAGAATAAACGGACAATGTACGGATTTGAGCTTTCAAAAGCGTTGGGTGTACGCTTAATGAGCCCCACGAAACACAATTAGTGATTACTAACTATTCACCATTGAACACACTTCATTACACAAATGATTTGGCTTTTGAATGATTTCCTAAATAAATTTTAGGACAAACGGGCCTAAATTTATGGTAAAACGTACAATAACCACAGGGAAAGTTTCTGTACTTTTAAGAACTTCACAAGTCACAACGTATTCTCTATCTATCAACAATACCTCTAAATTACCAAAAAAAAAAATTTTTTTGACATAGAGTCGCTGAGATGATATCGAAGACTAAATAAACGTTTTTAATTACGAGAATTGAAAACGTTACTAACTGTCTCGTTAGTCTAGTGGTCGCAATTGCTATACTGCTGAGCCTGAGTTCCCGTGTTCTATTCCCGGGTCGGGCAAAGTGATATTGAGTTTTCAATCTGGAATTTCTTAGTAGCAGCTCGGAGTCTGGATTTGTGCCCGATTAGTGGCAATAGGCTCGCCCCTATTACATGGGACTTAAACATAACTGGCGAAATGTGGGTGTACTGTATAGGTACACGTCTACCTAACCCTTCGGGGAAATATACGCGTGATGTCATGTCATGAATTACGAGCCTTCTAATTTTATAAATTCTAAACTTTTCTCGCAATTTGCACCAAATAAATTCATTCTAAATTAAACTCTATAACATCTCTCACTATTCAGTAGGTACGTAGAGTTGGTTGGCAATAATTGAATTTCACATAATTGAATTCAATCTGGTACACTCAGCACAAACACATTCAACGTACGGATTGAATGAAATTGGAACTGGCTTCTGACATTTTACACAAACATTTTTTTCGTTACACAGAACTGTTTTATAAGGCGAACTAATCCATTGTTAATAATAAGGATATCTAAAACCTCTTCATTAGCAGCCTCAAACAAAACAACATCTAATCCACTTAAGACATCTCTTTTAAAACAAAAGCCTACTTTCATAGTTAGTCTTCGATAAGTTTTGTTATCAAGATGAAGGCAAGCTCGGCGGGATCTACAAAAGCTACCCTTTCATTGTCTTAGTTTCGTTCAATGTAACAAATTGTTTTTTGAGAGAAAGTGTATTAAAGCACTGTTCAGTGAAAGGTTTTAGAGCTTATCTACCATCTTCAGGAAAATTTCTACTCCGAAAGATTTAGGCTGCACCTTTATGTTGTACTTAAATAATAAGTCCATCTGTCATAGTTATTTTAAGAGATATGAAATCACAAAGATTTCTGATAGCACGTAAAGTAAGTACTTTAATTTTACTTTTGTTTTATAGAAAGTTGTTCTTTTGACAATCATTCTTCATCATTAAATTGAAGCTCTGCGATATCTTTGCAAAGTTCACTACCGAATCGAAATGGTAATCAATCATATTATTAAATGGCCGGATTCTAATTAACAACAAAATTGACAACGCTAAATTTTAAAGCGGTACGTTGTATGAAATATACTTAACGGATAGGGTAGAAAATCAATTTGTGATGAACTAAACGATTTAAATTAAGCTCAGAGCTAAAGTTAATGAAATAGTGTAATACCAATTACATTACACGTACCAATTACATTACGAATTCGATTTCATTAGTATCAATTTACCAATAATACTTATCTATAATTTACATAGTAGAAAAACTGTAAGGTAATAAGCCAAAATATACCAAACATGAAAAGGTCTATACAGGGTGATTGGGACATCGACGCGAAAACTACTACCATGGATTCAGAACATGATTCTAAACCCCGTGCGTAAAAATTTTATGTTGGTAATTTTTTTTTAATCAGCTGTTCCATACATTTTGACCGCGTACGTATTGCACTTTTCTATGAAACAGCACTTTTTTTTTTAATAACCGACGAAAAATTTTAACGCATGGGCGTTCAGAATCATGTACTGAGTTCATGGTAACAGTTTTCGCGTCGATGTACCTGCCACCCTGTATACGTTTGCTTTGAATAATTATAAAATACAATGAAAATGTATACACAAACTTGGCTACTGTGATTTACAAATAATAAATTAATAATATATCAAATGAAAAGAACAAAGCGGCACCGACATTGTGAAACCATAGTAAAGGTCGATCTCACAATGAACGCACTCTTATGGTTTCGTGGTCCCACTTCAATTTTATAATTATTATTACCGTTTTATTATATTGATATACAATCCAAAGCTTTTTTTGTTTATTTTTGATTTTGTACACTTCACCCAACGCGCTTTAATAAATTTTTGAAAGTTCTGTTTACAAATGCTCTTATATGATTTTATATTATTAACATTCATAAGTAAAATAGTATGGTTTATATTCAAACCCCATGGCACCATCAAAATGCACATAAATAAAAAGTTTCGGACAATCGAGCACTCGCTACGGTAGAGAAATATGAAAACGTTTCAAAGTTGTTCATCTTTGTTTTTTGTTTTCTCTTTTTAATGTGTTTTCTTTGAACACCAATAAAGCATTGGCAGTTTGGCACCTTTGTTAATGTAAAATACCTACCATTTTAAATACCTAATCAATATGGCCGAACGTCATAAATCGTCGTTCTGCTGTCGAAGCACCAACCCATGATTTTGCACAAATCGCAGAGTATGCGGACGACTGGTCCCAATTAATCGATTTAGAATTGGCGTTATGCAATCTCATCGTTTAATTAGTAAGTAATTCAGGAAAAAGAGTAAAATAAAATCATCTGACATTTAGTTCATAACGCTGAATTTCATGCATGAAATTGTTCCATCTTTACATTTTCCGAACACATCATTATCTGATCTTTACTATTTGGCACGAGTAGCAAAATTCAAATAGGCGCTGATAAAAAGGATTAAATCGAAAGACGAGATCGGCGGGATATCAACAATGACCTAAATTGGCATAGAACCGTGAACCCGGCTTGAAATGAACTCTTTTACGCGCAGGAGATTCTGATAGTCAGCAATTTTATGGTGACTCAGCGAAGCGTTGAAAACTCATATTGCATTCTTAACTTTTGTACAAAGCAAACTTATTCTTGGACTGAACTAATTCCTTTTCATATACTCAGCGACGTTAAAGAGCATATAAATTCAAAATGTTGTGTAATACTAATAAACGATCGCTTGCGAGTGCTTACACCGTAAAAACTTCAAGCAAAACTAAAGTTCCTCGTGCCAAGAAAAAGCTAAAGGTCTTTGTTCTCACCAGCCAAAACAAACGTTGTGTTTGGGCATTTGTTACAATAACAAACATTGGGGAACAAGCGTGCTCTACAGGGAATGGGCAAAAACGTGCCTAATCGAAGCGAATTGGAAATAAAAGCTCCATGATTCGCAGCCGACGTGTCAAGTTCCTTCGAATAAGGATTAAGAGCTTATTGTTAGCTAAATTCGCGGAACTTACCTGTTCCTACAACTCAAGCACTGAATGCTTGATTTATGATATAATATGCTTTACTTTACGGGCAAGTATGCCAGCTTTTTCATTTCTGCAGCTCGTAAATTGCGACCATACGGGTAGTTTTATTAATAAAGAATGTTTGTGCTTTAGTTTAGCAAGAAGGAAAATTGTTTCAGCAATCCATAAAATCTGGATACGAATACATTTTTTGTTTTAATACAGAATCTTTATTCTGCAAGGTAATGTAGAAGTTATGTTGATAAATTCCTTTGCAAGTTGCAACATCAATTAGACATCTGCAAGTTGTAAGACACTATTACCTGCACGCGGCGCCCTGTCCCAGCGGGTTCTCCGACGAAACAAGATGTGTACCAAAGAAAAATGTTTTGATCTGTATACGACAGGACACTGCTGAAATAGCAATAAAAAAGAATGGCTGCAGAAGGGACGTTAATTGTGCAAACAACGGGGATACTATGTCGCAACTATTTGCAGAGAAGTCCAATAACCGGAAACTATACGTTTGTATCATTCGATACTACTAAAGGAATCATTTTCCAACAATTTTATAAAGGAAATTTAATGGCAATTACATGAGAAGCAACAAAATAAGAGTTTCAGAACGTAGAATATGAGCTGAGCAATTTGTAAATTGAAATACCAATCACGAAATTGATAAATAATAAAACGACAGCCGAAAATAATACACTCAATGCTTCACCATATTGTACACACTCGGTTACTTTACTATACTTATCTATATATGTATATGGGTACAACTCGGCCACATGTTGAGAATTTAAGAGCCAAGTCGACCACAAAATTGCTACCATATGTCGTAAACGCTATTGAATTTGCAAAAAAAAAAGTTACCTGAATACAAGTGGCTAACACTTGAAACAAAAATGTGATGAAAGATACGCCAAATGTATTATGTAAAAGACGACTGTAAACTCTGTAGTTAGAAAAGTTACCAGCTAATGTGTCTACTTCTTTAAAAAAATTAAAAATTAAAATAATTAGAAGCTCAACAACGTAAGCAATCTTCTATCAAAGGAACAAAACGACGATAACGATAACAAAGGCGGGAATTCTAAAACTGCAACAGCAAAGTGAATGGACACAAATGCAGGCGGCTTCAAAATTAACTGGCGTTAAGTCATAAATTGAAAATGAGCCGAGTCGTGTACGCGTTCAAAGTAGCATGAAACGGCGAGTACTGATGACAGACGACGGCACAGGGTGGTCGCGTTCCCGGCAATCATGCATCGTATTTAAAACGCGACAAAGCGTCCATGTTACTAGCTAACAAGGAAGACTAATATATTCACAAACGAGCGGTACGGGAAACCCTTGCAAAACAGGAGTTGATTTTCTATTAAATTCATATTCTGTGAAACTGAAGTACATTTTGAAACGTGTAAACAGCACAATATTCTAGTAAGATTTTCTTTTAATGCTTTAAACAAAAAAAAATTAAACACATTTGATAACGTTTTAATCTTTTTCATTCATATGGATTTTCATATTCTTTTTCCCGTTATAGAAATGGATTTACTATAAATGAAACTCCCCAATACCTTAAATGTGAATACGATTTAGTACGTTGTGGTAAATATCTTCTCTGTAATACTTGTTGGGAAATATAAATTCAAAACCCGAAATTCACGTAAGTAGGGCCCTAGGGTGCGAGCTTGGAGCCAATAAATTGCCAGCTAGGTTACTGTTATCAGCACTCAACGCTCTCAACCAAAAGTTAACTGGTTAGAATTTCGAAACTGCACTACACTCTCTAAAAGGCAACTAACAAAAATTGGCTCGTTCACACTTTAACGTTATAACTAGGTGGGAAAATAATGCTACCATTTTATTCATGGTTTCATAATAATATAGAATCAGCAGATTTTTTTTGCTATATGATGCACGCCTTAAAATTATAAAACGGTTGAGCCAAAAAAAAGGTTTGTTCATACATTACCTTATCTCGCACTTATCCTTTTAAAATATAACTACTTGAACGTTTTATGAGTCAGTTCTAAACAAATAAGCTCGAGTACTATATTAATGACGCGGGGCCTATGAGTGATCCTTGCGGTACGCCTAATTTATAAGTTATAACTGCCTGCCTCAAACTCGAAACTGAATTATTGACGTAATTAAACTGCAGTGAAATACATAATCATACCATTTAGATGAGAGTTAGCATTTCTGAGTCTATACACAGATCTTCAAAATCCAATGATGTGTATTTTAGCAGCGAACTCCGTACTAACGGATTGACGCTGTTTCTGCGAAATCCGATTTGTTGGTATGGGATTCGGCATTTCAAATCCTGAAATTCGCACTTCCGTATCTAAGCTTGGCACTGTTCAGCTCACTGTTTGCAGAACTAAAAATATTTATCAATATCGTGCTGTTTCTTTTGATTTTTATAATCATCTTTCAAAAATCAAATAGGTATTTTATTTTGTTTATTTTTCTCCCTAAATTGATAAGCTTCTAACAGTTCTAACCCAATCAATAAACTTACTCCAAAGCTCAATTATTATTGGTTCCACAATTTATGAAGTGACTTAATTCTAAGTAATATAACAAATTCCATGAAGATATTCTGAAAGTATAGTTCCGAAAATTGGTCTCCAGGCTCTAAAGTTCAAGCGGAGTATCAAAACTTTTCTCTTCGTTTTTCGGTTGAACTAATATTTCCAAAAATTTCTAATTATCTTGTAATACTTGAGTAATTATAAGTTAATTTTACCCAAACATGATTCATGGTACTTGTAAAGTGAAAATAGAACTCATCTGTGTCTAAGGTCCCCGCTGAATCAGTATTATTAAAGCTGATCGCACAAAGTTTAATTCACTAATTAGTTGAACAAAGGGTACTAGCAATTTACTCGCTTAAATTGTGCACAAAAAACAAAGGCAGGACTAATATAAGTTGAGCTTTATTAACAGCAATCGCGTTTGTATTCATGGTTTGAATAAATGGTGTGCAAAACTTTTCCGGTTATTGTCAGTAAAATCGATTCATCCGAAACAGTACCCATTTGACGTGCACTTAAAGTTGAAAAACCGTAAACCACCTCACATATTGTCATTATAAAGAGTAATGAATGAACTTCGGCCACATTTTCAATGTTATGTAGTTCGCAACGGAATAAAGTTAAGCGGCTCTCCTATTTGTGTCGACAAGCCGACATAATGTATTATCTCGCTCGCAAAGTTTTAGCGGAGCTACACTGTTCATTAAACAGGCGAATGAAGCTGAGTTTAATTTATACGAAAAGTACTATACAGTAACTGCAAAACAACGTTACAGTTTCGAGATTTGTTTTTGTATAGCTCCACAAAAGTGGCACCGTTGTTAGTAGTTAACTTTTTTTACTTTTTGGTCCTTGACTTCTCCTTTGACTGTCAAGTTTTGTATATCTCTGCCGTTATCAGAACACTCAAGGCAAACTTAAGCCAGACTTATTTTTGTACCGCGTTATCTGGATACTGCTCCTTCAGAGTTAAGTGAACCAATCTGAAAGTGAGTCTGGACTGGAGCGTTCGCGTCGACTGCTCGTTTATTTAAAATTGTTTATTGAATGCGATGGAAATACGCAGCTCAATATCTTTACCACAAAATAATTTATTAAAACAGCTTACAGAATGCCTATAGATACTGTTCCTCAGAATCAATATCGAACACATTTCACTAACATGTTTATGAGGAAACTGAAACCTAAGTTGCGACCTCGATAAACTAAACAGAACTTGCGCGAACTTGTACTGTAAATCATATGTGGATATCCTAGAGAAGTTCTCACTAACGACTTGGCTAAGATATGACGAGCGCATTGAACCTACAACTGAACTGATGGCTCCCAAACATAAATATTGGCCGCTTTGATATTTCGCTAGTCGCTTGCAATAAATTGAATTTAAATTAGTTGCTTTGGGTCCACCAGACATGTATCTGAGGACTTGGTCGGCTCCAACTTAACTATTAATAACAGTTAGCTGTACCTCTAGCAGTTTCCTCATGTGTAATTGATACGGGAACTGAAACCTTACAAACGACTATGTGAAATGTATCTCTCTTATTAGTGTTGGTACTGGTACCTAATTTAATAAACCTGTTTGTTTGTTGTTTTAGTACCTATCTAAAGTATTTTTAGAACAGTATTTTTTGTTTTTGTAAATGAAGTTTGTATGTATTTAATTAAAACTTCAATGTCATTATCACTAGTCGCTGCACTTTCTTATATTCTCTTATCATTGTCTCCAATACCATCTCCTTCAATTTCACTACGCTTAAAGATACCTACAGCACTTTCATCTATAATGTCTAACACTGCATTAACAGATGTTCACAGACAACCTGCCACTCAGGAACTCGCACAAGTCTCGCGAACAGGTAATGATTTATGAAGTGCGTACAAAGCGAGTGATACACAGAGGAGTCAGTTACATTAGACCGCATCAAAATAAGAAAAGGGACCGTATCAAAGGCAGTAAGGCGGTATCCCCAGGGGTAGAGTGGGGACCTTTATTTATGGCCCGCGCCTTTGTTACACCGCTCCAGAAATATAAATAGTTCCCGTTGAAATATCGAAGACGAAGCTTTTTGAGGGTGCGATATTGTGGAGAATTAATGATGTGGTCAGTATTTGAATTGGATTAGGGATACAACAAATGGATCGGCGCGAGATGCTAAAAGGCTTGGGCGTGTTTGTACGGCTTAGTAAAACATAAAATGGTGAAGTGAATTGAGCAGATCGGAGGGTTGAGTAAGTGGGTGTTGAGATAGCCCCCGGGCTTTCTATCCTAACTGTATTTTCAGGTGATAAATATGTAAAACACTTTAATGCATATTAAGAACTTATAAGCCCTTCAAAGCGGTTCAAGTTGGGTCAAAATATTGTATAATTTCGTATATTTTGTACCAACCAGGTATAATCTGAAACAAAATCGTAAAAGAGAATTCTAATGGGAACCAATAAAAGTTTTATTGGGATCGCGTGTAGCATGTTTCAACGAAATCGTAAATATTACTCAAATAAGGGACGCTGATGCGTGTACGTTTATCTAAAAGGAAGTAAGATGTAATTCTTTAATAAAAATGTTATGTGTTCAGTTTCTTCGGTTTATGGTGGCAACAAAACAGAACAGAACCCTAACATTTTTTATTTTAGTACAATTTTATATCCTAGATTGATGAATCGTGTCCAAAACCACTACCCCAAGTGTAAGTTTTGCTTTAACGCCTTATAGAACAACAGTCATAAAAAAAGAATACCAATTTATCAGGACTAAACCTAAGCCTAACATTTTTTAGGTTTTCATGTTGTGTTTGTTTATTTTATGTAACAAAAAATAGCAACATCACCAATAAATTCCAACAGAAAAACCCAAATTCAACTTTAAAACTCAAGATACTCAAGAAACATTTATCATGGCCGTTCCACTACAGAAAAATATTCCCGCGGAAAATTCACACGGAATAAAAAGTGTCCGATGAAAAGCGATACGCGAGTAATTTGTCACGTTGAGTCTTAGAAGGACTACACCGACTCCATTCACGACGATAACCGAGCTCCCTAGCCCACTTATGGGATTACATCCAGTTTTTATTCAGTCTAGTTTTTGACTGATACGTTTTTAAGCACCCCCACATCAATTTTTATTTTCTGTACCGTGGATGACGTAATCCTTTTAGTGTTTGACGTATCCGAACAGTAATCTTGTTATTGGAGTTATTCACCTTTATTGAGTTGAAAAGCGGTGTGTTGAGGGAAATAGAAAATTACACTTATTCTTAGACAAAGAAGGAAGAAGGATTAAGGCCACTGTAATGGATGGACGGTTTTAAATCGATTGAAGAAACGAAAGACTGTAAAGTTTAATAAGATTTTGTACAGTTAAGTGACAAACCAAAACCACTTCCAGCAAACAAATCGAACGGAAATAAATCAGGAAAACGCAAGGATGAAACCGAATAACATTCAAAAGAAAATTTGAAATCATTCAGCAACAGTATCTAGAATAGAGAAATATGCATACTCCATTCTCGGCGCACAATGCGGACGAAGCCCGCACATTTATAAGCACCCGACTTTTATATTGTCATCTCGTCCATATAGATGGGCTATTGACCTCGGCCAGAACGCTCGTGTAATGTTTCATCAAGTGCATAATTCATACAGGGTCGTCTTCCTTGCAGGTATGTACCTCTGATAAAAATTCTTCACGTTAAACGCCAAGCAAGGGAATTTGTGGAAGTTTATTTATGAATCACTCGGTAAAATCTCGATCGGCCGGGAGGAATGTATATAGCCTTGGCATTCAAGATAATACTGGAATCGTGAACCTGTTTCGCAGGAGACAGTATCTCAACCGACCTTCAACTAGGCAATGTAGAGTGAAACTTCGAAACGCTGGAATCTACTCGCGAATAGACTTACTTTTTATAATTTGTTACGTTCAAGATAGATACCAGCTATCTTGAACGTAACAAATCAAGACCACAATTTTCTCTAGAAAAAATTGTTAGTGCGTTTATGTTTCGTTTACACAGTTGCACTTAGGGTTGCAAACCGTACTCTTAAATAGTGTATTGTACTCTTTTTCTTGAAGGTGTTCTCTATAATTTATAACACTAATAGAGGACACTAAAATACTCTTTTTTTTACATAAACTGACTTTTTTTGGCATAATGTTCACAGATGCCAGCTCACAACACAAAAAAGACTTTCTGTATACTGAACTTATTGTTATTATACTGGTACCCACAAAACTCTGGCGTTTTTGAACGCAGCCTCAATCAGTCACGTCATTATATTATGTCATGTCACAAGCTGTCTGTTGGAAATAGATGTCAGATAAAGTGTAGAATTTTTTTAGTCAATTTTTATTTTTTTATTATTCTCAGTTCTCGCCACTTCAGCATTCACCGAGAGATTCTTTTCGGTCATGAATGTGAAGTGGCGAGAAGAGAGGAACAGGGTTTTATTAAAATTGATTAAAAATGAGCTCATCCATGTATATTAACTTAGAATCAGGATGTTAAAAATCTCACAATTGTTTTAAAAACAATATAAATTGTTATGTACCGCAAAAAGTTCTAAAAAATACATTACAATTTTTTAAAATAAATTGTACTCTTTTTTATTAATCTGTACTCTTTATTTACCCTCTCTGAAATCAGATATACTCTTCTAGAAAAAGTTGGCAACCCTAGTTGCACTAGGTTCTACTCACGCTCTTACATAATTGCAAACGATAATAAAAATGATTTCACTGCTATCTCTCTGCCTGCCCTTATCCCATTTCATTTGGGGTTGCCATGACCTAAAGATGACATTTGCCTGACAATGTATTTTTCTGTGTTATCTAAAAAGGTTAGCTTATTCTTATCAATATTTTCCTTTGTTTCTACCTCAGTATTGTTTTATACTTCAGTTTCATCTTAACTGATATTTAAACTAGCAGTATCATTTAATTGCCTAACTCTACCACCGTGATCTACTTCAGCTTATCATACAATTATTCCTATATTATCGCACACGTTATTCAAGATGTCTCCATAATATTCCCTAAAACGTAAGTAATGGTCGCCTTATATCACGGTGGGCAAGCGACAATAACCATTGTCTGTGTCTCATGAATTCCGTGAGGAGATAGGTGCTATGACGGTGATAACACTCTCCTGACCAGCTGGAAAATTTATGGCTTCATATTATACTGGAGATGACCTGGAATGGAGCGGCTCGCATACCTGGATGCACTTTGTTTTAAAACTAATATTTTTAGGACGTTCACAAAGCTTGATATTAAGCTTGTAGAAAAAGCTTTCTTTTCTATTAGGAAAATCAAAAAGATTCGCCACGGATGATCAGACAGAGACATACAAGTTGTGATTATAATAAGTCAGAAAAACTTCAGCACTCAACACTTCATTTTTATATTTACCGGAGCTACGTTTATAGCTGCTGATAATCTTATATTTACAGACCAACTAAAATATAAATATGCGCTTAAGTAAGCGCAGCAATGTAAATACATAGATACTTACATGCTTCTGTGCAAATCAAAACTACCCACCCTGTATAGTCCGTGCAATCCACGACGACGCGCCCCACTTCGCGATTACTGTACTGTAAGCTGAACTCTAGTACGGCGCGGAGCGGAGTGGGGCGCGTCTTCGTGGATTGCACGAACTATACCTACAGAAACACGGATTTATGTGTAAGCATGCAGGTGATGGTCCACTCCCTCTCACAGAGAGGAGGCCTGTGTCCCAGCAGTGGGAACATTATAGTCTGATTATACAACATGTAAAAAAATCCTGTCCGATCCGTGAGGGTGTCGTTAAGTATCGTACTGAGAGTATATTTATGTAGAATTTTTTAGGAAAAAAGAAAAAAAATCCTCTTTTTTTTGAATGGGGAATTTTACCGATTTTAACTTTGGGCGCGGACGGCCTGCATTTAGGGGGTGTGTACAAGTCACAACTTATGACCCTGTTGAAAATTTGCTAATTTTTAATTGCTCTGAGTATTTTTAAATAAAACAACTTTTTATTTTCAATAATAACAAAAAAAAAACTCTTTGGTAATGTTCTTGCAGTACCTATGTGCCCATTTCGGATCGGACAGGTTTTTTTTACATATTGTTTATAATAAATGCAGGTGATGCAGGTATCAGGAAAATGTATCAAAAGCAAAATAATAAAACAAAAGACAACTAACAATACTCCTATGAGCTTCTAAAAACATTTCTTCATAACAGTATCGTGTGTCGATATCGTTTTCTATAGAAGCATCCCCTCAGACATAGACGATAGTCTTTTGTTCCCCAATGCGAGCAGATGACGCCCTTTGTGAGTTAATAGTAAATAAGAAGGTGAGCTTCATAGGGGCTTTTGTTTCACTTGTAATACTGTTTTTCTTAATAATGTGCGTCTTATTAATATATGATATTATCGCAAAGCATTTATTTATTTTATTGGATTCACCAACACTTGATTACAGTCATACAATTTTAAGCTATTGCATAGCTTTTATCGCGGGCTTTGAGCGCGGCGACCGAATCAAGAAATTCCGTAACGTAATGAAAATAAAAACTAACACCGCACTTCGCACACTCCGCCTTCCATGTAATGACGGTTCCCATGACAACGTGATGTTGTCATGGGAAACGTGATGTTGTCATGGAGGTTACAAATGCTATGCAATAGCTTTACCACGGCAGTCCCCGAGTGCCACACGTTTTTTTTTTTTTTTTTTAAGTAAAATAACAATGCAACAGTTACTTAAAAGTAAACACCACATGCATAAAACAATGAATCAGAGAAATAAGCTAACTTGCTTAGGAATATATCGAAAAATTGTAACATTGGTAAAAAGGTACAATTAGTTTAAATAAAAATTGTTAAAATTCTGATAAAATGATTCTGATAATTATGTTGTATCTAAATGTATTTTAATGTGTGTACAAAAATAATAAAATAAAAATATAAAAATTTTCATTATGCTTTGACGTGGTAAAATTTATATTTTTTTTTTAAATTGATTTATTTTTAACTATGTTCCGTTTAGTCGTTTAGTTAAATGTTATCAGCAGCAGAAATATTTAAATCAGGAATGAAAAAGTAGATACAGATAACTCAAGTTACAACTTATAATGTCTCGTACTTTATAACTCTGAAAGCTACTCAGTTCTGAAAACTTTCTAAATTTTAAAGATCTCAAGAGAGCGAACGTGACAGTATTTAAATTAGCAATTTTAAAAAACAACCTAATTTAAAAGAGAAACAGCTTCGTCACAATTTCACAATAAGTTAAATCTACAATTTTGAGAGAAACATGAATGAGAAATTACATCTATCTTTCATAAAACCCGCGTAGTGTGGGGACTGCGCAAATACTGTTTAAATTAAATCCAGCTTCGCTTTTAATCCTGCTAAAAGCCTTCTTACAGTTGCGGTAACTGGTGGTTTCTCAGTGAAGTGACATGGCTGTGCAGTGCACACATCATCATGTCGTGTATTTTTGACGTTTACATCGTTACAGGTTCGTAACGAGAACGTAGCTGGAGCACAACTGGAACGCGAATATAGTGATTGGAAAACAAAAGCTTAGAGCTGTTTGCGACACAGACCGCGTTTTTTTGTACCTTCCGCGTCGGCGCACGCGACGACGCATCTTGCACAAATGGAATTTGTTTATCTTTTACACATCATATAAAAAAGAAAACAGTGGCACTCCGGGAGTGCCGACAGAAATGAAAACTTGAACAAGATCGCCTTGGTGGAAGAAAAATACTTGCATAGAACATTGGTCCGTAACCTTGTCTAAAAAAAGAGCACAATCGCGTTTACAAAAAAAGAAAACTTCCAAAACCTTTAAAGTAAAAATACTTGCAAAGAACATTGATCAGTAACGTAATATAAATGAAGAGCACAATCGCGTTTACAAAAATGAGGTGTCGGTAACGGTGTCGCGAGTTCAATTGTTTTTCCCATCTCAAAAATGCCCAACGCGCCTCAAGTTTTCACTTCAAAAATAAGTCAGATGAAGTCGAAATTTCTTATCTGACTACTCCTGAGAAGAAATGGCGAAACAAACTCAGGGTTCAAAGTTTCTTTTAAAGTCCAGCAAAATCTTGGTCAGATCATGCGCACAAGCACAGTCAGTCGCGGCTAAAGTGCTTGTATACGATGCATGTAATAAGCACAAGTTCAGGCACCTACGCAGGGTATACACAATGTGTAAACTACCATGTAGAAAAGTTCGCGGGTGTTATGCGTTCCTTGTCTTATATTTATTTACCCGCACGCATGTATCCCGCACCTTAACATGCTCACATTACTTGCAACATGTTTAAAGGCGCCAAGCCGCTATTGCAGAGCGTTCATTTTAAAAGTTGGCAACGTCGCAAATAGCTGTCAAATATTTAAAGGAGATGTCCGCTTTTTGTAGGGACGTTGGTTTTTTATTCCGAGAAAAATCTAACCAGCATCAAACTACATCTAAATAAAAACGACAAAATATGGAACTGGCAACCACTGAAATAATATTTTTAGACCCCTCCATTTAAGAGAAAAATTATAAACTATTTAAAGTACAAATATTTTATTTGTTGATGGCAACTATGACAAATATGATATAAATTGACACATGGTACAATCATTACTGTCAATCAATTGACAGTGATGACAGTAACATGTGTCAATTTTGACAAATTTACTATTTGAATATGTCAATATGACATAAATTGACACATAGTACTGACATTACTATCAATGAATTGACAGTAATGACAGTAACATGTGTCAATTTTGACAAGTTTACTATTTTATGGGGTGTGTTCACTATATTAACCTAGATAATTAGAAAGTTTTGTTTGTTTTAGGAGTAAATTCTTACTAAAATAAAAAACGATTTTTCTCAAAATTGGAGGTCTTTAAAAATGTATGATATAGTTAGAACTACTAGTTTTTGGGATGTCTATCCAAATATATTTAACTTGTTCTGGTTAGAATTATTAAATATTAAAAAACCATTTTAGGACATGTCCTTTTATTTGCAATTTTCAGTGTTATAATATTGCAATTATAACACTGAATTTGATGTTGTATCCGTTCTAGGTGCAAAAAGAGCACTTGGAAAGTTTACAATTACTTTTTTTTACATCTAAAACTTTTGTTGCATTTCATAATTAATATTTTTGTTCACTAGTTAGCGATATTTCATATTTCCATACAGTAATATTGCCAAATTAATCAAAACAGCGATATTTTTGACAACTATTTACGACATTGCCCATTTTCAGAATGCACGCTCCTAATAATACACAAGTTGAATGTCATGTGTAAGATCTAAAATCACTCCCAAGCTAAGGTCAGCTTCGTTCAAACACAGATAAAGTCTTTACCAGTTCATTCTGACATTTCAAAGGTTCATCTTGATCTGTAGCAGCCATAACTCAAATTCCGACGTTGTTTTGACAGTTATATACCAATCGTGAGATAAGAGAACAACAACCGAGAAATTGAGCTTTATTTTCTATTCTACGTATAATATTACTAGCTGCATCCCTGTTTCACCCGCATAAGTCACGATGCTGTAGAAATATCGGGATAAAAAGTATCCTATTTCCTAACCCAAGTCATGGTCTACAAATGTGCCAAATGTCATCTAAATCCATTTAGCCATTTTTGCGTGAAAGCGTTAAAAATAAATAAACAAACTCGCTTTCGCATTAATAATATTAGAGGATTAAAACAGTGTAAAGTCATAGGTCTCGAATTCTAACCCAAGGCACGCACCTCTGACTTTTCCGATTCATGTGCGTATTGTATAATAATCACTTGCTTCAAATACGGTGAAGGAAAATATCGTGAGGAAACCGGCATGACTGAGAGATATTTCTCGATGGCATGTGAAGCCAGGTCAGAGGCAGTTTTTACTTTTCAATGTGATTGGATAAAGCTACTTTTCCCGCGCGAAACTACATTGTTAAATTACGACTATTCAACCAATAAGCGGCCAATAAGTCAAAATAAAAAGGTAAAAAACATAAACATTAACATTCAACATTACATAATATTATCTATAAACAGTTCATCTTTTACAAAAAGTAACTCATAAATTCTTGAAATTAATAATTTAAGCAGTTTTTTCACCCCCCTCCCCTGTAAAGTCAGTCAAAATGACTTGAGCGGTGTTGTTCGATAAGCGACGATATTGTATTTAATTTTAGTTTTAATTAGTTCTTTAAATTGTCGACCTCCGAGTTAAGTTTATAAGTTATGAGATATCTTAGTTGCTATCATCTTTCTCTAACAATTATATCCGACTCCACTCATTTACCTTAACCAGTATTTAGCGCCAAACTTGAGTGAAGACAACAGCTAACTTGTATCCGCCTTAAGTTTTAATAAGAAAACATACTGATGATCGCTCCGCTAAAGGGGAAACTTTCTGAATAGCTTGTTGTCGGGCTTCGGATCTTATCAAATACTGTGAAAACTTGGATCCGTTTTGTTCCGCCGTTGTAAAGTCGGGCCTACCGTGTAACAAAGAAAGTTAATCGCGAACTTTGTGTTATTTTATTTCGGATAAATGGAATTAAAGCTTTTTCTTAAAACAAAGGGTTTAAATTCGCTGTTCCCAAAAAAAAACGTTGCGGTTCACACTAATCTTAGTTTAACCTTACATGTGAGTAATATTTTATTAACAATCGTTTGTTGTTTTTTCTTTGCAAGTTTATGTTCAGTTTCATAGCCGTATGCCATAAATTTTAACCTTTTGCCCCGAGTACGAGCATAAACTCTCAAACATTTAGCTTACATTAATGCCATTTTGTAGGTTAAAAGAGAGCGGAAAAAATAAAAAGTCATAAATTAATAAAAAAGGGTCTCCTCATAATTACTTTACCGTCGAATGGCCTGGACACGTACCTGCAACAAGATTAACATACATAATTATTAACACAGTAGTCCCGTACTTAATGCGACTGGATTAACATAGCGGGGGATTAAATTTAACCGCATTTTGACGTTCTCGGCTGCTGTGTTTCTATATCTATACTAATATTATAAATAAAGAGGAAAGATTTGTATTTTTGTATATAACGAATAAACTTAAAAACTACTGGACCGATTAGAAAAATTCTTTCAGCAATGGATAGCTACATTATCAGCGAGTAACATAGGCTATATTTTATCCTCGTACTCCCACGCAAACGGGAACTACGCGGGTGAAACCGCGTGACGTTAGCTATAACTCATAAAATCAAGAAAAAATTCAGTTGAAATACGGAATGTGAAGTATTTTTTTTTTTTTGATAAATTATCAAAAAAGTGCTACTGTACACACAAGTGCATATTAATATGCACAGTGAACGCAAATAAAACATTTGCGTTCACTGAATATGCACAATACACAATACCAAAAATCAAATTGGTATCTACTCTCAATTTCTTTATAATAGTATTTTTTTTGTAATAGCATAGTAAAGTGGGAAAACCAATTTTTAATCAACCGGAACTATGAAAATCTTTAGTAAACATAAACTTTCTAAATAGCAACATTAACTTCAGATTAAATCTTAACAAAATATTAACACGCCCGAAATGTGTAAAACATCCATTAGATTTTAATCAACTGATTAATTGAATGGCGTTTACTATTACTATAAACCGAGTTTTAATACTTCCTTATACTTAACGAACATCAAAATTGGTGTAATTGACGACCAAAACTTGTGTCTAATTAGTGAATAATTTATAGACGCGTACTAAATCTAAGTTTTAATGTATATTTCAGTAAGTTTGAGCAACGTCTGTGTGTAATGAGACTTAAATTGTGTTTGTCTTAGTTGTTAGCTCTTTGATGTTTGAGTCCTGACATCCAAACTGTTAGTTCAAGGTGGAAGTTGGCACATTATGTTACCTTTTAGTTATGGTAATAAGTTAATGTGCACACGGCTTCACACGCGTGAAATTTTCTTGGTTTACTGTGTTGGTAATTGAGTTGTAAGATTTTTAGCCTTAGGTCCCGTTCACACGGCGATGAACAGCATGATATTTTCCTGCATAATTCCAAACTTATGCAGGAAAATTTTAGCCTTTTACCCCGAGTATGTGCTAAACTCTTAAACATTTAGCTTACATTAATACCATTTTGCAAGTTATAAAAATGGAAAAAAAAATCACACTATTATAATACAATAAAGGCGAAAGTTTGTGAGTGTGTGTATTTGTCTCTTCTTCACGCAAAAACGAATGAACGGATTTTGATGAAATTTGGCAAACAAATAGTTTATAACTTGAATAACCACACAGGATACTTTTTATTCCGATATTCCCACGGGATTGAGACTTCTGCGGGTGAAACCGCGGGGCGCAGCTAGTATATATATAAAAGGATCTCCTCATAATTACTTTTCCGTCAAATGACTTGGACACGTACCTACTTGTAACAAGAAAACGAATGCAGTATGAAACCGCCATGTGAACAGAATAGAAAGTTAAACCATAACCAGGAGGAAATGGACGTGTAATCCCAACTTTTTACCGAAAAATATCGTACATGACAGCGTTGTATGAACGGCCGCTTATTTTTCTACTTATCTAACAAAATTGTCGCATTTCAAATACTGGGTTATTGATTATAATATCGGGGATGTAGGAGAGGTCATTTACAACCAAATGACCCTTTTGACTCCTATGCAAAGGTCAAAAATTTTCGAGTCATTTGACATTTAACATATATTTTAAAATATAAAATGTCAAATTACTCGAAAATGGTTGACATTGGCATAGGGGTCATTAGAAGTCATTTGGTTGTAAATGACCTCTCCTACATCCCCTTAATGGATTGCTGACATATAACTAATAACCCTGTACAAGTGCGGTAGTTATAAATCTCTAACATACAATTTTTCTCCAAATCATTATTACTTTTCTTACCACAGCAGTACGGTACTCGAAGGCCTATTATTGGTCGACCGCTAATTAGCAACCGCACTCCATGACACAGCAAGTTCCCAACAATTAAATCAACTCCCGTATCCCTTCCCACCATCTTTGTTTAACTAATTAATACCATAAAACTTAATCATGATCACAAGGGTTCTAACCAAACAACGGTTACTGTACCAGCAGCTTTAATAAATGCTGTAAAGGAGACAATGACAAGAGTAATAGAAGTTTATGACACTTTAAGATCAATGTACGTTCTTTTTAGGGTTCCGTACCCAAATGGTGCCAACGGGAGCCTGTAAGTGAAACTAAGACTTCGCTGTCCGTTCATCCGTCCGTCTGTCACAAGGCTGCATCTTGTGAACCGTCATACGTAGACACTTGAAATTTTCACAGAGTCATCATCATCATCTGCCTAGCCTTTTCCCAACTATGTTGGGGTCGGCTTCCAGTCTAACCGGATGCAGCTGAATACCAGTATTTTACATGGAAAAACTGCCTATCTGACCTCCACAACCTAGTGACTAGGTAACACGATACCCCTTGGTAAGACTGGTTGTCAGACTTTTTGGGCTTCTAACTACCCGTAACGACTGTCAAAGATCTACAAATGACAGCCGGGACCAACAGCTTAACGTGCTTTCCGAGGCACGAAGGGGACTTGGTATGAAAAGATGGTCACCCATCCACGGACCAACCGCGGCAAGCGTAGATTAACCTGATTGATCGACCCGTGCAGCTGTTATTACTTAGCTACAAGCCCTTAAAAATTGAATTGAAGAGTGTGTACAACAAATAATAAAAAAAAAGTTAAAAATTTAAGAAACATGTTTTTGCTCGGTCTAAATAATGGAAAATATTGTACGGTGGTACGGAACCTGGACTTGCACACTTGGCCGCTTTTTTCTCCTCTATAATTCTTTCCTGCTGTTAATTGTATTAATTTATGACCACACTGGGTGGCAGTTGATTGTTAAGTGGCTCTTAAAATAGAACATTTAAATTTAGATGTGCATCGCATATATCATGTGACGTGTATGAGCAATGACTTGGAAAATACTCGTGACTTAGTTGCTACTTTTATGAGTCAGACTAGATTTTCAGGATGATGTTCAGAAGCTCTCTTACCACTAACTGAAGCAATCAAAGCCACTAAAAAATCCACTAGCTTTTAAGCCCAATCAAGCTATTTTTAAAACCAATATTTATTCGCTAAAAGGAAAGTCTAAACCACCAGATCTAGTGGAAAATCCATTGAGTTGATAACACTGTTCAAGAGTTGTAAATCACTTGAGTAAAAGTTTTCATTCGAAATGGCGTACAAGTTACTTCAACATATTTTTGTAGACCTTTAGTTTTTGCGTTATTATCGACAGTACTTTTCAATAATTTGTCATGATTTCCAAATATTAATAGAGATTTGTACTGATTTTAAATATAAAATTAAAAGTATATGAATTGCCTCAAATGATTTTTGTATCAGGGTAATCATGAAGTTTAAAAGTATCTCATTTGATGGAACGGAATGGAAACATAATGTTTGGAGCGTCGCTTAGCTTCTAAGTTGACCATTTTCTATTTTGTTAAGTACTTGGTACTTATTGAAAAACCTACACTGTCCTCCCATTTCTAGAAACACTGTTATATGAAAGTATTGTAAAAGCCAATTATTTTTAAAAGAGTAACCGTGGAGTTTCTTGCCGGCTCTTCTCCATAGGAAACGACCAATTGGAACCGTGCACCTAGCTTCTGCCGTTTCATAAGTGCCCATGTAGGTTTATGTGAAATAAAATATTTTGATTTTGATTTTGAGTTAGATCAATTCGAACCTCGAAACTTTAAGGTTGTCTTCAAGAAGTGGAAAGTCTCTAACGTTATTATATTGAGTACTTAATTAAGCTTGTTAAATATCGCTCAAAGTATACCAAGTTTGTTTGTGTGCAAGAATATAAATACTGAAATATTAGTACTGAAATGGTGTATAAACTGTATCTATTATAGTATTGGGAACCTAAGTCATAAAAAAATTATGACTCCAATTTTTGACTTATTCATACTACCTGGTACTACTTACTAGGCCTGCTACCAACCTTGCTGAAAGGCTTTTATTTTTAGTATGGTGTGAGCTGTTATTCTTATGTAGCTGGTGATCATCATCATCATTTCAGTCGAAAGACATCCACTGCTGGACATAAGCTTCCCCCAAGCACCGCCACTTCGACCGGTTCTGTGCTTCTCGCATCCAACATCTCGATTCCTGCGGCGTTCACCAAGTCATCGTTCCACCTTGTGGGAGGCCTTCCAACGCTACGTCTTCCGATCGCACTCCAAACTGGTGATACCGTGGTGGCATCTACATCGCCACATGCGAACCACGCATCAAAGACTTGACGTCACACAAAAAAAATAAAAAAAAAATAAAAACCGTTGGGCAGTTGCCCGCCAGACACAACACCCGTCTGGTCGCTGGATCCTCCCTTTTCTATAGAAGATGAGTGAACTTTACACCCTGTTCCTCATACCTCTAAAATACCATTAGAGATTAGGTAAAAAATTCAGAGGCAAAAGTAGATACCTATTTCTGAAACCCCTGATGTAATTTCTAAAATTGCTCTCCTGAACAAAATACAAGCAGGTAACGGAATTTGGTTTCCTTGTTTACAACACAATAATGTGTGTTGACGTGTATCACTGTCTACACTGTCTACCTCACTGACTTGTATCCCTGTGGTGAAGGCTGCATGTCGGATGTATGTTGGAAACCCGCTCAATTGGTAATTGATTTGTAACATGACAGGTGATGTACTGTGTTCGTCTGTAAATCGCTGTTTATATCCACATGTACTTTTTGTTTTAGTACAGGTACTATTTATTGTACTGTATGTTACTGTCGCAGCTGAGACGTGGACATTACGAGAACTGGAAAAGAAAAAAGTAGATGCTCTAGAAATGTGGTGCTGGAGAAGAATGCTTGGAGTATCATGGATAGAATTCCGCACAAATGTCTCCATACTCCAAGAACTCGGCATCAAACAGCGTTTATCAGCACTAGTACAGTCTCGAATACTTAAGTTTTTTGGTCATGTCTCCAGGCGGAATAATGACTCCATAGAGCGTCTAGTGGTGCAGGGCAGAGTGGAAGGTATAGGCCACGCGGGAGGTCACCAATAAGGTGGACGGATCAAATAAAATCTGCGGTTGGAGGCCCTGTTAATGAATGCGCCAGACTGTCATGTAACAGAACCAGATGGAGGGAGATCGTGAGGCGGGCAACGACTACACCTGCGATTAGACACAGTTCATTGTGACCACGACCGCTCTGTCAAAAGCGATACGAAGAAGAAGTGTTACTGTCTCATTGATCTAATGGTCAAATTTTACTTAGATATTAAGTTCTGTTTACGTTTAGTTTTTATTATTTTTTATTTCTGCTTGAGTGATAGTTCTCGATGTATTTGGTTGGTAGGTATATTAGCATATGCTAGGTGACATATAGCAAATAATTTGTAATTAAAATTATGTTTTGTGTTGCGTAATGTAAATTATTTTGCATACTATTGTTTAGAATCAATAATTTTTTTTCTAACTGAACAGACAGCTGTGCTGCTGGGGAGTTTGTTGCGCCACTTCTTCTTCCCAGCTAAAGCATTAAGAAGTGGTGAGGGGTGGGCGTTTTGGGAGACTGTCTTATGTAATTTTGACGTTCGAAAAGTACTGATTCTCAGTTTGAATAAATGACGTTAATTTCTTAAAAATTTTGTTTGCAAATCCGACTACTGAGTGTATTCGATCGCTGAGTCAGTTTTGTACCCAGTTAATGGCATGGATTGTCCCAATTGCCAGGAAGTAAAAAAAAAGTATACTTAAATGGCGAAGTGTGCCCTATAGGGTAATAGAGCCTACGCCTTGGCATAACACAGACGTGAAGGTATATCATATGTATTTGTATTCGTGTGACTTCACCTTAAAGGGCTTAAATGCATCGAAGAGTAAACTAATATAAACGAAGCCTACCCACACTCTACAATTATCTCAATTGTGTTTCGACTAGGCCTGCCCAGAAACAAAAGATTTATTATAAAAGTGGGTAGTTGATACTTACATTAATTTAGTCATTTCCTATCCTGATTAATGTACCTTGGCGACCGAGCTCTGCTCTGGTGAAAATAGAGAATGCTCATTTAATAGTATAGGATAGTTCATGCTAATTCCATGCTGCCATGTCATTATTCTAATGTCATTATTCTCATGTCATTATTCATTATCTTGTTCTAAACTTTGGGCGACCGAGCTCTGCTCGGATGAAAATACGGAGAAAACGAATTTTCTCAGATATGAGACCCAGCTGAATCGTTTTTTGCCCCCGTAAACCCCTTTAATGCAACTTTCATTGAAATCGTTAGAGCCGTTTTCGAGAACATGATTAGAAATATATACAAATATTGCTCGTTTAACAGAATAGGATAAACGAATGAATCTCATTATTATTTCTGCTTTCTAAAATTATCCCGATATAAATTAAAAATTCAGAAGTTTATATAAGTTCATTACTTATTTGATTAAGTAACTTTCAGATCGTCCTTGCGAGTAATTCGCTTTCAGGCGTTTTCTCATAAATTAAATATTTTATGTATTCTGGTAAAACATAAAAGTTTGTGTCTTCAATATTTGGTAGCTTTACTCCAAAGTTATTGAAATAAACTGCCATCGTAAATACTGATAAAGGTAGGTGTAAAAGTGTCAATTTTACGACATAAAACATTTGCGGTTCCGTTAATATAGCTATAAATGCTATAATACAAGGTATAATATTGAAATGGAAATTTTTGAGACAAAAAAAGGAACAAGAAATGGGATCTATTTTTTGTAGATATGAAAAAAATCTCCCAAAAGTACATAAAGGTATACAGGCTGACTTGTAATCATTGGCAATCTCTCAGTGCTTATTTTTTTGCTTTTTCGGTGCAAGACCATTAGTTTTTTTTATTTTTTATTTCTCCCCCTGAAAGATTGCTAAAGCACTGAAATTCAGCCTGTGTATCTCATAACTAACGTGACCATACGTCCCGCGTTTAAGCTATGTGTCCCGCTGTCCCCAAGATACGTAAAAAGGTTCCACACAACAAAATTGTAGCAGGAACATGCAAGCGTTGTCGCCCGGCCGTATTCAGAATATTGTTACTAAAAATCGTTGACAAGTACATAGGTACTTAATCGCAACAATACTAATTTTCCTATAATAATTAAGTACCAACATGTTATATCTACCTGGCAGTACCACTTTAGTCGAAAGAGTGTCCACTTATGAATAAAATATGGATAATACAAGTAGGAGTTTAGTTAGTACAATTATTCTTTCTTCTTTCTTTCTTCTTTCTTTCTTCTTTCTTTCTTCTTTCTTTCTTCTTTCTTTCTTCTTTCTTTCTTTCTTCTTTCTTTCTTCTTTCTTTCTTCTTTCTTTCTTTCTTCTTTCTTTCTTTCTTCTTTCTTTCTTCTTATTTCTTTCTTCTTTCTTTCTTCCTTTATTCTTCTTTCTTCCTTCTTTCTTTCTTCTTTCTTTCTTTTTTCTTTCTTTGTAGTGTTAAGAGGCTCTGGGTATACGAAATTTTGCCAATTTCACAGATTTATGTGATTTTGCAGACGTTATTTTACAGTTATTTTTACGGCTTTGACGGAAAAAATAAATGGTCACGTTATTCATAGCAGGTATAGTTAGTGCCCTAAGCCAGAACTTCTAAAGGCTATGATTCTACTTGAACTCAGCTCTATAAAAGAGATGGTCACCTTTTTTTTTGGGTGAGAAATTATCAAATAACTTCTCCCGCTCTGGGCGGAGCAGGAGGGCGTGTCAGACTTTTACTGACTAAAACCCACCCATGTTCCTTCAGTTGCCTGTATTGCCAGGAGCCACAGTAACCCTTTCGGACAAACTCGCAGTTTAATAGTCACCTCACCTCACCTTTGACGGATACATTCTCCCTATTATTATGATTCACCTTCTCTCATCTCTCTCCATAAATAAAAAAAACGTGTGGCACTCGGGGACTGCCGCGGTATAGCTATTGCATAGCATTTGTAACCTCCATACTTCCTATTTGTCAACGCTACACTTGGGATGATGACGGATGATGACATAAAACAAAAATTACGTTCCCATGACAACGTAACGTAACTATATCGTAACATGGGAACGTAATTTTTGTTTTATGTCATCATCCGTCATTACATGGTGGGCGGAGTGGGGGTGTTAGGTTTTTTTCGTTACGGAATTTCTTGATTCGGTCGCCGCGCTCAAAACCCCCCGATAAAAGCTATGCAATAGCTTAATAAATGTAGTCTTAACAGAACTTGAAAACTACGCAGAACATAAAGATGTTACAATACTGAAACAACCATAAAATTGCCTTAAGCATAATAAGTTGTAACTTACAAACTTATGATTTATACCAACTAAAAAGCTAAACACTATGATAAATGTTTTACTTCATAAGTAAGTAATACAGCACATGTATGTGAAAGTAAAATGTACTAAGTATAAATAATGTTTAAGAATAAACGCTGTTTTAGTTTTATAGTTTATAACTAACTAGCTTCCGCCAGCGGCTTCGCCCGCCTGATATCTTTATAAATTATAGCCTATGTTACTCAGTGCTAATATAGCATTCTACTGGTGAAAGAATTTTTTAAATCGGTCCAGTAGTTTTTGAGTTTATTCATTACAAACAAAAATACAAATCTTTTTTCTTTATAACATTGAGGCAAAAGTGTAAATTTTGCCTTTACATTTGGACAGCTAAAGTCAATAGTTTTATGAAGGCAACCTGTGGCATTGAGCTCGTTGGTAGTAAAATATTTTATTTTGAGATTGTATTACTTATTTCATCGCCTCAAAGTATGAAATTGTATGGCCTATGTCTCTGTCTCTCAATCGCTTTGTATAATTCAGTAATATTTATTTATCGTGGATCTAAAGTATTCGAATCCCTGCGTACTGTTTTGTTCCAATTTAATTTTCAGGTCACAGTTTTACGAAACCTTATTTTCTAAATAAAAACCAAACGATCGGTTTCGAAAGCAATGTACACGTTGCTCCGCACGTTCTTGAGATAAATGTTCCTTAAAATTTATGAGATTTCATGTTTTAAAGAAATCTCAGCGCAGACAAACAAAAAGTCGGGGCCACTTGACCGGATCGCTCGTCTCCACTGTTGTTAGGGGCGTCCTAAGGCCATAAAAAACAAAGCACTTTGGACCGCAGCCAGCCATCTCCCGCTTCTGAATCAACCTCATTGAAAAGAAGCGTTTAAAGCTAAAGTAAGAGCACTTGAATTCATTTCGTGAAAATGTTTTAAATCTCCTCCTTTGTGAAATATTCAGATTCGGATGAGTTTTAAAATAAAACTTTGTTATAGAATTTAATTAATTATGCGCGCAAAAATTAAGGAGTTCGTTAATATTCGAAATTGCTGTACCTACTGTAACTTGTTTTGGACTTTTTTTGCGTTTCCACTCGTTGGCGAAGATCTTTTGAATAGTGAATACCTAATAAAAGCAAAATTTTCACGTCATCAATGATGAAAAATTTATAAATGCAACACAAGCTTTTCCCTTAAAAGAAATACAAAAGGGGAATGGAATCGATAAATAAAATTTCACACAGTTCAAAAAAGGAGTTGTCCAATCGGCGACGTTTCGAGCCACCCGGCCGAGACGTTCGTAAGCAATAAACAATCTCCCGTATCCTCCATCTGTGTGGTTCCGCATCGCGACCACATTGTTGGGTAGTTTTTAGGTCGACACGGTCGTTGAACGACCCCCACGACCATGGATTCCTTCACATGCGACAAATCTATCCACATTCTTATATCTGAAAATAGCACGATTATGGACCACCGATAAGGGAAGGATCCCGGTCAAGTGGCATTCCTTTTTTGTGCTAAAAGCTTCGGTGTGGAAATAATAATGGAAGCGCACAGATGCAATTCACGTTCCATCTTCAAAATAATTCAACACAGACTTTCTACATTCCGTCACTCGTTCCTACACAAAGATTTATTTAAAAAGGTTGCAAACTTGCAAGCCGCGAGGAATTTCATAGAGGTTTTAATTTTATTTAAAGCCGAGCATAGTGGAGGTGGCTGAGATTGCCTGGTTCTACCAGATACCTGTGCTTAAAATAGAAATACGGCCGCGGGGATAAAGAGCTGTACATTTCATAGTCAACCTTAACTTATTCAATTGTAGCCTTTGTATAAAATTAAAACAGTTTTCTCTCACATAAAATTCTTATTATTCTTAAGTGGAAATAAATCATGAGTAACCGTGTTAGAAATAATTAAGCAATTAAGTACTCGTACGCAAGAAAAGACACAATCAAGCCTTTCTTTAACGGGATTTGCAGTGAGCCGATGCAACTCAATGCTATCTCCGATTACAAAATGATCCACATCTCAAGATGCACTTGAAACACGATCAGTTCCACCACCGTAATATTCTCAGACAGTACTTGTTTCAATCGAAGTAGGGTGTAAGAATAATGAATTTCAATGCTTATCCGTGCGTGTATGATTGAATATGGATTAATGAGGATTGAATACGAGGAAGCAAAACAAAGGCCCTCGGCATAGATGCACATAATTCATGGTGTAAATTGTTCGGGCACAGTGGTGACGCGACAAGATATTTAGTGATGGTATTTCTTATGACGACATACGAGGCATTATAATGGCGCAGTCACTGCTCAGCGTGTGCGAGGGGTTGGTGACCGCACGATGTCGCATCGCCCACACTTATTAGAGATGCAGTGTAATTGTTACGATGAACCGCGCACTACCACAATGTGCGACGGTCTCGTGGAGAGAAAAAAGCTTAGCTTCAGGGGGCGACGACTCCGAAATTCGACTTCCCTGTAGAGTCCCTCCAGAGAGAAGGAACAATGACGATCGCTCCTGAGACTCGCTATACGTCACGCACGCCATTGTTCGAGCCGTCTTTTGTTTTTTTCTTTGTTATGCAATTTGGCGGTCGGTGGGGTAGCTAAGAGCAAAATAGGCGTGAAGCTGGTGCATATATTAGGAACAGTAAATTACTCTATTCAACTTATTAATTGACTTAACGGTAAATATATGTCTGTGGGCGCACAGAAAATGAGCACTACCCACTATACATTTTATATATTTTAACAGCCTAATTAATACTCTACAGCTGTCCGCTCTTCTCCCATGTCGAAATTAAAGAGACATTTTAGTAAATCTCAGGCCAAAGTATACACAAATCTAAATATAATTCGACACTGAAGTAACGTTCACTTCCTGACAATTTTAAATGCATAATGCATATGTAATGGCAGGTTACAAAGTCACAACAACTTAAAGAACTTGACTAAATATGTCACAACAAGAGCACGACAATAGGAAACTATTACGGTACAATTGTATGGCGTATCTTCAATCAACATGGGAGCTTCTCCCTTGGCGCTTACCCCGCGACACTTCACACAAAAGGTTAAATAAGTCGGAACGAGTACTCAACTTTATAAAAACTCGAGCACGCGACCAGCCCCGAACTTTGAGCAGGTATATTACAGAACACAATAGCTCTATAGAAACACAAATGTCGCTTACTTCCTTCCCGAACTGCGACGAGTAAAATTATGTTTTCAAATATTTATGCGAGCTCTTTCATTGAAGTAAACAAGTAAGCAAGTAAGCTAACTTGGTAAATTGCTTCGCGTTCGTAGTTTAAGTTTTATTCCAATGGAGTTGGTTATTTAGAAGGGCTGAATTTTCTTTGGTATGCCGAGTTATTTATTACTGACGCTTTTTGCTGGGATAAATTGAGTTTCACCATTAATATCGAACCAGGAACACCGTACAGAAACACGTTAAGTTAAATGAAGTACCTAGCTTTAATGTACGAAGTCGTTCCTACATGCTGGTGGAATGTAAGCTTCTACTTTAGTCTGTACTTGTTGTTATATTCTGAAGTAATTAAATAATTCCGAATATAAATAAACAAATCTATTAAAAAAAATGTTTGAATGGTTAATAATAATAAAAAAAAACTTTTTACAAAAAAAAATAACCGACTTAAAAAAAACACTACAAAGTGAAAAATAACTTTAATTTCGGAAGTCGGTGTCTTTGGTTTTGAATTTTCGTTCTTTGTCACCGACTTCCGAAAATAAAGCTATTTTTCACTTTGTAGTGTTTTTTTTTGAAGTCAGTTGTTTTATTTTTTTGTAAAAAGTTTTTATTTTTCACTTTTTAGCTGTGATAACCTGCCCCACACAAATTCGAATACCATTACCTGCTATGTAAATAACAGTGAGAGGAAGTTATCATATCATCCACATACTAAGTGAGAAAAAATACGTATTATTGAAGTTAACTCAAAAACTACCGAAGCAAAGTTAATAAAATTTATATGGGACCACCTCTGAAGTATGATCTACCAAACAAAAAAAAACCATCAAAATCAATTCATAATTGACGGAGTAATCGCGTAACAAACATACAAAAAAAAAAAGAAATAAAAAACATACAGTCGAATTAAGAACCTCCTCCTTTTGGAAGTTGGTTAAAAATAGACGGCAATTTGACACTTCCCGTGACCCAAGGGCTGGCTTTTACCTTGGCCATAGGCTAATCATTTCCATACAACATGGCAATACGGCCAGTCTCTTGGGTACATTACCAGTTGACAGCGATGCGGATTAAATTTTCGATGCTATATTTTAGTTTGTAAATAGTTTTAGTTAAGTTAGCATATAATTTTGTTATTTTTATCAATTAATTACCTAGTTATAAGTTGTTACTTGCTTATTTATACAGGGTGGCAGGGATATCGACGCAAAGACTGTTACCATGGATTCAGTACATGATTCTGAAACCCTTGCGTTGAAATTTTTCGTCGGTTATTTTAAAAAAACATCTGCTGTTCCATACATTTTGACTGCGTAGGTATTACAGTTTTCTATGAAACAGCAGATTTTTTTTATAACTGACGAAAATATTCAACGCAGTGGGTTTCAGAATCATGTACTGAATCCATGGTAACAGTTTTCGCGTCGATGTCCCTGCCGCCCTGTATTATCTTAGTAATATTCTACTGCAAAAAATGATTTTTTTTTAAAGTTTACGAAGGTTTTTCAAAAGATGACTAAAGACAAGAAAGAAGTAGGAAAATACGTTTATTTGCGCCTGTCATGACGCATAAAAGAAAAACCAAATACAGAAACATGCCCAAATCAGTTTTATATTCAGATATAAGTTCAATTTTAACCAATCAATCTGCCTAGCCTTTTCCCAACTATGGGTCGGCTTCCAGTCTAACCGGATGCAGCTGAATACCAGTATTTTACATGGAGCGACTGCCTATCTGACCTCCACAACTCAGTAACTGGGTAATACGATACCCCTTGGTAAGACTGGTTGTCAGACTCTCGGGCTTCTGACGACCCGTAACGACTGTCAAAGATCCACGAATGACAGCCGAGACCAACAGCTTAACGTGCTTTCCGAGGTACAGAGGAGTCTCGGTATGTAAAGATGGTCACCTATCCACAGACCAACCCCGGCAAGCGTAGCTTTACGACCCGTGCGGCTGTTATTAACTTATTACTTAGCCACGAGCTCCTCTTATAAGTTCAATTTTAACCGTATCCGTATATTAGATCCCTCTATATAAGCCTTCTATTCATAACCACAAGCACTTTCCTGTCAACTGATACAATTTCCGCTTGCAAAAAAGTTAGTTACACATTTTTCTTTCTCGACAGCAGGTGGTAACACAATTACCGCTGTAGAAATAACTCACTACAATAAAAGCAAATAATTTTAGAACTGAAACTAGGTAAAAATACTGGAGAAGAATTTACACTTATTTTCTTTGTGTTAAGTGGCGATTTTGGTAGATGACTTTCTTAAGGCTCCTGCAAACAGACGCGACGACGCGCGACGATGCGACGCGATTCTGATAGAACAATTTCCATGAAGTTTTCATATATTTTTTTCTATTAGTCACGTTGTGCTGTTGCGTCACGCCTGTCGGTGGAAGCCTAATGTGTTTATGAGCTTACCTCAGTTTTCAAAATATTTTATTAAAACTCTTAGTTAAAAGTTCTGTAGCGGTTGCACCCCCACATGCGAACTACGCATCATAGACATGACGTCACACAAATCCTGCATCGCGCAGTTAGAGTTTACCGAGCGATCGACATACATACAAGATTTCAACTTCAAAACCGATGGGCAGTTGCCCGCCAGACACAACACCCGTCTGGTCGGAGGGTCCTCCCTTTTTTATGGTGGATGAGTGAACTTTACACCCTGTTCCTCTTATCACTAAAGTTCCAAAAAGGTATAGTAGTAACACTTCACCAAAACAGACTTTCACAAAAAGATCAATGTTGTCCTGCATCTGTTTGGACTGTTGTGAAGTTTGTCTTATAACTTCAGATTGGTGTACTAACACTACTCTTAGGTTATAATTATTAATTTATTTATTTATTTAAATAACATGGGAGACTTACAGCTAAAACAAACAGATCAAGGACAGTACATTAGTCTGAAAGCCAATTACAGGTCTACACTTATAAAATACAGAAAAAAAAGTAAATTCAAAGGACATTCACAACAAGTTACTATATACTACAGCATAATTACTATGTTGCTCGCACTGCATAGCAACCATCATAACAAAATTTACTATATGAAAAAGTTACGGCTTAAGCACTTCCTGGCTGACGACACACTAGTTATAAACGGATCTGTATCGTACTGTTTACAAAGCCTGTTTAAATTTCTGCTAGCACGCACAATGTACGAATTTTGCCTATAATTGGTTGAAGCAAATGGCACGCGCAAAGGTGGATTGTATCGCTTGGACTTCATGGGAATGCTGAAAAAATTTTGTCAAAATATCGGAACAGTTTATAGTATTGTTAAAAATTTTCAACAAACACACACAGTCAGTAATCTCACGGCGGTTGAGTAAAGGTAATATATTAATTTTTTTACATAGCTTATGGTAGTTTTCCGAATGGTACGGTACTTTTTGATGATAACATAGATACCTTATGAACCTTTTCTGGATGCTCTCAATGCGGTTAATATATTTGTGGTAACATGGGTTCCATATTTCCGACACGTATTCCAAGTGGCTTCTGACAAAAGTGCAGTATAGAATTTTTAGAGTTTTGGCTTGAGTGAATAAGTGTTATAAGAGTGTTATAAGACAAGAACTGTGGCATAGATAGGTATATCATCATTATTCCTCAAAAAACTATAACGCATTTACCTAAATCTGATACCAAACCCATAACATCTGGTAAGAAACCGCAACTCAATCAGGAGACTAATGTTCTTCCTCACCATAACAAATATTATTAATTAATATTATAAATGCGAAAGTGAGTTTCTTTGTTTGTTACGCTTTCACGCTAAAACGGCTGAACAGATTTGGATGAAATTTGGCACTTAAGACCATTACCTAGGTTAGGACATAGGCTACTTTTATCCCAATATTTCCACGGGATCGAGAATTATGCGGGTGAAAACGCGGGACGCAGCTAGTATTTTATAAAATAACGAGCAATTTAAAAAGCTATTTCAAGTAAAGAATGTTTAATAACACCCGTTCGGGACTTTTTTTAAAGAATAAAATATAAAATTCCGAGAACACGTCTCGGCATTATTTTCTCCTGTAGAAAACGAAGCCTTCTACGTGCTTTAATAATTGCTAGCAAACTGCTCAAATTTGGGGAAGGCGACAGTTGGCAAGCGGACATCGTTAACCCTTCTTACGACATTCAATAACTTGCTAACTTTATGATAAAAAGTTTAATGTAGCATATATTTAAATGGCACATAAATATTGCATAACGTTATACTATTGTATGACTAATAAAGTAATAAATGAAATTATATGGACGCATGACTAAGATGAAATGAATTCGAAGCTTCCAACTCATTTAAATTAAACTATAACGGAAAATTAACATTTTAATGGCAACTCTTAGTGATTCGGGCTATTGTTGTTACAAATTAGTGGTAATTTTTTACGTTCGCAACACCGATCCGCTAGGGTTAAACACCTCGTTTTTTTGGTACAGAACAATTAAAAAGTAAAAACAAAAGTCGAATTCAAATTATTTATGCTCTACATAACAAGTGACATTCGGGCTTGCAGTTTAAAATAATAAAATGGCGTCGTTTAGATAACAATGGTAAGCCACGGAATGCAGCCATGTCGCATTCGTAATTGTACCAATTAGCTGAACTGTCTACGTTAATTTATAAACTGGAATGAACTTAGAATGACTGGGAGAAAAAACATTAGCCCTTAGGGATCCTACATGTTTACTGTGTTTAGTTAAGTTAGTAATTAAGAAAAAGAATAAGAATAATTTATTGATCCATTGGTTACAAAATAAATTTAATAAAATAATGATATTGTATGATAACTAGAATATTTAACATAATATTAAAACAGTGGTCCCCAAACTAGGCAGCGCCTGCATCTGGGGAACCTGAGTTGCGTTATCTTAAATTAATTTCAGGATGTTTGAAAATGGACAAAATAGTTAATTAATTAATTTATTTATTTTTATTTTGAAGTTCTCTACCCATAGGTACTAGGAACTATCAAAATAAAAATAAATTTAACAAAATAAAATAATTCTAAATAATGTTATAGTGTGTGTGTGAGTGTGTGTGTGTGCGTGTGGTGGTGAGTTGACGGTGTGGGTTTTGTGTGAATGACTTTCTTGTATATTTTGGTGTTAACTCACTATATCCTCAGTGTCGTTTGATTAAACAACGAAACTTTTTATTAGCAAACTCACCAAGTTGGTAGACACACATCTGTCATCTTACTATATCCAAGAGTTTCCTAAAAATATGAAGAAGCGAAACGAAAATTAGCCTCAAGGAAGTAGGTAATACAATTTTCTCAAAAAGAAATCTGCTTGATTTTCGTCACTGTCAGCATAGGACACTTCGTTAGAATCGTCAAATAGTTACTTTTATCATTTGGATTCTGATTTAATAAACTGATTCAATATTGAATGGATTCGCGAAATTTCGTTTCGCTTTAATCATAAATTCGTTACTGCTCGGTCCCAAAATTGGTAAAAAAAACTTGATGCGAATTTTCAATTAAAATCGGATAGCAAAATCTTTTATCCGTTTACCATATGCAACGAGATATGTGGGATTATCTCTATTTCGCAAATACTTTAGAGTGCATTTTGATACATTTTTTGGTTGAAACTGATTCGAGTCCATTACAATTTTTACTACTTTCCTCTATTTTGGATTTACTCAAACAACGCCATTAGTAAAACACACGATTTTGATCCTGTCAAAAACTGTCTCTGCATATCGCTAACCCCGGCGAATAAAATCATAAAAACCAAATTTTACAGGAAAAATTAAAAACAGTTTTTGTGAATATCTTATTAACTAATTAATATACATAGCGGAATTGTTCAAATACCAAAAGACAAGTGTTTTTTGTTTTTACATTCATCACATTACACTTTATAATCTCGTAACTTCTGAAATAACCGTAGGAAATGAATGAAAAAAATTTACAGAGGATCGGACCTCTAAATATCGAACATGCAATAAAGTTAAAACTATCGTAATAACACATTACCATTTTATCGCCGGGGACAGCGATATGCTACACCACATAACTCAAAGCCCAGACAAATCATGTCTGACATCATACTAACCAGTCGCTATTCAAATAACAATCATGAACGCGGCCAGCTGAATGCAACTAACGTTCATCCACATATTCAACCTTAATCAACGTCCCACTTCCTTCATGAAGTTCGAAACCCTAATTGTCCCCTTTGTTTATTCAGAAGTAATGTGATACGTCATTGGGTCCCCGCCGGATACGTTATGCGTTAATGTCAATAAAAGTTGCCCAAATAATGCCCAGACACACTTACTAACGACTGAGTCATTGCAATGAACGCGCCTGTGACGTGTGAAATGTCACGCCAGTGTGATTGTTCAGTAGATCCGATTTGATGAACGGATGTGTAATTTCTTGGGAGGAAGCTGAAGTACGTATAAATGTACACGGAAGCGAAGATTTTTATGTACTTGATATTATGTTTCTTGAAAATTTAGTTTAATATCTATTTCCGCTTTAGGGAAAACGGTTTTCAAGCTTTGTTTGCTTTGCCACCCAAGACTCATATTGCGGGTCGCAGTGAGTTGAATTGTTTTTTCTTACTTCTGCTTTCTTCGACAAGTAATATGAATGTGGTGTGTTATGTATGAATGAAATATGTGTGTGATGTGTTGATGTGTGTGTGTGTATGTATTTTTATATGTATTTATTTTTGCTTATATTTATATATAATTGGGAGTATATATATATTTATGTATATCTTTATATTTAAATAAATACTTATTCTTCAATTCTCGCTTTTGCACCTACCACTGTTTGTCTCTGCATCACCCAAAGGTTGACTGGTAGAAAAAGCCTTTGGCATAAAGTCCGCCTCTGTACATTTGTGTGCTTGAAGTATTAAATAAATAAATAATATATCTTTTCTTAGAAATATGCCTTATAAATAGCAATAATACACACACTAACTATGGAACCTCAAAAACTAGAATCAATTTAATTTTTTTGTTACTTTTGACGTCCAAAAGTGCCTTACAAGGGCCTATTTGAAATAAATAATTTGATTTTAACTATCAAACAGCAGTACACTTAGTAGAAGAGCGTTCACTATCTTAACTGCCGGTCAAAAATCAAGAGAGGAATATAAAATGTTATGCATTACGTTCAAAATCCAACTTCAAAATTCAAACTACCACAAGTTTTAAAGCTTTCAGCCCAGAACAAAGATTTCCGTCGTTTAAAACCGAGATAATGTAATTTAAAACTCTACTTACTGAAGACTATGAAGAACGAACGAACTGAATTTAAGAAGATGACTGTTTTTAAACGCCCGGATAGTTAAATTGTTTGCAGATGAGTTTCATTTAACTAGTAAGACTTCCAAATTAGAGAATGTCTATTGATGTTCCAAATAGAACACTAATTACAAAGCTTGTTTTACTAAGAACACTTAAGCTGAGTTCTACGTAAACAATCGTTAACAACTACACCGTCAAATTTGGTTTACCATTCGGCGTTTTTATAGGTGCTTAGCAAGCATATCTTGCAGTAGGTACTGTTAAACTTTCAGGAACTTGCCTCCCCCAGGATGTTCGTAATTGCGGTGTCTCGTTGAAACGCCGTAAACAACCGGTTGATGACACATTAAGCACGCCTCAGTTTTACTTAAAAACATATAAAATTTTATGAGTACTAATGAAGTAAATAAGTTTTTATTAGACGCTGTGGCTGAAGAGAGTGTAGGAGTAAAATATAAATTGAAAGCAGCAGCAAGTATTTTTTTTATGGTCATTGATCAGTTGTTTTTAATAATGTTTGACTGACATTTATGACGCTGAGTCATCACTATCAATAATTGAAAGTTATTGACTCTTACAAGGTATTATGAAATTCCGATCATATTAACTTTACTTATCCTATAAAGTACGAATGATTTTGCTTACAACACATAACATAACATCACGCCCGTATTCCCCGAAGGATTAGGCAGAGATGTACACCCACATTGCGCCAGTCATGTTTAAGTCCCATGTAATAGAGGGCGAGCCTATTACCATCAACCGGGAACAAATCCAGACTCCGGGCTGCTACCTGCCACTGAGAAATTCCAGATGGAAAAACCCAATAACTCTCTGCCCGACCCGGGAATCGAACCCAGGACCTCATGCTCTGCAGTAGCGCTTGCGACCACTAGACCAACAAGTAAGCAACTCATTATTCTAGTGCATCAATAGCTGATACCAGGATATTGATATCTAAAACCTTTAAACGAGCAATTATTTTATATATAGGTACAAACTGAATCTCGGAAACGGCTTCAACGATTTTCATGAAATTTAGTATGCAGGGGTTTCGGGTGCGGTAAATCGATCTAGTTAGGTTTCATTTATAGAAATCGGCGTTCAAAAAAAAACCGAGCGAAGTTCCATCCAGCCGAGCGGTCATCCAGATTTTCAGGATAATATAAGGTTTAGTCATGTGTAAGCTAAAGCAACCCTTATAAAAAGCCAACATTTACATAAATAGTCAATTCAAATTAAAACACTATTAGAAATACACAAGAGACCAAGGACAAATAACTACTACTTAAGTACCGTTTTAATTCTAGCAACAGAAACACGATCAATGTTACTGTAATTACTCAACGATTACAAGCAGCCGTTACTTCACTAACAAAAACTGAATGAATGAAGCTGAAACCTAGTTTTTGCGGCGCCACTGGTTTTTTTCAAGGCGGTGGTAAAGGTATCTGTGTTACATTACAGACTTTCACGTTTACTATAAAAATTATCAAATGGTTTTTATTGTACCAATTTAAATTTCTCTTTTTTTATTTTACAGTATTTATCATCTTTGCGTGTATCTTCAGTTTCTGTATACATCCATATTGTTATCTCTCTAACGAATATTACAAAAAAATTGTCTCTCCAAATATACATCACGTCTTTACGATAAAATTCTAGTAACTATCTATTGTTTGTGACAAAACTATAAATCCGAATTTTGCGTCCAATGTGTTATGTTCTCGTGAGTGCATTCCGCACTAAATGCAAAATGGCGTTAATTTGTAAAATTTGAACACTTGTTTTATTCACTGCTGTATTTCAAGCGTGAACAGCGTAGTTAATATATTTAATGATGATATACGGTTTTTCATACAAATGTATTTCATTTTGATTTATGAACTATTATTTTCAGCATGACTCAGGCAGTAATTTTTGTCATGTGAATATTCTGAACAAAGCGCTTCCATAACTTATAATAATTGCATCTTCTTTTGCATCGTTCATTTGAATAAGTTTTATATAATGGTTAGTTTTGTTCCGGAACGTAGAATCACATAGACTGATAAGTGCATCTATATTCTTGTTTCTATACTTTTTTTCAGTCTCTAAACAATGCAATCCTTAATTCACATAAAAATGCAAGGGAATGAAAACAAAAGAGTATGATGAGCCTTTTTTCGGTTACAGAGAAAAGTTATAATTTCATTGCGAAAGGGGTCTCAGTCAACGAGTTATGCTACGAGCAATTGAACACATTAATTTTAATACAAGACAAAGACAAGTGGGCCCCATTAATATTTATGAAGGCTGACAACCCTCTTATCACGGCTGCGACTAACCTTCATTGTTGTAAGACTAATTACCTTTAGCTAACAAAACGAATTCTGACTTGATTGAAAAGGGAAGCAGCTTTCCAACTGTCACTCTACCGTTATTTGAAACTTTTTGACGCAAGGTTCTATAATCGGTCCGCTGATGCTTTTAAAGTTTTACCAAGATTTATCTTCATGATTTAATGAACCGCTTTGCACTAATTACATCGTTTAAAGAAAAAATACAAGAAAGATAAACGTTTTCTTCATAATAGTACTGAGAAAAAATAGAATGTAGGAAGCCATTACCAAGTTAGTTTCAACATAAATGGTCATCAAACGCAGACTCAACGATCGTATTTCAAGTGAGCTAACTCATAAGAGTAACGACTTTATCGCATCATCAAATGACTCGTCCAAGTTACAACCCTTTCAACGTAACCTACTTACAGACTACATAAGTACTTATGACCACTCGAGGAAACTTCTGGAAACCTGCTGGAAACGGTGGGTCATTACCCGAGCATTAAGCATCGGGGTAAGCCGGGTCGAGTGGCTATCAGTTGGCATGCGGCCAAAGTAGCATTCATTCGATGACGTCACAGTCGTAAAGGCGAGCCAGTGCCACCAAAACCACTGAAACTGCTAATAAAATGCCTAAGCACTTGACCACACGATGCGAAGAATATAAGTTGGGTATGAAAATAATGTGGTCGGCCGTCCTAGTTTCCTCACGAGAAAATGACCTGTTTTATTGCATTTTCCCTATATGGCGTATTTCCTTGAAGAAACATAGAAGAAATGTAAATCAGTAGGTACTTGTTGCTTGCCTTTTTGCCGAAGTAAAAGATTATGGTGTAATGAAGATGGAAAGTAACAAACTGGCAAAATCCTACAAAATACTTGCAAAGTGGTAGCTATTACACATACATTATTGCTTTCGTGCATTTTTGCATTAATCGAAAGCAATAAACATAATGAAACATAATATAAAGCAATCAAAACATAATTATCTTGAAAAGAAAATAAAGATGAACAGATAAACAGATGGAAAATATTAAACAGATACATCTCTAAGCCCACAAACGTAGATGTCTTAACAAAAATCTCACGGTACATATTCATAATGTGGGAAAATAAAATACGGCGTATCTTTTACAATTTCTCTCAGGCAGATAAATATTTCGATATGTTTAATAAATATACGAGGTAAATAAAACGAACACGAAGAAGGTTGCCCTGACCTTGCGCCGGTTTCCTGTTCAACGGTCGCCTTACATAACCTTTGAGTTCCATCTACCGTGGTTAATGTGAAATCCTTTTTGCATAGCTTGCTTCATAAAGCGTAATGTGGAAAGCAACAGCAGTTGCTGAATTAAATTTTTTCCTTCAGATAAAATTTGCATGAAATTTCATGGTCCTGTTCCTGTCCCTTTTCGGGATTTCCGGCTGATAAAAATAGGAAGTTATGTTTGGGATGTTTCCTGGACATTAAATGTGTAGTTGACTCTTCAAATTGACGCGAACTGACTAAGATTTTTTTTTTTTGGTCAATACAGAACAAAGAAAGGATAAAAGAGACGAAAATGCCACCAACCTTTTTAAAATTTCGTAACTGTGCTCAAATAAAAAGTTATTTAACAGAGAAATAAGATATCATATACCAATATCAATAAAAGAAACTACAAAGGAACCAAGACCACATTGAGTCAAACAATCAAACTCCTTATCAAGATGAAGACGTTAGCCACTCATATCAAAGCAGAGGCGTTTAATATCGAACATTAAACGGACCCTCTCTTCCTGTTCGGTTAATGTTCCTCCGATTGGTACTCCAACCATGGTTATCACTCCACTTATGATCCAAAATAGCCACATAAAGATACCAATGAATCATTACCGAGAGATAATGTGAAAGTACTTGAATAATTCAGTTGCTGTATCAATGAGAGCGAATTGTTTTATCGGAATGCATTCTCGGGGAATACGTCGGATTGTTCATCGGAAATAATGCTTTATTGCTTCTTTCTTTTTGTATCGTGAAAGGTTGTTATTGTCAATGATTGCGAATCTTTGTCTTTTATTTTAATCTTAGTCATAGTAGTATCAGGATGCTTATTACGATTGTCATTCTATTTAAGTGGTCCTGCTTATTAAAAATGAATTCATCAGATTGTGTTATTTTCTATCGATATTCTTCACTAAATTATATTCAAGTGATCTTTTTCTTAGTGCAAGCCGTCTTTAAAACACAAGCTATTCCAGACTTAGTTTCCGAGTCCATTTACATAAGGACGCGGCAAGGGAGAAGTTATGATGACTGACTACTGTCTCGAGTCCTGTCTAACTCCAAGTTACTTGCCTCAAAGTTATCAAGACATAACACCGCAAACAAGCCATGTCTATTAACCGCTGCCAGCATAACGTTTAGAGAACGAACGGCTTTTGTACTTTCAAGGAAGTTCATAAAACATTCTCTTTCTCCTTTCTTTTGTACTTACTTTTTAGGATCATCTGGGATATGATATGACCTCAAGAAACCGTTCCATTCATAAAGCGACCTTTCTGCGGTACGTAAGATTTTATTACGGATCTTCAAGAGGCCTTTACCTTTAGGTTTACTGAGGCACAATATCATATGAATAAATAACAACCTCTATACACTTAACAGAAGCTAAGAACAGAGAAACAATACTTAAAAATAAAGGCATTCCTATGGTATTCTTTACGTGATTAAGACAAAGAAGTGCAAGTGAAAACGTCATAAATACCTTTCAAAAACTGGAGCGTTACTCACTTTATTAGACTGGCATGCAAGACTTTCATTTTTAGCACCAATATAATCATGAAGACGTCTTATTCTTGACGAAATATGGTAATTAAAGACATGCGAGATGCAGCCCTAACAAGGTGTGAAAAATTGAGACATACGTATACATGAACATTGTTTAAAAGTAAAGTGAGTTATAACGGCCAGTGCGAGGCAGAGATGTGAGGCAGATAGTGAAGATCGCGTGGAATCATTAACATTGTACAATTATACGGGAACCACAATGGTGGGAAACAGTTACGAGAATGAAATTCGTGTCTGTGTGTGGGAAATAAAATGCAAATTATTGCATTTCTCTTGCTCCTTGGCTGGCGCGCGCCCTTTTTTCGCGGTCTCTTTTTCTTTTGTGTCGGCCATAGTTTTAAACAGATGGTAAGCTTTATTAAACAATTCAGGAGTTTTTGCATGACAATCTGACTGGCGCAATATCCTGCTGTGCTCGTGGTGTTTGACTGTTTAATTATGTACCTTCTTTAGTGACGGTTGATTGAGTGATATCGGATGTATGACACACAGATATTTGTTCAAAATCTTGATAATAGATATGATTTACACATACATGACGAATTTCCATAAGCAGTTTTAGGGTCAAGGCACGTTGTTGGCACGGTGATAAGGCAACTTGAATTTTATCTGCACTGTGTAAATTATAAAGTGTAAAAGCAAAGAGTTGATACGACTATCATAACTTCGTGCGAATTCTCGCGAAGTACATTCTACTTCGATTCGAAACTGCGTCGATGTGCCTTGACCCCTTAAACATTGTGCACTACTTATGTTTAAGGGACAATTTAGAATTTTAATTACATTGGCATATTTTCAAAAACAAGCAAGTAGACATATTCCGTTTCTCTGTATTTTCTTACTGAAGTCGGTCTAATCTATTCTGTTATGTTTTGCCTCATCAGCAAGAGATAATCATTTTGTCACACTTGACGATTAGAACCGCTTGGGGGATCATCATCAGTATAACCAAACTCTAAAATTATGTAAATTTACGAAGGTTATGTTCCAAAGAATTTGAAATAACCATTTTCCATGCCCATAGATAGATAATATAGCTATGTATATCGCGAGTATCTGCGAGTATTGTTGCGTCCAATTTTCTATAAAACCATTTGTCACCCGTTGAGTCTGCTGACGGAAACACATTTATTCACTTTACAGAGTTGCGTTTTTGGCTTGTGTTATTGCAGTTGAGCCTTCTATTTTATGCTTCAAAACTTCTTCAGTTGAACGTTTGCTTAATTTAACAGGGATGAAGGTTTGTTTTTGGTTCATAAAAAAATCTTTTATTAAACACTTTCATGTAGAGATAAAGTTAGTTTTTGCTGTCTTTGTGTGCAATAGACATATTAACATACTCTCATTCAGTTAAGGTTACAACTGAAAATATATATATATTAGTCAATACAGCTGCTGCTAATAGTACCTAATTACCTACTGAGTTTATGTGGTTTTTATGTAATATTTTAAAGCCATTAAAACCAAACAGTACCAAGTTATATAATGCGATATTATCACTACTTATTAAGACGTTGTATCCGTAATTTATTCAATAAAATAATTTACCTACTAGAAAGTCCAAAAATCGAAATATAACTTCATGTATTGAATATTTTAAATTAAATTAAACGGTATAGGTTACGGCTACTGGTAATTTAAATCCCGCTATCAATAATTTAATTAACAAATAGTTTTATGTTCAAAGCATACCGATGAAAACCAATAAACCTGTACAAAAATTTAACTAAATAAATTAACTGGACCGTCAATGTACACGGATTTTCTCACTACATGTTACATTAATTGGATCATCAATTTTCAACATGGTCGTAATTTGTCACTAATAAATAACAATTTGTTGGTGGTGTGTACGAACATAATTAAATATGCATAAATCTTTCTCGCCTGTTTATTGCTTGTTAAGTCTTAATTAAACTTCCGTTGCAACATACTATCTGTAATTTAATGACCGTCTTAAAAATGTCAAGAAAATACGAAGTCTTTATTACTGTCGCAAAACCCTTTACCAATTGATTTCATTGTACGCAACTGTATAACAAAATCAATGCAGTTCACCGTAAATTCTGAATATTTTTGTTTAAAAATACATTGAAACGGCTTAAGCTGTCTAGCCGTTTCGCTTTCTGGTCGTACACGAGCGAGACCGTTAAATAGGTATCTTTAACGGTCTACCTCGCCAACTGCAACCACCGAGCGCAGATTGCGAAGTACTAACTGATTTAAAGTCTGTACGTCGCGAAGGCGTACGAACAAAAAGTTAGGAGACTGTATAAATGGCACGATGCGAAAAACTTGTATAACGTGTGGTAGTACTTGTATAAGTATGTTTGCAACCCCGTGAGCCCGTCAAGGTCCACGGATGTTCGGCCGCCGGCCGTCAATCCAGTCTCACCGACACACTCTGTTTGCTACATTGTACCATAAACCCGTTGTCTTTGATGTTTCAAACGTTGACCAAGCACGCATACTGAGTCCATCTCTCATCAAACCAATTGAACAATGAGGTTTTATTTCTCTAAGCCCGTGCTGGCCATTTCAAACAATTTACGAAGTCATAACATTGCATGTGACATCTTTATAGTCGTGACATGATTCGCTGTTCGACTATCTAAAACTCTGAATTGGTTAAGTAATGATGGCAGTTTAAACTGTTCTGTGTCTACTGTGTTCAACTATTGGTTTTCTCTGTCAATCGATTAAAAGTATTTGACTAGTTAAATATTATTGTACTTCATTACGTTATTGCATTACTACAGAACTGCTGCATTAGGCAAATATTTCATTGAATAAATAGTAAGATTTTACATGAACTATTTGGCTTATTTGGCTGCTAACTTAACACAAATCCATTTCAAGATAACGCGCTGTCGTATGGCTAAGGTAGACCACGTCTATAAAACATTTACTATACCAGTTTCTGTTCAAACGATGGGAAAAAATACATTATTTTATTCCAGTTTTGATACTGCGGCTTATCAATTATCTATATCTGCTTTACACTCAATTAAATTCACATTTCTACCAACAACACCTTAACAACTTAATGTTTTGACTTCTAATTCACATTCACACATTACGGACATCCGCCAAAACAGTGATTCATTAATAAGTAATAGGTACCTACGCTTATTGGTAGAGTGATTGATACGACGCATTTCCACTGATACCGTCAGCGTTAGTATCAATTAGGTTGAATGAAACAATTATATTCATGTGTTGCTACTATATAGGTATTAACAGCTGTTAACGCACAAATTTATGTTTGTAAGAGGCCTGTAGAAGCATTGGCTTCCTTATAGTCTGCTACTATGATCGGAAAGGACGAAGCATTTGCATCACAAATTGAATTGACGATAGCAGTAGGTAGATAGTGGGAAGATTCTGCTTAGTCTGCTATAGGCCTGGACATCTAATTGACTTCATCCCTGAGTCACCACATTGAACCGTTGAGAGAACAATTATCACGGAACACAATGTTGCTTTGATGTTTAAATGTACCAACGATGTACTAAATGATGGAAATAGTTGATCCTTTAACCTTTCACTGTGTGATATTTCCATGCTAATCTTGTGCGTCATTCCTATTGTATAACCACTGAGCTTATGTCCTGACTAAGAATAAGCGTACATTTTCAAAACCACAAACCAAACCAAACCAAATCATTATACTATTACCTAACTACAGAAATTCACATAAAGGCTCCCGCAGAGAGGAGCGACACGACGGTGCGACGCGATTCTGTTAGAACAATTTCCATGAAGTGTTCATAGAAGTTGTTCTACTAGAGTCGCGTCGCGCCTGTCTGCAGGAGCCCTTACTATATTCCTACTTGAGTTGAAAATGTTATTTATGTAACACTACAGAGAGTAAAACAAAATGAAGAAAATAGAAAAAGATATAGTTTCCACAAGAATATAGATCTTTGCGAACTTTTCAATGAACCTAGGCGACCTCTTAATGGTTGGCCTAGCGACACAAATGAATTATTGGCAGCAATCATTTCAGTCAGAGTTCTTAGAAGCACTAGTGGGCCAATTTTTTATTGAAAATTGGACGGCTCAATAGGCTATTGAAATCTTTATTACTAACTAGCTCTCATTGACGACATGAATGATAAAATTATTTCAATAGCACTAATAGAAGAACTTGCTCTTTTCCAATTTCCAATTTTAGCTTTCAGCTATCTAATTACGCAACACATTTCCGTAACTAATTAAGACTAATCTGTTTCATTTTGACAGTTCAACAACAAATAAATATTGTTTATTTGTTTGTCTAACATTCATTGCATTATTTACGTTGTTGAGCAGATTATGTTTTCAAACTTATGAAGCAATGGATTAGCAATCGGTTTCAATCTGTGATTGTGATTGATCATGTATTACGCAATTAGGGTACAGTATAAATTCACCACTCTAAAATGTGAAATTTTCATAGGAAATAGATGCACGTTTATAATAAATCGCTCGCGCTTCCGTGGCGCCTAAACATTAGAAAAAGTTGAAACGAGAGCATCAATTAAAACTCTTCAAACCATGAACCAATGATATTCTTAGAAAGAAATCTAAAATTATGACATCAAAATTGGTCACACCTCCGATCTCCACAAAGGGAAATCGGTCTACCATGAAACGCCAGCTATAACAAAAAAGACAACGCAAACCAGCGGTGGCTGGTAGATACGATACACGATTTCGGTTTTAGTTCGTAGTACACTGAGTTATTTGCAACACGACCTTTCGCAACCTCGGGATAAAAACAGCAATTGAATGACAAATGATTCGTAAGATTTTGTTGCTCCCAACTTTCAAGGTGCACCTCTGAACCTTGCTTCGAACATAGACGAATTAGAAAGCATCACTTTTACTCTTTACAATTGAGCTGGTAGATGCTCACCTCTTTCGTCCGTGCTATGATGATGCAAGTATAACGAATTAAAAATGTTTTAGGCAAAGGCAGAACTAATTGTTCAGATTTTCGTAACAGTAAGTTGTTAACGGTCTGTGACGTTTCTGTTCATGTGTATTGTATGGTTTTATTTGAATGCATTGTGCTTGGGATGGGTTTTTTCAACTTGAACATTACAACTATGTCATTACCATGTATTTCAAATGGTAAACTCTGATTTCTCACAGCTCTAAAGTCCATTTTGTAATCAATAATAAGAACTGATAAAATTACGTTAGTGACTCCCATCATTCCCACACCCACATATTCCATATCTCTTGTAAAGAAGTATTATGAAGAAAATGACTGATTACTACAACAATCTCATTTTACCTTAGACCTTCAATTTTTATCAAGAATTTTATCAGAACTAACAATGGTAAGTTGCGAGAAATGTTTTAACGCAATGGTATTAAATAAAAATACTTGCATTATTATGAAAGTAGAACGGATATTATTAAACGTCTTAAGTTATTATATAGTCAATATTAAATCCTTTTAAGTTACGCAGTGCTTTAGAGCAAAGTTTGATGCTATCGAGATGCTATCGAAAATTTATAGTTCAACACAAAGTGATAAAAAAACTTGTACCCACAATTTCCTTGACACTCGAATCTTAACCAGAAACTTGCAAGTTCACTACAATCCCAAAAATCTTCTTTTACGATACCAAATAGGCTGCAGTGGACAAAAACATTTCATACGACATTCCTGCGTAAGGTAAAGTTGCGAAAATCGTCAGGCTCGACATCCCGTCGCTGAACCGGTCTGGACTACCGGTTTTATCAGTAACTCAACGACCACACGAAAGCAATATCGACGCGATGCTTAGGGAAACGGAAACACATATCCTGGAAAATAGAAAGAAGATAGTAAATTCAAGGGCTAGACAGTGAAACTTTTTTGCAATAAAAGTTGACAAAAAAATTGCAACTAAATCACTCATTCAGCCGTCATCAAACTTTTTTTTCAGATGTTCGCTTTCTTTTTTACAATTTCTACAAAAAATCATTGTACAAAAAGTAAAGCTCCGTAGCTTAATACCCGTGTAGGCGCGTATATAGTCAGAGGATATGGCCTGGCGCCTAATGTAATACGATCGTTCCAAGACGTTAACTTTAAAAATAACCTTGACAGCTTTATGTAATATAGAAAGTTGATACAATGACACTAATGCTATCATATTAACCTTGAACTTCTTCGTTTCTTGAAGTACCTAAAAATTTCTAAAAGTACACACGGTGTGTGTATAATGGTAACAGTCTTAAAGTTCAAAATTCCGCTGAACTTCCGCTATGTTGAGCCTGTCCTAAATGACGACTCATTAGGACATTCTAGGTGTATAATATCTTATCTATAGCTTTGGTATCGTTAGCTGTCTACCTTAGAAGTTCATATCTTGTTCCGTTTTATACATATTTCGAGTCTTCCGAAAATATATTTCCTTTAAGATAAGTTTCACAATAGCCGCAAGATTAGCTTCACAATGCAAGGTGTCAACAAAAACACTGGCGTAATTCAGGCGTCCGTTTTTGCATAGAATTTCGTCGAGTCCTTATCTGGGACGGTTTACGTCGAATGCGTCCCCGATAGGGAAGCACCTGTACTAGATTAGATAAGGCTTATCAATTGATGACATAGCCCAGTAACGTGCTGGCCGGTTGTAGCATAAACGTGTATTGTTTACTTAATGACCAGCTTGTGTATCCATGATCGAACACGAATTATAATTTCAACGGTCTTGTGCATTACCGGAGATTCTGTTGAACTTGTATTTGCTATAGCCTTGCAGTCCTCCACAGTGTCTTTAAAATTGAAATTGTTTATTGAATCTGTGTTAATTCCTTTGTTTGTGTCTCCATTTTCTTCAGTGTACGAAATATTTCCTCGTATAAAAATGATTCTAATCATCGAAAGCAATTTCAATTCAATCTAGTAAACCACTTTTCTTCACACAATAAACGGAAAAGTAATAAAGTTACCTGTTATGTGACAACTGACAGCTCGTCTAACATTCTAAGAAACCTATCTGATCTTCGTTAGTACAAGATTACGATGTCACGTAACGTAAGGCAATTTAACGTGTTTGTCTGAGTTCACATGATTCATAGAGATGACCCACATCACGCGTCCGTACAGTTAGATATAAAATTACTTCATTTACTAACACGTATGTTGATGTGAAAATTGTTTTTGTAAACGTGACCATTTTTCTGAATGCAGTTACATGTGGCAGACATGAGATTACAGCTATTACAAAGGCAGTAAAAGACGTTGTCGAAATTATAATATCTCTAAATAGTGTAACAGTAACAGTGTTGCACAATCAGAAACGCATTAGATCCCAAGTTGCTATTCGCGTCCAGGAAGCTCCAGTTGCCGATATATTCCTGAGAGCTAAATTCACATTAGCGCCAGAATGCACCACTAAAATAATCCAAGGAAGTTACGAACTACTTCCAATAAATGCTTGCATTGACAGAAATATTGAGACGGATATTCTGACAGGGATATGGGATGAAGTATTATTTCAGTCCTTTCGGCTACTTATTGTTTAGCATTAGTTGAGTTTTTAATATATATCCGATAACCGTAACTCTTAGTTTTTATAAGGATCAGGTTGGTCGGTGATAGTATTACATTTTATGTGATTGGGAGCGAACTTCCCGTCATTTACTGGGCACGATTCCAACTCGATCTCCAAAAACATGGCTCGCTTTACAAATTCAGGACCTCATCATCTCCAGCTGCGTCCCATAAGACCAATGAGACGTTATTCTAACTGAAATATAAAGCAATATCTCTGCATCTTATTGCTAGTCATAATCAGAAACAGTCATGACCGTGGAAAGTGCCGTCAACATGCCATTACAGCGGTCTCGCTGCGTTAACAGGCTTAAATGACTGAGGGTAATGACATGGCAGATGCTTAGAATTTGTATGAATTGTATTCCGTGTGTACATACAGAGATAATAGTTCCAATAGTTACTTAAGCCTTTATGGAACACATCCTCGGCCTGTATATTATTCTCGTTAATAATCTTTGGGATAACAGCCTCTCTATAATGGCGTATATACTGGATACTGGTTTATCTGAAGTGCAATTCCAGCGTAATATCTTTAGACTATAGTTTACTAACTCAATACTCATTACAGCAGATAAGTAATGAAAGCTCTCACGCTCAGCGAGGCGATTCCAGATCCGGGGATCATGCCGATACTGACGATACTTTATCACTGAATCAAAAATATAATTTTTATCCATACTATGTAGCGAAAATTCAACTTAATCATCTTTCTGAGTCTACAGAATTAATTTCCAATTATAGTGAAGGGATTCTTTTCACTGTATAAATTAAATTCTGGTAGGTTACAATTTTTTTTTCTGGTGATTATTTTTATTAGGTTCAAAAATACTTGTCAAAACTGCATTTAAAAATACTTTATTTTGATTTGTACATTATAGTGTAGGTACATAATTATATTATAGTGAAAAATTTTGATCTGTTTAAAAACTCGGAAATCTTGAAATCGGTAATCAGAACAGATGTGAAAATTTTTTGTCCGTGCGACCTGGGATGCCGCAAAACTTTTATTTCAGTTATTAAGTCTTCCATAAAACAGCAAAATGAAAAAAGGTTCACCCTCCCAACATATGAGGAGCCAATGTTTTACCACAAGGCCAAGTTATCCAGATTGATTAGAGATATGCGGAGGGAGAGAATTACTGCCAATTTTATCTAATGGAAAAAAGCCCCAAAAAGACCTATAGCTGCATCAATTCATCTTTACGAGCAAAAGAACTATAAATTACTATTCTAGTAGGTTCGTGTGAAAGAATCGCTTGTTAAAAATACAGGCGTCCGAATATAGATTTCCAATTGATTGATTCTACTCAGTGAGAAAACGCTTGGCTATGCTCTGAACAAATGTGGCATAATTCGCAATTATTCCTGGAAAGCCGGCTTCCGTAGTTGCCACCTGTTCAATAAATAACGGACTACAACGGTTTTTGCACAACTAGGCCTTGGCTTGTCGCTAATCGTCACGTTCGACAATCCACTGAAGTTTCTAATTGTTTGCGCTTCGGATCTAGGTGAATGATTACTGTTCTTTTTCTCAAGTAAAGCCTGCACAATGGCTAATTGTCAGTTTTTGTTAATTATTGCATTTATGGGGTTGAGATCTTCTTTTGTTGGTGCTATGCAACCTTTTTCAATTTTAGGACTCTTCTTGAAACTGTTTTCTTGTTGCAATTCTAACTTTGAAATTTCTCGTGAGAGTTTCATTAGAAGAAAGAAGAAACTAATTAGTACTTAGTGTTAGAAGTAATTGTAGCCGCTTTGACGTTAATCAATTCTTGAATACCGTGAAACATGAAATTAAAAGTATAATGAGTTGGTGCAATTTGAATACTTTACTGTATTAATTATGCATTCATAGTGCACTTGCTGGAGACAAAGTAAAACATAAAAATAAAACCATTTTTCATCAAAACATAACCTCAAAAAAAACTTGTTTGAATGAATCATACACACTTCAATGCAGTGCCAACATCAGAAAAAAATTGTTATCAAGTTTGATAAACTTAGTTTACTACGAGTGTTTTCTCGGAAAATATAGTTTTACTTGGTCAAAATGAAGTTAAACTGGAATCCATAAACTATTAATTAAATGAAAACAAAGAATAAAGTTGTTAGTTGTGAACTAACTTACCTGTTATAGTTGCCAACAGAACCGCTAAAGCGACCACACCTGTCGCTCTTGCACGCTTGGACCTCATCTTGTCTCTTTTCAACTCGCTAAGGTTTGCGTCCTCGTAAACAACAAAAAACAACAGAAAATTCAAACTTCTCAACGGATTGTCTTTTAGAACAATAAACAATTTCACTCGCGTTTCTATTCCACCTTTACGAACCGTATCTTTCAATCTAGATAATAAAGCCACAAATTCCAAAAGAAAAGTAAAATTAAATTAAGAAATTACATTGAGAAAAGTACTTTTTAGATGATCACTCAAGTCCATTATGATGAGTATCTGAATATGTTTAGAATTGTCCGAAGTAAAATTGTGAAACTTGTTTCGTGCGTTGAACTAGAGTGTGGAGCGCGAGAGGCGTACGTCCACTCTCGTCAAGCGCCAGGCAGTACTACCGCCCGCGACGGGGGCGACACACGGCTGTGACGGGCGTGCGCGGAACTACAGAGCGTCGCTAGTATCGCGGACCGCGGTTGTGTTCACAGCGTGAGATAGAACATGCAAGGATCAAAACTAGTTGCTTATAGTTTATTAGGTTATTAACCAAGCAATGCAATACGGCCCTGCATCAGAGCATTTTTATTACTTACATTCATACTAGCATGCCAAGTACATTTTCATTCATTCGCTTTTATTTCTACTGCTGGAATATAAATTTCAGTTAATAAAAATGGCAATGACTTTTTTTATAAATTATTTTGTACTTAAGTTGTATTGAAATTCAACTGTATTTCAACAATGGTCTATTTGAAATACGGTCCGCTTAATTTGGTAACAAGCCGAGAGATTTCGATAGTACAATCGTGACAATTCAATAGGCTCTCTAAACACCTAACGGTCTCCAGTTAGTGATGAATATCGAAGAGTGGAAACATGGCTGATTATGTCTGGAAGTAAAGGTAGTGGTGAAAAAGAACAATAATAGTACAGGCGACCTAGATTGAAACATTGAGAAATAGAAGAAGAATATACTGGTAATCATTATTCTGTACTGATTTTATAATTCTGATAAGCATCGCCCAAAACTCCCAAAGGACCTAAAATTACCATTCCGAGAGCGTCAAATAAAAAAAATGCCAAAAAAAATTAGCGGCAAAAAAATCGCAGTGGCGTCGATACATCGGCACCTGTGACTGATTACAAAGCGTGGCATGAATAATACATGATCGCTGGTACTAATACCCGGTACCACGGTACCAGCCAGTCACGAATCACGAACCTTGAGACCAGTAGGTACCGCTGTTGTAATCCTACGGTTTGATTATTCGAAAAATTATATTTCACTCGCCTGGTGAATAGAAATGGGCATTTTTCGCGAACATGACATGATGTGTTGACATGACATGATAACCTTGAAAGATGAATATTAAAGTAGGAAAAACAAAAGAATCCTATACTATGAAACGAACAATATTTGTACATATATTTATTTGTTTGTATTTAGATTTCTACTCACGTTCCCGAAATCGGCTCTAACGATTTCGATGAAGATATAGGGGTTTATGGGGGCGAAAAATCGATCTAACTAGGTCTCATATCTGGAAAAATTAGTTTTCTCCGTATTTTCTCGCGAGCAGAACTCAGTCGCCCAAAGTTTAGAACATGATAATGAATAATGACATGACATTATTGACATTAGAATAATGGTCATTAACAGTATGGAATTAGTAAGTACCTACTATCATGGCAGTATGGAATTAGTAGGTACTATCCTATACTATTAAAGTGAGCATTCTCTATTTTCACCAGAACAGAGCTCGGTCGCCCAAGTACTATTACTTATAGTATTGTTGCTTTAAGTGAATTGCAGATAAGTACCTATAATCAGTGACCTCATCGAGTGATGGAATAAATGAAAAAAATCTTGAAAACACTTTTGACATTATAAGTAGCATAAACGACAATTTCCTCATTTACAGTAATAAAGTGACAGACCCACGGAATTATTTATGTACTCCGTGGATAGACCCAACCAACTTCTCTATCTTTTCTTTATTCATAACTTGCATGTTCCTTGCAGTTCATAGGTACCGCAAGTTATTAACAGAAACGTCAGACCAGATTAGAACGTGTGGAAGGTAAATAATGCAGAAAGCAGCAATCCTGCGGTAGCCAAGCCGACATACCACACCGCTTAGCCAACATATCCAAGCTTAAGTTCTCGGATTTGTGAACTTGCCAGGATTCGGAATATACCTAAGTTACCTAGGTACTGCGTAACAGATCTGACAATGCTTTTAGTGCTCCTTACGAGGTCCCATTTTGAGGTTTACTTTAGGATTTGACTGCGTTAATATAGAAGCAAGTAGGGCTGTGGCCTATTATTACATGTTTAAACTCGATAGTAATATCGATATTCTCGACATTCTACTTTCCTATCCTATTTATATTCTAACCTTTCCAGGATACGGAAAGTTGTTCAAACTATTTTCATCATTGCTATCTAATACAATTCTAACAATACGACACTAGCTCATATTGGGGCACAAGAAACTGCTTAACCAGTCAATAATTAATTATCGAAACAGGATTGGCTACAGGGTGTCCTTTGTCACTTTCCTATAAATCAACAAACCATGTCACATTTAAATATTATAATGGTGCATTTCGCATAAAAATCCTGTTACTTATATCTGTATAGAATGGGATTGAACTGCTCGCTCTGCTAAGCCTTGTGATAAAACCATAAAACTGGACTTTTTAATTATTATGTAAAATCAACATACCAGTTTTATATACACATTAACATTGTTGAAAATTGTTTTCAAAATGGACATGATTACTTTGTAAAATATTATATTATTTTAATTATTGTGAATGTGAGGACTATGTGGATATTATTTTTATTTCTCTGCTAGTTTTAGTGATGGTCTGGCAGTTTGAGTAGTTTATGCAGCCTACCCAAATGTCCTTTCTTTGGTATTTTTCGTCGAGTTGAGCTCCTTAAGTTCAGAGTTGAGCTCCACGATTACTGACAAATGCTTGCACTGACTGGACAGGTTCACTCAAATCTGTGTGGTTCTTTCCTCAAAAGACCATTTCAGATACTAAATTACATGGTCCTCATATGGCCTGACCGAGATAAGTCTGGACTTTAAAAGAGACTGCGACCTCTGAGTTTGTTTCGGCCTTTATTCTCAGAGTAGTCAGACAAGAAACGCCGAACTCATCTAGCTTATTTTTATATTTTTATATGATGTGTAAAAGTGATTCCGATATCCTATTTACAGAATAAACAATTTCATTTCATTTCATTTTGTAGGTAAACACTTGTAGGTAATTCTTATATTCATTTTTTTCCAGCTAGTAGGCTCCACTCAGCTAAATGGCGTAAACACGCATGCATTGATAATATTGAGTGAAGGCACAATGCTTCCAGATAACGGAACAGCAACACGCTATTTCACACCTCACCGTGACTTCTAAACAATATTTGTTTTGCTATGGTGCTAGTTGCGTGCAACAATGACTACCGTTGCTTTTGACGGGATATAATCGGCAAAACGTAAATATACTAAGAGCTGTGCCGACAATGATGTTCTGTCCGATACATCTTCCAAGTAGTCATTGTTGAATCCTGTTGATCCCGTATTTAAGCTGATTATATCACTACTCTGGCTCATCACCACACCAAGTCTTTCGTGCAAGCCCGCTCCACTTCGGAATTCAGTTTCGAAATATCGATTCAAAATTTCGAAGGCAGCATATCTATACAAAAGGCCGGCCACATACAGCCGGAATTCCGTTTTGAATTTCGAATCGGAGAAAATTTCGAACGGAGAACTACTGTACATGTGCCCTTGATTTTATATGAATTTGCTGCCTCCGAAATTCAGAATCGATATTTCAAAATGGAATTCCGTTTCGGAATTCCCTACGTAGGTGGCCGGCCTTAACTGTTTCCCGCCATTCGTGGTGATTGACAGTTGACATTAGTGACAGCTGTCACTCACTACTATGAGACAGTGTTTTCATATACTACAGTCATCATCATCCATTCAGTCGAAAGACATCCACTACTAGACATGTGTATTAGGCCTCTAAGCATCGCCACATCGACGACACGTAATTTTTTTAAATATAATTATTCAATGATTATTTTGTTTATGGAAAAAACCTAGATCTGCCATTACATTAACTTTCTTGAAATTAATATTTATTTCACTATTCCCACTATACTTGCCCAACCTTGTGTATCTTCGAAGTTTGATCATTAGATAGATTATTAAAGTTAATTTGTTTCTAATCTGCCAGACTTTTCAATTGAATTAGTTTTCTTATAAAGTTTTCGTAAATTCCAACTAATCGTACACAATAGTATTACTTTTAAATTAACGGAGTTTTCTACATTTCACACAATTCAGTAGATATAATTCGTTTTAACGCGCCATTAAATTTGTTTGACAACGTAATCTATAATGAGGGTATTTTATCAAGCGCTCGCGCAATTTCAGAGAAATCAGGTGAAAGTTACACAAAACGGCAAAATGCAATTATTAAAAAAGAACAGGGCAATTTATAGCAATTACTACGGCGTCACTCCACCTTTAGACAAGCAGCGATGTATATCTAATCGTGCAGAAAACGTCCGATATTAAACAAGGGTAGATATCGTCAAAGAAATATCACGAATTAAAATTGCAATTTTCACAAACGAAAGGTTGATTGACGATATCTAAGTACCTTTTAATTTGTGTATACTGCAGAACCATAATATAATTATTATAATCAATTAAATCACGTTGTTTGTGTCTAATCACTAATTGGTATACAAATTGAATTTGCAGGTTTATACGCTCAATATTTTTTATGGTTTTTTTTTATTTCCTTTGAATCGCAATAAACTTAATAAAACAGAGACATATGTGTAATATGAAAGTGTATGAATTAATACGTCTCGGTAACCCCTCACATATGAGTATCATCTGTATCATAGGAACTCCCTCATACTTGAACCGGCACGCTTGAGTTCACCTCGACAATTATTGCTTCAATAAAATGATACAGTAATAATGTAGTAATATGTTTTCATATCAATTTATTACTTAAACAAACTCAATTGAGACAAGATTTTTAGAATCGCTTAAGTATAGCTTGCATTACAATGAATGCTTTATACAGAGGCTGATAACTTTGAAGTTACCCATTTACCTTTTTGCCTCGTTCTAAAAATGTTACATTTTGGCAAAGATTTTGCTTAAATCTGCTATTCCGAGAACCTTGGATGTCACGTAGAAATCGTTTAAAAGTTTTTTCGTATCTTAGGATGCTTACTCATGGGCACGCCACAATCGCGGCGATAAGACCCGTCTTTGAGGAGTGGCTGGAGAGACGCCACGGCGTTCTCACCTTCCGCCTGACGCAGGTCCTCACCGGACACGGCTGCTTCGGGAGGTTCCTGTTCAGGATAAGGCGGGAGGAAACACCCGGGTGTCACCATTGTGTGGATCGGCCTGAGGACACGGTGGAGAAGTTATTTGATAATTTCCCACCCAAAAAAAAAAAAAAAAAAAAAAAAAAAAGGATGCTTACTCAGATTTTTACTTACTCAATTCAGATTTAATATTTTTGTGGATTTCAATTAGTTTATATACTTTAATTTTATAAGTTCAAAACATTTTTCACGTAAGCTATCAGTTCAATTATGGGTTCACAACCTTCTATATTCCATTTGAAATAAGATTAGACATTTAAACAAACGTTTTTTACAGTCCGTTCAACCGATTTTGACTTCTATGCCGTAGGCATAAGGATGGCATTAAAAGCAAAAAAAGTGGTTACAAACCAACTGTTTACTGCAGCTGCCATTTGTCATGCCACCAACGCAATAGAAGTCAAAATCGGTTGAACGGACTGTAAAAAAGGTTTAGTTAAATGTCTAATCTTATTTCAAACGGAGTATAGTTGAAAAACTCTTTCGCAAAAAAATTTTGATATTGAACTCATACAATATAAAACGCTATTCGAGTCAGTCCATTTCAGAAACCCAAAATAATTCAAGAGGACATTCATTATTTCTGTACAGAACAAAAAATGTAATTAAAACAAAATGTCAAACACACCGAATCCACACCAAACTCAATAATATCTATTACTTCGTCAAGTTGCCACAATGTACTCGCATTTTCGATTTGCCCAAATGGTAATAGAGTAAAAAGCCGCCCCGGGTTACTCGGATAAATTAATTGAAAAGGGATCAGAACTGACCCTTGTTTTGACTGCACAAATAGAATTAAAGTACGCCCCACGTACTGATATTGAGAGGTCGATTAACAAAACAAATACATTTGATACCTATGACTGTAATACAAAAGGTTGGCGCACCTTATCAGTCGATATTCGGACCATGGGTAGTTTTTAGTCAAATATTTGCTCACCTATTAAAAACAATGGCTTTGTTTCATTTTTAAAAAGAAGTCAGCTGCAAACCAGGGATGTTATGGAAGTCATTTTCCCGGAACTGGAACCGGAATTGGAGGTTTTAAATTTGAGTGATCTGAACCAAAATCAGAACTGAAACCAGAGGCAGAGGCGGAAGTAGAAGAAAGATGTGTTTAGGGAAGGCTTAATTAAACAATAGAAATATAATAATTCAGTCTCTCTAATCAGTCTCTTTAATCAGTCAAATATTAGCGATAATATCCACAAACAAAACAATAAACTGACTCTGCGTTTACACTGGTGAAACAGTCACAACATAAAATATTGAAATCTTTACTTTCTGTCAATGTTCCATACAAAGTTTGACAGGAACTTGAGATTTCAACATGTCTTGTTGTGAATGATTCGCCAGTGCAAACGCACAGTGAGACTTCGAGCGCGAGCGTGTATAAAATAAACAATCATTACTCCGGCGACGAGTTAAAACTTGGTTCGCACTCTGGGTTGCGCGCTCTAGTCACGTGCATCGCTGCGTTTCGAACTGCGGTATAACTCCGATTCAAAATTATCGGAACTGGAGTCGGAATCGGAGGTGTAAAATTAATCGGAAGTTTCGACCTTTCGGAATCGGAACCGAAGCTCCGTAACATCTCTGCTGCAAACAATGACAATCGATTTCAATCTGCCTAGCCTTTCCCCAACTATATTGGGGCCGGCTTCCAGTCTGACCGGATGCAGCTGAATACCAGTATTTTACATGGAGCGACTGCCTATCTGACCTCCACAACCCAGTAACTGGGTAATACGATACCCCTTGGTAAGACTGGTTGTCAGAATTTCGGGCTTCTGACGACCCGTAACGACTGCCAAAGATCCACGAATGACAGCCGGGACCAACGGCTTAACGTGCTTTCCGAGGCACGAAGGAGTCTCGGTATGTAGAAATAGTCACCCGTCCACGGACCAACCCCGGCAAGCGTAGCTTAACCTGACAGATCGAACCGAGCGGCTGTTAGTACTTAGCCACGAGCTCCTCCAAACAATGACAATCGATTTACTGGAGCCAAATGGGAAGTCAGTATGAGGTTTGTAAACTAACATACTAAGCATATTAATGAGTTTTTTTTTAATAACCCTCTATACCAACCTTAACCACCTCTGTGGTCTGGTTAGACCACCTGTCTCAGACCCAGCGATACCGGATTTGTTTCCCAGTCGGGGCAAAATTTTCTGCTCGGTTTGGCTGGTGGTAGGGCTTGTTCTAAGTAGGCCTGGCTAGCTACCACCATCTTATCTAAGTCTGTCGCCATAACAACAATGTTAACAGCATTGTTGTGTTTCGGCAGTTAGAGGTAAGGTAGCCAGTTCCTCTGTGGTTGAGGATTCCGGGTGAAGCTCGCTTCCACCTTCGGCCTGATCATCACTTACTATAAGGTGAGATGCAGGCCAAGAGCTACCCAGAGTTGTATAACAAAACAGAACTATTCCTGATACAATAACAAAGTCAAAGTCAAATCATTTATTTCAAATAGGCCCATGTATGGCACTTTTGAACGTCAAAAATTACAAAATAATAAAATTGATTCTAGTCGCCCCTTCCAAAAGGTAGTTTTCGTATGGAGAAGAATGGGCAAGAAACTCCACCGTTACTCTTTTAAAAATGTTTTACAATTGTTTGTATATGTACATACATTTGTTAAATAATTATTATATGTGAAGACCATGCACCTAGAATAAAATTACTATACCACAATAGGTAAACAAAAAATTAAAAATGAAGCAACAATAGATAATTTAATATGTGATAGATATCACACACACACACAAACACCTATCTCACATATTTACAAACATTGTAAAAGTAGACGATTTTCCTAAAATTTTACACAGAATGTAAAATCAATGTCATAAAACACAAAGTAATAAATTTTACAATTAAATTAGCAACCAGTTTGATTTTGTCTTGATTCTAAATTGTCCTATGGAGCAGGACCAGCATGTTTCCAAGCACTCTTATCTTGGATATAATCCTCTAATTTGTAATATGCTTGTTTACAAAGTGTACTTTTTATATGAGTTTTAAATTTTCTTTCATTTATTTGCAATATGTCACAAGGTATTTTGTTGTAACATTTAACACAGTACTCCATAAAAGATGTATGTACAAGATTGCCATCAGTCTATTCATTCCACTCGTACTCTTGTATCAAAATAAAAAGTATTACTGTAATGTTATATATTATATTACATATTTTGATAACCTTTGTCTGTTTACCTTATACAAAACTGATATAAAAAATAGTCTTCCTTTGTGTACGGGATTAACCAGTTAAATATTTCTTGATATCGATAAATAGGTCATCTGCATTAAACTGACATCCATACAAAATTACAAACAGGAAAATGTTATCTGTTTTATTACCAGATATGTACTTAAATACCCGTTCTATCTATAACGCTTTACTTCACAGCTTAATAAAAAAATATTAATTCAGTTTTGCACCAATCAGGTCACTCTATGACTTATTTTTAGAAAAAAAAACAATGACATCCCTACACATATTACCACACATTTTTTCCAACAAGATAAAAGCAACATGTCCTAGCTAACCAGTCTCCATGACAGCATACGACAGACACAGCGAGGGTAGCAAGCCCCCACCAGCCCCCGGACCCACCCGTCCCGACAGATTACTCACACTCCAACAACTTGAGCCGAGCATCCCATCGTTAAGGTACACGAATATTATAACAAAATTCTAAATATACCAATATGGTACGGTGATCATGCATGAAATTAAGGGATGATAGCATTCGGTGCACGGTGTGAACGTGATAAATGGTTGTGAAATTTGATCGAAATGCCTAGTCTTGCGAAATGGGTCTCTAGGATGGGATTTGGGTAAGTATAGACAAGGATGTACTGAGATTTTTGGGAGTAAACGTACCTACAATACTCAACGCTGTAGTCCGTGCAATCCACGAAGACGCGCCCCACTCCGCGATTACTGTACTGTAAACGGAACTCTACGGCGCGGAGCGGAGTGGGGCGCGTCTTCGTGGATTGCACGGACTTATACAGGGCAGGAAGACCGCTACCTAAGCCATTATCAAGTCAAAGAGGCCCATGTGTGGCACTTTTTTTTACAAAATATCAGAATTGATTCTAGTCGCACCTTCCAAAAGGTAGTTTTCGTATAGAGAAGAATGGGCAAGAAACTCCACCGTTACTCTTTTAAAATGTTTTACAATAGTTTGTATAGGTACGTACATTAGTTAAATAATTATATGTGAAGACGATGCACCTAGAATAAAATTACTATACCACAATAGGTAAAAAGAATTAAAAATGAAGCAACGATAGATAATTTAACATGTGATAAATACATGGTGCTCACATATATTTACAAACATTGTAAAAGTAGACGATTTTCCTACAATTTTTTTATTAATAAGTCAGTGTGTGAGAAAGTAATCACAGAATGTAAAATCAATATCATAAAACACAAAATAATAAATTTTACAATTAAATTAGAAACCAATTTGATTTGGGTAAGTATAGACAAGGATGTACTGAGATTTTTGGGAGTAAACGTACAATACTCAGCGCAGGGGCAGGAAGACCGATACCTAAGCTATTGTAACTACAGAAGAATCAATCTGCAAGCGCCCGAAACAGAAGGTGGAAAAAAGACAGTACCTACCTTATTTTCTAAGCTAAGTACCTTCACAGAAAATCTAAATGCATGAACAGAATCACAGGTTTTCAATACGGCCTTTTCCCAACTATATTGGATTGGCTTCCAGTCTAACCGGATGCAGCTAAATACCAGTATTTTACATGAAGCGACTGCCTATGTGACCTCCACAACCCAGTAACTGGGTAATACGATACCCCTTGGTAAGACTGGTTGTCAGACTTTCGGGCTTCTGACGACCCGTAACGACTGTCAAAGATCCACGAATGACAGCCGGGACCAACGGCTTAACGTGTTTTCCGAGGCACGGAGAAGTCTCGGTATGTAAAGATGGGCACACATCCACAGATCGAGCCCGGCCAGCGTAGCTTAGCCAGATGAATCGACCCGTGCGGCTGTTATTACTTAGCCACGAGCTCCTCTCGAACAGAATGACAGGTATTACAACCTGAAAATGTCTATCGTAATGTCAATGCTTCTTTTTTGCATTTTTAACCGACTTCCAAAAAGGAGGAGGTTATATGTTCGTCGCGTATGTTTGTTTTTTTTTTATTTTTTTTTATGTATGTCCACCGATTTCTCCGTCAATTGTGGACCGATTTTGAAAATTCTTTTTTTGTTTGAAAGGGTGTGCTCTGGAATTGGTCCCATATAAATTTTATTAACTTTGCTTGGATAGTTTTTGAGTTAGCTACAAAATACGTTTTTTTTTTCCCACTTAGTATATAGATATTGTAGATGATATGATAAGTTTCTGTCACTGGTAGCAGGTAGTGGTATTCGAATGTGTGTGGGGTAGGTACCACAACTAAAAAGTGAAAAATAAAAACTTTTTACAAAAAAAAAAACAACCGACCTCCAAAAAAAAACACTACAAAGTGAAAAATAACTTTAATTTCGGAAGTAGCAAAAAACGAAAATACAAAACCCAAGACACCGACTTCCGAAATTAAAGTTATTTTTCACTTTGTAGTGTTTTTTTTTGGAGGTCGGTTGTTTTTTTTTTTGTAAAAAGTTTTTGACTCAGTGGACAGCATATTACATGATTACAACATTTTTCCTGGTAAATAGTATTTAGACTTAACTTGAGGTTACAGGAATCGATCATGCCAGACATGACTAATTACTCTAACGGAGTTTGCAAATGCAAAGCTATATGTATTCAGTTCCATGTATTGCGATCACCCACAACGACCCACAAACACTGTAGTTTTCTACGAACCGATTTTCACCTTAAATAACGTTTGTTCCGTAAACCGCCTCCTGCTTTAAATATGAGACGAGCTTAGGCCGAACTACATGCAGGCTATTGGCTGGCTACCTACGAACCTACCTCTTATAAGTTATGTTAAACGTATTAATCTGGAGTGTCTTTGAGGTATCGAATCCGGAGAATCCGGAGCGAGGTGATTCGGTAGAGAACCAAAGTTGTCGACATAGCTCACAGAATAAGCAAGCTGAAGTGGCAGTGGGCCGGCCACAACCAATGACCGGTGGGGTACAACGTAAGCGTAACGCAAGCAAACGTAAGGTAGGACGCCCTCAAGCTAGGTGGAGCGACGATCTTCGCAGGGTGGCTGGTAGCGGCTGAATGATAGTTGCTGAGAATCGAGCTGAATGGCGTGCAATTGGAGAGGCCTATGTCCAGCAGTGGACTGCTATAGTCTGATGATACGTATTAGAGATAGGTTCGTAGATAGAAGTGCCCCATGTATAGGGGGCGAACCTACTGCCATCAACGAGGCACAAATACGGGGTCCTGACTGCAACTGAGAACTTCTTAATACAAAAACCCAATAATACTTTGCCCGACCTGGCGATTGAACACAGAACCGACCCCCTGCTCAAAAGTCGTTCTTGCCTCTACTAGACCTATGTGCTGATACAAACACAGATAGTACTAGGCAAAAACCTCAATGGTCGATCACAATTCGAATTGATTGCTGTCATTATTCTTACATGTCTTTGTCAAAGAAGTTTTTTTATGGGCTAAAACTTTTTGCGTGTTGCATCGTTACAGATAGTTCTGCAAAATTAAATGTTCGTGTGATATATCATAAAAATAAATTCAGAAAGTACCACCAGTATAACACTCTTAAAAAACTAGGTAATATTTATGGTACATAACTGTCGCGGCCAGCAATAAGGGCATTAATGGACGATCGTGAAAATGTGTACCGAGGCGAAGCCGAGGCATACATACGTGAGTCCATCAATGCCTGGTTGCGGCCAAGGCTTGTATAGTACTTTTCTCAAACAATGCGCGGAAATTCAAACTAAGTAAATTAATTATAAATTCCAGAATTAAACACGAACAAAGAAAAATTTTCACGCGCGAATATGTTCATTTGTTTCTTCTTTACTTAAACTGCTCTATTTGATAAGCCAGTTCGAAATTTGTTTAAAATCTTTGATATGTTACCTCCTTGGTTGCCACGGGTCGAAGTAAAAGTAAGTTCCATTTTTAAATAACACAACAGAAATGAGTTTTCATAGTAATTTATTTGGCTGCTAAACACGACAGTTACGGATTTTCATAGTAACATTGCCGGCCGCCTTCTCGCTTGTATTTGACCAGTACAGTAATTTCGACTTATCTTGAAGAAAGTTGTCAAAATAATGTTCGAATTTCCAAGCATGTTTGAGAAAAAAAAACTTTTTTACAAAAAACACAACCGACTTCCAAACTACAAAGTGAAAAATAACTTTAATTTCGGAAGTCGGTGTCTTTGGATCAGATCAGTATTTTAGTTTTTTGACACCGACTTCCGAAATTAAAGTTATTTTTCACTTTGTAGTTTGGAAGTCAGTTGTGTTTTTTGTAAAAAAGTTTTTTTTTTCACTTTTTAGTGGGTTGCTTTATAATTTATCTAAGTTACAATAGCCTTATGTCAACTGCTCATCAAAAATACCCAAATCGCTATAGATGTGCCTTTAATATTTGAAGAGTTCCCTCGATTTCTCCAAGATCCCATCATCAGATCGTAACCAAATGACAATGAGACCAACTTGAAAGTATACCCTTTCGAACAAAAAAAAAATTTTTCAAATCGATCCAGCCGTCTTCGAGTAATCGGGGAACATACATAAAAAAAAATATATATCCCGACGAATTGAGAACCTCCTCCTTTTTTTTGAAGTCGGTTAAAAATAGAATTTTTCATTTGTTTTCAATGTAGTTAAGTAGAGGTACACAACACAGTATTCAAACTTGTAGATACTTTTTTGTAACGGGCCTTCCAGTTAACCGCGGATGGCTTTCCCTGCTCCACTGAGCAATGGTTTAACTGCATTGTTTTATGCTGGACAGTTCAGACAGTTAACCATCATAATATTCAGTCTTGTTATAAATGTGAAGTAGACTAGCTTTCATAACGTTATTCTGACATAATTCAAATCCCCACCTGCAGAAGCTATTCAATTATTAAAACACACACTCAATTAATTCGACAATTGTCTTAGAAAAAGATAATAATAGGCTTTGGCTTCCACCACTTCGAGTTATCTGTTGAATGCTGAGTCACAGAGGTCGTTGATCTGAGTACAAAGAATAACAAACGTCTCGCAGGGGAGGCTAGCAATAAATCAAGTGACGTCATAAATAGGGAGAAACTCTCGTTGTCGGTAAGTGTCGCATTTTCCGACTCATAACGTAGACCTAATGCAGTCCCGCGAATGTTACAATGTAAGGGTTTCTTCGATTGTTGGGGCTGCTGCTTATGGGTGTGCGAATGTGTGAGCTGGCTTTTGTTTTGAAGACTACTAACTTTTTTGAAAATAGATTTTTTTTTGTTTTTAACGCACATTTGGGTGTCCGTTGGAAGATTATTAGAAATTCCAGCTTCAAAACATCACCAAAAAAATTATAACCATGGTGACATTAAATTTAAAAATAAACATGGAATTCGATTGCTTGTAAAAAAAAAACACGCCTGATCGCATTGATTTAAAACGGGTTATACCAGAATGACAATTTTAATTTGTCTTTCGCCAACGTCCATACTACGTTGAATACACCGGTTCTCGTCCGATCACCGAAGTTAAGTAACATCGGGCGCGGTCAGTACTTGGATGGGTGACCGCCTGGGAACACCGCGTGACGGGCTTTTTGCTTTTAAAGTTTTTTTTAATCATTTGAAATCTTCTGTTTTATGAAACAAAGTACCTATCTATACAATGTCTATATATCACTATCTATCTATACATATATCTATATAATATAAAAAATCAATTGCCGTGCGTTAGTCTCGTAAATAGTCGAAAATGACTCGACCGATTGTGATGAAACTTTGGTTACGTAAGTTGTGTGCGCGCCGGAGAAAAAATAAATAATTAAAAATGCATTGCAACGCATACAGAGCATTAGTTCAAAAAAATGATAGTTTCAAAACTTTAACGACAAAATAAAGAGAGCAAAGTTTTTAAGTGATAAATTTTGGGCTATCCGGAATGATTATTTGAGAACAACTATCGCCAACGTCCATACTACGTTGAATACACCGGTTCTCGTCCGATCACCGAAGTTAAGCAACATCGGGCGCGGTCAGTACTTGGATGGGTGACCGCCTGGGAACACCGCGTGACGTTGGCTTTTTTGTCATTTCATTTTCAAAAATGTACATTTTATAATTATATATATTTTTTTATATTTCTATTTATTTTTAATAAGACGAGGAATAAATTATCGTCATGAATTTTAAGAAAATTGTTGTGGTTTCTCACAAGAAAATAGTACGGTGTAGATGTGTATAAGTGACAAAATAGGAGACCTAAGTAAACACTAGACCTTACAGCTGAAGTTAAGTTATAAAAGGGCTATTTTCTGGGGCACAATATGTCCTATGTGCCCTATGAAAAGAGCATGCTTTCTTCGCTTCAGTGTCAAAACGTGGATACTATACGAGAGCTATACTTACTTTCAGTAACTACAACATACATACATAAACTCACGCCTTCTTCCCATGGGGATAGGCAGAAACTACAGAACACCACCTGCTACGATCCATACATACTCCTTTTGCCTCGTTTACGTTCATACATCTGGTCATACACGCACGCCGGTTGCGAGTACTACGCACCTGGCCTTTCTGAAGAACATCACCAATAAGGTGTGTCCTCCTAGGGCGTCCCCGACCGGCCTTTCCCTTTACATCAGCCTTGTAAATACATTTTGTTAGTAACTACAAATACCACAAAAATTCAGGTGCATTGCTCAAATTCAAATTCAAATATTTTATTTGTAGAACATAGGTAAACAAAAAAAGTACAGATGTTAATAATAATAAAAATGAACGCTATGTCTTGCCGTCAACGGCGCACAAATATTCTACATTTAAAAATAATAAAAATGAACGCTATGTCTTGCCGTCAACGGCGCACAAATATTCTGATTATAAATTAATTAGTAATAAATTAAACAAAACATTTACATTAACAAATAAAACAAAATTTTAACAATTACAAATTAATAGATACTTAAAAAGATTACTCATTGTTATTTCATTCAATTATCATCATTTATCATACAATACATTAAATTACATAAAAACATTAAAATTCATTTTTTAATAATCATTTAATTAATTAACAAATTAAAAATATCGAACAAAAAAAAAAAAAATGTCAAAAAATTATAACTTGTCGTCTAGATACTCATTGATTGTGTAATAAGCTTTTATATTTAATAAATTAAGAACAGCCTTTTTAAAATGGTGTATGTCGAGATCTTTTATTGGATTGGGTATCTTGTTATATATTTTGGGTGCCATTCCTAAAAAGCTTTTTGAATATAGCGCAGTCTTGTGTGGAATAGCACATAACTCTCTGTTGCGTCGTTTTGATCTCAATGTTTGAAATAAATGCAAGTTTGATTTCACAAATACTGCTGTCTCGTAGATGTATAAACAGGGCAGAGTAAGCAATTTATGTTTCTTAAAAAACGGACTACAACTTTCCGTTTTTTTTAGCTTAAACACAGCACGTACACACTTCTTTTGAGCTATGAAAGAAATTTCGTTGTCAGTGGAATTTCCCCAATAGATTATTCCAAAACGTAACGTTGAAGTGACGTACGCTTTGTATGCTATCACAACTACGGACCATACGGACTATTGCTATTTTATTCAAGCCGATATCTGACTAGCCTGCATTTTAGGGATCCTAATACCTACATAACATAACATCACGCCTATTTCCCGAAAGGTTTCCCACATTTCACCAGTTACAAAGTCCCATGTAATAGGGGGCGAGCATATTGCCATCAACCGGGCACAAACCCAGATTCCGGGCTGCTACTGAGAAATTCCAGCTGGAAAACAATCAATCTGCCTAGCCTTTTCCCAACTATGTTGGGGTCGGCTTGCAGTCTAACCGGATGCTGCTGAATTCCAGTATTTTACATGGAGCGACTGCCTATCTGACCTTCACAACCCAGTGACTGGGTAATACGATACCCCTTGGTAAAACTGGTTGTCAGACTTTCAGGCTTCTGACGACCCGTAATGACTGTCAAAGATCCATAAATGACATAAAGAGACACGGAAGAGTCTCGGTATGTAAAGATAGTCACCCATCCACAGACCAACTCCGTCAAGCGTAGTTTAACCTGATGGATCGACCTGTGCGACTGTTATGACTAAGCCACGAGGTCCTCAAATTCCAGCTGGAAAACCCTATTTCATTTAGTCATTTATTCAAATTCGGCTGAGAATCAGTACTTTTAGAACGTCAAAATTACATAAGTCCCGGAAATGCCCACCCTTTATCACTTCTTGTGCTGGGAAGAAACTTGGGAAGAAGTGGCGCAACAAAATCACTTTGCCCGACCCGAGAACCGAACCCAGGACCTCATTAGGCGCGGGCTTGCGGTCGGTGAGCAATGGGTAGCTCGCCGTCCGATGAGGACCAAACCCGGGTTGACGGCACGTTTTGTTCCACGCGCGCCTCAAAGAGATGTCAGCAGAATTGACGGGGTCCGCTATTTCCCACACAAAAAAAAAAAAAGGATCTCATGCTCAGCAGTACCTACCGCGACCACTAGACTAATGAGGCAGTCCCAGTACCAATTCGATAGAAATTAGAATAAATATAAAAGACAGCAACAATTTCTCGAAGACTTTATACATACATATACTCCGTTTGAAATAAGATTAGACATTTAAACAAACCTTTTTAGGGTTCCGTACCTCAAAAGGAAAAAACGGAACCCTTATAGGATCACTCGTGTGTCTGTCTGTCTGTCCGTCTGTCACAGCCAATTTACTCCGAATCTAATGGACCGATTAAGTTGAAATTTGGTACACATATGTATTTTTGTGACCTAAACACGAATGTAAAACGTAAATAAAAAAAAATTGAATATAGGGGTCACTTTTGGGGGGCAAACAAGAAAATTTAAAAAAAAAGTTATGCTAACAGTACCGTGTGACATATCAAATGAAAGGACTTATTGCGAGGATCTTAAATATATTTTTTTATATAATTTTAAAATAAACATTTTTAAAGATATTTAAGAAATTCAATGAAAATTGACCGTTCCCCCCCCCCCTTATCTCCGAAACTACTGGACCAAAATTTTTCAAAAAAATACATAGTATGGCTCTTTACTCATAGATTACAGGAAAACCTATAAGAAGTCTATGGTCTTAAAATAACACGGTAAATCTCTCAATATTGTGCGAACAAACTTACATTTCGTCGCTCGGCATCCAATAGGCCCATCTCTCTAGCTACTATAATATCAAAATATCAAAAGTGTCTGCTTAATACACAAATAAATAAAACTGTAAATGTTCATGACAACTAATTCAGGTTTTGGCGTGGTTTCTCAACAGAAAGTGCAGTGTTGTGTCTTAAGCATACTGTCACATACTATACTTATACACAGCGTGGGACGCCGATATATGCTAGCTTCTTCGACTTATTCAAGACTTGATCTGGTTGCTTATGACGTATTGTGGAGAAAGATGGAGAAGGATAGGTTGCCAATGGAGCTTAAAAACATTTTTAAATATATATGGTAAGCAGATCAATAGTGTACGATGGGCTGGAACTTTTTCCAGGCCATACAGGTTGGAATGCGGGGTGAGGCAGGATTGGCGAGCTCAGCAGCACCAGAGTGGGTTGCTATACAGTGTGATTCTTCATAATGTGCACATATCGAAATGAGGGAATCTATGCTTAATTTTAAAGACAGAAAAAATATTTTAAAAATCTAAATATATTTTTTATACTTTTATGGAATTAAAAAAAATTGTAACAAAACTGTGTAACTTTTAAACTGAATCAGCTATCGTGATGAAACAAACATAATGATTGGAAGTAAGTAGGCGTCCACATAAAATTAAAATTGAGAAAAAAAACTACCCTCAATTGAAAATAAACATGTTTTTTTAGTAAAAATCTGTATTTTTTTCATCAGTTTTTACAATAATTGTAAAATTTATGAATAAGATGCCCAAGAGAATTAAAAAAAAAACAAAAAAAAAATTTTGACCATTTTTCCGTCGGTAAAATTAAGCATAGATTCCCTCATTTCGATATGTGCACATTATGAAGACTCACACTGTATAGATGGTATTTGTGTAAATAATATTAGCTTTGCAGACGATATGGTGCTTCTGAGCGCCAGCCAGTATCCCATAGACAAAAACTGTTAGTCGCAAAACTTTCTGAGGGACCTGGTAAAATAAGCTAAAGTTCATAAGTTTACTAACACAATGAATCCTTGTTACTTGAATAAAGAAAAATATATGGATGACTATTTTTTTTGAACGTTTTCTAAAAATGAAACCTAGCTAGATCGATTTATCGCTCCCGAAAACCCCTGCATACTAAATTTCATAAAAATTCTTGGAGCCGTTTCAGAGATTCAGGTTATATAATATACACATATATACAAGAATTGCTCGTTTAAAGGTGTTAGATTTTTATTTTTTCTACACGATCAAATAAGTGATCCTGCAATTTAAAAAAAACGTAAAAAATTACACATTCGCGGTATTGGATGCCGAGCGACGATTTGCAGTTGGAATAAATGTTAAGTTTGTTCTTGGGATAAATAAATTCATCTCAACTACGGAACCCTTCATTGTGCGTAGTCCGATACGCACTTGGCCGGTTTTTTTTACAGTCCTTTCAACTGATTTTGACTTCTACACCGTAGACATAAGGATGGCAAAAAATGTGGTTACAAACCAAATGTTTACTGCAGCTGTCATTAGTCATGCCACCAACGCAATAGAAGTCAAAATCGGTTGAACGGACTGTAAAAAAGGTTTAGTTAAATGTCTAATCTTATTTCAAACGGAGTATAGGTACTTACCAATTCAAACACAATAATTCTTAGGAGTTATTTGGATTCCTCTAATAAGCGGCAAGCGTCCAACCGTCAAACGTAATTACAATTCTATACTGTTTCGTAATTACACAGTAAAACCGTAAATTGAAGCTTTTATTACAAAGAACTATTTCTTTTGTAATAAAATCTTCAATTATATGTATGCGCGATACAAGTAACTTTCAGATTATAACTTGTGGTTCCATAATGGATATAAATTAGTATTATAAGTTACAGAGCTGTAAAAGTGTAGTTATTTTCTCAGGCATAACGCGATTTATGTACTTTTTATTAGAACCAATATTTTCAGTTGTACTGGTAAAACTTATTTATAAGCCAGGTTGGGAAATAAAGTAGGTATAAAACTACTATAAAAGTTTTCTTCGCACATTTTTTCTATTTCTACGAGCGTACCAAAGTAAGCAGAGGTAATACTCATTAAGCCAACCAAACCTCAAAGCAAAGTCTTACAAAAGTTTCTTTTGTAACACATACATTGTAACTAAATAGGTAAGTATATTCTTTACATCTGGGAAAAGGCAAAAAACATCTCACTTTTTTTTAATCAACGTACCATAAATTTTAATAAAATGATTTTTAATATATGAGAATGACAAAATTAATGAAGAAGGCAAAAAGCCAACGTCACGCGGTGTTCCCAGGCGGTCACCCATCCAAGTACTAACCGCGCCCGATGTTGCTTAACTTCGGTGATCGGACGAGAACCGGTGTATTCAACGTAGTATGGACGTTGGCGATAGAAATATCGAAAGTCTAATTCTGTACAATCCATAAAGAGTGACGTCACGTCTTAGTCTTTGATTTTCTTTTCAAACCAATTTTTTTTCAACTTTTCTTAAAGGTTTTTTTGCTGATTTTCTAGGACCTGCGTAACAGAAAGTAACCTACCCTGGTCCCGCAGCTATACTAAAGGTACCTACTAACATTACAGACATCCTTTCTTCACCATTTATTAGAAACAGCTACAGGACAATTCCTTTCACGCCCAAGACACTTAAATTAAAACAGAGGCGAAAAAAATGCGAAAATGGAAAAGACAACTCGCAAAATAACAAAATTCCACAGCGCCGTGTGAAAACAACAGTTTCAAATTCTGTAAGCTGTGTTTGGTTGCTATTTCCAATTCGTACGGCGTTTCGCAGTCCATTATTCACATTTCATTTGTTAGTGACATGTGGAGCGGTCGTACGACGCGACGGGCGATGCCAGTCGCGGACGTCACTCACATAACTGGCTGAATACCATTTTGTTATGCTTTAGTTTCTGTTTCATTAGGTACTTACTTACTCTGTCAATACTTCTATAGAGGGTGCTTGTCCGCTTGTCGTGCCACGATGCTTGTCCGTCATGCGGGAGCTGATACAGTCAATCGCGTGTCAACACTTGCACTACGAAAATCGCCCTTACTACTACAACATGAAGGCTCTATTATTGTAAAATTGTTACCACTTATGTGCGGTTGACTGTGAGACAATACGTGTCAAACCTTAACAATGTCTTGAGAAAGAACAGTCAACCTTATAGCCTTTGTCCAGTAAAGTACTTTCAAGAGAAACACTTTTCTTAAAAGTTTCGACACAAAAGCTTAAAAATATCAAAGGGTTAAAGTGCCGCCGCTAGTTATTCATCTCTAGAATCCGCTTTGGCTAAAAAACCTTATTACATAGATACTAGATAGGTACCTACTAAGTACAGTCTCGAAAATAAATTCTTATTATTATTTATGTCTTTGACATATCTCGGGACCCTGGGGTCCCGGACTTTTGGCACCAACCGACGATTCGGTTGGTGCCTCAACACTTAAAAATATCTAAGGGGCTTCTGCGAGTTGGGTTCGACCCCTCGTACGCCTTCCAAAGGTCCAGGACCACTTCCAAAGGTCCAGGACAAATCACAACTGCCATTCTTTGACAGTTGTATAGTATGAAATGGCTTTAACTCGGTAAAATGTAGGGTGTCAATTTGCTTAACCATTTAGGTATTTCTTAGTAGAACTGGGCTGGCTACATCTGTCGCATGGCGGAGCAGCAATACGCAAAAATCACCACTCAGTGGATCCCAAATAGCAGGAAACGACTACGCGGTAGGCCCAGGAAGACATGGCGGGATGAGCTAGACTCCTTAAAGGCTTGGCTCGCAATCGCAGTAGACCGGGAAAAGTAGAAAGAGGGAAGGGAGGCCTTTGCCCTGCAGTGGGACAACACGGGCTCATAATGGCAGTTGTGATTTGTCCTAGACCTTTGGAAGTGGTCCTGGATCTTTGGAAGGCGTACGAGGGGTCGAACCCAACTCGCAGAGGCCCCTTAGACATTTTTAAGTGTTGAGGCACTAACCGACGATTATCCCTGTATGCACTATGCATGTGCACCCAAGGACAACCGCCGGTTGGGGCAGGACTATTGCAGGATATGAAAACAAAGATATGGATTATGGGTTTGGATGGCTAAGTGAACTGGTTATATAGAACTATGGAAAGACTATGGCCCCTGCCTGACCAATATTTTATAAAAAATACACAGGTAAAATGGCAGGGACTGTCTTGCACACTAAATAATGGCCCCCCGAAAACGGTCGTTAGCACAAAGTGTCGTAGCAACAACGGGACAACATGTCCTGAGGTGCTAATGACGAATAGAGAGGTATTTCACGGCTATCAGGCCAATTCCGGAAGTACGGACAAGATCCCTACTAGCATCTTACTGGAATACTTCCTTCCTCCGAGCACGTTTGCTCTTGCGAATCTCTACTCAAGCCGGCCATTATGAGCCTATGTTGTTCCACTGCAGGGCAAAAGTCTCGATTCCCTCTTTCCACTTTTCCCGGTCTACTGTAATTGCGGGCCAATCCTTTAAGGAGTCCAGCTCATCCCGCCATCTCTTCCTGGGCCTGCCGCGTAGTCGTTTCCTGCTATTTGGGATCCACGGAGTCGTAATTTTTGCGTATTGCTGCTCCGACATGCGACAGATGTAGCCAGCCTATTTCCACTAAGTAAAGCCATTTTATACTATGACACAACTGTCAAAGAATGGCAGTTGTGATTTGCATCAACGGACAATTTTACTTGACTTTACCTAGGCATTTCGTACAGTTTGATATCAACTAATTATCTCAGTCAATTACCTACTCCAATCGATTACCTCTCGTGCCCAAGACGGAGATAGCGCATATGTCTAAAATTGCTCCGATATAGCCTATTAATAATTTGCAAGCTCAAGTAGCAGCGTTATCCGATTAGTGCTAATAGGTCGGCGGCGCACCGAATGTCTGATGCAGGCAGCTGATCGATAATGAAGGCTAAGTGAAGCCGTAAATATAGCAAATGATTATAATTACTGGATGCTAGTAGATTTTACTGAGCCTCATGCTTTTTGAGAGAAATATCTAAATGATACGTGAAAAAAAAAACAGTGGCACTTCGGGAGTGCCGACAGAAGTAAAAACTAAACCGCGGTAATCAACGTGTTGATGTCTTTTTAATGGTCAAAAGCCGGTGTCGTAACAGTGTCGCGCAATCAATGGTTTAATCCCATCTTAAAAATACCCAACGCGCCTAAATAAAAATTTTCACTTAAAAAAAAGAGCCGTCGCGGGACGCCTGGCAGATGTGAAACATCGAAATTATTATGTACAGGTAATATGCATAAAAGGATAGTTTACGACAGGAAATAAATATGGCGACTGTTAGCGCGTCGCCATGCCAACAGTCGGTCTGACCCGCCACTATAGATGTCTCACATCAAAACTGCCACTTCAAAAAAAAAACAATCTGCCTAGCCTTTTCCCAACTATATTAGGGTCGGCTTCCAGTCTAACCCGATGCAGCTGAATACCAGTATTTTACATGACCTATCTGACCTCCACAACCCAGTAACAGGGTAATACGATACCCCTTGGTAAGACTGGTTGTCAGACTTTCGGGCTTCTGACGACCCGTAACAACTGTCAAAGATCCACGAATGATAGTCGGGACCAACGGCTTAACGTGCTTTCCGAGGCACGGAGGAGTCTCGGTATGTAGAAATGGTCACCCATCCACGGAGCAACCCCGGCAAGCGTAGCTTACCCTGACAGATCGACCCGAGCGGCTGTTAGTATTTAGCCACGAGCCACTTCAAAAGCGAAGCCTAAAATACCAGTGGCTTGAAAAACTAAAGAAGAAACAAAAAGAAAACTTGACGAAATGATGACTGGCAGAGCAGAAAATTCCATAATTAAAACCATATCATTGAAATCATGACAATGAAACTGCTCGTTTATCATGGAGTGGCAGGAAAATACCGCTGCCCATTTGAAAGGCACCTAGAGGTCCCCATCTATAGGTGCCTTTCAAATGGGCAGCGGTGTTTTTCAGGAACCACTACTTGGAATAAAGCACAAAGTAAAATACCTACCATTTTAGCCACTTCCTTAAAAAATCGACGAGGCAGTAAATATAACTCATTTGTTTCTGACGTATTATAGAAATTAATAAATTCATTCATCTTATCATGCACATGTACATGTTACCTATAATGCATCTAGTGCAGTCGCGATAAGTGTAAACATTGGCCGTCTCCCAGTTCAGATAGGAACAGACCAAGACATCGGCGACTGAAAGTCTAGACAAAGTCACTCAAGCGTTTAGCTGTGTTTAAAGCTCATATTAAATAGCTGGCTAGCCCGTGGTGCCCATGCTAAGTGCCTAGCTTTACATTATTTAAACGGGGTCAAGTGAATATTTTAAGAAGTCTGAAGCCACGTAAAAGCTTGCTATACCTAGTTAATAAAATATATTTTTGCTTTCACGATTCATTATCATCATTTTGGTAATCCTAACTCAATCAATCTGCCTAGCCTTTTCCCAACTATATTGGGGTCGGCTTCCAGTCTAACCGGATGCAGCTGAATACCAATATTTTACATGGAGCGACTGCCTATCTGACCTCCACAACCCAATAACTGGGTGATACGATACCCCTTGGTAAGACTGGTTGTCAGACTTTCGGGTTTCTGACGACCCGTAACAACTGTCAAAGATCCACGAATGACAGCCGGGACCAACGGCTTAACGTGCTTTCCGAAGCACGGAGGAGTCTCGGTATGTAGAAATGGTTACCCATCCACGGACCAACCCCGGCAAGCGTAGCTTAACCTGACAGATCGACCCGAGCGGCTGTTAGTACCTAGCCACGAGCTCCTCCTTGGTAATCCTAACTATCATATAATTCTTCCGTACGTGTGTTTGTCACCTAACTCCCCCTAAACGGCTGAACCGATTTGGATGAAATTTTGTGTATGAATATTTGAGTGGGTCTCTGAATGGTTTGAAAATACAATTGGCCCCGGAAGGTGGCGCTGTTCGGACAGGACAACATCTGTCGGGTCCGCTAGTAATATCATAAATGCGAATGTGAGTTTGTTTGTTTGTAACGCTTTCACGGCTAAACGGCTGAACCGATTTTGGTATGGGCAACCCTGGGAAAGGACATAGGCTACTTTTTATTGACATACCATGCGGGCGAAGCCGCGGGCGGAAGCTAGTTAATTATAAACAATTATTGAACTGAATAAACGGGAGAAAAAACGTCGATACTAGACTGATGCCGTCATAAACATGGAGAGCTACTGGGCTCAAACCATATAAATAAGTACACGAAAAGAAGAAGAAGACTAGACTAAATTGAGAAATCAAAACATAGCTTAAAATTATTTTTCTTAGAAAAAAGGGGTAGCCCCACGCCTCTTTGCTCAGCGTCAGATAAATCTACAAATTGATTGATTTTGCGGCTTTCCCTGTAGACAGCGGAACGAGAAGACTCGCCACGGCTCTCGACGTTTAATCAACACTGGATTCTGCGGATTCACGCATTAACGAATCGATAAATATAATTATTTTGTATTGAAACTGATTTTCTCTTAATATAAGTACTTTTGTTCGTTGTCTATTGCTTTAATTACTCATCTACCATGGCTGTTGCTATGTTAGTGTACCTTTACCTAGATAAAAAACTGGCACGAGGAGTGCCGCAGAAGTGAAAACTTGAACAAGATCGCCTTGGTGGAAGAAAATATTTGTATAGAACATTGGTCCGTAACATAATGTAAATAAAGAGCACAATCGCGTTAACAAAACCTTTAAAGTAAAAATAATTGCATAGAACATTGATCCGTAACGTAATGTAAATAAAGAGCACAATCGCGTTTACAAAACCTTTAAAGTAAAAATAATTGCATAGAACATTAATCCGTAACGTAATATAAATAAAGAGAACAGTCGCGTTTACAAAAATGAGGTGTCGTTACAGTGTCGCGAAATCAATGGTTTTCACTTCAAAAATTGTTGTGCGTCACAGATTAGTAACAAATCTTGTGGTCACTAGTTCTGTTGCCTACTTGTAACTAAGTATAACATGGTCCTCTGTTAGACAATACTAACATCGCATTAGCGGATTCCCGTCTACGAAACCATAGTCGAAATACCTTAATAAAAAGCGCATCAAAACTTAGTTAGATTAGCTGCATTCAAATATACGTAACATTGTAGCTACCAAAGTACTAACTACAGCTCTATTCGTGGACTATATAACTAAGAAACTAAGCTACCATTTGAGCACGCAACAAAGTTCCGTTTTATTCACCTAAACACTTTTAACAGCAAAAGTTTTGCTAATACGTGTTGCTATCATAAAATCTACAGGCGTTTGTTTCGTTTTGCTACGTGTGCCGTGCGATACACAGTTGCAATCTGCGGTGAAGCAGAAACAATTAAAACGTAACTTAGTTACGTACAAAAGTACCCGGTGGAACTGGAACGAAAAAGAATAATAGGAATTCTGACGAAGTTAAAACCGGTAGTTAGAGTTACCTTTAAAGTTTCAGGTCTTATACAATACAATAAGGTAGAATACTTCGTTTTATTTTAGTAGGAAGATCTAAAGTCAGTGATACGTTACCTAAGTTACTGCGTCATTAGTTTTTTTTTTTTCTAAAAATGATATCTCGAACACATCTAAACATATCTACCTAATTAATTTTTAAAAACCGAACAGCTAGAACAGCACAGCAGCCGAACAGCTACTTAATTAACTAATTTAAGCCTACTTTACGGTACCTACCTATTACCACGGAATATGTTTTCTTACACGTGCCTACAAAAACCCTTTAAAAGTCGAACAGTTACCTTTCTACTTTTCCGTCTTCACTAAGCCAATGGCCTCATACCTACCACGTTATTACAAAATAACTTTTCTTCCACGTGTATCCAAAGACATCAACATTAACCTCGAAAAATCCCTAACTCCCTACAACAAACAATCAAATATAAAGTTAATCAATAAGCAACTTGCAAACCTAGGAATTGGGTAATAACCACCCCAGTTTTCGGCGTGAAATATATTTAGCGTAACACTATTTTGTCACGCGATACCTACGACTTGCGACCTACCACAAAGGTGGATCGATGGGCATCCAGGTCATTGCCGCCGGAATATGGAGCAGCTACCTGGCCGGATTTACGTAATTCCTTTTGACCGATTATTCGGACTGGCCTACTAGACGTGTGGATGGAAAAATGAAACTATGGAATTCTGAGTGAGATATTGGGTGTGTAATGTTACATGACAGGAGGGATAAATATTCAAAGCCCTACCCTAGGGTAGGGTTAGTATTTTTTTGTAGATAACCTTCAATAGGTCATGGCTGACACCGTGTTATAGATTTTGATTCCGGTGTAGTAATTAGTTTAAAAAGAGTTCGTCTGTGGTAGGGTTACAATTCGTATGGAATTGTCCGGACATGTCCGGCTTTTTGGTCCTCTTCTCGTCTCTGTCCGGCCTTGTCATTTGTCCAGAGTTTTCAACATAGGGGATATTTTTAAAAAAAAATTCAAAAGTAAATTGCCGGGACTTTTTTGCAAATGTCCGACTTTTTGTCAGGACTTTTAAAATTTCGAAATAGTAACCCTAGTCTGGGGAATTCCTATTTTTGCTGCCAGTCTTATGACCTAATAGGTCGAAATCTTTGACATGCACGCGATGGGCCATCGGTCAGTACCGTTACTTACATACTCAAATAAAATAGTGTTCCCTTTAACACCCAATAGAGCCCGTGGATATCAAGGGTTAGGGGAATATGTTTTGACTTGAAGCACGCATTTTTGTTTTTAATATTTAACGTTCATAAATCACCTATTTATTTGTAAAGTTGAATTAAATGGGGTTTATTTGGCCTGTATAAGAGCGGCCTTGTATAAATATCGATGAGTGCGAGCGTATATAGATTTACGCGCGGGGGTCGGGGTTTCGGTCATTATCAAGTTTTATCCAAAATTAAAACTATATTTCATTGATTTATTTCCGAGTAATTATTTAATTAAATAATTAACTGCCTCGTTGGTCTTGTGGTCACAAGTGCTACTGCCTAGCATGAGGTCCTGGGTTCGTGTAGAACTCGTCGAATGCTGGCAGCGAGAGGGTTGACTCGTTGATTTTTCTTAAGAGCGCTGCGCCCGCGGCTCGCAACTACAAATCGAGACGTTTGCAAAATTCGTTCGGAATATTGCTATCTCTGTTTGACAACAGCAGGCGGGCGGCGGACGCGGTGCGCATCCGTGTGTGTGTGTGACTGGATAGATAGCTACTTACCATTCATTCATAACGAGTCGACGGCATTTATATTTTTATTATTAGGAATTAGGTATGTTCATTACTTGCTTTATTTCTGTTGAATACTTTGGGGAATCGTTAGTATATGTACTGACTAGTAATGCGTTTTTTGGAAATTTCTTTACAATGCCAATATCTCAATGTTTTAGAATATCTCTGAATGTAGGCCTTGTAGCGAAAATCTAGTAGATATGAAATGAAATTGTTTATTCTGTAAATAGGATAAGTATCGGAATCACTTTTACACGTCAGATTAAAAAAATCGGTACCGCGGTAATCAACGCATTGATGCCTTTTACTCCACGGTTTCGGTAAATTGCGTTACAGTGTCGCGAAATCAAAGGTTTAGTCCCATCTCAAAAATTCTCAACGCGCCTAAAGAGGTCTGAAAAACTTCCAAAACCTTTAACACACATAGAACTTTGATCCATAAGTAAATATAAATAAGGAGCAGAATTGCATCGAGCGTCGAAGGAGCGAGTAGTCGAAAAAAATACTTTGAAGAAAAATACTTGTATAGAACATTGGTACGGACCTTATCTAAATAAAGAGCACAATCGCATTAAAAAAAATCTCAATCTCGTTTTTTTTTTTGTCTTAATCGCGTTTACAAAAAAAAAAAAAACTTCCAGATCCTTTAAAGTAAAAACGCTTGCATAGAGTTCTATGCAAGCGTTTTTGCAGTACCGGTATAATAAATACCGTATAGAAAATGTCCAACACCGGGATCCCGGTATGAGACTATTTTTTTACTTAATATCGTTTTTTTATTCAACAACTAACACATTTTTTTTTTACTCATTTAGTAAAAAAGTGTAGTAGTAGTAGTTAAAAAGCACACAAAATAATAAAAAACTGCTTTTTAAATACTAGTCACTTTTTTATGTATAAAAAAGTGACTAGTATTTAAAAAGCAGTTAACTTTAAATTGCAAACTTCTGTTTCTTGTGTTTGTCTTCTGTTTGTTTGTTTTTTTTGTAAATTTGAATAATCAGTATCTAAGTAATTACAATTTAGCGATCTATTTAAAAAAAAAAAACAACAACAACAACAACAACAATCATCAGCAACAACAATCATCAGCAACAACAATCAATCATCTCTCTCTCTCTCTCTCTCAACAAAAAAATCACAAAAAAAAACACAATCACATAAAAATCTGTCAAAATTGTTCATCGTGTTTTTACCGCGCTTATTTTCCAAGGCGCTTATTTTCCACGGCGCTTATATTCCACGGCGCTTTTTTACCACGGCGCTTATTTTCCAAGGCGCTTATTTTCCACGGCGCTTACTTTCCTCGGGGCTTATTTTTCACGGCGCTTATTTTCCACGGCGCTTACTTTCCACGGCGCTTTTTTTCCACGGCCGGTAATAAAAATAAGAATAAGTAGTTCACGTATATTTTTATTCTTATTTTCCAAGGCGCTTATTTTCCACGGCGCTTATATTCCACGGCGCTTTTATCCCACGGCGCTTACTTTCCACGGCGCTTATTTTTCAAGGCGCTTATTTTTAGCAACGCGTCATACGTCCAGCCATCCATCAAGGACTCGTCCATCAAGGAACGCTGTCCCAAATTAGACACATTATTAAAATTACGTGTTTACGTGTTTAATTACGCGTTTGTTTACGTAAAACAAAAAGTATTTTAAAACACGTATACTAAAAGATCAATAATTTAATTGTTTTCAAAATGGTGAAGTTTTCAGAAAAAAACGCTTGATAGATTTTGCGTCATTCTCAGTTTACAAATTAATTTCACTATTTCACTATTTCTATTTTCATAATCAAAAATATGCCTATATTAAAATATTAAGAAAATGCTCTTATTTAACATTTTTTTTATTTTCAAATTACTAACACTACTCATTTAGACGTCATCTTCAGTATGAAATCATTAAAAGTCGGTTATCGTCCCCTTAAACGGTTGCACAAATATGTAACCAAGGAAAACGTTCTCTCTACCTCTATACTCGTAGGTAGAATGCTCAGTAAATAATTATACGCCATGTCAATATACATCTCTCGGCCGCCTTCAGAACTACTATCATAAATGCCCAATTGCCCATGCTGCAGGGTTAACATGACAAGTGCGAGAACGCTCTTTTTCTCGTTTTATCGGAATTTGTCGCCGTTGTTTTTCGCCGTTTGCGGTCATGTAAGGGATTAGAATGACGTCAGAATCGTAATTCTGACGTCATTCTAATCCCTTACATGACCGCAAACGGCGAGTAAACTCTAAAAAGGCACTTTGACACTACTTTATCGCGCGACGAGATACCGATGTTGCAAGTGATTAAAAACAAATTATTTTTATGATGTTTTTTTTTTTTTTATGGCTTGAAGTTCTGTTTCATTCATTCAATTTATGCATGGAATTATGTACTTTATTGAATAAACGTCTCTCTTAATTATTCTCTCTTTTAATTATTTATGATTAGTTTTTTGTGTAACCGACTTTGAGATTAAAATTAAATTTTGGCATGCTAAATTAAAATACAAATTGACGGAAATTAAAATTAGTGGCACCTATACTCATTAGATAATCACCACAAATGACAAATGGGCCGACGATTGCAATTTGACAAATCGAAGTTTAACAGTCACCATAAAGTCCATGACGTTGCAAATTTTGTTAATCACCAGTCACCAAAAAGACTGGCGTTCAAATAAATTGGCAGGTGGAGTTGATTCCGCTATTATAACCATAAAATTGTTAATCACCACCCTTAGGAAATAAACTGGTGATTTTAGTAATTATGTTGCGAATATTTGATATTACCATACAGCTATAATCCCTAGATTTCGTTAATTTATTTATTTAATCACCATAATTGGCAAAGTGACTGGAAAGTAATAGTCATCTACGTGGTAGTGCACCCCTCTACTACAGTACACCGGTGTACACCCACAATTAAAAAAATAATATCATTTTGTCTTTTTGTCTACTCTTCTCGTCGTCAAAATCGAGGACGACTAAATACGACAAAATAACTGATTATCTCGTGTTGAACTGTCAAAAATCGAGATAAATAACGTGTCATGTTTGGGTTTGTTGACAAAACATCAAGTTTGACAGAACGAGTCAAGTATTTTGTATGGCGTAGCTATCAGAAAACGATAACACTACGAAATAGACAAAAATTAGTCGCGCGAGCGTGGATAATTATCGCGTGTGTCATGTTAGGCCTGCTGGAAGAAGCATGGGTCCTAACTTCCCTTTGAGTTTTAGCTTCTATTTCTGCCTCCAGTTAGTAGCACAAGTAGTAATGAAATGTAACTAACTGTCGAATTAAAATACGCAGTTTTTAAAACTTACCCTGATAATTATAAAATTGGTTGGAAATATAATGTGTAGGTAATAAAAAGAAATTGTTTCACTGTAGTGTCTACTGATAAAATAAAATCACCAATACCGGTATCCCGGTAGTGGACATTTCAATAACGGTATTGAAAAATGTCAAATAATGTCCGGGATCCCGGTATTAGCCAATACCGGGATCCCGGTATTGAAAGCCCTACATAGAACATTGATCCGTAACTAAATATAAATAAGAAATAAAATAGTCTTGCGAGTATTTCGGATCGGCACTTGGTCGGCGTACTTGCAAGTAAATACCTAGTATAAAAACCTGGTCCTATAATATAGCCCTCGTTCGCACGGACGTAATAAAATCGCGGCGAAATTTTTCGTGCACTTGATTTTCAACGCTCTGCTTAGCGCCGAGAGTTGAAAATCCAACAGTGTTTCTTCAACGCGCTGGGACGAGAGTACGTCCCAGCACGTTTGATTCTCAACAAGCCACCTATACCTGGACTACCGCGTTTCGGCCGTGTGTATAATTTATATGTTTCTACGACTCGCTGAGGGTCTTTAGACGCATAAATAGGTACCTACCGATTAATATTACTGATGAAACATAAGTACTCGTTTGTCCAGATACGGATGTTTGTAAACACATTTATGTTATCTGAAGATAGAAAGAAAGAAAAGATAGAATTTTTTTTTTTTTTTTTCAGAAACACGTGTATACAAAAAGATAATTAACTCGAGTAAAACAATCAAACAATAGATTTAAATATAATCACGAGCACAAAACAGAAGTAGTCGGCAGCTGCTTTAATTTAGTAAACAAATAAGCACAGTAAAGTACCTATATAATATACCTAATCTTATAATACTGACAAAAAATACCCCGAACGAATTCCAACCGATCACGTTGCGCTAGTGTGAGTGCCTGTCGGAGCGATATACAACTACAGTGAGCAGTACGACCACGCACACATTGACAAATTATTCCTTGACGCGATGGCAATACTAGCATCGAAAAATTATGATAAATTTGGATGTGTGCCGTAATACAAAAAATGATGATTGAAAATTTAATGTATTTCCATTTTATTTTCGATAATTTGTAACTTGATAACATAAACTATGCTTCTACGGAAACAATATTACAAATATTGTTGTTTATAATACAGAAAAAACCATATGAAAACATGTCATTTACGCTGTAAAAATGTACGAAATGGAATTCGCTTACATTTCATTTAAAGGTAAGTTTTTGAAAATCAAAAGACGTAGGAGCCTAGATAAATACTGTCTCAATCCGAATATCAACATAATATGGTGGAAATATGCTCAAATTGCAAATGATTGATGTACTACGTTTGTATGGACAGTTCATACGTCGCCGCATTCTTAATGAGACTCGGAAGTACAAAAATTAAATTTAATGACTTGCTTTTAGTTACATTATAAAGATTTAGAAATTCGACACACTTATCGACCGGTCGTCGCATGAATGCTTATTTGTTCAACCGACCATTTTAACGGATTTCACTTTTAAATGCAGTTTTAATAAGGTTCAAAGTTCCGTTCGATTGGCATAGAATACTTGCAATTAGGACTTCAAATACATATTTAAAAGAACTTATTAAAAAAAAAAAAACAACACTAGTCAGTTAAAACTTCATGCTTATTTGTTCAAAATCCGCGGAGATACACCAAATGTGTATTTGAGCATCAACTGCGTGCTTAAGTGTTCAATCTCCTCACAAGTAACCAATCACGACAGCGCATTTTGATGACGCAATGCGCCGCCATTTTTCATTTCTTTCGTGTCGAAGCTGGTGCTAGCACGCATTTTAGTTAATATTAACGAAAAATATTGAAAATAGACATATTGAAGATATACATTAAAAAAAAACGTTGGAGAAAATGTCCGTAACAGATTATAAATCGGAAAACATAATCATAACTATAGGAAAAGATCGGTAAGTTGTATTTTGTCATCTTATTTCTTCGTAGGTTATCTCTGCGTATCGTTAACTTGTTTTACAGGATGTTTAATTTCGTTGTTATAATTTCAGATTTTATTATATCCCTAAATGAAATTGTGACGTATCCATAAATGAATAGATGACTGTTTTCAATGTTTCGTAAGGTTGTAATATATAATTAAAATAATAATAAAATTTATTGCTTTTGTGCGGTGACTGGGCTTCTTTAAAATGGAATGTATTATTATATTCAGACAAATTTTACCTACTGTATGCCATGTAATATTTGCATGTTTGCTATTGTTCTATGTTGTAGGTATGGGTAAATGCATTATCATAAGTTTTGTTTTCACGTGACCTAATAATATAAGACGCAATGAAAAAATCCGATTCATATTATATTATAGTTAACCGCGTAAGCTACATTAAAATATTACTGAAATTAAAATTTAATTAATTAATTATTAATTAAATTATAATATTTTTTCTGCAGTATTGAAATTGTTACTAGTTTCTAGTCTATTTACTCGTTTAACCATGAGTGACTTCACTTACGAACATTAATAACATTGTGTCATTTTAAGCCTAAAATAAAACATAATTGTTTTAGTAGTTTTATATTACTTGTTAGTCTCTATTAAAAATATTTAATAATTTCTCTCAATCTAAAACATGCTAACAAATGCAAATCAAACTCACGTTTGAGGATTTTATAGTTAAATATTCAAAGGGGGGCAGACCATAAAAGGCATTTTAAAATGAAAATGGTTATTTTAGCTATTTTTAGCTCAAAGCATAGACCATAATCTGTTTTTGGCTTTACTATCTTTTGTGTGTTTTTTATCTATAATGTTTGTTTTGTTTCTAACTTCTGTAATTGCTTGTAACTAATATTTCTAAATTACGGATTGTGCGTTATAATGTTTTCTCCTAAACGTTTAATACTCTTTTATTAACACATTTTGACATTCGGTCTCGTGCTAGATCTAACGTCTGTATTCTATTTGTACTTGTGCTTGCCTCTTGTTATATTAACTTCGCCTCCAATTAAAATAATCTGATTCACAATATTTTTTTTAGGATCACAAAAGTAAAGAGGTTCTTATTTCCGGATAGTCATGAAGATAATGACATTACAATAGAAAAACCTGTAGTTACGAATAAAGTTGCTATTGTTGAAGACAAACATACTACAGGTCAGCTTGATTTGACCAAAGAGGATCAAAATACTATCGACTTGTATATAAATCCCTCTCAAACAGAAAATGTCCCCAATAGTCAACTGCTTGAAGAAAACTTAATTATTTTCCCCTTAGAATTGCCAGAGCTGGATTCTTTGATTACGGACAGCTTTGAGATGACAGATATTTGTTTGAATGATGGAATGAAGGATATAAATAGTAAAAATACTGATTGCTTTTGTGAAAAATTTGATATAGTAGATTTATCAAACGAGGACAATGGTAATATTGTAAATGAGGCAGATAAACACGAAAATAAAGAAAAAGCAACACAATTTAAGGAAGTCAGCAATACGCGTGTGAATAACTCTCCCAGGCGTAAACGGCAGCGACGTCCTGAAAATTGGATAAGGAATGTCTCGAAAAGACTTAGAGAAGCGGGTGAGGAATATTCCAGTAACGGAAAAATTAGAAAAGCCAAAGTTGTTAAATCAGCTTGTGAAAAAAGTTGCAAACTAAAATGCATTGAGAAATTTACTGAAGAAGATAGAAACACCATCAAATTATCATTTTATAGCCTAACAGATACTCAAAAAAACAAATTTTATATGGAATTCACGGAAAGGACCAAAAAAAAACGGATTCGCACTAATGCAGAAAATAGTAGGAGGAAGTTCTCATTTAAATACTATTTGCTAAAAGACCAAAAAGAGCAAGTGTGCAAAACATTTTTTTGCAATACTTTGGACATTTCTGTAAGAAGAATTTATTATTTCCATCAAAAACTAGATGATCAAAGTTTACCAATAGCTCCAACGCCGGTTAAAGGGAAACATGTGAAAAAACAAACACCTGATTATAAAGTACAAGAAGTAGTAGACCATATAAATTCATTCCCAGTAGAAGAATCTCACTTTTGTCGATCGAATACTAAAAGAAAATATTTATCAGCAGAACTTAGTGTAGCCAAAATGTATACATTATATGTTGAAAAATATAACCAACCGGTGAAAGAACCTATTTATCGGAAAATTTTTAACGAGAAATTCAATTTAAGCTTCCGTAAACCTAAAAAAGATGTTTGCGATTTATGTTCCGAATTTAAAGCTAATATGAATCCTGGTGATGATTTAAAACAAAAATATGAAGAACACATAAAACGCAAAGAAGAAGGTAATAAAGAAAGAGATAATGATAGAAGAGCAGACGAGGAAAATACTGCGGTTGTAACTTTTGATCTCGAAAATATTTTCAGCTTGCCGCAAGCTGCAATTTCCTGTTTATATTATACATCTAAACTGACTGTTTACAATTTAACTGCTCATTGTAATGTTGGAAAACATGCAATTAATGCAACTTGGGACGAAACAACAAATGGTAGAAGTGGAGATGACATCGCGAGTGCTCTTGTAAAAATCTTGAACTATTTAGCTACAGTTTTACCACCACAAATATCACGTCTCATATTGTGGTCTGATTCTTGTGTTCCGCAGAACAAAAATTCTCATATGAGTATGGCTCTAATTCATTTTTTAAAATCTAATGCAAATAAAAATATAACCGAAATTATTCAAAAATTTTCGGAGCCCGGACATGGAAACGTGCAGGAAGTAGACGCTATTCATAGTTTAATAGAAAGAAATCTTCGACACCAACAAATTTTTAGTCCTTTGTCTTTAAAACGAGCGTTCTTGAAAATACAATCTAACGCTTTGAAGTTCACATTCCTAACAATGTTGGACAATGACTTTTTGAGTTACCATGAAGAATCTGCAAAATTGTCATTTGCTCAAATTCCATACTCCCAAGTAAAATACTTACTTTACCAGAAGGAGAATTGGAAAATAATTAAGTATAAAACGAGTTTCACAGGACCAGGAACGAGTGTTGATTTAACCACTAAAACCAAAATTTCAATTTTAGAAGATGTAACCATCAAACAGCCAAATCAAACACTCACACAAAAAAAAATCAAAGACATTAGAAGTACATACAAGTACATGGGTGCAGACGACAAGGCATTTATGGAAGCCTTAATCAATAAAGTACTAACAGAATCGGGAAACGTAAAAAGTACCAGGAGAAGTAAACGGTCTTCTATCGCCAAAGACACGAAAAATAACAAAAAAAAGATAAAAGTTTAGTACTGCTATTACAATGGGAAAGTCCTTTTAATTTTTTAACAGTATTTTTTTTTTATTAGTGTGTTCCTTTTTTTAATAAATAGTTTGAAAAATAAACTTTCATAAATCTTTTTATTTATCACGTAATTATAACACTCTGTATGTGCTTCTTAGGACACATAAGAACTGAATATATTCAAATGCAAAATGTTCAACCTCCACTCCGGTAATGTTCTATCTCCAATTGCTTAATTATATATGTGGTTGTTTGTTCAACCTCCTTAAAAAAAGGCGAAAATAAACGTAAGCTTTTACCTTTTTTCTGTTTATTTGTAATCTATCTTTTCTTAAATACATAAACTATTTTTTTAATATGATACTTTTAAGAAATCATATTTTTTACTTAAAATAAACAATTAAACGTCTCTGGTGTAAAATGTTGCAAATGGAGATTGGCCAAATAAGCATTCATGCGACGCGGTGTCGTCGATTCATTTTTCCGAATGGCGGGGCGCACACCACCGCGCACTCGGCGCAGGTACCCCGCGCGCGCCGCTGCTACCGCTGCGTCGGTCGCCTCCCACGCCGTGCCATATGCGTGTGTGCACCTTGCCGAGGCCTTGTGCACGCACACATGCAAGGCGTCAACAGTTCGATTCCCGGGTCGGGCAAAGTGTTATTGGGTTTTTCTATCTGAAATTTCTTAGTAGCAGCTCGGAGTCTGGATTTTTGCCCGGTTGATGGCTATTGCCATCAACCCTATTGGCATCAAGCCTATTGGCTTGCCCCCTATTATATGGGACTTAAACATCATTGGCGAAATGTGGGTGTACCTGCCACAGGGACACCTCTGCCCAACCCTTCGGGGAAACAAAGCGTGATGTTATCTTATGTTAAGTAATTAAGTATTTTCACCAAAAATGAACAGGACAGGATATCGAAAATTAATCATTTACTGTACCTTTCAAAATTTTCCAAGGTTAACTTGTTAATAAGTAAGATGCCTTCATCATATTATTATCAGCCGATATGATGATGACGATGAAGGCATCCTACTTCTTAGCAAGTTAATTTTAGGAAGCGTTGTGGAGTGAAAGAGGATGGGAGAACACACAGAAAGCATTGGCTCTCATAAGAAATCTTAGTCGTTATATTCAAAAATTCAAAAGTCATCCTCAAGATACAGGATTTTCCTAGTTTGAAGGGCAGCGGTCTTACTCATTGTAATACCCATCCCATAATTTAAACAACACTGATGTTACCTAGGCTAAGTTTTTGGTAAATAAAATGATTACTTACTTACTTATTTATTTATTCAAAGTAGGCTGAGAATCAGCATTTTTCGAACGTCAAAATTACATGACAGTCCCCCAAAAACGCCCACCCTTCACCACTTCCTACCAGCCCATCCCATCCTTGATGTCCTCCCTCCGGTTGACGCCCTAAGTCAAGATTCGTACCCCACAGGGGGTGCCCTTAGCGAGCGTTTACCTAGTTGTAATTAGCATAGTTAAATAACCCCTGGCTGGAGGTTTTAAGTGTAGTAGCTTAAGGCACCCACAGGAAAGCCCGGTTAAGTAGTCATGATCTCAGAGGTCAACAACGAGAAGCCATAAAAAAAAAATTACCACTTCCTAGTGCTTTAGCTGGGAAAAAGAAGTGGCGCAACAAACTCCCCAGCAGCACAGCTGTCTGTTCAGTTAGAAAAACGTGTAACTTAACTATAGTATTGATATTTGGCTCTATTGATTAATGAGTTTGCCGACCACTGCCTTATACTTAGATTAATCTAGGCCTTATAACTTTACAGTATTCAATAGAAAGACAAAAATAATAAAAATTACACCTCATTACCAACTGTCGCCTATTTATTAATTCACAAACATATTATGTACACACATATTAAAACACAAGAAGAAACTACGTATATGTCACCATTTAATTATGAACTTCGTTAGTTTATAATCTATCGGTATTATTTCCGTTAAATTATAAACTGTGTTGAAAAATTGTGAACTGTGACAAATCATTTACAATTTAACGCATAATTTTTCGATAGTTTATAATGTATCCATGAAAAACTGACAAATTGTGAACTGGTATCAAACTTGCTTGCGACGTAACGCACCTTGCGCTAATATTAAATAGCCTGCCTGGCTGCGAGCAACTTGGAAGTAGCGCTCGCCGGCCGCTGCCGTGGCACCGCTCGCTTCGCTCGCTCGGCTCGCACGCGGTTTGTCACAGTTCTAACCTAACCTAACCCATTTCACCCTGTTCACAATTTTTCGACAGTTTATAATCTAACGGAAATAATTCCGACAGATTATAAACTAACGGTTCTCACAATCTTACGGTGACATATATATTTCAATAAGTACTTTCAAATTCAAAACAATTCATCAAACATTTGAATCTGGATGGTGGCCAAGAGAAATGGACTGAGTTAGTTCAATACTACACACATGAACGCACCGGTGGCTGCGTCTAGCTTTGTAATTATTAAATAGGCCGCCCCTCTGCCGGTACCATTTGAATAAACGTCGATATACACTTGCAAGTAATCTGATTATGGCCGACGATTTAAAACGGCAGTCTATTAAATATTGTTTTAATCAAAATGATGCTGGAATTAATAAACTAGCCAATGGTTTGGAACGGAATTAAAATTAAATTGTGTTATGACTTGACTCGCTATCTTTAAAAAAGAATGGCTTTCTTCTTCAATACGTTGCTTTATTAAATTTTTTGAGTTCAACATTTTAGTTTAGTTAGAGATTAAAACCTAAAATAAAAGAAATAAAAAAATCAAAAATCCGCATGCTTTGATGCCACTAACTTCATCACACTGCTTGAAAAGTGATGAACTTTTTAGTGTTTTCAACTCTTTCGTGTTTTGAATTCGCCTTTAGTACTCGAATCAAACTGCGTCCAACCGAAAATTACAACTCCTTTATCCGGAAGAAAAGTCCCTAAAACATTCTTATCGACGTCAAATGTTTCATCAACTTCCTATAACGATTCGCCATTGATAGTTCTTCATAAATCTTCTATATCACCTAATATAAGGAGGTATGAATCTTCAATATTTCGCAGCTGACCTGTTTCCATTTAAGAACGACAATGCTCACACAGCGTGTATCAGAAATGTGTGTGTATATTTAGGGGTGTAGTACTAACCATCAAACTGAACAACTTTCTCCATCGAACCAACATCGTAATCGTGAAAAAATCATCAACTGTCCCATATTAAACTTCAATACGACTATACTTACTTACTTCTATACTTCTTCTTCTTCTCTTCTGTCTTCTTTTTCTTTATTGTTATATTTCCTGTGCATGTCCCAAATAAAATATTTTTCTTTCTTTCTAATCGACCCAAATTATTATTATTAAATTTCTTTATTCGGACAGCAAAAGATCCATAATGTTAGTTATACCTTAAAGCTAGTGTTAGTAGAATATTATTATTATTATTGAGAATGAGATTGAAACATTTTGCACAAAAGATGACCAAGTAAGGCACAAATTTCTCACTTGGCCATCCTCTCCACAAAATGCCTCAAAATAGGAGAATAAAAACTCTCAGACACTTGTTATCAGAATGTTGTTGCTACTGGCCCGTGTTCTAGTTACTAAAGATGCGACTTTTTTTCGAATTATGAGACAGCTCATTTTTTTTCGCGATTATGTTGTTGGTCCGATGGAGAAAATTGTTCAGTTAGATGGTCTATACCACAACCTTTTAAAAGTGACCAAACATTTCTGATACACGCTGTAGATCCTCAGTGAATAGACCTCGTGAATGGCGGGTTAAGCAGCCTCTTTACCTCTTATTGCCATCTTAGTTCTCCCTGAGATTGAAAAGATTCAAAAGAATTTAGTTGGGATAAGTCGCGAGATACAAATCTTACAGATTCTCGAATTTGTGAGATGCTTTGTGCGTTACGAACGTTTGCATTTGTATTGTAGACGAGAAGGTATATTAAGCATTTGTTTTTATCTTCAGCAAAAGATTAAAGCATAGTCAGAATTGAATGGTTTTAAAGGAAAATCACTACGTCATCATTATATTATATTATATTATCATACTACATTATATTAGTAAAAAACCCCGTTACATAAGTTTCCCTCTTAGTTTCTGTAAAAACTCCCGGAAATAGGTAGTTATTAGTTTTTCTCGCTGCACAGAATACATTTACATAAAATCCCAAGTTAACGACGTAAAACTTTCACAGCACAAATGAAAAATAAAACAAAAATATAATTTTAAAAGGAATGCCTTCATAACTTCGCATAACACATTTCTATATACATGCTGTCCCTTTATCCGCATTTATCCGCAGCCGCTTCGCCGCTGTTCTTTCTCATGCATACAAATCCCGACAATGCAATGTCATTTCATTCCGGTGACTCCCTGCTGTCATTCACATGTCATGCTAGATGACAGGCGGCGACGGCTGGCACGTGGGTCGTGTCATATCAGCTTTATTTTTATTAAAAAGTGTATTATTACGTAGCCGGTAGCGTTATCTTTGTTATCTGAGTGTAATTTTAAGACTATTTTGTTATTCGAAAATAAAAATAAAATTGTTGATTCGTATAATAATTCAAAAATTATGGCCAAATTACACCCAAATATTCTAACCAAGCAGCACTTGTGCGATAATTGCGTCAAATATCAACATTAAATTAAACAGAATACCAATAACATTATTCAAGCATGGAAACGTAATTAAGTACGCATGTTATAATATGACTTAATACATTCCCTAATTCGAACACGCTACTAAAACCAACTGATCTGCATAACACGGATGAATTAAACATAACTCTATCAATTAAATCAATTCAATTGATCCCTTAGTATCTGTGAACTGGCGTTTGATTGTAATTATCTTAATTTGAAGACATGGCAATGTTACAGACATTAAGTTACAGAGGCTTTGAGCTCGTATTTCAAATCATAATGAAGATGTCCTGGTTAATAAGAATTATTTTAATTTTATATGCATCAATATTTCTACATTTACTACAATAAATAAAATAGGCAGTCATGGGGACTGCCAACAGAAGGCTAAACTTAAAACTATGAAATAACAGTGGTGCCACTTATAGCGACAGATATACTGTTAACATTAGCATGTCGGTGACGCGAACCCATAATATTTTCCCCGACCAAAAATCGCTCAACGCGCTAAAGAAGTTTTCACTTCAAAATGTAGAAACTAATAAAACTAACTATATGAAATTTGAGCTGTTTCTAGATTGAAATACAACATTTTGTATAATGCTCAACAAAAAAAAACTATAAAAGAATTACTTAGCAAATTAAAACACTTTAATTTGCTCCACAATTTAACAATACCATCCCCTAATCGTTAGTAACAATAGTAGTTAAGTCGAATGCTAAACACGTGTCAAACGCCGTGACATCAACTTTAACATACAAATGAGAGTTGCAATAAAATAACCGTTTGATATCCAATCACAATAGGGGGACAGTAATGAATGTGTGCATCACCGTGACGAATGTACGCACCCTGTATACGTCACTGTGGGGCGACGTACTCAATGACGTAAAAAATGAAATTATCGTATTAAGCCCATCGGGTAACTGTACCATGAAATATAGGAATATTGTTAAATCCTTGTCAGTCCCGGTCTGATTGGCTCTCCCGATTTGGACGACTCTAACGGGATTAGAGATGCCCGTTGTAGTGTCAATTTCATTTTTATCCGCCGCCACTGCATGCAGCAACACTATTTTTGTTTAGTTTTAGATTTTTCGTGATTGGTTTATTTCATTATAAAACACTCAGACTATATCTAAGGGACGTGGAAATGTAATTTTCTTTTACGAAAGCAGGTTTTTACTTTTAAGAATAGAAGAGATGCGAATTAGCGAAGAGATTTTATCGAATGTATTCTTGGTTTCTACTTTATGTCTGTGTGACTAATTATCTAATTCACTGTGGATGCGGTGCATTTTTTAAACAGATGCATTAAAAATTATTCTCGGCTTTTCTTTTGCATAACTTAATATAAGCACCTTCTCTACTGCTATATAGATAGAATATGCTTTATAATTGTACACCAAAGTTTTAACAAAGCTCTTCAAACTAAGTAACCATAAAACCGGGTCTCCTGCGCGTGTTTTTATACAAAAACATATCAACAAAGTGGCTATATACATTTGTGTATGGAAACACGATGATTTGTATGAAAACAGATGCTTATGTGTAAGGTTTTTTGTGAAATGTTTCGAAAAAACACGCGCAGGAGACCCAGCTTTACACACACAACATTTTATCTTCTAACTTCCTATATTTTTCAAACAAAACAAAAAAAATACCAGTCTATTATTGTCCCACTGCAGGGCAAAGGCCTCTTCTCATACACAGAAGGCACGAACATTGATCACCACGCTTACTCAAGACGGGTTGGCAATTTCAGACTTAAATTAACTACAGGGTTAAATTAAAATAACTGGCAAAACTCTGCAGATGCGATGGGTTTCGATATCCAAACACGATAAAACAAAAAAATACAGTTTCTCAACTCATACTTAAAGTAACATCACTACAAGCGGACATCATCATCTGCCTAGCCTATTCCCACCTATGTTAAGGTCGGCTTCCAGTCCAACCGGATGCAGCTGAATACCAGTATTTTACATGGAGCGACTGCCTATCTGACCTCCACAACCTAGTTACTAGGTAACGATACCCCTTGGTAAGACTGGTTGTCAGACTTTTAGGCTTCTAACTACCCGTAACGACTCTCAAAGAGCAGCATGGACCAACGGCTTAACGTACTTTCCGAGGCACGGAGGTGTCTTGGTATGTAAAGATGGTCACCCATCCACGAAACTACCGCGGCAAACGTAGCTTAACCTGACCGACCGACCCGTGCAACTGTTATTAGTTATTACTTAACCACAAACCCCTCTGACTCACAATAAGCGGATATTGACCGAAAAAATATCACCAAATCTTTTTTAGGGTTCCGTAGTAAACAAGGAACCCTTATAGTTTCGCCACGTCCGTCTGTCTGTCTGTCTGTCTCAGAGACTCTTAGCACTAGAAAATTGTAATTTGGTATTGGTATACATATTAATCACGCCAACAAAGTGGTAAAATAAAATCTTGATTTTTTTTTTAAATTTCCTCATCTATCCCATGACGTGGGGTGTCGTTGGAAGGCTCCTTCAAAAATATTGTGAGTTTGTTAAAACCATTTTTGGATTCAGGGATTCGTTTTCGAAATATTAAGCTTTAAAGTGTTAATTTTTGTTAGAGTCAAGTGTCCTCCCTCCCCCAAAACCAACCATTTGGCCACAACACACACCCAAAACCAACCATTTTGCTGGCAGGAGTGCCAGCCAAATGGTTGGTTTTGGGTGTGTAAAAAATTCACAGTAGTAATTTATATAACGAAATTAAAAGGAAAACTATCACAGCTAAGTAGGCTTTACAAGTTAACGAGTAATAATCGACCAACTTACATTTGCAAAATCATGTTCTCCCATACGGATACATTCCGCATGGGAAAACATGTTTTTCAACTACAAAGCTAAGTTTGTTCTCGGGATAGATTCATCCCAACTACGAAACCCTTCATTGTGCGTGGTCTGACACGTACTTGGCCGGTTTTTTATTTTTATTTTATCATGTTTAGATATCGATTAGATACACTATGTAGTTTACTATGTAGTTTTGTCTACTATGTAGTTTCGTCAACTAATTTAAATTGACCCTGTATACGTCCAGGTTTCCTCATGGTGTTTTCTTACACATATGTCAGTAATGTCCAAAATAAACTCGGAAAGATGAAAAATTATTTTTTCCGATAGTGAAAAATAAAATACGTAAGCAAGCATTATGAATACCGGTTGCAAATTGCTGTGACCCGACCCCAACATTCATAAAAGGGTGACATATACATATAAACAGAAAATAATTACACCCCACAACACATCTTTCTACCACCTGCCCACCCCCACTAAAAGATAAAAGACAAAATATACCTACAGACCGTCTATGAACATACAAATAACCTCTGAACCACACTAGCAAAGCAATCATTGACGATACGATCATTGTCCCCACGATGCGTTTAATATAAGTTTGGCAAGCCAGTCCGAAGGCGAGCTTGCATATTCATGAGGCAAGCCAACTTGTACGCTTCGAAGTCGATCTTTGACAAATCAGTTTACAGCTTACATTACGGTTAAATAAACATGCAAATAGATAGGGATATTTGGTGTTAAGTTGTTTATGTTTTAGGGGTGAGATTGAGCGGTTTTGACTAAATGTTAATGTGGTATGACATAATTATCAAAGTTAAAAACAGTATCTTTGGAAACCTAGAGTCTGGCCACGCTAACTTACAATGAAATAAATGGCCAGCCCCAAAAAGTTTTAAATGTGGTATACTTTTACATATTATTATGTCACTTTAATGGAACTTGAGCTGTCAGATTGCTTGCGCTATAAGTTGTTTTCACAAAATAAAGTAGTTTTTTTTTAAATCTATCTATAAGTAGAGTGCGGGAGTTATTATATAATTATGTTAATTCCAAGATATGAAGAAACAGCACGATGTCCTTAGCCAAAAACGACAATGTTTACAAAATATCGAAAAGTTGACGTTTAAATGATTTTGACATTTTGCCCTAGGGACCGTTCAAGTATTACGTAAGCACTATAGGGGGGCGGGGGGTCTATGCTTTGCTTATTTTTGATGACATGGGGGGTGAGGGGGTCTAGATGATGGTTACGTCAGCAGTAATTATTTACTTTTTTACACATATGGCAACCCACACCCACATTGTCTATGCTTGAAAATAAAACGTAATTTCGGGGATTACCATAAAGTACCCCAATTACCGCGTGCTATTCACTTGTCTAAATTTACACTTGTTAGAATTATAACTGCTGCTCATGAATCAATAAAAAAACCAGAATACTTAAATTAAAAGAAAAAGGCATATACCAACGTTTACGTAAGCATGGGGGGGGTGGGTAAGAGCTTTCCTTACTTTTGCTGACAAGGGGGAGGCGGGGATAAATAATTGTAATAAATCTGCTTACGTAATACTTGAACGGCCCCCGTATGATTTTTGCATAATAGATTAATAGTGTCATAGATTATGTCGTACCTGTGTTCGACCTCCATACGATGACAAAACTGTATCAAATCCACACTGCATCTTGATAAAGTGACTATTCTTTACAGGAAAAAATCAGAATATAAACAAAATAACCTATCAAAAACAAAAAGACAAACAAAGTATCAAATTATTTTTTCGTAGTACAGACGGTGTTGCCGTCTATAGATTTTCAAATTGCACCATTTTTTTTACTTATGCAGAGTTAGCGTGGCCAGACTCTACTTAATATCAAATGTTATATTGGACCAACCCAGTATATACCATCTTGACAGTTCCAGACTTCGAGAGTCGTAATTCAGACTGTTGAGAAATAGTCCAACAATCTATGTATCCATATGAAAGAAAGAAATAGATTTAAACTTATTTTTCTTTCTTTTCTTTCTTTCTTTCATATGATAGACAGAAAACGTATCAAGTTTTATCCCGAACCTAATCTTTACAAATCAAAGCTCCTGTATACATGAAATTGTGATACGGATTGATTGAAAATTACTATTGACACCATATACGTAGAGATTTTGTGAACGCTACTTCGTTTCTCTGGATGAATATAGATCATAATTTAGAACCACATTTTAATATTGATATATTATGATCTAATTTAACCTGAGTCGGCTACGTGCCTGTGCCAGGTAGATATTCAGACTGTCCTCTCCTTGATTTAGAGCTTCATTCGACTGCAGTAATATCCTATAATAATGCAAGTACCTACTACCAGAAAGCCACATTAACTGGAAATGTCAGCAGCATTTCCAGAATATTACGATTCTCAATCATCCAATAACTGACACCCACATATAAACACATACATCAATCAATTTATGAGATAAAACATGTAGGAATATTTTCTACAAAATATTTGTAGATCGTGAGACAGAAAACTCGGGAAAAAAAATTACTTACTTTATGTAGAAGATATAATTATGTAAATGCATGGAAAAAAATGGCTTAGGTACTGTCGAAGACTCACTGTTCAAAGGGCTTTAATAATTCCGTTAATTCACTAATTCGTTGCTGGAAAAACACTGTCAGATAAGTACAGACTCAACTGATTTCTCTTTCCCTTATTTCATACTCTTGAACTACTATACTTTCTACTTCTACTATGTGTCATGATATAATAGTTATTTATGCAACTGTTGTATAATAAGAGTTATACCTAATTATAACAGTTTCATACAAGAATGTATCTACACCTATAATATCAATCCTCTATAAAAGTTTCTGAAACCACTGGGTGTTTGTAATTCAAGATAAACAATAAAAAAATCCCACGAAATTCAGTACAACTGCACGTATGAGTATCACCTGCAGCAGCACATCACCGCACATGCGTGCAGCGGGTGCTGCTGTTCCCCACTTAAACGCTGAAACGAGTTACATAATACAATTTATCACAACATTATAACACTCATTTGGATGATATTATGGTTACAATGACACTGGCTGTTTTAATGTTGGCCATAAGCTAACTGTTTCAGAAACTTTTATAGAGTATTTATAGCATGGGTGATAAACATATTATTTCAGCCCAAATCCATTATATTTAAAACTAATCTTAGTACTTACCTAATACTTAAATCCTACTTCAAAATTTATCTACGAGCTCAAGTTTATTACCACAAACAAGATCTTCTCTAAGTAACACAACAAGTCTGTCTGGCCTCCTCAACCCGCTTATCCAACCAGTGTCGAGCGTCGATTGTATATTCATGTGTTTCCAAATCTGACGTCTTTGAACTATACAGTAAACAGCTGCCTAGCCTGTCATTTGCCGTGTACCCTGTTAATTGGGTATGTACTTCGACTAACAGATTAGTAACTGTTGGTAGTATTTTGTGTGTTTGTGTTGGCATCATAGTTTGGCATTGGTCATGATTATTATTTGTTTTTAATGGAAGTCTTTGTGATATTTGTCTTTCTATATCTTTATGGAAGATTCTGGTACTCATAGCACAGGGAATCCTAGTGTAAGGACCAGTTTTTGTTTAATAATAAACATTATTTTATTTTATTTTGAAGTATTACCTACTTCATCGTTTGAATCTGTTTGAGTATCCTTAAGTCCCGGATTTGATAGAATCAAATGGATATAGGCTTGTTTATCAATAAGAAAACTTGTGTTAATGAGCACTTTAAAAATCCTAAACATATCGTCTTCGCCATTAGAACCCGGAAAATAACACAATTCCTTTGTACACCTACACATCTTATCACATCTATAAGTTCCAAGCGTTCACGGAAAGCTTACGATGTATATGTTATATACATAGATAGATGTCGGTTATGTTATTAAATATTTTTCTTCTTTCCGCTATATTAACCAGGAAAGTTCTGTATCGTCCAATATCTTGTTTATTGGTCACGTTGTAATCGTTTTGGCGGCTACTAACGCCATCACGTGCACCCACCTGACATCTGTTTGTCTGCTGAATATTTCATGAGCAGCCAGCGGTTTCAGAGTTCTATCGCTGGTACAGTCAATCGCACCTTCATGGGAGATTGATAGAACCTTTATTTTATAGCAATAAAGGCTGTTTTCGCAGATCATGTGTAACTTGTACGTGCAGGAGACCGTACGGTGTACACGACTCCTACTATGTTCCGAAGATGTCGTCATTAATTAAATTCTGAAGAAAATGTGCTTCGAAGTTTGTTCTTAATCTTAGGTTGTTTGTATTTTAAGTAGGTATCAGTTACTTGAGGCTTTGTTCTTTGTTCAGGTTAATTTAATGAGGAAGATTCATTTTATTTGGGCCATCCCAAAATAATGTTTTTTAAATGCGTCGCGTCGTTTAATAATCTGTGTATGGTAAACCATACACAGATTATTAAACGACGCGATTGTTATGTTATGTTATGCAATAAATTGCATAACATAACATAACATCACACCTGTAATCTCCGAAGGGTTAGGCAGAGATGTACCTATAGTACACCCACATTTCGCCAGTTATGTTTAAGTCCCATGTTATAGGGGGCGAGCCTATTGTCATCAACCGGGCACAAATCCAGACTCCGGGCTGCTACTGAGAAATTACAGATGGAAAAACCCAATAACACTTTGTCCGACCCGGGAATCGAACCCAGGACCTCATGCTCAGCAGTAGCGCTTGCGACCACTAGACCAACGAGGCGGTGGTTTATTGCACTTTCTTCTATGCTATCTACATATACTAATATTATGAAGAGGAAAGATTTATATTTTTGTATGTAACGAATAAACTTAAAAAAGACTGAAGCGATTTGAAAAATTCTTTCAACAATGGATAGAACCTACATTATCAGCGAGTAACAAAGGCTATTTTTTATCCCCGTATTCCCACGGGAACGGGAATTACGCGGGTGAAACCGCGTGACGTCCGCTAGTTTAATAAATTTAATAATGAAAATAAATAAAGTTTCAAAGAAAAACGCAATCGCTAAGCGTTCTTCGATCTTCGTTGCAGGTGCATCACAGTACAAAGTTACAAAGCTTTATTAAAATTTGATGCAACTGCATCGTAAAAACGATGATATCGTAAAAACGATGATTTCGTAAACCGCGAACAAAATCGAAACTAAACACTGCACCACACCACCATGTACCTGTTTAGGACATGACGTTATAGCGTTGTACAATTAGCCAACAAAATCCATTGTAATCCCAACTACATATATAAATAAGTACCTGGTCGACCGAGCTCTGCTCGGGTGAAAATAGAAATAAACATATCATCCAGGTAGACCAACGTTGTATCACATTCCCGAGGCCATGAAAATATGGACCAAATAACAGAAAATATAGATCTAGCTAGACTGATTTTTCGCCCCCGTAAACCCCTATATTGCAACTTTCATCAAAATCATTAGAGCCGATTTCGAGAACGTGAGTACAAATATATATTCAAACAAATATACAAATATTGCTCATTTAATAATATAGGATAGTATTATAAAAGCGAAAGTGAGTTTGTTTATTACGCTATCACGCTAAAACGGCTGAACGGATTTGCATGAAATTTGGCACATGGGTAAACCATGACCTAGATTAGATTAGGACATAGGATACTTTTATCCTGATATTTCCAAAGGATCGAGACTTATGCGAGTGACACCGCGGGGCGCACCTAGTCATCAAATAAATCATCAGTTATTTGATGCTCAAAACCTTTACAAATTTCAAGGTTCTTCTCTATGATGGATTTTTCTTTCTTAAATTCTTTCTTCGGAAAAGTTTGTGATGTGCAAACATTTGGAGACCCGTAATTGGTTGACTTTGAAAGTAAAGTTAGTTCCGGATCTTTCCATTTGAATAGGGATCGTAAATGCAAATAAGTATTTGATTGCGTTGACCGAAAACTTTTTCCATGAGGCTTATTTTACTTTGTTGTTTGTTCTGGTAATTTATTTTTCATTATGGCCTGTTTAAACGTCCTTTAGCTTGTTGAGCTCCTTGTGAAAGAGTTCGTTTGAGAACATATTTATTTATTTAAAACTTTATACCATACCCCACATAAAAACAAAAAGGATGAACGGTTTTATTGCACAAGGGGATCTGTTACAGACAACCTTTAGATGTACTAAACCATTTTAGAATCATTCCTATTCGCCCTATTCCTACTCACATAATTCCTATTTTAAATGGTCAAATAATTGCAACCAAACTTGAATATAGCTATCGCCAGCCGCTGGCGCAGAACCGCTCGCTTCGCTCGCTCGGCTCGCGCATTGTTGTTCGCAGTTCTAACTTAACCTAACCCATTTGGTCAGGGTGCCACTAGCGGCGTGAAATGCAACTACTTTGCGATATGCCCAGTGGTCAGCTGGAAATATCGATAAATAGGTTGCTTTCGTCGATCCGCTCGACTTTCGATTAGGCGCATCGTGATATAACTAGCCAAATTATGAAATGGCCAGCCAGATCACGATATGGTAGTTTCTACTATTGGAACACGATATATATAATTTTAATCATTTTTTTCCTGAATAAAATTCAAAAAAATTCCACTAAAATCTTTAACACTAAACTGACCTAAATCCTTTTAATTCTACAGAAGAGACTTTCCACAGAATCTCTAGAGTGAACCAATTGTTACAGTATTATAAAACCGATGCAGTTCAGTTCCATTGGGGCTTGTTCGTTTACTAAACAGACAGTTGGACCCGTCAGTCGATTAAACCCGGGCACGATATGTCCACGGTAGCTCGCTAAAAACAGAAATATGTAATTAGCTGCTGATTTTCAATCGGCAGATAACTTATATCTGAAGAATAAATATGGCGGTTTCACATATTTTCTATACAAAGGAGATGTCCGCTTTTTGTAGGGACGTTGGTTTTTTATTCCGAGAAAAATCTAACCAGCATCAAACTACATCTAAATAAAAACGATAAAATATGGAACTAGGAACCACTGAAATAATATTTTTAGACCCCTCCATTTAAGAGAAAAATTATAAACTATTTAAAGTACAAACATTTTATTTATTGATGGCAACTATGACAAATATGAGATAAATTGACACATGGTACAGTCATTACTGTCAATCAATTGACAGTGATAACAGTAACATGTGCCAATTTTGACAAGTTTACTATTTTATTATGTCAATATGACATAAATTGACACAAAGTACTGTCATTACTGTCAATGAATTGACAGTAATGATAGTAACATGTGTCAACTTTGACAAGTTTACTATTTTATGGGGTGTGTTCACTATATTATCCTAGATAATTAGAAAGGTTTGTTCGTTTTAGGACTAAATTCTAACTAAAATACAAAACGATTTTTCTCAAAATTGGAGGTCTTTCAAAATGTATGATATAGTTAGAACCACTAGTTTTAGGGGTGTCTATCCAAATATAATTAACTTATCCTGGTTAGAATTATTGAATAATAAAAAACCATTTTAGGACATGTCCTTTGACAAACCGCAATTTTTATTCCTCTGTTTAAAGTTAACTGAAGATTGAAATTCAGCCCTAAGGCTTCATATGAATATTTGGACTGATAGTTTTTCTATGATTACTCTCCAAAAACTCTAATGATTACCATTAATGGGTTCAATACTGTACACGAAGATTTAGCGAATTGCCTAGCAGGACGCACAATACACACACAACACAATAGGTACAAAACAATATATTATAAACAGTTTTCACTAAGTACATTTTATTTTCGTTTAGGCGTAGAAGGTCCAATTCACAAAATGTCCAGTGGTCGCAAAGTGTCCAGTTCGCAGAATGTCCAATTCGCAGAATGTCCAGTTCGCAGAATGTACATTTAGCAGAATGTCTAATTCGCAGAATGTCCAATATGCATCTTAAGCTAGGGTTTCACCTCATAGCGTCCGCAATTTACCGTCGAATGACGTCACTGAAAGGTCATTCATGAAAGGAAGTTGATGCTTCCCTAGAGAACGTTTTTTCAAGACGGCCGTCACTACGGCCGTTATGTGGCGGCCACCGCTGTCGTAGGAGATCCTAACTTCACGACTACAATTTTTATTTTATTAAAAACAAGTCAGTCATTCCTGCTATTATTCCAAAATCCCGTTCTCCAATATTTAAAATAAATTACTTTTTGTGTGAAAGTTAATTATGAAATTCAGGAGCCTTCCACTTTTTTATTCTATTTTCGTCTACCTAATGCGTGGTCGGATTAAGCTCGCTCGCTTCCTAAATGGATTATTCAATTTGTGCTTTTATTGGAAGTTCACGTCGCTTTATTGATTTGAAATTTAATGAGCTATTTTTAGATTTCTGTGGAGTTATCAGGAAAACAACAGCCTACCCATCTGCCTCCTGTATTTCTCAATAGAATAGCCCTATAGCAGGTTTAAGCATTTAAATATCTGGGTCACATTGTGACAGGTGACCTCAAGGACGATGAGGATATTGTGCAGGGCGAGCAAAAGGCTCTGGCGGTGAGAGCTAATATGCTCACAAGCAGGTTCACATGATGCACGAGAGAAGTGAAGGTTACGCTATTCAAAGCTTATTGCCAGTCCTTCTATTTGAGCGGCCTGTTGGTGAGATATACGCAGCAAGCATACAGAGCCCTGCGCACTCACTATAATAATGCGGTCAGGATGTTGTTAGGTCTGCTATGGCGATGCAGCGCGTCTGGGATATTTGCTAAATTGCGCACTGATGGTTTCCAGGTCATCATGCGCAAAAAAGCAGCTTCCCTGCTGGCCCGTACACGGAGTGGCAACAACGGCATTCTGAACGTAATAGCTGTACGTTTTGACTGTCCCTTTCAGAATCAGTGGGTCATGTCTTGTGTAGGTGTGGCGAGTCATGGCAAATAAAAATATGTACTAGGTTAAGGTTTCTATGGGTGTCTATGCTACCTGAAATAAAGCTTTATATTATTTAATAGGCCTGTGTCCAAAAAACTTCTTTTTTTTGTCCGTCTTGTAGATTATTAAAAAATATTGAACACGATTTTTTTCTTTTTTGTCGTAATCAAAAGATTACGGCGATACATTGAGTTAAAATGTGGCATGACGTCACGCCTTGCTAGATTTAAAACTGCGTTGTGACGTAGCGAACCCCCACTCCCCAACTTTAATGCGTGTTTTCTAAGTTATTTTTGATTAATATGATAAATAAAAAAATACGTGTCTAATATTTTTTGTTATCTGAAAGACGGACTAAATAGAATTTCTTTTTTTTACCTAGGCCACTACCCTATTATTAAAAGATATTTTCTTGAGAAATAAATTTAATTCCTATTAATTTCCAGATATTCTGTTACATCTGTTTAAACCACAGATATAGATATACCTAGATAACGCAAGAGCAACTACTTCGTGTGCCATTTTCGTGCCCAGCTTACGTACAATAATCGTAAGCTGCCACTTTCGCTCTCAGTCTGTATCGATGCCACGCTTGTCGGAAGTCAGTAAAAAAATTGAAAATGGTTAATTACGCTGTTATAAATGATAAAAACTGTGCAAATGCGAGGAGAAAAATTAAAAGAAACGTTTCCTAATGCTTGTGACGTCATAGTAGGTGGTCAAAAAAAGGCACGCTTGGCTTTCATACAGATCGTGATACTTGCGTTATCTAGGTCTATCTATATCTGTGGTTTAAACCTAAGTTGACTACGAATGAAGCTTTCCTAAAGACCGTAAATGTCAGATACTTATGGCCGATTACTATAATTTACGGACCGTTATTAGTTAAAATGAAGACTCTTGTTTCTTTACCGATAATAAAGCAAATACCTCAGCTTTACATAGTAGACCCTCCCATAGGGAAGTAGCTATCACAGGTAAAATTTGCTTACGAATCTATTTATATGCCCAGTTTGACAATAAATATTTTTTTATTTTTTATTAAGGGATAATAAACAACTACAACATATAATAATACTTAGGGTTAACATAACTTTTTGGTGACAATGTTGCAGTCCATTATCCGCAGGTAAAACATATTTAAAATGAGTAATGCTACCATTGGTGAGCAAGACAATTCGCTTTTGTGTATATGTCGCAGTAAGATGGTTATAGCCGTGATATAGTTATATCCCTATAGTGATATAGCTATATACCGTAATAAAGTTATGTTATAACTGTCTTACTAAGAATATAACTATGATACGAGCACGATCTAGTAATATATCTATTAGGGCATTCCGATCAAATAGGTTAGGTTAGAACTGTGACCAAACACACGCGAGCCGAGCGAGCGAAGCAAGCGGTCCCGTGGCAGCAGCTGGCAAGCACTACATCGAAATTGGTAACAAAATTAGGGCACTCCAACAGTTATAACCGCTTTCATATAACTATATTACGGTATACAGCTATATCCCTAGGGATATAACTATATCATGGCTAGAAACACCTTACTGCGGACATATATGTATATCTGATTCAAACGCTTGGCTATCGGGCTTTCAACCAATCAATTATTTTGCAGTCAATACTTAGGTATCTATGAGGTACTTATATAGTAAACATTTAAAAACATCACTCACATGCTATCAAGTCAAGAGTCGAAGGGGAGTAACATCTACATTCATATATACAAATTGTACACTACATTGAAGGGGAAGTGCAGACATCTATTATAATAGGAAATTAAATCTGCATGCCGACTGCTCGCAGCTCTATCTACTAATGGAATGCACTCACTTGAATTGAGAACGCCAATAAGTGGTCGGAGTTGGGCCACTTGACCATTGTGTAAACGATAATATTGTTCTTTTTGTGAACCGCAAACCGTGTTTGAGTTTTGACTATTTTTGTGGGTTTTATGTTAGAATGGTTAGTAATATTACGCTAAGCTACGCTTGCTGCGATTGGACCGTAGATGGGTGACCATCTTTCGTCCCGGCTGTCATTCGCGAATCTTTGACAGAAGCCTGAAAGTCTGACAACCAGTCTTACCAAGGGGTATCGTATTACCCAATTACAGGATTGTGGAAGTCAGATAGGCAGTCGCTCTATGTAAAATACTGGTATTCAGCTGCATCCAGTTAGACTGGAAACCGACCCCAACCTGTTTGGGTTAAGGCTAGGCAGATGATGATGGTTAGTAATATAACACAAATTCACATTCAAATTCAATTTACAACTGAAACTGTGCAGTGTTGATATGACGTCAAAGGAGTCTATTTGTATGTATGAGTAAGCTATGAGCAGCAACATTGAAATGTAAAGAGAAATGAAAGTAGTTTTCAGTTTACCTAATATTTCAGTACGGTACTTCTCCTATGGTTCTAAAGCTAAGGTTTGCTAAGACTGCGGTGAACGTTACATAGCTTCCGCAATTTTCTCGTCAAATGACGTCACTGAAACGTTATTTATGAAAGTAAGTTGATGAGTTTCCCTAGAACGGGGTTTTTGCCACCGTAATGTCAAACCACGGTGCAATCGTTTTCATGACGGCCGTTCTGTGGCGGCGACCGCTCTTCTCCGAAACCGTAGCTTAAATTCAGTGTGATTCTTCATAATGTGCACATATCGAAATGAGGGAATCTATGCTTCATTTTAACGACAGAAAAAATATTTTAAAAAATCTAAATATTTTTAAACTGAATAAGCTATCGCGATAAAACAAACTCCAAAACAAACTAAAAATTAAAATTGAGAAAAAAAACCACCCTCAATTGAAAATAAACATGTTTTTTTAGCAAAAATCTGTATTTTTTTTTTACCAATTTTTACAATAATTGTAAAATATATAAATAAGATGCCAAAGAGAAATAAAAAAAAAAAATTTTTTGATACAAAAAAAAAATCAAACAAAAATTTTTGACCATTTTTTCCGTCGATAAAATTAAGCATAGATTCCTTCATTTCGATATGTGCACATTATGAAGACTCACACTGTATAGTAAGTTAACACAGAGCTTCTGTTTTTTTTCTCTGATTCAAGCACAAGTTATATTAAGAATCGTCATCATTCACAGCCCGACTTCACACACTGTTGGGATTGGTCATCTTTGCTTGTCTCAATCTCTAGACTATGTAAGAAAGCGAACGATTAATATCTAGTCAGCAGATAAGGCTGCCTGTCCATTGACGTGGAGCGAGGCAACGGAGCGGACCGAGAAAGTAATGTGGGGCGGAGTTGCGGACTGTGCGGAGCTAGGCCGAGTTCACGCGACGAATCAAAGTCAAATAATTTATTTCAATTAGGCACATAAGAGACACTTTTTTCAAAATTTACAAAAAATATAATTAATTCTAGTCACCCCTTCCAAAAAGTAATTTTCGTATGGAGAAGAATGGGCAAGAAACTCCACCGTTACTCTTTTAAAATGTTTTACAATATTTTGTATACATTAATTATATGTAAAGACGATGCACCTGGAATAAGATTACTATACCATAATAGGTAACAAGAATTAAAAATGAAGCAATAACAGATAAATTAAATAAGTGATGGATTCATGGTTGCTCACATATTTACAAACATTGTAAAAGTATTTATGACATTCCTAAAATTTTTACAAGTATTACTATTAAGTCAGTGTGTGATTTCAAGTAATCACAGAATGTAAAATCAATTTTACGAGTAATTTGAGCGGGCGGCGGCAGGAGATCAGTTCCCCCTCCACTGTCCCGCTCCGTATCCCCGCTCCGTTTCCCCGCTCCGCTTTTCTTGCGCCGCTTCCCGGATTTGTAGGAATTTTTAAACTAGTTCGCACATCCTAGGCACTGAGGGCTTGTGGCTAAGTAATAACAGCCGCACGGGTCGATCGATCAGGTTAAGCTACGCTTGCCGCGGTTGGTCCGTGGATGGGTGACCATCTTTACATACCGAGACCCCTCCGTGCCTCAGAAAGCACGTTAAGCCGTTGGTCCCGGCTGTCATTTGTAGATCTTTGACAGTCGTTACGGGTAGTTAGAAGCCCAAAAAGTCTGACAACCAGTCTTACCAAGGGATATCGTGTTACCTAGTAACTAGGTTGTGGAGGTCAGATAGGCAGTCGCTCCATGTAAAATACTGGTATTCAGCTGCATCCGGTTAGACTGGAAGCCGACCCCAACATAGTTGGGAAAGGCTAGGCAGATGATGACATCCTAGGCACTGAAGTGGAGCGGAGACTTTGTGCAATTCTATTGGTTAATATTGGTACTACTCCGCTCCCCTCCTCTTCTCTTCGCTCCAATGGACAATCAGCCTTAACACGGGATACTATTCAATTTATTAATTCTTAGTGACAATGATTATTGCAGTAGCTATCTCTCCACTAAATGAATTGTTTATCAAATCGACGCACTTCGTCAACAACTGTCAAAGAATGAGAGCTGTGTTTTGAATATACGGACCATTGATGTTGGTAGTCAATTTGATAACCAATTACATACACACATAAACTCACGCCTTCTTTCTATGGGGGTAGGCAGAAACTACAGAACGCCACCTGCTACAATACTTACATAGTCCTTTTGCCTCGTTTACGTTCATACATCTGGTCATACACGCACGCCGGTTGCGAGTACTACGCACCTGGCCTTTCTGAAGAACATCACCAATAAGGTCAGTATATGTCCTCCTAGGGCATCCCCACCCGGCCTTTCCCTTTACATTAGCCTTGTAAATACATTTTGCTAGTTTTGTTTTGTTAGTAATTTGATAACCAATTAATTTCCCTGAATTTAGATATTGAAAATGATTAATCCAGCTTTGAATAATTCTTAAACTAAACTACCTTACGTCCTAACATACTATAATCTATCTACCTCCATAAACCACTCGAATCGAGAGCAAAGCTGCTGGATACTCAGATCCGAACGAATGCTTGAGATAGACTCAAAGTTCCCAGTATTTTCTAATAGCTAAGGGGATTACCTTTAATATTTCGACTATTCACCGAATGAAACATCTACGGGATTTGCATCATATTGTAATGAAATGGGTGCTTCCTTCAGAGATTGGAAAGATGAGTCAACGGGGATAAAGTATATAAGTACGAAGGATGTTGGACTTACATTTCATTTCAGCTCAATATAATAAAGTAACAGTATTAAGCCTCATGCAGACTCGCGCGACGCGACTCTAACAAAACAATTTCTAAGAAAACTTCCCGATAGAACAATTACCGGTGTCGCGTCGCGCCTTTCTGCACGAGCCAGGATAGTAAAATCATTGGTGTCGAGGAGTTACAACCTCAAAAACAGAACCCCATTCTATTAAACTATCACCCTAGTTACCTTAAACTAGATATCTAGTCCAAAAATAAGGACTCGCATAGTCAGATCGTAATTAAAATATATATAAAATGCAAATGATGTTCACATAGGGTGCGGGCAGCGCTCGAGTTGACCGGACCGCAGGACGCAGAATGCAGCCAGTATGACAAGTCCTTTAAGGGTAGATTTTCCAATATATCCCAGGAATATATATGACGGTTTGACAGCTTTTGTAAAACCCCTATAAAAGTTTCAGAAGCAGTAACCTTATTGCCGTCATTAAAACAGCCAGTGTCATAGTAACCATTACCTCATCCCAATGAGTGATACAATGTTGTACTAAATTTCATTACGCAACTCGTTTCAACGTTCAAGCGGGGGACAGCAGCACCCGCTGCACGCATGTATATGTGATGTGCTGCTGCAGGCGACGTACATACGTGCAGTTGTACTAAATTTCGTGGGAATTTCTTTATTCTTGATCTTGAATTACAAACACCTAATGGTTTCAGAAACTTTTATAGAGGATTCATATCATGGGTGTAGATAAAGTATTGTATGCAACTGCTATAATTAGGTATTTATATAAGTATTACCCCTATTATACAACAGTTGCATAAATAACTAATGCCAAACTGCCATTTTTATCCCAATTGAAAAATCGATCCTATAAGTTTAGTTTAGTTGACGCCCAACAATAATGTAGCCTGGAACATTGAATACCACGCCGGTATAACAATTGCTGTTCCTCCTTATATCTAATACAATAAACATCACCTGTGCATAATCAGCATTGTAAATGCTAAGCGTTTGATGTATTCAGTCACGTCGACAGTTTCCACTAATGTGACAGGTGGAACCAAATATATGTATGTATGTAAATAGTAAGTTGAGTTGATGTATACATATATCCTATACTATTAAACGAGCAATATTTGTATGTATATGTCACGGCTAAAACCCGAAGTGCGGCCACACCTAGGTTTAGCCGGCTACAACTAGGTGCGGCCGGTAGCAGTTGGTTAAATTTAGTTGTAGCAAATGAAAATGGCTGAAAGGTAGGTTAGGTTAAAACTGTGACCACCGAGTGGTCCAACGTCAATGGCCGGCGAGTGCCAGAGTTCATTTAGGCAAGTTTAACCAACTGCTACCGGCCGCACCTAGTTGTAGCCGGCTAAAACTAGGTGGAGCCGCACTTCGGGTTTTAGCCGTAACATATACATATTTGTTTGTATATAGATTTCTATTCACGTTCTCGAAATCGGCTCTAACGATTTCGATGATAGTTGCAATATAGGGGTTTACGGGGGCGAAAACTCGATCTAGACCAGAAAACGGAGAAAACTAATTTTGCCAGATATGAGACCTATTCTCATATCTGAGAAAATTAGTTTTCTCTGTATTTTCACCCGAGCAGAGCTCGGTCGCACAAAATTTAGAACATGATAATGACATGACACTATTGACATCAGAATAATGACATGGCAGCATGGAATTAGTAAGTACCTACTATCATGCCAGTATGGAATTAGTAGGTACTATCCTATACTGTAAAATAAGCATTCTCTATTTTCACCAGAGCAGAGCTCGGTCGCCCAGGTACTAAGAATTAAAGTAGCTATGAGTTGAATAATTAACCAACTGAAACTCACCTTCAACATTTCATATTTATAATAACATGGGCAGAAGTCTGCCTCTTCCTTTGATTTTCATGTAGCATATTCTTACTTTTGTATTAAACTAGTGACTTACATGCATAGCCAGTGAAATTCATTACTTAATTATTTAAGTTTTGGCAGATTTTTTTAAGTGAAAACTTCTTTAGATGCGTTGGGCATTTTTGAGATGGGAAAAAAACCATTGAACTCGCGACACCGTTACCGACAACTCATTTTTGTAAACGCAATTGTGCTTTTTATTTATATTACGTTACGGATCAATGTTCTGTACAAGTATTTTTCTTCCACGAAGGCGATCTTGTTCAAGTTTTCACTTCTGTCGGCATTCCCGGAGTGCCACTGATTTTTTTTTTGCCGATTCAACATTGATCAACTTTTTATACCTAACCCTAATACCCTACCCGCCAGGCTGGCTCAATATTACGAAAGACGACCTCTCCGTATAAAGCTCTGAAGCTTCGTTATTAAGCCCTAGATAATGTAGCGGTTACTTTGAGCTGTTCCACGTAGGACGTACACTCGACCACACGTCCTTGTTAAAATTTGATATTGACAGCGACTTTATGATAAAGCAGTAAGTGCGTTTTTCGTAGTTCAAGTGTTACCACAGACGTTCCCTTGACCGTACCTACATGAGTCTACCTAATACCTACATATTTAAGTATGACTTATGTGGGAATTTGGTGTTGTAAAGGGTAGTTGCCTAGGTAAAAAAAAAAAAAAAAAAAAAGAAGTTCTATTTAGTCCGTCTTTCATACAATAAAAAAATATTAGACACCGTGTACTTTTTGCTTTATCATATTAATCAATCATAACTTAGAAAACACGCATTAAAGTTGGGGAGTGGGGGCTCGCGTACGTCACAACGCAGTATTAAATCTAGCAAGGCGGGACGTCAAGCCACGTGAGGCAGCAAAAACAGAGGGACTTCCATCCCCTCCCCTCCTCCCAGATTCCTGAGCGGCTAAGCCCTCAGAGGCCTAGTCCATGGACTATGCTCAATCACCAGCAGGCTTTCCCAGCCCTGGGTATTCCGCGCCCCCCCCCCCCCTCATACCCCTCTCTATACAATGATGGACCCGCGAGTCCATCACCTCCCCCCTCCCCCCGGCTTCCGCGGCCCCTCTTTCGCGCCCTCTGCGCCCCCCGCGAAACCCGCCACCGCTCAAAAACCCCCGCGCCCCGCTCCCACTCCCGTGGCCCCAATTAAACCCGTCGACGATCGTTTCGACGTAATCAGTACCGCGTTCTAACTTTTCTGTTCCCCCAGGGCTACGCAGATGGCCCTGGACATCTCTACAGCCCAGAAATCGGGTAGCCTAGCGGCAATCCGTAACGTCTTCAATGCGTATCCCGAGATCACGCAAGCCCTCACCTCTTTCTCTACCCCCCATCATGTCTAACACCACTCAGGCTAGGTTTAAACCCCGATCCCTCAAGCTTGGCACCTTCAATGCCAATGGCTTAAATCAACAAAAAGATGAAATCGCGGACTTCCTCCGCGTTCATCAACTAGATATCCTCCTCATCCAGGAAACTTTTTTAAAGCCCCACAGAGGCAATCCCTCCTTAGCTAACTATCGTATCGTTCGGAACGATAGAACGCGTTGTCATGGGGGCGGCACCCTCATTTATTACAAAAAGGATCTGTACTGCATCCCAATGGATCCTCCCCCCCTCTCACGATTAGAAGTATCAGCATGCCATCTGGGCATGACCGGTCACGCACCGATCACTCTAGTGTCGGTCTATATCCCTCCCATTACTATCAACGCTTCGGAAAATTTCCAAAATCTCTCGGACGATATCCAACTGTTGTTAAACATGAGTGACTCCGTCATCTTGGCGGGGGATCTCAATGCGAAACATCCCTCTTGGAATAGCTTCACCACCAACACCAGAGGTCGGCACTTGTTCGACCTCTCCTCCTCCCTAAACTTCGACATCATCGCTCCGATGAGTCCCACTCACTATCCCCATACCATCAGTCATACCCCTGACGTACTAGACGTAACGCTCCTTAAGAACGTTAATCTAAGACTAGATTCAATAGAAACGGTGCACGAGCTTACCTCTGACCACCGACCGGTAATTGTTAAACTAACCTCCCGCATAGGTCCCTCCGACCCTGACCAACCCCTCCCCACTAAAAAGGTGACGGACTGGAGGAAAGTAAGCACTCAGCTGAAATCCAACACATCCCCCTTACTAGGCTCGATCCCCGACAACTTCGACTCAGTCGCTGACACGACTGCCGCGATCGACTCACTCACGGAGCACGTACAGACCGTCCTGAGCGAATGCTCCAGGGAGGTTCCAGCAACAGAACCCTGTTACTTGAATCTCCCCGACGATGTGCGTGCCCTGATGACTGAGAAGAACGCGGCTACTCGAGCCTACAGCGTCTTCCCCTGTGCCGCCAACAAAGCCCATATGCGCTACTATCAGAGATCTGTTAGGACACGTATAGCGGAGCTGCGTGAAGCGGGATGGGATAAGATGTTGAGCGATCTAGAGCCCTCTCATCTAGCCTTCTGGGAACTCCAGAGGAAACTCAGGTCCCCCCAGTCGGCCCCCGTACCCCCGTTAGTCCGCCCCGATAAAACCATTGCCTTCGACGACATCGACAAAGCCGAGTGCCTAGCCGACAGTCTAGAAGCTCAATGCTCTCCCAGCACCCTACCAGTAGACAAAGCTCACCTCGACGAGGTCGACGCCGAAGTCGAACGTAGAGCCTCCCTTCCTCCCGTAGAAGACCCTGATTTTCCCCTGCCCCCCATCGAACCAGATGAGGTGCACGAGATAATCAAAGGTCTGCATACGCGCAAAGCCCCCGGTTCAGACGGACTCACCAATAGGGTGGTCCAGCTCTTCCCAGCCCACTTGATCATGCTACTGACCACCATCTTCAATGGTGCTCTAAGCAATAACATCTTTCCCCAGACGTGGAAAGAGGCCACGGTCATAGGTATCCCAAAGCCCGGCAAGCCTAAAAACGAGCCCTCTAGTTACCGCCCAATCAGTCTGCTCAAAGTTCTCGGAAAAATCTACGAGAGGCTTATTTATAAGCGTCTCAGAGACTACGCCGAGACTAAGGGCCTCATACCCGACGAGCAGTTCGGCTTCAGAACTCAGCACTCTAGCGTGCATCAGGTCCACCGCATAGTCGAGCTGGTCAAAGGTGGTCTCACCCGCGGCTATCCGACATGCGCAGTCTTCTTCGACATAGCGAAAGCTTTCGACAAAGTCTGGCACAACGGCTTAGTATACAAGCTATACAAACTCGGAGTGCCGGATCGTCTCGTACTCATCATACGAGACTACTTGTCGAATCGCACCTTCCGCTACCGTATCGAAGGTGCCCTATCCTCCCCTCGCCCCATAAGGGCAGGAGTCCCTCAGGGCTCAGTGATAGCCCCCCTCGCGTTCACGCTGTTCACCAGCGACATCCCCAGACACAGAGGGACGCAGCTCGCTCTGTTCGCAGACGACACTGCGATCATCTGTAAAGGCAACGCCCCTTCGTCTCTCCTAAATCTACAACGGGCCGTCAGTAACCTTGGCGCCTGGTTTAGACGGTGGAGGATCGAAGTTAATCCCGACAAAAGTCAAGCGGTTTCATTCTCGAAACCGAGATCTAGACCCCCCCCTCCCCCCCGAACGATCACCCTGTTCGGCAAGCCGATCCCTTGGGAAAAGCGAGCCAAGTACCTAGGTGTGATCTTAGACCAGCGTCTCTCCTTTTCAGAGCACATAAAGACGGTTCGTTCGCGAGCCGCTTTCGCTCTAGGTAGGCTTCACTGTATCCTAAATTCACGCAGCAAATTGTCACTAAAGTGCAAATTGCGTATCTACACAGCGTGTGTCCGTCCCATAATGACCTATGCGGGAGCAGTCTTCGCCCACGCCAAACCCCGTCATATCCATAGGATGCAGACCCTCCAAAACAGATTCCTTCACAAGGCCACGGGAGCCCCGTGGTACGTCAGAAACGAGACCCTCCATCTCGACTGTAAGATCCCTACGATCCACCAGTTCCTCAAACGCATGGCAAAGCGCCACTTTGAGTCCGCTCCTCGACATCGGAACCCTCTGATAGTCGAGGCAGCCAATTATGTCCCGTCCCAAATCAGTCAGATCCGCCGTCCGAGGCATGTACTCTCCGACCCAGATGACCCCATTACACTCCTCCAGGAGCAGAATAGGGCCACCAGTACAGTGCACAAACACAGACGCCTCCCGTCATTCCGACCTCGCCGCCGAGGTCCTTTACGTACGCGATCTACTCCCCGAGTAAACGAATCCCCCCCCCGACCCTTGCTCGATAACGAGGTGCCAGCAGTTGTTGCAGCTGAGCACGTAGCTTTAAATACCCCGAATAATAATCATGATATAAATATAAATTTGATCCAGCCTGTCCCCTCTTGCTGTCCTCCCGTCAGCGATGCCCTAAGCCGAGGTCCGTACCCCACAGGGGGTGCCCTTAGCGAGCATTCGCTTAATTTTAATTTAGAATAGTTCAAAAAAGCTCCTGGCTGGAGGCTCTAAGTGTAGAAGCTTATGGCACCCACAGGAAAATCCGGTTAAGCAGCCAAGACCTTAGTGGTCAAAACTGCGAGAAGCCATTATTAAAAAAAAAAAAAAAAAAAAAACGTCAAGCCACATTTTAACTCAATGTATCGCCGTAATCTTTAGATTACGTCAAAAAAGCAAAAATACGTGTTTAATATTTTTTAATAATATACAAGACGGGCAAAAAAAATATTGTACATATACCTATTCAACATGTAAGCGTATAACCAACCCGAAATTAAGATTCGACATCGTTTTCCCCGGAGTCTCTCTCAGAATGACCAAAAAATAATATATATCCCCCCCCCCATTTTAAATACCTACCCGTTGTTTTGTGGCGTAGAATTTACTTACGAACTTGTGAAAATAACTTTTATTATTGAACTAGCTTTTACTCGCGGCTTCGCCCGCGTGAATCTCGAAAATTATCCCACAGGAATGTACTACTTAGATTAAAAGTACCCTGTGTTAATCCAGGTTACAAACGATCTGTGTGCCAAATTTCATCCAAATCCATTCAGCCGTTTTTGCGCCAATCCGGAACATACATCCAGACACACAAACAAACGAACTAAAATTCTTCATTACTATTTTATCAGATGTCGACTTTTATAGATTTAATTATTGTTTTTATAACACGTTAATTTAAAGAGTCATTGCTGCCTTCCCATTAAAACGGAGAAGAGCAGAGACGTCTTAGTTAAGTATATCCGATTGTTAAGTGCCAATTTCACCAATGAAACTAAACACGATCAGCACACCTAAACTGCGTTCAAGAGAGTGTCAATATTCCACAGCAATGATGACACTGACAGCTCTCGAACGCGGTTTAGATGTGCTGATCGCGTTCAGTTTTATTGGTGAAATCCACCCTAAATCTGCATAGAAAGACAGCAGATTCTGACTGATAGCGTTATACCCCAACTCTATATTAATAATAATCCCAGCTATAACACATCTTACTGAATTTCAAATTGTTAACGTAAACCGATGCTTTAGATCGGCCCTGCCTTAATCGTGTTTGAGTAGTTTACCTGTGGCTACGAATGTTGTTCGGACTTGCTTCTCGGATCTCTAAAATTTATAACGTACTGTAGACTTAAGTGGTTACATAATAGAGGAATGATGGTGCGTGACCATGATAAAGTCTCCTGGCAAGCCATTGCCAGATGCCATTTAACTTCAGTTAACTTAGAGCCAACTATGACCTGCAGGAGCATGCGGTTGAAATTTTCATTAAAACCTTTTCAATTTATGAAAAAACTTTGCAGTTCAAATGACACCAAAGTACTGAATTCTTCTTCGAATAAATGTCACAAGTAGGTACCATATATTCTATTCATTTTATTCTATTAATATGTGTTGACGCCATCTACTGATGCGGAGTCAGCAACAACACAACCATCTAGCGTCGAGTAGACGGAGGCTCGGCGGTATGAGAAGGAACGAGAGTGGTGCACGGGGACCACTCATTGGTCGTCGCTGAAGAACATTCGAGAACATTCAATTCTTTCATTTTGTTCGTTCAACATTTCGACACACAAGAAAAGATGATAGTCGGTTCACCATCACAATTTATTCTCTTATCGAAAACTCATGTAATTCTTATTGTAATAAACGCCTAAAACCCTTACAAATAAAAGGAGAGTTCATTGAAGAAGTCTGACCCTCAAAATCCCACAAACAATATGCAAATGATTCCTGAAGTCACAACCCTTTTTCTAGCACTATTCACGAGAAGACGGAAAATAATCGACTGCAATTTATTTATCGACAATATCCCCCCCAATTTACAACGTACAAATACCGTGGTTGGTACTTGTGGTATATTTCATAAAAATTCAAATGTGCACCGCTTCAATATTATCACGTAGTCATGTCATAAAGTTGTGTGGTGTCGTTCACCCCTTGCAGAGTCGAGGGTTGTCACTGAATAGTTTTATTAAAGATTCACACACACTGGAGAACTTGGTTTTTATATGCCGCGCCCTATATTTTGGGATTAAAGAGAGATCATGGGCGTATAGATTTGAATGTGGGTATGTGAAAAGTATAGTATAAATGTGTTTTCATACGATGACTTTGATTTCACAAATCATCATCATCTGACTAGTCTTTTCCCAACTATGTTGGGATCGGCTTCCAGTCTAACCGGATGCAGCTGAATACCAGTGTTTTACATGGAACGACTGCCTATCTGACCTCCACAACCTAGTTACTAGGTAACACGATACCCCTTGGTAAGACTGATTGTCAGACTTTTGGGCTTCTAACTACCCGTAACGACTGTCAAAGATCTATAAATGACAGCTGGGACCAACGGCTTAACGTGCTTTCCGAGGCACGGATCCTTGGTATGTAAAGATGATCACCCATCCACGGATCAACCGCAGCAAGCGTAGCTTAACCTGATGGATCTACTTGTGCGGCTGTTATTACTTAGCCACAAGCCCCTACCTATCTACTTTAATTTACAAATTTTTGTGTTTATTTAATCATCTTACATTGATTCAAACTTCCGTTTCCGTCAAAAAAAGCAACTTGATTAGCTATATATATTAAGATACTTTTCATAATCTTTGTTAAATCAAAGCCCTTTTCTCAAGTGCTTAATTCGTAGATCAATATGACTTCAAGACATTTTAATTAAAGTACTTTTTCGCCCTACCGTGTTCATTGAACTTCGAATCATTTAGAAGCACATAGTAACACAATAACATTTTAGATGAACTGAAAGTGCTTTTACAGCATCGTAACATATATTTACGACTATTTTGATTTTTACGACTGCTATTATTTACTTCAAGGTACACACAATGTTGCCGTTTAGCTATTATAACACCTACGCCACACGGAAATTCGGAGATCCGTAGTAAAGTTATTGAAACGTCGCCAAATCCACTTAGTTTTATGACTTGGAAAATGCGATACGATGTGCCTCGCAGTGGGGCGCTGTGTACGTACCCATATGACGAGATTTCCGTATTCGTTGCTACGGTTACCGAGAGGTGATTGAACTAGTTTTTCACCTCTATTTGTGTTATTTCAAAGAGAGTGGGTGATTTTTTTTTTTTAAGTATCATTAAAAATTGAGAATTTATTGCCATGAAACGCAAGTCAAAATATCAATAAAATTATTATAAAAATAACATAATATGACGCCTATATTCCCTGAAGGATTCGGCAGAGGTGTATTAGCAACACCCACATTTCGCAGTTACACTTTTTTTTTGAGTGAAAACTTCTTTAGGCGCGTTAGGCATTTTTGAGATGGAACTAAACCATTTTGATTTTGCGACACTGTGACGACACCAGCGTTGGACCATTAAAAAGACAGCAACGCGTTGATTACCGCGGTGCTGATTTTTTTTTCAAGTTTTCACTTCTGTCGGCACTCCCGGAGTGCCACTGTTTTTTTTCTTTATTTTACATTGCACTCCTTTTTTCTTTGTTGTTCCCAAACAACGACCACATTTTTTTAAAATCCTTTATTAAAAAGAACCAGGTTCTTAATAATTAATTGCAATCTAGACTTTAAGACTAATAAGCAATTTTGACTTAAATTTAACAATTTATTTTTTTCCTTATCGGCTACGGATTGCGACCACATACGACGCGTCTCCAAGCTGAGCGGTCTTGCTCATTTCTCTTAGGGCATTTAAATCAATTTGAACACAAAACCTTCCAGAAAATTCAGTTGTAAACCCGTAATCCTACGTTGCCACTAGTTTTGCAACAGCCGCTGTATTGCCAGCAGCAATTAAAAGCTAAATGACTACAAATCAACTTAAGTACCCTATCTTGGTCTTGGTAAATTAAGCTGTGAACTCACATACTTACCGGGAAAAGTTGCGCTGGGAAAACCGGTAATAGGTGTCAACATTACGAATAGGTAGGTATGATATTGAGTTACTTCGATTTGAATCGAAGTCTCGGACAAAGTGAGCCAGTCTTCCAATACAGTAGAAATCACTTGCTAATTTCGCATGAAGGCTTAAATATTCAAATATTCATTGCCTTCCACTAATTTGTGCCGTCAATATCATATCATCCGTTTTATCCCAAGGGACATGCCAAATACGCTGGAAGAGCACTGGTGCGTTCAACCGGAGATCCCGTGTTTCCCCTTCAAATGTAGATCCCAGCACCCAAATCTATAATTTGGTGATTTCAGTCGGCTTGTGGCTAAGTAATAACAGCCGCACGGGTCGATCGATCAGGTTAAGCTACGCTTGCCACAGTTAGTCCGTGGATGGGGGACCATCTTTGTATACCAAGATCCCTCCGTGCCTCGGAAAGCACGTTAAGCCGTTGGTCCCGTCTGTCATAAGTAGATCTTTGACAGTCGTTACGGGTAGTCAGAAGCCCAAAAGTCTGACAACCAGTCTTACCAAGGGGTACCGTGTTACCTAGTTACTAGGTTGTGGAGGTCAAATAGGCAGTCGCTCCATGTAAAATACTGGTATTCAGCTGCATCCGGTTAGACTGGAAGCCGACCCCAACATAGTTGGGAAAAGGCTAGGCAGATGATGAGTCGGCAAGATTTGGATATGTATAAAACTACTTTCCCCAGACTGCGGGTATCCCTCCAGTTTGAATTCGCATCAGACAGTTCGTTTAGTGAATACTCGGCCTAAGAAACTGCGTGAGTGTTAAGTTTTCGGATGGTATTCTGGGGGCCCATTATAATGTCCTTAAGTTCGGACCGCGTCTGGGTCGACAGTCGACACTTAAATTCCTAATTCCACATTCAAATCCTTTATTTTTTTTGGGTGGGAAATTACCAAATAACTTCTCCCGCTCTGGGCGGAGCGGGAGGGCGTGTCAGACTCTTACTGACTAAAACCCACCCGTGTTCCTTCGGTTGCCCTATTGCTGGGGGCCACGATGTCCCTATCGGTTTTCTTCGAACCCCCGGCAGGCATTGGCCCTAGCGGACCCCGTCAATTCTGCTGACATCTCTTCAAGAATCTTTGAGGCCACATTCAAATGTGGCCTCACACATTTGAATGTGGCCTCAAAGATTCTTGAAGTAACTTCTTCTGATTACCACTTCCTTAGCGCTAAACTTGGAGTCCTTGTGGAGGCAATCTTATTTGTAGTTGAATCTTAGAGGCTTTCTGTACCTACTGGTAAGCATTTTACTCTGGTTATTTCACTTACAGTGCCTACTGTTTCAGATGATCTTGTTTTCCTATAAGTAAGATATCATGACTCATTATTTCATAAATATAAAACACCCTCAATCTAGGTTGAGGCTAGTAAGCTTTTTTATTTATTTCACAAAGAATATACCTACTTAAGTGGTGTAATTTTGTTTTTCTACGAAATCAGTACCTTACTCAGCAGATTGAAATCCTGTCGAAAAGTGACATCAAACGCTTCTAATAAAGATAAAAATTCCAACTTTTTCTACGTTTACGCTGTTCGTCTCTCTTCAGCGAATAGTTAGGGGGCTGAGTGAAAATCTGTGTCGAGTTTTTGTCACCTCTCAATACGAATCAAGCCTAATGTCCCGGAAATCGCACTTACAGGGCGCCTAGTATATTTTGGCACGTGGTGACGTGAAAAACTGAAATGAAATGTTCTGAATTCAACTCGCATTTGACGTTTTCTTTTGCAGGAACCGCCATCATGAGGTACCAAGGTACGCTGGTTGCCCGATAGATAGCGTTCCGTTATAAAAACAGCGCCACAGACGAACAAATTTGGCGTCATATTTCCGCGACAAATTTCAACTTTTTGGCTTTATCTCGTCGTTTGGGTAAAGTTTTGTTAAGCGTTTGTGTTTATTTTTACGAAAAGAATACAACTTTATGGAAACAATATGCGTAGGCAGATAAAGCAAATAGGATGTGGTACCTACTTACATATACCTATTACGTACATACGTATTTTAAAATACTTAAATTATACATGAGAAGGGCTTAAAATTTAAATTTCAAATGCCATCAAATAAGTCGCATATTATTTTACAACATTATTTTAATACATAGCCTGCTTTTGTGAAAGATAATGCCTCCTATACCTTCTCAGAACCAATCTCACAAATATGATTAAAAGCCAGATCGTAATAAAATACCTACGTAAGTACATAAAAGCCAAAGCCCATACGCCCGCGCCCTATACCCCAAAAAAGCCAATTGAAATACTTTAGCCAACTTTGAGAAAAACAATGTGCGGTTAGAAAAGGTTTAATGAAATCTATCAGGTACGATTTAAATGTTACACGGGAGGGTACTTCATAAACAATGCATGGTAGGTTGGGATTACTCAAATGGGACTTTTGTTCACGACATGGAGTAAGTAACAAATGGAGTTTACAGAGTGAAGTTCGCGCGCGCTGTCTGTTATAAACAGGTGTGTACCTTGTTGTTTTAACCACTGATAAATATTGGCAATGCCGAAGCATTACCGGCAGATTATTCGAAAACGAATACCTAACAGATTTTTGTATTATGTTTAAGTGCAATAAAATAACTATTTTCTCGCAAACCTTAACAAAAGACAGATTTTTTGTGGAAATCATACGAACTATATAGTATGTGTGTATTTCATTTACTTGCTTCTCTGTAGTGCAAAATAAAGGTCGACTCCTCGTGTGCCCGATTTTAGTGTCGTTCAAAATTTACGATGGCCTCACAGTTTGAAAGTTTACACTCGGTCGAACTCGTGTGTTTATGGTCTAATGCTACCAGCTTTTAGTTTTCACGGCTTTACCGGAATACAACTTTTCGGACGCCATATTTTTAACTATAAACAAAGTATTAAGGGTAAAACTATATTTCTTGTTTTAGAAGCTATTTTATTTCATAAACAAACAATGAGTCGATGGTTTGAAAATAAAATGGTAGACATTATGTTGTGAAACGTAAAAAAACATTATTTAAAATTTTGAATTCATGTTCTAATTTCACAAAAGATGAAACTTTGAGCACTTCCAAATAAAAACGTATAAGATTTCTGTCGTACATAAATATCTATTATATTCGACATTTAAAACAAAAAGCGACTTAATTCACATGAGTCGTTCATTAATGCAAACTGTAATTCATTCCCTCGTTCATTCACGGGGCTCCCGGGCTTTCGTTAAGCCGGATCTGGAAATCAATGTCCGCGCTCTTGCTCGTCACTAAAGAATTGTAATAAATTCTGAACACCTAGTGAAAGCAGATAAGTAAGTAGTACAATATTTTGAATAGCTAGTGAATGTAAGTAAAACGTGCGGTCGTAAGCATTGACATTACGTTCTACCTATGAAAAATTATATTTATAATTGTCCAAACACTGGTAGTCTCAGATTCCGAGAGTTTTTAAGTTAAGAAAATTTGTCGGATTAATTTAATGAGTCTGTCATTGAAGACTTTGTTGATTCATGCTCGGTTACAATGCTTCACGTTTCAGAAACTCCGATTTGATAACTGCTCTCTATTGTTCTCGCTAAATCTTTATTAAAACCGCTAGATTAAATTGTTTCACTCAAAATATGAAACGCTTGAAATCCAAAACAGAGGTGAATTGAAATTCTGCGAACCAACGCAAACACGTCTATCAAAAGCTCAACATTAGCACAGACTATGTAAACTTCTCCCGAAAACCGATGCCACATAGCAGTGGGTCTATAGGTGAGCTGTGTTGAGCTACTGGCAAATGTTATGCTGTGCCGCTGTAGACTTCGTCTCAAATTATAACAAATGGCTCCATACATTACGTTGTCTGGCTAAGCCCGCGAGCCGCGACCCCGCAGGTGGGTAGAAGGTAAACTGGTGGCAATTTCACTTTGGCCCCTTTATCGGCGATGTCAGCTTGTGGTTCTGACATTATTTATGACTGCAGAAAGTGTGAACTTTAATTTTGGTACATCCCTAGGGTGTAGGCTTTTTATCTACGTAAGGGCAACGGCTTGCTTGCGGTTTTGTTTGGCGAGACATGGCTTCATTTTCAGCAGAGATGAAATAAGAGAGTGCAGGAAGTGAAAGCTCTCTTTTCAGGAGTATTGATCACTTATTTTTCAATGAAATCTTCTAAACATTGCTGTTATCAAAAGGAAAGCAAATATTTCTGAAACTTCTATTTCAGACCACTGACAACCGTCTTATTTGCATAGCCCTAGCCCAAATTGTATCAGTAAAACATTCTAATTCACACATAAATTATATTTAATACCGGCCAAGTCCGTGTTGGACTACGCACAATGAAGGGTTCCGTAGTCGGGATCCTAACATTGTAGTTGAAAAACATGTTCTCCCGTACATTCCGACTGCCAATGTAAATTTATACGCACAATGTTAAGATATTTGTTATGTTATTTTAATAACATTGACTTCTTATAGGTTTTCCTGTAATCTATAAATGTAAAACAATTTTCTGTATTTCTTAATAAACTTAGTAGTTTCGGAGATACGGGCGAGGGAATGGTCTATTTTCATCTATTTTCTTGAATAACTATCAAACTATTTATTTTAAAATTATTTAAAAAAAACTTAATTCCACGTAGCAAGCCCTTTCATTTGATATGTCACCCGGTACAAATTGGAAACCTTTTTTTTTTCTAATTTGCCTCCCAAAAGTGACCCCCCCATATTTAAAATTTATTTATTTACGTTACACGTCCGTATTTAAGTCACTAAAATTAATTGTGTGTGCCAAATTTTTACTTAATTTGTCCATAAGATCCAGAGAAAATTGTCTGTGACAGACAGGCAGACAGACACACGAAAGATCCTTGAAGGGTTCCGTTTCTCATTCGGACGTACGGAACCCAAAAAAATCATTTTAAAAAGCGATTAGAAGTAAGTACCACGCAATCCAAGAAAATACGAATATGTTTCATTATAATCCGAACTCTGTCATACATTGTCGGTATGCAATATTCAGATTCCCATATGACAATGCCTAATGGCAAAGCAAATATGAGAGAAGAAACATTCACGAATTTTACTGAAAAAAGTCTTAAAGAATGTCATACTTCACCCCTTGTTTACATTAGGTATTGACGCAAAGTAATCGGAAAGGGAAGAGTGTCCCTTATTGACAAAACGTGCCTCTCGCCAAAATATTAAATATAATCCTCGACGCATTTTGCCTGACAACGAAGTTCAAAAGGATTGAAAAAATCGGAATAACAGACTTTTCACCGACAGGAAATTATTTTCCTGTTTGTTCAGTATTATTTTTCAATAAGTTGAAATACTTTCCATTCTCTTGAAACTGATTTCGTTTTTATGAAATTGTTATACGTTAATTTAATCGAACTTAATGTACAGGTCTGCACTCTTTAGTTAATTAATTGAGATAAAATACGATAAGGCTATTCTTAGGTACTCAGGAGTAAGTAAAACCATAATAATTGATAAGGCTATTCTTAGGTACTCAGGAGTAAGTAAAACCATAACCGAGGACGGTTTCAACTTTACTAATTAGTCAACTCTCTCTTTATTTTATTTTATTTAAAAGCAACAACAAACAGCTACAATATAAAATATAGAAGCAAGAAATACATAAAATTATAGACAATATTGCAAACCCACAACGCTAGTGTTTACACATACAGGATATATAACAGTGAAAATAATCTCTAGGTTTTTTTAAATTACTAACGTATTTAATATATTTAGTATAACCATATAAATTTTAAGAAAAGGTACACAAAAAAAAAAACGTGTGGCACTCGGGGATTGCCGCGGTAAAGCTATTGCAAAGCATTTGTAACCTCCATACTTCCTATTTGTCAACGCTACACTTGGGATGATGACGGATGATGACATAAAACAAAAATTACGTTCCCATGACAACATCACGTTCAACAACAACCATCAACAACATCAACGTGATGTTGTCATGCGAACGTAATTTTTGTTTTATGTCATCATCCGTCATTACATGGTAGGCGGAGTTAGATTTTATTTTCGTTACGGAATTTCTTGATTCGGTCGCCGCGCTCAAAGCCCGCGATAAAAGCTATGCAATAGCTTAAAAATGTCTTCTGTCTAGAGATTCCTAACTTAATAATGAGCGCGTTGGTTGTTGCAATATACTCTTAAGCAGTAATCATAATCTCACCGATATTCACTATTGACCATGCCTCCGGAAGTATTTATTATTTTTTCCCAAAAATTACACGATACAACAGTTATCAGTATTTCTCCGAATACCTGTTACAATATACGCATATGCGTATCCTGTTTCATCGCAAAACAGACGAAATAAAACGCGGTATCATTAAAATACGAAAATGTCCATCAAAATGATTTTGTAAAAAGCTGAAATGTATAGTAAAACTGTGAATAAAAGTGATCGGGCGGCTCATTGACAGAACGTGTCACATCAGCATCAACGCTCTCCTGAAATGAGGTCAGCGTCAATGATTTGCATATCAAGCTATAATGTTCAGCTTTCGTTTATTTACATTGATTTATAATCAAAATGGACATCATTTTATGATGAGATTTAATATTTAACTATTTGAAAGTAAAATAACCTTATAGGTAACTATATTTTCGCCCCGTTTGGGGTTGAAACCTAGGGCCGGGTCCGAGTGCTCATGGTTTGTTCAATGAAATCTGCAAACGACTGTTTGACATTTCCCGTGGCCTGAGGGCTGGCTTTTACCTTGACCAGAGGCTAAGCATTACCATACAACGTAACAATGCCGCCAGTCTCTTGGGTTCATTATCAGTCGACAGCGATGCGGAGGAATTTTTCGACGCCATATTTTAGTTTGTTAATTATACTTTTAGTAAGGTTAGGATGTTATATTTTTATTTCTATACAAATAACTATTATAATTACTTACAGAAAAAAAAAGCAAACAATAATAAGGTCGAACTATTTGATAGTTGCTAATGAAGGGTATTGTAAATACATGTAAATGAAAAACATGAATCATCTGCCTAGCCTTTTCCCAACTATGTTGGGGTCGGCTTCCAGTCTAACCGGATGCAGCTGAATACCAGTATTTTACATGGAGCGACTGCCTATCTGACCTTCACAACCTAGTGACTAGGTAACACGATACCCCTTGGTAAGACTGGTTGTCAGACTTTTTGGGCTTCTAATTACCCGTAACGACTGTCAAAGATCTACAAATGACAGCCGGGACCAACGGGTTAACGTGCTTTCCGAGGCACGGAGGGGACTTGGTATGTAAAGATGGTCACCCATCCACGGACCAACCGCGGCAAGCGTAGCTTAACCTGATCGATCGACCCGTGCAGCTGTTATTACTTAGCCACAAGCCCCTCCAATGAAAAACATGAATATCAATTAAAAATTAAATAACTCCTTTTACTATCTCGATACACGTGCTGGCTTTTTTAGACAAAATATAGTGTAATTCAAAGCGGTAAAGGAAAACATCGTGAGGAAACCAGCATGTCCTAGAATCAAAAATTCGTAGACATGTGACATCTACCAACCCGCAATGGGCCCGCGTGGTAAATTACAGCCCACTCCCTCTCGAAGAGAGGAGGCTTGTAACCCAGCAACGCGAACATTATAGGCTGATTATGCAAAGTGTAATTAACTTATGGGTGGATGGATGGATTTAGTTAATTATATATTTATTTATTTCAAACCAAATTACACGATCCATAAATTAGTGAAGGTCTTAACCTAATGTTAGTAAAAACCACACTCTATATACAAAATTGAAACGCCTGACACCTACGTGTGCAGCCGTATCCAGTGAGCCAGCATGGGGCTGTCCCACCTATCACATAATACACTCAGGATGCTGTGGGAGCTAGCACGTACTCTACCAAGAATAGAAGAAAGAAAGAAAGAATATTCTTTATTATGTACACCACAAAAATTACAGACATTAATAGAACCGCATCGTTTCCGTATAATGGCATGAAAACCATCAACCCTGGCCTCGGTGAACATTCCGGATGCGCTACAAAAGCGTGGTAGACCTAACAGCATCCTAAATCCTAATAATAAGTCAAGCTAATTATTAATTAACAATGTCAACTAACAATGCTTTCCAGAGAACCGTCGTATGAATTCAACTGAACTTTTATTTTATTTTACTGCTGCCATGTTTTTAATTTATCTTCCTTTTGGACATTTTTACATTTTGTCACAAATTACTAACCACACACAAATGTCCAACATTTAGTCAAATCTATCTCATGCTTAACCGTGATGTGTCCACCAGTACCACTCTTGTACTCAGTGGTACCGCCACATCGGCGCCACATCTCATAATGTCGTCGCCGCCACGCCCCAGAGTGTCCTATTTAATAACTTGTTTACCCCTAATGGATGCATCTCACACCGAAGCGTGGTGAAATGTAAATTTATTTATAGACTTCACATCTACGTGTAATTGTTGTGACTGACAGTTTATTTCGTTAGAGATAAAAATTATACTATTTGAATTGCATTATATAAGCCTAATGCATAATATACGAGGAGCTCGTGGCTAAGTAATAATAGTCGCACGGGTCGATCCATCAGGTTAAGCTACGCTTGCCGGGGTTGGTCCGTGGATGGGTGATCATCTTTACATACCGAGACTCCTCTGTGCCTCGAAAAGCACGTTAAGCGGTTGATCCCGGCTGTCATTTGTGGATCTTTGATGAAGCCCGAAAGTCTGACAACCAGTCTTACCAAGGGGTGTCGTATTACCCTGTTACTGGATTGTGGAAGTCAGATAGGCAGTCGCTCCATGTAAAATACTGATATTTAGCTGCATCCGGTTAGACTGGAAGCCGACCCCAACATAGGAAAAGGCTAGGCAGAGTGATTGAATTGCATAATATATTAAAAGGTTTACGTGATCTTTGAAATAATTGTCTGCCAACCAATGATCATGTACAATATTACGACAACCAATTTCAACCACCTATAAAAATATCCCATGAAAAGTTTTCTGTTATGTATGATGGATAAAAATTAGTAGGTAGTTGGTAACAAACCTAGTAAATCTTCATATAATGAAGTCAGTTGTAATGTTTAGATGGACGCGATCTAGTATCATTATAACAATATCTGTTTTTTTTTTTGAACGACGTTTTCTAAAAATGAAACCTAGCTAGATCAATTTATCGCCCCCAAAACCCTCTGCATACTAAATTTCATGAAAATCGTTGGGGCCGTTTCCGAGATTCAGATTATATATATATAAGAATTGCTCATTTAAACGTATTAGATAAACTTCTTAAGAAAGTTTTTAGATTTTTTTAACTAAACTCCCTAATATTCTTAGCACAATATTATTTATGCATACAAGACATGTATTGGTATTAAAGTCCCCAAAAATTAACAGCGAACATCGCTGCATCCGTGTAACAGGCGCCTTTGTTGATTTTTAAAACTAAATTCTCCAATATTTTTAGCTCAGGCTCAATAATTGCTAGACCTGCATAGGTACTAGGGAGGTACTAAAGTTCAGTAAAATGAACAGCCGAACATCGGTGTAACAAGCGGCTTCGTTTAATAGCCTCTGCTGTGTCACAGCCAACTTAATAATCATGATCAACGTTGTTTATTGCCGATACTCCATATTTTTGGCTCAATTAAGCCCATAATTTTATTATCTTCCACTTCCTTTATTAACTTGACTTGCTCTCAGTTTGTAAAGGAACTCACTGAGAAAATGCGATGGCTCATCAAGGCTGTTTTAAGATGTGCTTCGGAAGGTCTCCTGTGGTTAATGGACTTTTGCTACTCAAAATGCTTGGTTTGTTGGTTATTGGATGGTTAATGGTCCCCGAACGGTTAATTACATAAAATGTAATTAATAAAATAAATTTTACAGGTGGTTCGGCAGGCTTAAACGGCTAGTCCAGGTATTCTTTATTATTTTTATTGCAAATTCATCATTAACTCACAAAATTTATAATTACTTAACGTTAACTAAATACGTACGCGATTTATAAAAATAAATACACCCGTACATTTCTTCAAAAAGAGCAAAGTTAGCGCTTTGAAATAATAAAATACTTGCTACGCGGCTACGAGCCTACGCAGCTACGCGCCTACAGCGTAGCAACGCGAGCTTTTGTTAGCAATGCACACGAATGCATTTTTTTATTCAGAACTAGTATAAAAATAAACCACGTTATTCATATTTTACCTTTATGATCACAGTGAAGTAAAAGTAGTTGAATTGTAGAATTGTTGTGTTGTATTTATTTTTTAATTGAACGTGACGTGTGAGTGATACATTAAATACACACATTTTGCACACATTATGTACCTTGCAAAATAAAAAACTAGGCGGGGTGGATTGCCGAAATTCAAAGAACCCGCAACCCATATCATTATTCGGAGTAATTCCAATCCCGAAAAAATATTTTACTACAAAAAAATGGGAATAATTTCCACTGAATTTCCACAAAGAATATTATTCCGAGTTTTTGTTTCCTTTTGTACTGTAAAATACACTAGGTACATAGTATGGTTTATACTACTGACATAGTATTACGTATGTACCTACAAAGTAAATCCCGGAACTCCTCTCACAATCCTGTGAGTATGCAACAGTGTTACAATTTCCATTTTTCTGGTTTAGCCAGTGCGCGGTGGCTGCCGGCCATAGCTGTTACATTATTCAGGGCTACGTACAATGTTCGCTTAAACCCACTCAATGCGAGAAACAATATGTATACTTTTCGATGTATATGAGATATTGTTTAAAGAGGTGGGATGAGGCCCGGTGCACGGTGTAGAGTGCGACTTGCGACGTGATTTGCGTCAAGCGAAACGCGCGCGCGTCACTTGTTTCCGTCCACCGTCGCTTCGAAAGTCGCAGCGTGATGACTCGTGGCATGCTCTAAACAACTTTTTGAAGTATAGGCGCGTTGGGAATTTTTGAGATGGGACTAAACCATTGATTTCACGACACTGTGACGACACCAGCGTACCATGGTGCTTGGAGTAAAAGACATCAACGCGTTGATTACCGCGGTGCCGATTTTTTCAAAGTTTTCACTTCTGCCAGCACTCCCGGAGTGCCACTGTTTTTTTTTTATTTTATTTGTTTTGTCCGCAGTCGCAAAACGCATGTCACTTCAGCATGTAGTTCATGGCCAGGGGATATTCTTATATCAACAGACTCGTTATGGAGACTTGCAAACATAAAGGGGCTGTTCCATTGGTAAGTAGGACGTGCAAGGAATGGGTATGCATTCAGCACGTTAGTTGTGTGGGTCTATTTGTATAGTTGCGTGTATCCATCTTTTCATTATAGTACCAGCTGTCCACAGATGATCTGATCATTAACACGAAACTGTACTTTGTATGCTACACATTCGAACAGGGGCCGAATGTGTCCATGACGTCATCGGACCATACATTCATGGGTAACATGTCCGTGTGCTGTAGTGGCTCCTACCTACCTACATTTTCATGCAAATTGAAACTGAATATACGTTGCGTATCCAGTGACCGGTGCTTTATGTTTTTTATTAAACCGCAAAATAAATACTAATTAAGCTTCAGTTTTGTCAGCAATGGAGCGCAGCATTCACAGTGCTGCGCTCCAGAACACAAATCACTGACGTCACCTAAAAACCAGCCAAGCTTAAGTGGGACTGAGCCGGACACGTTTGCCGTATGTCGAACGAGTCATGGACCTAATCTACCACCATGTTGGTTCCAATGAAGGTTCGTTGACATCGAGGCAGACCTAGGAGAAGATGACGAGAAGAGTTTGACGTCTACGGACAGGATTGGTCCACACTAGCTCAAGATAGAGAGGAGTGGAAAGGAGAAAGGGAGGCCTTTGCGCTGCAGTGTGTCAACAAAGGTTAAAAAAAAAACAGTGGCACTCCGGGAGTGCCAACAGAAGTGAAAACTTGAAAAAAAATCGGCACCGCGGTAATCAACGCGTTGATGTATTTTACTCCACGGTGTCGGTAAATTCCATCACAAAATCAATGGTTTATTCCCATCTCAAAAATGCCCAACGCGCCTAAAGAAGTTTTCACTTCAATTACTCAGGGAAAATTGTTAAAAAAGCAAATTGACGACCAACTTAAATTGTCTGTACATCTATACCTATATTCAAATCTTAAGTGTCATTCTTTGACAGATTTGACATTTCCCTGAACTATACAGGTAGGAAGAAACATGAAAACTTTAACAAAAACTCTTATCTTCAAACATCCCGTCCGACCCAATTACTGGAGAATACGGAATAACGACACGTTCACATATCAAAACTTTGATACTATCATTTACAATAGTTCTGCGTAAATGGTTTTTTTTTTTCGATTTCAGAATATCAGACAAAATAAGAAAAAGTTTTTGATTGTTCAAGGTTAACCAGAACAGTTTCGTGGAATCAATGGAAGACTCTTCTCATAAAAATTAGTGAAGTTCCCTGAAATGTAGTAGCTTAATAAAATAATATCATGTATTTACTTTCATAATAAATGTCCCTCAAATAAACCGCCAATGTCCGAGCTGTAGCCGTAATAAATTGTTTATTTTAAAGCGATAGCATCAGCACTTGAACATTTGCACAAACTGTATTATTCGTTACGGATGGTCGACTATCACCATAAATAGTTTTAAAATGACGGCTATTATTGTTTCGCTTATATTTATTTACATTTAAAAATTATAGGTATTATGAGTCGACTTCAGTGCTGTCATGCCTTTAATTCCCCATGACAAAAAAGCTTTTCCCAACCAAATGGCGACAATGAATGGATTTGTTCAAATTCATAGCCCACGGTTTGTGAAAGTACAATTGTTTAGGATACGAATTAAGGGACTGATATACGCTATGCGTAAAAGCTCCCATAAACAAAAAAAAATAATGGAGCTTTGGATTTACATTTTTTTTTAATCTTCAGAAATTGCGTCGTCTAGATTATTAAGAAGGTATTTCAAAGAGGTTCCCTATTCTCTTTTTACAGACACAAACAAACAAACAAACACAAACAACAAACATTCTCATCTTTATTTTCAGTCACAGCAACATTAAAAATTTATCTTGCCATAACTTGAAATAAAATCTTGCCTATTACGGCAACATGTTTTGCAACACAATACAAGTTCTTCCAATTCCTAATAACGATAAAATTATATCAATATCTCCGTCCAATTCGTTCTACCGTTACACTTCAATTCATTAGAACAAACCTAATTGTTGAGGGCTTCCTATTAGTTCGCGATGGGCTCGCTAAAACAATTCGCAGCATCCGATCCACCGTCCATTAAAGATGGCGACTGTTGCACCGGGAGCCGGGAGATAGTCGCTCTTATTGAAATACTGACGCTAGGAAAGTATGAAAGAAAATTGTGGAAAATTCTTAGAAATTGTACGTATATTCTAGTGATGTAACGAATATTCGCATTCGCGAATATTCGCATATTTTTGCATATTTGCATTCGCATTCGCGAAATTATTGCGAATGTTTTTGCGTGTATAATTTTTTTAAGTAGGTAATAATAGTTGGTTAATATAAGAAACTCCAATTCCATTAATTTCTTATGTTTTTTAATGCAGTTAAAAGTAACTTAACCTCGTAATCACATTATCAGTCTTCTCTTTATCATTTGGTATCATTTATTTATTTACTATTACTATTCACACTGTAACCTCAAAATTCACTTGTTTTGTTTACGAAAACACCGGCGCGAGCGGAATGATACTTCAATCGGATGCGTTCGTATTAACTCGGCTATTCTCGAAATGAAAAACGAGACGGAACGCACTTCGTTCGAACGGGACTGCCGCTAAAGTCACCAAGCCATAGACAAATGGAGCCAAATTTAAACAAAAACTGAATATTCGCATTCGCATTCGCGAATGTTGACAGCAGATATTCGTATTCGCATTAACATTCGCGAATGTCCAAAATATGACATTCGTTACATGACTAGTATATTCTAAAAAGGTATCACTTGTAAACTAACATTCCACTGTCATTAACTAAATGTATGGAATCGATTTTATTCAAACACACGTAAACGTGGACCGAGTGACGGTATCAAACATGCATATTTTAACAAAGTACGACGGCTAACGGAGAAAGTAACAATAATTGGACTAAGTCAATACGCTGAAAAAGCCTTTATCATAATTATAGTTAGATAGATTTAGAATATACATATTACAGTCTGAAGTAGAAAATTTGGATTCAAGAAATTAGAGTTTACAATATAAAGAATTCTGTCATAGCTGCTTGTAAAGCAGATGTTTTGAAGGCACGTCAGCGTTGTTATGAAAATGACATAGCATTTTATCCTCAACCACAGCAAGACTATTGCAATCGTGGAAAAGTATAACAATTCTCAAATTCTTTCTTAGTATTCTCAGCAAAGAAATTCAAAGAAATACTCCTTACAATATGGTCGTAGTATTTTTTCTACTAAACGACTTCAAAACCTGCTGCAGACAAAATAAAGTTGTCTGAAAACTAATGGCGAATAATTCTGGGCACGTAGGAACATGACAGCGATTTCTTTGAAATTCTATTCGACTTTCCTATGTGCTGCGACTCTTAAATAGTAACTTAACTTTATGTGTAACCTGTTCCTTTACGTGTTTTAAAAGAAGTTATCGAGACCTTGACAGTGTGTCTGTTTTATTTATTGTTAGACGTATGTTTTCTAAACTTCTTCGCATTTGTAGTGTTTTTGTTTTCGTTTCCGTAAAATAAAACCCTAATCTATAATCTCTTAACCGTAGACGTACACCAGAGATATTTAGTTATTCAAGTTGACTTAATTTTTTTAATTGTTAAAAAAGGAAAATTACTAAACAAGATTTTTTACTAAAATTCTTTATGATATAATCAACCGTTTATTCGTCACAAACAAGCAAACACACAAACACAAAAATCTACCCAGTGACTTACTTATCCTGCAGACTGCAAGCTGGAAGTCGTTAACCGTCTTCGCCTTAATAAAGATAAGGCCTCCACTTATAATTGCAGGGGCGCCTTAATGGACATTAAAGCCTGACGCAGATCCTCTAAACTGAAAATTAGAACACGTGCTAGCTAAATCATATTTTAATTAAAGAGATTAGAGCAGATTAGGGTTGGTTGTTCTATGATTTTGAATGGATATTGCAGTGTTAATGGGAAGCTAGGGAAAATGTGTCAAATAGAGTGCTTGTAGAATTGTACCTATTAATTATAGCTTTAAGAAAAATATTAGCTTTCCCATATTACAACACAATTGAGCATTTGGAATTTTGTTGCTGTTTTTTGCTAATGCTAATATATCATGATAATGAACAAACAGCCTGTATAGTGGTGTTGAACAACAACCGCAAACAACAACATACAACCACAAACAATGGTTTTAGTAAATTTTAATTTTAATAAATTATTATATGATTTATTAAAAGACTGACTTTGGGCTCATTGGTATCATTTCAGGGAGTAAAAGTACTCGTGAAAATAAAAACTTATATTTTATGAATGAATGAGACAAACTCCGGAAAACCGAAAATAGCATCTGCTGTTTCATAAAAATTGTGCTACAAAATGTATGAATTAGGTGCTTTTCCACGCCATTTGAGAGTTGGTTTCATACTTCCATAATAATATTCGGCCAATGAATTCAAACTCAGCCTCTGTATATCGATCGGTAAAATCTATCCCATCAAAAACATAAATGTGAAAATGGGAGCCAAATTCCATAAATATGGTTGTCGACTTCGCCGACAAAAGAATTGAAATCTAAATGGGTGCCAAGTTCTGTAGATAATCCTGAAATTTATTTATAAGAACATGCAACTTTCTAAAATAAAATTAAAACACAAATTCTTGTTTTTTCTGCTATAACAATGTTTGCTATTTAAAAATATAACTTCTTAAATTTGAACAGTCGAATTATTTACACAAAGCACTTAGGATAAATTGAAGCTCAAGATTTGACTTGGCTAGTTTTTACATACAAGTTATCTTATATTTGGCTAATCAATTTATCATCTTTATATTTGTCTACAGTGTCGCGGTGCAAAAGAACTAAAACAAACAGGGTAACTTTTTTATGCTGGTGTGCATTACAGCTACGTCTTACACTCGCGCCACATCATTGTGCTGTAATTTTACTTTTTTAGTGTGCGTGCATTAAGCGGCTAACAGTTGGACGCTTTTTTTTTATCGAGTTTACAGCTTTGACTGTCTACCTAGGCATATTTAATTATTATTATTTAATTTTAAGTAGGCACTCAACATCAAATAAGTAATTCATGATGTGCTTACCTGTAAGAAATTTGTACACTAGTCTATAAGTTTATTACATGTATCTCATATCTTTGTATCGGTGTACTTAATTGTTGGTGAGCCAAATAAATAAAGTAAAATATTCATATCTTTGTTCTTTATGTTATGCGCAAGTTACTGTTTCTTATTGTAACTGTTTACAGCTTTGACTGTCTACCTAGGCGTATTTATATATTTGTTCTTTATGTTATGCGCAAGTTACTGTTTCTTATTGTAACTGTAAGGTCAAAATATCTTCTTTCTCTAAAATTTCAGCTTGCTGGTAAAAACTAGCCAAGTCAAATCTTGAGCTTCAATTTATCCTAAGTGCTTTGTGTAAATAATTCGACTGTTCAAATTTAAGAAGTTATATTTTTAAATAGCAAACATTGTTATAGCAGAAAAAACAAGAATTTGTGTTTTAATTTTATTTTAGAAAGTTGCATGTTCTTATAAATAAATTTCAGGATTATCTACAGAACTTGGCACCCATTTAGATTTCAATTCTTTTGTCAGCGAAGTCGACAACCATATTTATGGAATTTGGCTCCCATTTTCACATTTATGTTTTTGATGGGATATCATTACTTTTTGTAAAGAAATATTATTATTCGTCAATCAAACGTGATCTATTATTTTTTTTTTGTAAATATGCGTAGCAATATTGTGTAAGAATGTAGGTATTTCTTTCGTAACAATTGTTAAAATTTTCCGCAATGATGTCAGATCGCTGAGCCGGTGCGGCAAGTATTATTATTAAAAAAAACGTGTACAGTCGGGGAGCCTTATGTCGTATGGTATTTTACTGTGGGGTCGGGCTGCTGACATTGAATCCATCTTTATTTTGCAAAAGAGAGCTATCAGAGCCATTTATAATCTACGTCGCCGCGAATCTCTCACGAAACTTTTTAAAAGGATTAATAATATGACGGTACCTTGCCAATTCATTTATGAAAATATTATGTATGTAAGGAAAAATCCACATCTCTTTAATAAAATAAGTGATAGACATAATTTTAATACTAGAAATAAAGATAAACTAGATCAACCATTTTTTAGATTATCTTAAGTACATACATCTTTTATGGGGTACTGTGTTAAATGTTACAACAAAATACCTTGTGACATTTTGCAATTAAATGAAAGAAAATTTAAAACTCATATTAAAAATACACTTTGTAAACAAGCATATTACAAATTAGAGGATTATATCCAAGATAAGAGTGCTTGGAAACATGCTGGTCCTGCTCCATAGGACAATTTAGAATCAAGACAAAATCAAACTGTTTGCTAATTTAATTGTAAAATTTATTACTTTGTGTTTTATGACATTGATTTTACATTCTGTGATTACTTCCTCACACACTGACTTATTAATTGTAAAATTTTAGGAAAATCGTCTACTTTTACAATGTTTGTAAATATGTGAGCACCATGTATCTATCACATATTAAATTATCTGTCGTTGTTTCATTTTTAATTCTTTTTACCTATTGTGGTATAGTAATTTTATTCTAGGTGCACCGTCTTCACATATAATTATTATTTAACAAATGTACGTACATATACAAACAATTGTAAAACATTTTAAAAGAGTAACGGTGGAGTTTCTTGCCCATTCTTCTCCATACGAAAACTACCTTTTGGAAGGGGCGAATAGAATCAATTTTATTATTTTGTAATTTTTGACGTTCAAAAGTGCCAAACATGGGCCTATTTGAAATTAATGATTTGACTTTGACCCCGTCAGGAACAAAGTTCCTTCTCACGTATGATTTAATTATTTAATTTTTGCAGCCGCCCCTTTTTTTTTTTAAGTATCTTCTCCCGCTCTGGGCGGAGCGGGAGGGCGTATCAGACTCTTACTGACTAAAACCCGCCCGTGTTCCTTCGGTTGCCCTGTTGCCGGGGGCCACGATGTCCCTATCGGTTTTCTGCGAACCCCCGGCAGGCATTGGCCCTAGCGGATCCCGTCATTTCTGCTGACATCTCTTTGAGGCGCGCGTGGAACACAACGCGCCATCGACCCGGGCTTGGTCCTTATCGGACGGCGAGCTACCCATTGCTCACCGTCCGCAAGCCCGCGCCTACGGTGGCCGGAAATCGGCTCGCGATTCCCGCCCCGGGCGTCTCCTCCTGCAGCGGTTAGGGGCGTGAGGGCGCGAACTTTGCCTCTACCTCACGCGTTCCGCCTCCTCCTTCGCGAGCATTACCGCTTCGCAGAAGGAGGTGACGGCCTGCCATTTCCTCTCACTCCGTACCATGGCCTGAACCAGGGCCGGACGCGAGAGATCACCGCCGCCGTTGCAGCCGCCCTTTGGATTTACATTTTGACCTCACTATGGACTTAACTATTCGTAAATTTATATAAAAAATTAAACGACAATAGTCCCTAAAACAATAGTAAAACAATACGATCTATCAATTCAAAAACGTCTCAAGCATAGTACCAACCTACCAACTACCTTGAACATACCAACCTGACGTTTGTAACAACGTTTTTCGAGATCAGAGAATGAATGAAATGAATTCACTGCCGCCTAACATTAGGGACCAAGATTTTGACACGTGACACATCAGTTGACTCGACGGGGTGTTTTGAATTCAGTCATGAAATTCAGGAATTTACATCAACTTTTGGCATTCGAATCAAAAATGTATAGTTAGCTGTCAAATTATAAGACGCTGGAGATCAGCGCCATCTGTAGTGAGCAAGTGGCAGTTTTTAACCCCATTTGAAAATTTGTCGTCATGACTGTCATTTTCATAGTTTTCGGGAGATAGTGCTGATATCGAATTAGATGGACATTCTGGATTTTAAGATGGCGGCTATTCCAAATAATAATAATATTGTAGATCAATTGTCATAGACATCAATTTCATGCCAATTGTAAACTTGATAATCAAAATCCGTAAAAAAACGGACCTCTTAATTTCGTCAAGTTCGTCTGTCCGTGCGTCCGGATGTCATACAGTCATTTAACATGGAGACTATTTACACTCTATCGATGAAAATTTTGAAAAAGGTGTATTTTTTGCACCGTTAAACAATGGTGTAGTGAAATTACGATAAACATAATAGTGGGGGTAGCATTCTCCATTCTTACATATAACCGAGAGATGAAAAAAATCTATGCATATAAAGCGTGTATTGTTGGATCTCATAATTAAAATGTTAAGATGTTTCTAAGTGACTTTGCTTTTGAAGTCAATAATTTTTGAGATACAGTTTATTTTCGGTTACAACCGTAGAATTAACTTTGTTTGTTATAGTTTTTTCGAGAAATACAAACTTATTTTTGCAGTCGATAAAATTGATACTATGCAATGTTTATGCGTAAATATTCATCCCAATTACGGAACCCTTCACTGTGCGTAGTCCGACATACACTTGGGCAGTTTTTTTAAAATTTCGTTTTGAAACTACCTCAAAAATAAACAATTTCTATTACTCGAGTAAGATTATCCTATTAAAAACAAATACTATCAAACTCATACAACTAAAAAAAAATGATTGTTGGTTTTATGAAACCACGGTAAAAGTGAAACTTTACACGGTCAGCTGCTGCGAACTATAGGCGCCGCCATATTGGCCTTGGCTGCTCTGACGATTGCCTTTCACTTTATCCCTACTCCGCGGCCGACCGACACGCGACATGCATTACACAGACGAAAAAGTTTGAGACAATGTAATAAAAGTTTCAATTTAAAAATATAGACGTCATTTAAAAGTGTTTGCGGAATACCTACCTAATTTATATAATTAATTTAACATCATTCCCAAACAAAATTTTCTTAAGCCTACCTAAAAAATGTATACTAGGCATTCTATACCAGAAAGTATCAAAAATAAAATCCACAGTAAATAATTGTCCAAAAAATTAAAAATAATTTTGAACAACGTTCCGAATTTAAATTCAAATAAATAGAAACAATTCGGCGCGAAATTCAATAAATGAGGTAAGTATCTATCCTCGTTCTATGTGTTGACTCGTTTTATATTGAATGTCCTAAAAACGATTAAACACTAGAAAAGTATAAATAATTATTTTAAACAATGTTTATTGTATTTAATGCTTAAAACAATTTTATTTTAATTTTGAAGTATAGATTTCAGACATTCGACATAATTATAAATTAATCGAGACAATCAAAATTGAAAAAAAAAAAAAAACGTTTGGCATAATCGTTTTCGCACATCATTACAATAAAAAAAAAAACAATGATCGACGATTTTTAACACAAATTGAGTAGTAGTAATGAATATTACGTGTTATTGAACATGTGTTCGTATAATAAGTAAAGATCTGGGCATTTTCTAGTTACTTACAATATTTTTAATCACATTTGTCACATTTAAAGTCGTATCAGATATGTGTATGTGTGTTAATTGTGAAAAGTTAAAATGTAAACACGCACGATTGGCGCGAATCTTCGACTTTTGATATCAAAAACTTTATTACTACTACTTATTTAACTTGAAAAATGGATGAATTCGTCAAATAATTAAATGTTGTAATAGTCGCTGTCCTTATGGTGGAGTTTGGATGTTCGCAATCCCCAATTTTTATGTTTTTTAGCCTCGACCTCGACTGTCATCAAAATGGCGATTATCGCATTTACAGACTTGAATTTTATAAAGGTAAATTAATAATCTTGCGCGCTAAATATGAAAGATTTAATGGCATAAACATTATTTTAGCCAACTCTCTTAATTAAATATGAATAATCTCATTGGCAGCAGCATTTTCAGTGCTTCTATAGGAAGGTTTACTGTTAGATATGGAAGTATATATTACGGAAGGACGGTGACACTTGTCAATCAAACTCGCTAGTCTGTTGCACACTGGTTTAATCCTTGGATGTTACCACCCGGCGCGGGGAGGGGCGGGGCGCAGCCCGCTCACCTACATAGCACTACACACATACATAACATCCCTTCCCCTTATGCTAGACAATACTCTTATCCTATTTATCTCTAAAATTACACTAAACCTATGTCGTTACTGATTGTTCGTCGTCATCATCATCATCACCACTGACGTACTGAGCCGCCGTAGGTGTCGAAAAGGTTGGACTAATTTCCTGCCGCCTGTGCGTTACTGCGACGCGCGGCTGAGTCGTTGGAGTTCCCCGTCCGGGGTCCGTTACCGACCCTCCTCCCTCTCCTGGCTGCGTGATGGGCTCCGGGTGATTGGCGACAAGCGTCGCTAAATCGGGTACCACGTCTGGGTCCCAGTCCTGGTCGTCGGTTGATGATGAGTGTAGTCTTGTCCTTATTTGGTCGATATGCCTGGTGACTTCGTAACCCAAATGTGGCAGGTATACCACGTACATTATATTTCCAATTTTTTTCCTTATTATTCCTTGTATCCAACTGTGTTTTTTATTATTTGTGTTTTTGGTAATCCATACTTTCTCGTTTTCTGTGAAGTCTGTTCTGTGTTTTCCTTGGTAATATTTAGCCTGTAAGGACTGATTGCGTGCGACGGTTTGAGTTAGGTCTGTGGACGACGGTGTCGGCACGGTCGGGTTTAACAGATCCAGCCGCGAGCGCAACGCTCGCCCGAATACTATCTCCGCGGGTGTTTTATCAGTGGTACTATTTTTAGAGTTCCTGTAGTCGAATAAAAATTTTGCTATTTTACCTTGAATTGTTTTTTTATTACAACCTTCTAAAATTATACCCTTTAGCCCCTTTTTTACAATTTTCACAAAACTCTCGGCTTGCCCATTACTAGCCGGGTGATATACCGGAGATAGGACATGCTCGATACCGTTAAGTTTACAAAACTCCCTAAATTCCAATGATGTAAAAGATGTACCGTTGTCACTCACCAACGTGTGTGGAACCCCAAACCGCGACATAAAATCATTTAATTTACCTATAACCGCCCTTGAATTGTAAGTTGAGGACATATCATAACATTCCACCCATTTACTATACGCGTCTACAATAATTAAAAACATGTAATCGTGGAACGGGCCTAAGAAATCTATGTGAATACGATAAAAAGGGTGTGGCGGCAATGGCCATGGCGCGAGCGGCGCGTGCGGGGGCGCGGGGCGCAGTGCACAGCACACCCCACAAGCACCCGCAACTCGCTCCAGCGCCGCGTCTATGCCAGGAAACCACAGCCGCTTGCGAGCCTCTGCCTTCATCTTCACTATCCCGAAATGCGAACTATGCAGTTCCCTACATACTTTTTCTTGTAAAGATGAGGGAATAACGACTTTATGTCCACGCATTAAGATATCCTTTTCGTAAGATAACTGTGTACGACAATTATAAAATGGTTTTAAGCCTGCGTCATTAACTGTCCTTGGCCAGCCGTTTAAAATATAACGCTTGATTGTAGCCAAATGAGTGTCGCGAGCCGTCTCGCGACGCATGTCATTTAGGGTCACCGGTAGGTCTCCCTCCACTACAAAGTTGACGTAGGTCGCGCGATCCTCGCAGTCCACGAGTTCGTCCGGCGCCTTCGTCTCGCTCTGTCCCCCGCTACCCCCGCACGCCCGAGATAAATAGTCCGCGCTGTTATGCTTGCTGCTGATGTACTCAATGGTATACATAGTTATACGCAGCTAGAAATATAGCATATCTCTGCAGGCGGTTGGCGGACACTTCGGGAATGCCTTTGTGGGGCCCGAATATAGCTAACAGGGGTTTATGGTCCGTTCGTAGCACGAAGGGTTCGGACCGACCATATAGGTACTGATGATATCGTCTTACCCCAAAAATTATCGCAGTTGCTTCTTTTTGTATTTGCGCGTAATTTTTTTCCGCTGACGACAGCGTCCGGGACGCGTATGATATTGGTCTCTCTAACCCTTCAACACCTATTTGAGACAGTACAGCTCCTAACCCCGTTGGTGACGCATCTACAGTTAATATTAACTTGGCGTTTGGATCGAAATGCGCTAATGTCTTATCGGATGCTAAAATATTTTTTATTTGGATAAATGCGTCATCGTGATTGCGAGTCCATTCCCACTTTGTATTTTTGTTTAATAAATTATATAATGGACTTAATACGGATGACGCGTCCGGCACGAAATTCCGGTAATAATTAGTTAGACCTAGAAACGACTGTAACTGTGACACGTTTGTTGGCTTAGGTGCTTGTAAAATTGCTTTGACTTTTTCTGGTGATTTCCTAACTCCATGTTTATCTATGACGTGCCCTAGATACGAAATCTCGTCTTTAAAGAACTCACATTTACTTAACTGAACCGTTAATTCGGCATCATCTAAGCGTTGTAAAACCGTGATGAGTCTCTGCCTATGCTGTTCTTTATTTGCACCCGTTATTAGGATGTCATCTAGTAAAAATATGATTCCGTCAATACCCGATAGCAAACATTCCATTGAGCGCTGGAAAATGGCGGGTGCGCTGGCTAAACCAAATACTAATCGAGTGAAATTAAAAAGACCGCGGTGTGTATTAATGCAGGTTAACCTCTGTGATTCCTCATTTAAAATAAATTGGTTATATGCCATTGACAAATCAATTTTACTAAAGTGTATGCCCCCGTGTAACTTGGCCAACAAATCGTGTACCGTAGGCAAGGGATATTGATCGATTATTAATTGTTTGTTGATTGTTACTGAGTAATCTGCACATAATCTGATGCTACCGTTCTTTTTCAAAACAGGCACAACTGGTGATGCGTACTCTGAGTGTTCCACAGGCTTCAAAATGCCTAGTGATAATAATCGGTCGAGCTCCTTGTCTATCAGTTCTTTTAGAGCGTACGGAACCGGTCTTGCTTTAAAAAAAATAGGTTTAGCGTCGGTTTTTAAATGTAAATCAATTTTATGTTTGTTAAAAGACCCGAGGTTGCCTGAGAAAACTTTAGGGAACATGTTAAGGAGTTGCTTGTCAATATTGGCATGGTTAGTAGACTCGCATACCGCTTGCGCTTGGTCGAGCACGGCATGTACAGGTATACGTGCCGGCGCCAACTCAAGGTCAAACTCACGAATGAAGTCGCGTCCAAGCAGCGGCGGTCCGCCTGCGCGCACTACGTACACATTCATAGTATGCGTTCGGCCCAGATACGATACAGGCAAATAAACAACTCCGATCGTTTCAATATTTTCCCCCGTATAACTAAACAACTTTTTGTTGGTGACTGACAATGGCAATCGTTTAAAATTGGATTTGTAGATTTTCTCTGAGATTACGCTTACTGCTGAACCACTATCGATTTCGAACTCTAAAGCTAGACCACTGATAATTACACGCTCCGTCATTGGTTTCCCTTTCACGCACCGAATATTGTAAAAACACTCACCGTCGTCGCCTCCGTCGTCCACAGCCACTTCCTTCACGAACTTTACTTTGCCCTCGTTTGGGCACATTTTTCGCAAATGACCCTTATCTCCGCACTTTTTACACTTATAGGTTTTATAACGACACTGATTTGCTTTGTGATTAGTGAATCCACACACACTGCACTTTTCCTTTTTGGAAATGTTGAAGACGCCGTCCGGGCCCGCTGCGCCGATGCCGTTAGTGCCCGACGCTGCCAGCGACGAGGCATCGCGCGCGCAGCGCATGCTCTCTGCCAAGTCGATGGCCTTTGCAAGGGTCAGCTCCCGCTGATCCTGCATGAAAAGTTTGTCCCGCTCTCGTCCTGCCGCCATGCCCATGATAAACTTGTCTAGCAAGGCCTCCTCCAAATTCTTGAACGCACAGTGAGTTGCTAATCCTCTTATCCTGGCCGCCCATTGAGTGTGCGTTTCTCCTGGTCGCTGTGTTGCCGAATAGAAGATTGACTTCTCTGCAAACCCGAACCTTTTTGGTGTGAAGTGCTCGTCGAGTAGTTTTACTATATTCTCGTATCGTAATTCTTCCACCTTGCTGGGTAACGCCAGGTCACTAGCAAGCTTGAATGTTGATTCACATAATGACGTTAACAATATCGCCCTCCGTTTGATCGTCGCTTTGTCCGTTTCTGAGGTTATGTCGTTAGCGATAAACCACTGATTTAATCGCAACTTATAACTATTCCACTCTTGCGACTGGTGGTCAAAGGTGGAAAGAACCCCATAAGTCACTCCCGTAGACATTTTGCTATAAATGTGAGTTCGCTCGTCGCCACGTGTTAGATATGGAAGTATATATTACGGAAGGACGGTGACACTTGTCAATCAAACTCGCTAGTCTGTTGCACACTGGTTTAATCCTTGGATGTTACCACCCGGCGCGGGGAGGGGCGGGGCGCAGCCCGCTCACCTACATAGCACTACACACATACATAACATTTACTTTAACAAATAACACAACAATACCTAAATACTAAAAACATTTTATTTCTCATAGAATTTAAAACGGCTTCAGCTTCATTCTCATAACGTAGTCATGGTATGAAAGCAGCGTAGGTACGGTAGATGGTAGATGTACGCTTTCCCACAAAACAGTAATAAGCAATGATGATCTCTTAAACAATTTGTCCTATTTTGCTCACTTATCAATAATTATGTACACTAAGTCCTGCTGCTCACATGTCACGATTTGATTCTGGCCCTAACCAGATTATTGTTTTGATCTATTGGGTAAATCTTTTACACTCTAGGGTGGCTCTGTTTTTAGCATCACTTGCTTGCCTATAAACATCTCTGGTAGCAGCCTCTCTCAGTAAGCATGACAAACTTTATCCAAATGTATACCTAACCTAGAAAGTAAGAAAATACTCTTATTGTTGTTTATTTACTTTTGTATAATAATTATATCACTCATAGTAATTCTGCCATTTTAAAAACACTAACCTGATGACTTCTGTGACTTGCAATTGACATGCCACATACATAACATAATATGCTTAGATTTTCCTGAGCAAGTAATACTTGGGATAGAGTTGTAGATAATATAATCAATAATGTCAAGTCTTGCAATAACACATGTCATCGTCATACCTGAAAAGGTAAAAAAATTCAGTGTATTTACTTATGTTATATAATTACATCATACTATAGACATTTACAGCTGACAACGCGCGACGTACCCCTGACTGAACATAGGCCTTCTACTAATAGGCTGCTAAAATCAATGAGGTTATACAATACGACGGTGTTTATAAATATTTAGAGAACATAATAAACTTACCCAGGGCCATGGAAAGATAAGCAATAGTTCCTCTGGCTTCAATTTAAATTGACAGCATTAAATCGTAACGTAATATAAGTATAAAGTAAATACGGAAAAATAAATTCAAATCAACGTAAAACAAACAGCCAACAATGCCATTGATCTGACAGATTTTTTTTGACAGTTTGACATTATGCATGGTGTCAGTGTTACCAGGTTTAATTATTTTGGTAATCGATTGACGAAATCGATTGGGTGATTATCAGTGATCGGAGTAGGTAGATTGATTTTACGTACTCGCATCATGAATAGTCATAGAAATCATAACATGGATAAGCCTTTTTTCCGGGATTTCATTTTGGTACTTACGGGATTGAATCAAATATTGTTAAAGTAAGGATTTTTAAACTACTACATTAGAAATTTATAGAATGCGATAGATAAATATTTAAAATTTATTATATTGTTTTATAGTATATCTATCCTTTTCTTGGAGTCCGATCACCTATATACTATTAAACAGACAGCAAAAGGGTTGAACATTTCTTATTCATATTGATGTATTCTTTATTCTACACATTACAACATTTGAAATTCCTTAAAAAATCTTAATAATTTCAAAATCCCGGAATCCCGGAGGCGTATCCATACTAATATACGTGCCAGTTCATTGACCTCAAATCAATCTACTTACTCTGATCACTGGTAGTTTATAAAATAACATTACTGCCTCGAAACACTTTTAAGTTGTTGAGTATATTCAGACCATATAATATTTTATTTATTGTAAAATCATAATTTTACAGTATTTGAGCATAATAAATAGCATTTAAAACATACTCGTGTAGTGGATACTCCACCTACTCCATGTGGGTTAGTATCGATATTTTCAATCGATTACAAATTATTTTATTGGAATAGTCTGTCATCTGGCAACATTCAGGTTAGGATTGAATGGCGGATGTAGTTCTTTAAGTATCAACAAAATAAATATTTATTAGGTTCTCTAATGCTAGAAGAAATAAATTTTGATAAAACGACTTGAAAAAAATACGACATAATTTTTGATAAATAAGCTTTGACACAGTATCATACCATGGGCCTGCTTTCGGGAAATCTCTTTTCAACTTTCTAGGTCACCTGGAAATGGGTTAAATGTTTTTGATGTCTAGTGACAGGTCGTTGATAAAAATGCCGATTTTTATACGTTAATATCTCAATAACCGTTTGAGTTTTATTTATGAAATTTGGAGTTCTAGTTAATCTAAGGGGTTTTTATAAATAAACCAAATTTCATGAGTCTATGTTACATAGATTTTGAGTTATTAAGGGGTCAAAAGTGGCTCCAAATGGTTCGTGTAATATAACACACTGCAGCCGTGTCTTGCCTAGAAACTTGGCTCGACACGCTGCCGCGTGTCTAGATCTATATATGGAAATAAAAATGAAATGCTGTTCGTTGGCATCAAGCGCATCAGTTGAGAACGGCTGGACCGATTTGGCTATTTTTTTATTTTAAAATGTTTGCAGTAGTCTGAATAAGGTTTTTTACGAAATAAAAATTGGAAAAGTTGCCCGGAAAATTATAAAATTAAGGAAAACTAACAGTGCATTTTTCATGGGAATTTTGTATAAAGGACAGGACAACTTCTGTCAGTTCACCACAATAGATCAATCTATGAATACTTTATTACTATAAACTAGGCTAGGATACCAAATAGACTACAATGACGATACAAGCCCTAAACTAGTTGTACATTCAGTCTCAATTATTTATGCATCGACAATTCATTTGATTGTCTATACAATTTGTGTGCCAAAATAGAGTATCAATGTGTAGCTGTGTTTTGTGGCTGACTGTACCTATAGAGGTAAAGGATGCCTACAGGGTGTAAAGTTCACTCATCCTCTATAGAAAAGGGAGGATCCTCCGACCAGACGGGTGTTGTATCTGATAGGCAACTGCCCGACGATTGATATCGAAATGTTGTATACAGGTTTTTCTTTTTTTAAATTTCTACGACGAGTTATGCGAACATAAATGTAGGGAACAACTGATTTTTTTTTCGCGATTTCACGCCTGGTCCCATAATAAAAGTTGTTCATAATGATAAGTAAAGTCACGTGTTTAAGTTTGCGCACTGGTTAAAATTCTTCCCTGTATATGTTCGTCGCGCGGTAAACTCTGTTTGCGAGATTCAGGATTTTGCGTAACATCAATGTGATACGCAGTATCGCATGTGGCGTTTTCAATACCGTCACATACCTAAAGATCAAGGATACCAAATAGCCTACTATGACGAAACAAGGCCCTAACTAGGTGTGCGTTTGACAGAAATTGTCTCTTGTGCTTTGTACCCGTCGCTGCATTAGTCTAGAATCAGGATTGTGTAATTGCTAATTTAGCTTGTAGATTGAAGACGACAAATTACATTGGTGGGACGTCTGTATTCTGAGACGTTGTTTGATAGAGAATTAGTTTCAGTCCAGAGGCCCTAGCAATATTCTGATTGAAATAAATCATTCGATTTTGATTTTATTTTGTTGATTTTGGAAACCATCTGTACGCTTAGCACGAAACGCGCGAAGATAACGTACTTGACGTAAATTCGAATAATTTTTTAATCGAGAATACGATTATTCTACTACATTTTGGTTTAAATGTATACAAGAAGCACAATGAGTATCACCCTATATGAAAAATAAAAACTAAAAAAATATGCGTAACGAGTATTTTCAAATTTAAAATCGTTCGATTTTACATTACGTTTACTCCGTGCGTTCGTGTTAATCCTACAGATATTATTCAAAACCAACTTAAAGTATTGAAATACCTACTTGCCCGTTTTAGAATGTAATTTCCCAAAGGGAAAAATTGGAGGGAATTAATATCTACGATATTAATAGCGTGTCGAGTCGAAAGAGTAAAATAAATTAAATTATCATCCAAATCTAGGACAAGCCACACAAAAGGCTGTGAACTGCTCTATAATAACGCTTCATGCAATCATGTATTTATAGTAAATGCAGACACATTTTTACACAATTTTGCACGAAACTGCAAGTGTGTATGTCGTTTCGCAGGAAATCATACGAATTAAATAATAGTATTTATAATAGGGATGTTGCCTCAGTAAAAAAAAGAAATTCTATTTAGTCCGTCTTTCAGATAGTAAAAAAATATTAGACATGTATTTTTTGGTTAATCATATAAATCAAAAATAACGTAGAAAACACGCATTAAAGTTGGGGAGTGGGGGCTCGCTACGTCACAACTCAGTATAAAATCTAGCCACATTTTAACTTAATAATCGAAACATAATCTATTGATTACGTCAAAAAAGAAAAAATACATGTCCAATATTTTTTAATAATCTACAAGACGGACAAAAAAAAATTTTTGGACACATGCCTATTCAGTTCAACCAAGATCGAAGATTCTTTCATGAAATTAGTGCAACGTACCTACAGCAATATGTACGTTATTTTTCTGTTTCATAACCCTCAATTAGAAATGCAAAGTCTTGTGTTTCTGACGTATCACTGTGAGCAAGGTAGAGGGCACAGAATCTCCGCACCGACAGCGTCTAGAGACGGCAGTACTAATAAAATTCATAATATTCAACATTATTACTCATTTTTTTTTAAATTATTTTTGTAATTGTTTTATTATTATTTGAAAATTTTATATTATTGTTTGAAATTGTTTTATTACTATTATATTATTTGATGTTTTTAAATTTATGTAGGCGCGTTCAGCGGTTTGTGTTTTAGGGTAATTCTTCAGAGACAAAATTTTCGATTTCTATGGGTATATTTTCTGTAACCAACTAACAAAACAACATGTAATATTTTTTTTTGTACAATTTATCTATATCCCTAACTGGGACAAATTATATTTTTCAAATAATTGCTGTCTAGGTACAGAATTAAAATATTTGAAGTTTGTTCTTCTGATTCATATAACGCGTCCGTTTGCCATTTTCTAGAACAAAATGGTCGATGTCGCATTTTCCCTTTGATAAATCAATATAAATTATAATTATATCGAAAGGAAATGAACTGTCCTCTTACAAAAAAAATGAGAATTAGTTATAACTACGTTAGTGTGTTTAAAAATATGTAAATAAGAAGTGTCCGGCGTATAATACTGATTAATGTGGCGTAAGCTGCGCTTGACCGTACTTAGTCGGGTAATAATAATGAGAGTCTGGCTTCCCGCGCGGGAGGGAGCCAGTCGTACAACGGACGACCTAGAAGGTGGACGTGCGGCTGGTTGGCTTAGATCCCGGTGTTACGACGGTAAACATCTGATTCATCTGTGCTTGGTTCAGGTGGCATTCTGATTACACTGCCTACTTTATCAAATTTATTTTATTGTTTTAAAACTTCAATCTAAGTTTCGTGTGATGCTCTTGAGTTATAGATTCGTGTAGAAACATGACAATACTGAAGTCTGTATGTATGATGAGTTATGCATGATTGTAGGCAAAATCCTGATTAATCTGTGCCTGATTCATATAGTCAAAACCCCATATGAATTTTAAAATAAATTAGTTTTTCGCCTCTCCAGCACGAAAGGAGCGCTTTTGTTGCGTAATTCTCCTTGTCAAATTTTTGACTGTGTACAAGTCAGTAGTTCTAGTCTTATTTGTTATATTTAATTAGCTATAACCTTTTCAATAATTCAAAATGGCGAAAATGCACTGGTATTTTTCAAGTTTGCGATTATTAGTGTGGAATTATTCTGAAAAAGGATACGGGAAATTCTGAATTTCGGGGTGCCGAAATTCAGACTGGAAAATATACGGATACACCCCAACAAGACCTCGACCTTCCCGATGACGACAACTTTTGGATGGAGACGTCGTCAATCGATGAAAAACTTATAAGTTATAACTCCAAAATTCACCAGAGATGTACTATCGACCCTTCATCAGAAAAGCGTGAATGATCGCTCAGATTCTGACGATGAGGATATTTTCGTGTTTAAAAGGCCTCAATATGATAAACGGATAAAAGAGTCTCACGCCATTGGTGAAGATAATATAGAAGATATTATTGCTGTTGTTAAAATATGTATATTTTCTTAATACAGAGCCCATCTGCATAAAGTTTATGATTTTTATTTCTGTTTCTGATTAATCTGGGTACAAAATATTTGAACATTGATATCTTGAAAACCACTTTATAAAAACGAGTCCCTCATTCAAATATATGTTATTTGGTATACCTATTTTCATATGAACATATGTTACAAAGCGCAAAGTGAAATTAAATTTTGGCCATATGAATCAGTCGAAGAATCAAATTTCGAAGAACTACCCTTTAATGTTCTAGTATGCTAATTGATAGTGTCGTGCTTTCATTTAATTTAGATACATGCGAGATCTATATTTGACAGAGACTTTGGGTTAATGCTGTGTATATGTTTAGTTGGTAAGCCTTTAAATAAATAAATAAATTCATGGCCCCGGAAGTGCGTTGAGCGCACAACTTCTATCACGAACCGCCTTCAAAATTTCTTTACATCATTAGTTTTGTAGTTTGACTAAACGTGACACGCTTGATTTGTATGGAAAACTATTGACAATGCTGCCTTTAGCAGTGCCAATCGAGGCGTCTCCGTGCTGTGGAAGATTAAGATATGTAACACAGAGCGTGAGGTGGGTGTAATACACCCGTTGACACCTTTAACCTCGTCTAAACACTTCGCTGGGTCCAATGGCCGGTTGGCGGTCAACTGAGCCGTGGCAATCGTGGCTTCCTTACCACCCCCCCTCAGACGCACAGCCTATTATAACGATTAACCACTAAAATATCAATCGATTTATCTTGGTCTAAGTGAACCACACCCAATCTTATGCTAGCAGGGTTAACGCCCCTCACTGCACTTGGTTTGCTTAGTGCTTTTTCTAAACAAAACCATGGCCACCACATAAACATTCTGCTCCGCAAGTTTATCCTGAAGACAATGTTAACGAGGTTTTAAACAAATTCTCTAATCCTCACTGAAACTTATTACGGTTTGCGACCATTCTTGAAGCTCGCCAACTGTGGCGCGCACTTCTTCAAATTGAATTTACTCTTAGACAGGATTTAGTGCAAGAGACCACAAAGAAAATTGTTTTTCTCTTATTTAACGTCGATTCTTGTTGAAGAAAAATATGTTGGGAAAATGTTAGGTACTTGGTTAATTAGTCCTTTAGCGGGAATTCTTCCATTTTAATTTTTATTTATGATATTAATTAATTTTTATGATATATCTTTTTCCTTTTATTTTCTCTTTCGCAAGAGCCATTTGCAAAAATGTTGAATGGCCGAATCCATAAAAAGAATCTTGTAAATCTTCATATTGCTCGTTTATTTTACTTGTCATCGTTATAAATTCTCTTAATGGTCGCTCAAAATATTATAATGAACAGACATTTTACGTGAGAGATCCTCGTTAGTGCCTTCTACGAAATTATAATGGGCCCATATCCTTTTTAATCTGCGATCAATATGTTTTTTTTCTAAATACGCCCAATGCCCAGGGGCATTGGGCGTATTTAAATAAAAACATACTTACACTTTGAATAGAATAAATAGGCAAAGGTTCCGTAGTCTAGGTTATCAACGCCGAAATTATAAACGTGGAAGTGTATCTCTCTGTCTTTTTAAAATCACGGCTAAACTACGAAACCTATTTCGATATTAAAGAGAAAATATTTTTTTTGTATGTTGTTTGTTTGTAAAAAATCTGCCTAGCCTTTTCCCAACTATGTTGGAGCCGGCTTCCAGTCTAACCGAATGCAGCTGAATACCGTATTTTACATGGAGCGACTGCCTATCTGACCTCCACAACCCAGTAACTGGGTAATACGGATACCCCTTGGTAAGACTGGTTCTCAGACTTTCGGACTTCTAACGACCCGTAACGACTGCCAAAGATCCACGAATGACAACCGGGACCAACAGCTTAACATGCTTTCCGAGGTACGGAGGAGTCTCGGTATGTTAAGATGGTCACCCATTCATAGACCAACCCCAGCAAGCGTAGCTTGACCTGATGGATCGAATCGTGCGGCTGTTATTACTTAGCCACGAGCTTTACGATATGTTTGTTTGTTTGTACTGACTCCAAAATTACTGGACCGATTTAAAAAATTCTTTCGCCAGTAGAATGCTGTATTATCATTGAGTAACATAGGCTATAATTATAAAAATATCACGCGAGCGAAGCCGGTAGTGGAAGCTAGTGCCAGATAATTGAAAACTTTACACGCGCAGAGAGCCATAGGGCACAGATTTTTATACAAAATTCTAGTGCGACGTTACAAATGCGAACAAGGTTTGAACAAAGGCGTCGCCATCTTTTCACAAGGTTCTAAAGATGTATGTGTCTGTTACATTCCTCTTTGTGGACGCTACTGGACGCTAGAACCATGAAACTGAAGCATTCATGCACATCGTTAGGCTCATGTATGTGTAAATAAAAATAAATTATTTACATTTAAGATTTTTCTAAATATTTACGGATTCGAGTTAACATTAGTTTGGAGGCTAGTTAATAAATGAATGTTTGATAAATGAGGAACAAAAATAATGGGATTAGGTATTAAAAACCGTAAAGAAAATAATTTGTAAATAATTCCAGTGACAATTTCCATGAAAAGTAGCAGTATAAAAATGTAACGAAGAAAAAGGCCAAATAAAATTATCAGAAATTCAATAATGTGAGGGTTAACCGTAACTTACAAAACAAAATGGTTTATTTAACCAAATATAACGAGCCTTTTCACTGCTAAAAAATAAAACTGCCAACCCACACACAAATTCTAAAAGAAATAAAAAACATTTTTTTAAAACAGAATGGCATTTTTATCCAAATTCCAAGGAGTCCTTGTTCAAATCCCTGGTAACCCAGCAGGATAGGAGGTCTGTGATAAATGCGTATTCCCGCCACGGTCGGCTTGGCCGCGTGTCGGCCATCTTTCTTATCGTATTATTGAGTAAAATTCGGAGCAATGGAAAATTGCCGCGTGCGTTCCGACGTGGGTTATATTCAAGTTACGTCACTCGAGAATCTGTGTAGGCGTACGTAGTAGAATATTTTTTTAAATAAATTGGTTTATCATTTTCATTGATTTCTTTTTGTGAAAATGTGTTCTGTACTTAAATAACAAACGTAATATATCCTTATCCTTAAGATTGAAAAAATCGTATCGTCTATTTCAAGAACTTGAAAATATGTCTAATGTCTATTGTCTATATATAAGTATGTAGGTATGTCTTAGCTTAGACTTTTGTCTTAGATACATAGACAAAACGCAGTGATCAATTCTCATTTCTTTTTCGCAAGAGAATCAGCCTTTACCGAGCATTTAAACAAGACATAAAAGCTGACTTAACCATTTCTCCAATCTATATTTATAACATAACATCACGCCTTGTTTCCCCGAAGGGTTGGGCAGAGGTGTCCCTGTAGCAGGTACACCCACATTTCGCCAGTTATGTTTAAGCCCCATATAATATGGAGCGAGCCTATTGCCATCAAGCGGACACAAATCCAGACTCCGAGCTGCTATTGAGAAATTTTAGATAGAAAAACCCAAAAACACTTTGCCCGACCCGGGAATCGAACCCAGGACCTCATGCTCAGCAGTAGTGCTTGCGACCACTAGATCAACTATATTTATTTCCAGTTTTTATCAAACTTTTACTCATTTACATGTATTTTTAGTCTCATACCGTTATTATTACCGACTTTTCACCACAAGCATCAGTTTTCCCGGCTGCCAACATCCTTAATGGTAAGTCCATTGTGTGTAAAGAAAGTATACTTAATTAAACTTTGCTCCTCTTCATTAGTTTGGCTCAGCTCTAATAGCCCACCTCTGTCGTACGGCGCAAGATAATGCAACTGTTACCAACATTATTATGGATCATTATTACTTTGTGAGAACAAAACTGAATTTATAAACATGGATTTTATACTGAAATATCTGCTGTTGGAAAATGCAGTGGAATGAAAGAACCTGTACCCTAATTGCGTAATACACGCTCAATCACAATCTGAATCGTTTTGAAACAGATTGCTAATCCATAACTTCACAAGTGCGAAAAAAAAATCTGCTCAGCAACGTGAATAACGCAATGAATGTTGTTGAACTGTCAAAATGAAACGGATTAGTCTTAATCGTTTACGAAAATGTGTTACGTAATTAGATAGCTGGTAAAGTAAATAATCAACGTTTACTTCAGCATGTTTTAAACAGGAAACCGGGGGTCCATCTAAATAAATTACAGCATCACAATTGTCAATATTTAAGATGCAAGCATTTTTAATTTAAAGTAAGTTGATTTTTAATAATATTGGAGATGATGAAATCCAATAAGAATAAAAAAACTGTGGCACTCCGAGAGTGCCAACAGAAGTGAAAACTTGAAAAAATCATCAACGCGTTGATGTCTTTTTAATGGTCAAAAGCTGGTGTCATTACAGTGTCGCGAAATCAATGGTTTAGTCCCATCTCAAAAATGCCCAACGCGCCTAAAGAAGTTTTCACTTCAAAAATGTAGTTATAGATGCTATTGCTTTGCTTGTTTAGTTAAACCTTCCATAGCAATAAATATCAAACAAGAGAATAATTTGCATTTGATCCTCACAAAATCGTACAAAATCTATCAATGTACCCAAATTTTCCTAGCAAGTGTACGACTGGCATTAGGTACTGCAAACTTAAAACTCTCGTGTCAAGAGGACTAACAAAGTGCATTCGATTATAACTACTTTTTCCATTCGGAAACTTTTAAAAACATCGAAGAGCTTCGAGCTCTTTAATTACTGCCATATAACAGTGATTAGTGTTGCTAGCTGTTGCAGAAAAAAATTAAATCAAAACGTGCAAGGAAAATCAAGGACATTCGATTGGAGAATCATTACTGTTTTCTTGTTCAGTATACGCTAATAAAACGTAGTCCTCATTTATGACTGACAATTTTTTTTACAAAATATTTCGTGTTCAAATAAAATGGGGAATGAAAGCAAGTCTAAAGTTGTATGTAGTACAAAAGCAGAAGCTACACTAGAGCTTTTTCAGGCAGTAACAAGGGACTCGTAGCGAGCACAAACTGTGAATGCCCCGATATTCAAACCAGTATCGAGGAATCCGGCAAAAATAAACACACTTGGCAACACCAGGGTTGATATATAGTCGGTAATCCGTACTTCCTGTGTATACTTCAGTTTTTATTGAGTTATTATCTCCGGTAACGAATGAATTTATTTTATGGACGCAACGGCTTCGCAACTGTTCAACTATTTGACGAATGGCTCCGTTTATTTTTATTGCATTTAAACATTGTTGTTTATTCATACGAATTACGTACAGGTAAATAAATTCTCGTATTTTTCAACAAACAATATGGATGAACTGATTCGATTGGAAGTTTATTTTAAATATTGGTTAAATGTTAAAAATTTTACGATGTACATTCTCTTGTTTTAATAGCAAACCATGGTTTTGCACAATGAATGTTTAATTAAAATCGTTCCATGTGAAAATACCAAATGAGTACAAACACTGCGTCGATTCGCTGAAATTATTTTCCACGTATATAATGCCAGTGAGTTGCCATCAACAAAAAACACTTTACACAATTGCGTCGCTGTAAAAGAGCAACAGCGTAAATAATTTAATACAAATCTGTTATCTAAACAATGACATAAATTACGTATCTCTTCTAAATCACCGTAAGATAAGGGCTGTAAGCACTATCTGATGTAATTTCATCTCAGAAGGGTGACCATAAGAGAAGTAAATTGAGTAGGGCGCACCCCGCAGTGCTAACTCAGATTTATGTACCCAACTTGTATGTACGCGGCTTTATACTTGCACTTATTGAATTCTGTGTGTTAAAGAAAATGGAAAAGTTTTTTTGACAGGTTTTTATAAGTTTTGGGAACATAATTATTATTGTTTGGTTTGTTGTTCGAGCTTGTAGGTAAGCACCAAAAGTGTTAAGAATAAACTTTGATATTTACGAATTCAAGTTGCATGAAATGTGAGAAGTAAAACAGACATTATTTTTATTTAAATAAATAATATCGAGGTTTGGAATAGGCCAATAAAATTCAAGCAAGAGGAAAGCCTTTTTTTTTTTTTTTTTTTTTTTTTTTTTTTTTTTTTTTTTTTTTTTTTTTTTTTTTTTTTTTTTTTGGGTGGGAAATTATCAAATAACTTCTCCCGCTCTGGGCGGAGCGGGAGGGCGTGTCAGACTCTTACTGACTAAAACCCACCCGTGTTCCTTCAGTTGCCGTGTTGCCAGGGGGCCACGATTTCCCTATCGGTTTTCTTCGAACGCCTGCGGTTGCGAAATGCAATTAATCTTTTCTAATTTTACTTTAATAATCTGCAGTACCTACAATTTCTGTAAGTACTGTTTTTATTTAATTTACTCCAGTTTTAAAATTACGTAACTGCTAAAAACATTAATTCAACCTCTCCCAGTCCTTCACAAGATAAATAATAAAAACTCATAATGCAGTGCGTAAAACGGACGAACATTTTAAAAACAGAGTTTAATTTAAAAGTGGGGAAAAGATAAGAGTGGTGTGTTATTTATGGCGTCATTATGGCAGAAATTAAATGAAAAATGCCCCAGAGCCGACATTACGTCCACATGTAACGAAATTCAGTGTTTCAATAATGAAAAGCTGAATCCTTATAGCATTCTGTGGGAATTTCTGATCGATAGCCGTTTTTGTCCATATGAAGCACATTTTCTTAATGTTTGCATAGTTTTTGAAAAGTTCTTTGCGTAATTGTAGCAAAGAAAGATATTTTCTTTCTTTTTTCTTAAAAAATAAGAAAGTTTTTGCGTTATCGTATTCTTATTTACTTTTGATAGTTCTTTTTCGTGTGGTTAGTGACTAACCTGGTGTCAGAGTTTTAAAGCCGCCCATGGGCCTTTGACTTGGCTTCACATACCGTCGAGAAATATCTCTCAAGCATGCCGGTTTCCTCACGATGTTTTCCTTCACCCTTTTTGAAGCAAGTGATAATTACACAATACGCACATGAATCCGAAAAGTCAGAGGTGCGTGCCTTGGGTTCGAACTCGAGACCACTTGGCAGTTCGACGGTCACACCACTAGGCTATCACTACTCTACTTTTGATGATAAAAGTATGTTAATAAAATTAATAGAAGAATAATTATGATGCTATTAGGTAATTCTAAAACCTTAATCTTTGGTATAAAATCTGCCTAGCCTTTTCCTATGTTAGGGTCAACTTCCAGTCTAACCGGATGCAGCTCTACAACCCAGTTACTGAGTAACACGACACCCCTTAGCACGACTGGCTGTCAGATTTTCTGACTACCCGTAACGACTGTCAAATATCTTCAAATGACAACCGAGACCAACTGCTTAACATACTTTCCGAGGCCGGAGGGGTCTTGGTATGTAATGAATAAGTCGCCTATGAAATAAAATGAAATGAAATTGTTTCTTCTGTAAATAGGATATCGGAATCACTATTAGGTACACGACTTAAAAAATATTAAAAATAAGCTAGATGTGTTCGGACTATCCACGGACCAACCTCGACAAGTATTGCTTAACCTTGAAGATCTACCCGTGCGGCTGTTATTATTTAGCCACGATCCCATACATAGATAACAATTTATAACTATAAACACGTATATTAAATTCCTCAAATACCTATCTAGTGTCCTTAGCGAACTATTCTGTAAACTACGCAAAGTTTAAAGTACCTAAGTCATAAATCTTAATGACATGGGCCTTTCCGCATGCACGGAGAAATGTCCCCAACTTAGATAATAATCACTTCACAGTTAGGTGCCTATGATGCCTTTGTCAACTAACATTAAGATGTGTAAGGAGCTTTGCCTTGATGACTTCGAGGGAAAAAGACTTTATTTAGGTAGTAAAGTATTCGGGGCTGAGCTTACGATGAGATTCCGTGTTCGATTCTGGTATTCGGATATTTACGTTTTTGCACAAAGGTACCTCATCATCATCATCATCATATTGACCGAAAGACGTCCACTGCTGAACATAGGCAGAGGCCTATGTTCAGCAGTGGACGTCTTTCACCTCCCAAGCACCTCCACTTCGACCGATTTTGTGCTTTCCGCATCCAGCGGATTCCTGCGGCCTTCATAAGGTTATCGGTCCATCTTGTGGGAGGCCTTCCAACGCTACGTCTTCCGGTACGCGGTCGCCACTCCAGAACCTTTCGGCCCCATCGGCCATCCGTTCTGCGAGCAATGTGCCCTGCCCATTGCCACTTAAGTTTGGAAATTCTTCGGGCTATGTCGGTTACCTTGGTTCTCCTGCGGATCTCCTCATTTCTGATTCGATCACGTAGGGGAACTCCAAGCGTGGCCCTCTCCATTGCCCTTTGGGTGACTTTTAGTCTACAAAGGTACCTAATATTCACCTATTCGGCGACGGAATTTTCGTAAATACGATGATTTATTAATCATTTACGGTTTTCACTCATGCGTGTTCAATTCACCAATTTTGTCTTAAAAGAATTGCCAGGAATATTGTCTCACAAAAGTTATAAAAATAGCTAACTCGGCGGCAGGAAATGTCGCATGGAAATTGGGTGAATATTGTGGGCGTGAAGATTTTTATTACATTTCCGTAACAACATTAATTATTTTTTTCGCTACCATCCCTATTCATGGTACAGACATCAATGGGACAATCAAAATAATCAGCTGTCCCATACATTTGGGTCGAGTAGGCTTTGAACTTATGATTTGTTGCCATTTGGTCCCGGCTATCATTTGTAGATCTTTGTCAGTACGGGTAGTTAGAAGCCCAAAAGTCTAACAACCAGTCTTATCAAGGGGTATCGTGTTACCTAGTAACTAGGTTGTGGAGGTCAGATAGGCAGTCGCTCCATGTAAAATACTGGTACTAAGCTGCATCTGGTTAGACTGGAAGCCGACCCCAACATAGTTGGGAAAAGGCTAGGCAGATGGTGAGGTATTGAAGATTTGTATGGGACAGTTAAAATATTTTTCGCAATTATGATGGTGATCCCATTGAGAAAGTTGTTCACTTTGATCGTCTGTACCACAACCTTAGATATGATCACACCTTTCTGATACGCTGTAGATATTAGATGACCACCAAAGTACCAACATAATATAGTACGGTTAATTGTAGCGATCACTGCGACTTCAAATCAGAGCAACAATGCCCTGTTAGGGTTCTGTATCCCAAAAGGAAAAAACGAAACCCTTATAGGATCACTCGTGTGTCTGTCTGTCCGTCTGTCACAGTCAGTTTACTCCGAATCTAATAGACCGTTGAAATTAAGTTGAAATTTGGTACACATATCCATTTCCGTACCCCAACACGGAAGTGTAACGAAAATAAAAAATGAATTTTGAATATGGGGGTTACTTTTCGGAGGCATAAAAAAAAATTTGCAAACTGTACTGTGTGACATATCAAATGAAAGAACTTGTGAGAATCTCAATTTTATTTTAATATTTTAAAATTAATACTTATAAAGATGTTTAAGAAAACAGATGAAAATTGACCATTCCCCGAAACATATCTCCGAAACTACGAGCATAAAATTTTGAAAAAAATACCTATAATAGTTCTATACTTATATGTAGATTACAGGAAAACCTATAAGAAGTATATGGTATTAAAACAACATAGTAAATCACTCAATATTTTGCGTACAATTTTTTTCAACTACAATGTTAAGTTTGTCCTTGGGATAAATTCATACCAACTACGGAACCCTTCATTAAGCGTGGTTAGACACGCTCTTGGCCGGTGTTTTTTATTATGTAACTCCTAAACTTCTCACAGAGGTGACTACGCGATAAGACAATGAGCTTAGCAAAACAGCACCCTTCCTTAATAGGACTACCAGATACGCCTATATTCCTACGTGTAAGCTCGTTGATTACGTCAACACCTCTCCTTTATACACCGTGGGCCAACGTGGACGGTGACGGCTACATTATGGACGATGATGGCCATTGTAACACCCTTGCCTCAATTGATTCATACATATTGTAGTGAATGAAGCACAGGTCAGATGGTTATGGTGGTTTACCATGGAGTAATAAAACGAATTTGCACTTCCTAAACTATTGGCTTGATACGGAAAGTAGAAATTACAAACACTGGACTAACTGTAAATTAATAGAAAGCCTTAGTTCAAAAGCCATTAATGAGAAAATTCAGAAAATTAAGTGTATTGTGGAAAAATTTAATTCAAAAAACCCGACTGCAAAAACACATAACTGAAAAGAGAAAAACAAGCATTATCACTACATAGTATAAAACAAAGTCGCTTTTTCTGTCCCTATATATGCTATGTATGCTTAAATCTTTAAAACTACGCAACGGATTTTGATGCAGTTTTTTTTAATAGATAGATTGATTGAAGAGGAAAGTTTATATGTATAATAACCCGGTTTATACCCGTGCGAAGCCGGGGCGGGTCGCTAGTTAAACTAAAAAGCTTGAAATAAAAAAATTAAAAGAAAACCCGACTGCAAAAACACATAACTGAAAAGAGAAAAACAAGCATTATAATCTATAGAATTTTGGTATTGCAGGCGGGACAAACCAATTACCTGAAATGATGGTATAAATTTTGTTTGTCCCGCCTGCAATACCAAAATTCTATAGATTATAATGCTTGTTTTTCTCTTTTCAGTTATGTGTTTTTGCAGTCGGGTTTTTTGTTTTTTAAATATATTTTTTTATTTCAAGCTTTTTAGTTTAATTAAAATAATATATATATATTGACTTATTACGAGCTTTTATTTGATACCAATAATGATTTTTTTTTAAACCTACCCTCCTTTTTTTATGTATTTGCAGATACAATATATAAATACTATATAGCCTATGACACTCCCACAATTAATACGAATCTAACGACACCTCACATGTTAAAATCCATCAAGCCGTTTAGGCTACAGAGCGTGCCAAAGAAATAGACATACATACATACATACTCTCGAAAAACATTACCCTCCTTCTGGGGCAGTCGGGTAAAAAGAAGTTCAGAATAAGAAAAAAAAAGTATTGTCTGTAAAGTCGGTTTACGGACGATAACTTTACGTGATAACGTCACAAGCCGAACGCTTAGGCCGATCGTGCCTCTCTATCGCTTGTTCCGTGCTCTCGCTTGCACGCTCGGCTCGAACGTGACACTTTTTCGTGCGTGCAGCAAGCGTTCATCGATTTATAAGACTTTATCACGTCAAAAAGCTATTTTTAAATTAATCAATCGTTAATACCAAGTACGTCTATCAGGATTCAGGCAATAAATGATAACCACTTCATGTGAGATATTTAGCTTGTATGAATACTTCCCTCATCATCATCTTCCTGCCTTTGTCCCATGTTACTTGGGGTCGGCGCAACACGTTTTCTTTTTCCACTCTCCCCTGTCAACCGTCACGCTGTCATTCACTCCCTTCTCTTTCATATCATTCCTCACACAATCCATCCATCTTTTCTTTGGTCTTCCTCTCCCGCTCCATCCATCAACATTTATATTCATTACTCTTTTAGTCACATGCGTTTCTTCTCTCCTCATCACATGCCCATACCAGGCCAAACGATTTCCTTTCAACTTTTCTGTCACTGGCGCCACTTTTAAACTTCCTCTTATAAACTCATTTTTGTCACTCCACACATCCCTGCTCCTCTAATATAGAAACTGAAACCCGGTCCCAGTAAAATAGGGAACATACTGATGCTTAGAAAGAGTCAATATTACAGACCATATACTTCTCTATAAACGACAAAATATCGACATAAACCACAATGCCATCAGTTTGACCACAAACCAATCCATCAAAAGAACGAAGGCTAGCTCGTAAAGCCGGTTTTGTCCCCATATTAATCTCTATAATCCTAACGTATGTTAGTTATACCTCCTATTTTATGACCGTGTGTATAAAATTCATGGAGCTGAAAAAAAATTCGGTGGACGACAAAGTGGATATCAATTTTGTCGTTTTGGTATATTTTTTGTTATGTTGTGTAGATCATGTGGTTCGGTACTATGCTGTGGCTGTCCCAAAAATATTTATAGTATAACTTATATCTTATTTTGTTATAAGGTACATATTATGTATCTAATTACATAGTTGCTTAGCCATTTTTTTTTTCTAGAACACTTAATCTATTACATTTTGATTTTAGCCTCACAACGAAAACCTCTCAGGGTTTATATGCGCACGGCGAGACGTTAAAAAAAATTACAAAAATGTTTCTTACATACTACAATGATGATATTACATCTACACCAATATTATAAAGAGGAAAGATTTGTATTTTTTATGTAACGAATAAACTTAAAAACTACGGGACCGATTTCCAAAATTATTTTTCTGTTAGGAATTAGCTAATATTTCATATTATGAATAAGCTAGCTTAAAAAATCATTGTATTGTTATCGTGTTTAGCCCATCGCGCCACTCCCCTTCGGATACCTACGCATTCTGGTAAGGAAACGAACAAGGGACCATCATTGCAAACTACGATTGGACCAAGGTGAGTGCAGGCAGGCTAAGGAGGCACTCCCTACAATCGATAGCCGCCTCACGAAACAGATTTTACGTCTAACGAAACAATAGCTGCGTACAGTTCAGCAGCTGTAACTGGCCATGTGCCATTTAATAAACATTTCTTTGTCATAGGAGTCACAGACAGTCCGCTGTGCAGAGCCTGCATAGAGGACAACGAGACAGCAGCTCATGTGCTGTTAAACTTTCCAGTGGTCACCACATACAGAGCCAAGTACTTTGGTACCCTACGTGAGATTGTCAGTAACACCAAAGCGTTGCTGGTCTTCTTTGAGGAGTTGGGGTGGATCGAATAACCGGTTTTCCCACCCTTACTCAAATTCAATGTTGCCCATCGGCATGACCGCCCGAACTTTTCTGAATATTCATGAAAAATTATCGAAAAATAACTTTAAAAGGGGGGTCTATCTTTAATATTTTTCATGTTATTCAATTTTTATGTTTTAATTAGCGTTTGCCATATCTCCGTTGTTATTGGCTCGATTTGGATTCCGTTTATTATTTCTAAAAGCTTATGAGTTATTTTATCGGATTAACTAACAATTTTATTTAAATTTGTCAACAATGCAAAAAAAAACGAGGTTGAAACCATTTTTTTCTAAAAAAATCGTGTTTAAAAAAAACACTAGTGTACGTTCATAAAATAATAGAGGGGGGTGTTGAAAAAACAAATTGAAAAAAAAGTAAAGATAGACTCCCCTTTTGAATTTGTTTTTCGATAATTTTTCATGATCATTCAGAAAAATGCGGGCGGGCACATGCCGATGGGCGACATTGTTTATATAATATGTCACCGTATAATTATGAACTTAGTTAGTTTATAATCTATCGGTATTATTTCCGTTAGATTATAAACTGTCGAAAAATTGTGAAATGAATTGAAGATGATGTTGATGTTGATTGTTGATGATGATGTTGATTGATTGTGAATTGTGATTGTATTGTAATTGTGAATTGTGATTGTGAATTGTAAATCATTTACAATTTAACGCATAATTTTTCGATAATTTATAATGTATCCGTGAAAAACTGACAAATTGTGAACTGTAGTGCTATTCTGTAACCATCTCACCGTGTTATCTTAGGTAAAGTGAGCGTAGAGTGAGCTGTCAGTTGCTAAGGATTAACACTATTGGCAGTTCACTTCACCTAAGTTATCACGGTGAGATTTTTACAGAATAGCACTACTGGTATCAAACTTGCTTGCGACGTAACGCACCTTGCGCTAATATTAAATAGCCTGCCTGGTTGCGAGCAACTTGGAAGTAGCGCTCGCCGGCCGCTACCGCGGCACCGCTTGCTTCGCTCGCCTACCCAACCTAACCTAACCCATTTCACCCAATTCACAATTTTTCGACAATTTATAATCTAAGGGAAATAATACCGATAGATTATAAACTTACGGTTCTCACAATCTTACGGTGACATATATATACCTATCGTGTTTAGATACCGATATCGGTCACGTCAGCGTATTTTTGCTAGTTAATTTATTTTGACCTCGTATGATTTTAATTCTGCAATATGCATCTCATTTCCTTAATGTATAGCAAGTGTTTCTTATTAATATCACATAGCAACTACCTATTGGTCTTCCTCTGAACAGCTGTCATTTCTAAAATAATACAACTGAATCGCCACAATCTACCTATCGTGTGACATAGGGTGACATATTCTGGAAACAAAAAAAAAGTCCTACAATGTAATATTTTGTATTTAAAGCACACGAGAAAAAGTCTAATTTAGATTCGTTGCAGGCCGGTTCGAATTCTACGGGCTTTAAAAAGAGCCGTCACTCGATCAACATTAACTTTAGACTAATTGCAAATTGGATATAGATTCGACACATAACACACATTGAACATTTTGATGAAAAAACCCATCGCAATCACAATACATTGTATATTTGGAGTTTCATTTATTATTCAAGTATTCGGCCGCCATACTAAATTGGGCAAATTGGCCACGCGTCGAGCTACCAAGCAGAATATGCAAAAGGCTTATGCATAAACAAGGCGTTTCATCCGTCTGTACAAATGTGCAAAATTTAAGCATACAGAATATATGAGGATAGTGCTTGAAACATTGTAGCTTCTCTGCGCGTTTGATATTGTTTTCTGCTTAATTAACAAAGTTTGTGAAGTCAGTTTGTCTTCTCTCGTTCTGTAGGGAATATAAGCTGTCGTGAAATATATAAAATTAAAGTTCCTATGCATTCCCGTGTGATGGCCCGGAAGTCAAGGGAATCGTACCAATTACTTTTTCAAAATCATATCTAACTACTTTCTAACCTGGATATCCATCAATGACACTTAATGAGCATTGAGCAATCGTAGTGATCAATGCCCGTGCCTTGTCTGTATGATAATAAGCTTTTGCGCTGCAGCATATAGGACATTACGACTGCGATATAACTGATCAAGTATTCTAGGACCTTTTTTTTGGTTGGGAAATTATCAAATAACTTGACGTGTCAGGGTCTTACTAACTAAAACCTACTAGTGTTCCTTCAGTTGCCTGTTGCCAGGGGCCACGGTATCCCTTTCGGACTTTCCCGCGACCCCGGCAGGCATTGGTCCTAGCGGATCCCGTCAGTACTGCTGACATGGAACATAACGCGCCGTCGACCCGGGCCTGGACCTTATCGGACGGTGAGCTTTCCATTGCTCACCGTCTGCAAGCCCGCGCCTACGGTGGCCGGGAATCGACCTGCGATTAGGGGCGGTTAGGGGCGTGAGGGCATGAAATTTGCCTTACCCTCACGCGTTCCGCCTCCTCCTTTGCGAGCATTACTGCTTCGCAGAAGAAAGTGACGGCCTCCCATGCCCTCTCGCTCCGTACCATGGCCTGGACCAGGGCTGGACGCGAGAGATCACCGTTGGCGATCGCCTCCACGAGGACACGGCGATGCTCCGCCCAAACCGGACAGACCTCCACCATATGCTCCACCGTGTCTTCCGGGCGATCCACACAATAGTGACACCTGGGCGTTTCCTGCCGCCTTATTCTGAACAGGAACCTCCCAAAACAACCGTGTCCGGTGAGGACCTGCGTCAGGTGGAAAGTGGGGACGCCGTGGCGCCTCTCTAGCCACTCCTCAAAGAGGGGACTTATCGCCGCAATTGTGGCGTGCCCAGCATTGGGTTGTGACAATCGCACTCTCCTTGACGCCATGAGATCCAACCGGGGTATTCTAGGACCTGCCTTTGTATTTTTTTAACTGCTTTCTTCCTAACGGTTTGCATCAAATCTTCTTTCTTTTTCGTGTGGTTAGTGACTAACCTGGTGTTCGACTTTTATGCCGTCCATGGGCCTCTGACTTGGCTTCACATGCCGTCGAAAAATATCTCTCTGGCATGACGGTCCCCACGATGTTTTTGTTCACCGTCTTTAAAGCAAGTGATAATTATATACAATACGCACATGAATCCGCAAATCATCATCAAATGAAAAATACATGTTCTAAACTGAGTTCTAAACATATAAATAAACCTTCAAAAACAGACCTAAATATGAAACTTTACAGCTATATTAGCAGCAGTAATTAACAATTTTCATCACTCCGCCCAATTTCGCGCTGCATCTATATAGTACCTACACAATTCGTATAGAGGTAGGTAGTGGAATAAGCCACTAGCAGACGTGCCGCGAATGTTCATCAGGGTTAGTTCAATACGTATTTATGTAAATTTTATTGATTTCATCATAGTGAAAATTACGTGATGCTGTCCACCAAAGTTCTGATTCCCAACCAAATGCCACCAAAAATGGTTCAGTGTGATGATGACTTAGAGCTGGGCCCTATTTAATTTACCAACCATTCAGATATTTGTCAAAAAATTAAATAATTGTCACAATTTTTACAATCTCTCTAATCAACTATGAAAAAACTTACAACATTGTCAAAAAACTTACAATATTGTCAAAAAACTTACAATATTGCCTAAAAACTTACAATATTGTCAGATTGTCGGCTATTGCACGTCGATTTTATTAAACTGGCCGCTAGATGAAGATATTAACACAATATTTCATTTAATCTGGGACACTGCTGTGGAGTTTTTTGCGCCACTTGTTCTTCCCATCTAAAGCACTAGGAAAAATAGGTAATTTTGAATAAATTACTTTTAAATTTTGATCTATTTCGAGTTGCACTAAAACATTTCTGTTTTACAGGATTGCTGCCTCTCAGGAAGAGCTTGTTGGTGTAGCTCAGCTCAGAAGGAGCACCAGTGCGTTTCACGATACATTGAAGTGCAACTCCGCATGAGCTGAGGGCATAACCCAGAGCCTGCCCATGGCAGAGGGTACTCTACGAAAAAATGCACGATGAGTTCCGTAAATTCGTAAATCTTTCATTCACAGATCTAAGCTTATTAGAAAACAGTACAACATTATTTATTCATTGGCTTCTAATCGACAAATTTCTGCCTGCCCAAAACACCACCCATAATTGTTTTAGATCTTTCACAACAATATCAAAAATTCCCCACCTATTAAACTGCCAAACATTGTTATTAACAAAAACAACGACACAATGGCTTTCAAATTGAAAATCCCAAGCCAAAAATTCAACACCAATTTCGCATCCGACAACCCTGAAATTACCTCATCCGCGTTAGATTGCTCGTAACGCCGCTGCTACAAGCATCTACTAACGTAACGGTAATGACGTCATAAGGGAAACGTCCAATCTGTGACGTAGACGGTTTACTGCTATATTAACTTTAAGGGCTTTTTATGTGTGCACCACGAATTGCTGGTAGTTGTAGTTTTTATTTCGCTGTCCTAGTTGTCTTAAGGAGGTCGGAGGGGCCGATGTTTGCGAGGAGTTTTTGTGACTTTCTAAGTATCTTACTTGTCTTGAAAGACGCAGCGGTATAGGAGAATAATAAACTATAATTTGAAGTCAGGATAGTTAAAGACGTCCCATCGAAGAGTTTCTCTAAAACGGTTGTTAGCAGATATTTATTTTATTTATTTCAGACTTTTCAGGGCAAGAATAAGGAACCCCATTTGTTAGACTTTTTGGGTGAATTGGTAATTTCGAGTAAGAAATGCAGAGTACTTATTCTTTTTCTCCTAGTAACACCAGAATCCTCTCATCCTCTCCTTTCAGATTTGTCTGTTTTTTAATTTTATTTTGTTATTGTTTGTGCATATTGTGTGCCTTAAACTGGGCCCATAAAATCTATTTTATTTCTTTACGCTGAAGATCACAATTTTACACATACTTTTTCTCCCGCTCGCCGCGTATCCTGCGGCCCGTCCTAATTGCTTGCCGCTCGGCTGATGCATTGAGCTGAGATAGAATGTCGTTGCCAAATACGCACGCCTCAAGCTTCCAGCGTTCTAGCGTTGATTACACTACGCTTTGAGACTAAGCGCTGAAGCCGCTGTATGTATCATCACACAATTTACAGTTATGGCAAAACTGAAATTTGTTGTGCAGTAATGTTTGAGGATTAGAAGTTTACCTGTGTAAAACTAAGCATCCATGGAGTTGGATCGCAATGATGCTTGTTAATTGATGATGTAGATTTATAACCAGGTAATACACTGCCTTTTTAGGGCTCTAAAAAAATCAAGCTTCAAGTCAATGTAAAAATGAAATACAGCCATTTATGTGACATATTTTGATACTCGCAAATAAATCAAAACTGGCTACTTCCCGTTGATCTAGAATCATGAATTTTGGCAGGAAGCAAGGTCTCAGCACAAATAAAGTAAAAAGTCCGAAAACTGATAATTTGTAGTTTTATCCCATAATAAAAAAAAAATGCGATTACAAACTTACATTTGCAGTTGGAGAATTGACCGTGACGTATACCGATGTATGGGAGAATATGTTTCGCAACTGTTAAGTTTGTTCTTGGGATATTCATCCCAACTACGGAGACCTTCATTGTGCGTGGTCCGACACGCACTTGGTCAGTTTTTTTGAGAATAACGTAGAAACCTTTGACCTTGCGCTTTCAAGGACCTCAAATTGTGAAGGTCTGATTGCTTGAACAACTAGAAACATCTGGTCCACCTGAACGTAAACAGGGATTGGCTTGCAAAATGAACTTTCTTTTTATAACATTTGGTCTTACACCGCTCTTGTACTATTTTTTTTCTATTTCTATTGGAATTTTGACAATTTATTTCCATATTGGACAAGCTTCGTTCTACTTTTAACAGATTGACTGCTTCAATTGTACTCTGAGTGAATTCACACGGGCCACGTTTTGTAAAATTACTCTTTGTTATTGATAATTATATAATAAAATTGTAACTCTGTAACTATAATAATAATAATAATAACCCCACTGCCGTATCTCTACGTTGACGTCGTGGTGGGGCTTGTGCGCTCCAAACTCTAGGCCTGTGCCGGTAGAGTTTACTTTGCCGGAACAGGTCTGGGATGAGGAGCCAGACCAAGAGAGATACAAAACCCGCAGGGCAGCATGTGGCGAGCTGTTGGGCAGTAGCGACCCCACGGACCCTATCTCCCGGGAGAAGTCTTGTTCCTCACCTCTGGCTTGCCTTTATTGGCCGGTTGGAGTGAACACTGACGAGGAACAGAGCTCCTGCCTCATTCTTGCCTTAATTGGCCGGCTTGAGTGGAGATTCGCAAGAGCAAACGTGCTCGGAGGAAGGAAGTATTCCAGTAAGATGCTGGTAGGGATCTTGACCGTACTTCCGGGATTGTCCTGATAGCCGTGGAATACCTCTCCACTCCTCACAAGCACCTCAGGACATGTTGCCCCCTTGTCGCTACGACACTTTGTGCTAGCGATCGTTTTTGGGGGCCCATTATTGAGTGTGCAAGTCACCCCCTGCCATTTTATCCGTGTATACCACAACATTGATCAGGCAGGGGACATAGGCTTTCCATAGTTTTAAGTAACCAATCCACTATAGCCACCCAAACCCATAGTCCAATATGTTTTGTTTCCATGTTCTGCAATAGCCCTGCACCAACCGGGGGTTGTCCTTGGGTGCACTTGCATAGTGCATACGGGGATAATCGTCGGTTGGTGTCTCATTCCATTTAAAATTATCCAAGGGGCCTCTGCGAGTTGGCTTCGGCCCCTCGTACGCCTTCCAAAAGACCGGGACCCCATGGTCCCGAGATATGTAAACACATAAAAACAATAATAATAATAAATAATTTATTTCCAAAAGTAAATTACAAAGTAGCATGCGCAGCATTTACATCTTAGGACTTACAAGTGCACAGAAATTTGATCAATGACCCCCATGCTAGGTGGAACCTGTGTTACAGGGGTCATCCATCCGTCCATTATACAAAAATTACAGGTAAGTAAATAGTACTTATTTTTAGAGGTACAATTATGTAATTTAATTCTAGTGTAAAAAAAAAAAAATATGTGGTACGTGCGTGTGTGAGTGTGTATGGGGGGTGTGTTTGTGTGTATGAGTAAGTGTACGTGAGTGTGTGTGTGTTTAGAGTGGTTGGTCATGTATATTGCGATTTTAATAGGTCTTCTGTTTTACTGTAGTCAAGAGTTAAAAGATATTCTTTAATTTTAGATTTACAATGAAATGTGTTAAGGGAATGTATATTCAAAATCTGGTTCATTTTATTATAGGTGAGGGCACTTAGAAATGGGTAGTGTCGTTTAGCAAAAGTCGTGTTCGTACTTTTTGTAGGACATGGGGGTACTGGTCTTCTTCTTGCTATGGAAGGATTACTGATGTTTAATGGTGAGTTTGAGTGTTTGCGGATTAGTGTACGGTAGATGAAAAGTTGTCGGACCGTTAAAACCTTGTACTCCATATAAAGTAGTTGCGTGGGAAATCTAAAAGGCCTACTAAGAAGCACTTTAATTACTGCTCTTTGCGCCCGCTCCACCTGTATAAACGCTGTCTTCGCTGCTCCTCCCCAGGCTGTAATGCAATACGTTAAAATAGACTCACAAAGAGCACAGTAAGCCATATTTAGAACTTCCTTATGGGCGGACAGTCTAAGTTTTTTGAAGACATAAATAAGTTTTCTAACCCGTGCGGACAGAGTCTCAAGGTGATAGTGCCAAGATAGGCAGGCGTCAACTTGTAGGCCTAGATATTTGACGACAGGGGCTCGGGACACGGATGGGCATGCGCATTGTGGAACATTGGGAGCGCATATATGCGCTTTGAGTACCATTGAGTTTACTGGTGGCAGAAGGGAAAGTCTGAGGCCGAAAGTGACAAAGTGAGTTTTGCTAATATTTAATGTAAGACTGTTATTAGCCAACCAGAACATTGTCTCACGCAGTGCCTTTTCAGCAGTCCTCTTTGCCGACGCCCAATCATTTCCATAAGTTAGAATGACCGTATCGTCTGCGTATGCAAGGATCTGTGTGGAGGCCAGAGAGAGGGTGCAGAGGTCATTCACGTATATCTGAAAAAGGAGAGGACTAAGGAGGCTTCCTTGTGGGACACCGTAATTTAGAGATTCTTCGCTACTAATGTTGTCCCCTATCTTCACACATTGCGTGCGGTTCAGTAAAAAGTCTTTAAATATTTTGTGGGCATCACCGCGCACCCCAATCGACTCCAGCTTGGCGAGAAGGATGGGAACAGAGACGCTGAACGCAGAACTATAGCTACACTATTGTATTAGGTAAGCCTGTGATGATAGTGTATGTTTTTATAAATAAATAAATAATAAAATAATACTATATTCCTTTGTGAACTGCATGGTTTCACAAAGGTAAAAATATTCCTTTATTGAATCCGCGCCTATCAACACTACAGGTAACGTAATCGAATCAGTTAACATTTCCATCTTAACCTCGGACCAAGAGTGATGTCATTGACGGTGTTTTCATTTTGTTTGAACTCTGCAAGTTCCATACAAATATTTTCGAATAAACAAAGCTTTAAAATTTTTGCAGTTCATGAACTGAATGCCTTTTAGATTTAGACATAGTCTCTATATACCAAACAAGCAGTTATTTTCTCTCGTTTCTTATAAGTCCATTACTTCCACCGTTTCAACGACAAGATTTTCATATTCCAGTAATCAAGTACTACCCGGAACCGGACTAGTTTGATTAGGTTAAATATTTCTACTCGCAAAAAAGTTTAGGTTTGGTTAGATTAGAACTGTAGCGGTTATACCGCCACATACGAACTACGCATCATAGACATGACGTCACACAAATCCTGCATCGCGCAGTTAGAGTTTACCGAGCGATCGACATACATACAAGATTTCAACTTCAAACCGATGGGCAGTTGCCCGCCAGACACAACACCCGTCTGGTCGGAGGATCCTCCCTTTTCTATGGTGGATGAGTGAACTTTACACCCTGTTCCTCATACCCCTAAAGAACTATAAGCCCTATACCAAAAACGACTAGAAAATATTGAAAAAAATACTATAGTTTGGGTTTCCATAAACGCCATAACGCCGCCGCCGCGCCGGTGTCCAATATGAGAGTCGGCGGCGCCGGCAACCGATGTTTTTAACCTGGGTTAACTCGGTTTCCAACGCCGGCAGCGGAAGTACTACCAATATTTAAACATAATCTGACTTTCTTTGGATGTATTTTTGAGGGTTTCTAGCAATGTGAGTAATATTTAGCTCAGTTTGTTACACCTTCAATTAAGACATTAAAATTTTCTTTAACTTAATTCCAAAATATTTGGACCATTATCCCAGTTATTAAAGATAATGGCGTGTTTGGCAGCGGCAAGACAGTGTGGCTGCCAAACACGCTCTGGCTTAGATTACAGCGGACTACGACTTATTGCTGAACGTGATACTATGGCATTCCACGGAACAAAGCTTCCAGAAACATCTTTAAGTAGTTTCAAGTTTAATGACACGGAAGCAATGCGCCAAGGATGTTCTGAGTTGAAAATGAACGGAATGGGACTATTAATGTTAGATACATGGCTCATGCCTATTTACGTATTTATGGTCGTTATGTCAAAATGTCTCTCCTTTCTTTCAGTTCATCCAAAGATTGTCTGTAAGGCCATTCACACACGAGGTGACCAAAATAAACTCAGTTTTCAACGCCGACGCAACCAATCACGGTAGCACGTACATTTCTATGGCGGTTACTCACTCGACGCAACTTGTGGAAAACGAGTTTTCAACTGCGACGCAACCAGTCACGCGTGACTGGCAGTGCAGGGGACCTACCACTAGCTCATAAAGCAATATTATTTTAATATTACTTCAGTGGGAGAAAGAGATGGAGCTATACGTGCTGTGGAGCTTCATCTCTTTCCCACACTGGTGGTGGCTGGTGGTCGCTCGGTCGTTGACATCGGAATTTTTAATAAAATTGGCGCGTTATCGTGTGAACGGTATCTGAATGAATGATGAAATTATTAAAAAATTATACAACTTGAGTTGCGCCATGTGTAAGTACCAGTTGCATCGCAGTTGGCAACGCCCGTTGCCAACTAGTTTAGGTTGAGTTGCCGTCACCCCGTGTGAGAATGTCATAACCATTAGAGATCGCTTTGTGCGATAAGACCGCCCATTGTACACAAGTTTTAAATGTTTGTCCTTCTTGTTTTATGTGGTGTATAATAAAGTCCTTTCTACTATTTATTTATCCTGCTAATATATTATTTGTTATATATTTATATATTACTACTATAATATTACAAATGCGATATTTAGTGAGGATGGATAGATGGATGTTTGTAACTATTTCACGCAAAAACTACTGCACGGATTGGCGCACGGATGTTTTATACCCCGGATTAATACATAGAGTACTTTTTATCCAGATATTCTTACGGGATCGAGACTTATGCGGGTGAAACCGCGGAGCGCTTCTAGTGTTTCAATAAATAAACATACATCATCATCATCATAATTTCAGCCGAAAGACGTCCACTGCTAGACATAGGCCTCCCCCAAGCACCGCCACTTCGACCGGTTCTGTGCTTCCCGCATCCAGCGGATTCCTGCGGCCTTCACACAAAAAAAACATACATGTTTCGTACCAATATCTACACAGCAGTGGTGGCCCAGTGGTAACGGCCGCGACTTACGAGTTGTAGGTCATAGGTTCGAACCCAGACAGGCGCTTTACTTTGTGTAAATTATTTCATCACCACTGCTCTCAAAACGATGAAGGAAAACATCGTGAGGAAACTGGCATGTCCTAGAACCGAAAGTTCAAAGATATGTGACATCTACCAACCCGCACTGGGCCCGCGTGGTGGATTACGGCCCACTCCCTCTCACAGAGATGAGGCCTGTTTCCCAGCAGTGGGAACATTAATAGGCTGATGATGATCTACACAGCAAGTTGCTGTAGATCTTGCATATTCCTGCCAATGAGTAGAATTGTTCTGTGGACTATTATTTTTCTGTTGTTCTGTTCTGTATTTTCTGTGTGAAACCCTATTACTAAGCCTCCGCTGTCCGTCTGTCTGTCAGCGGGCTGTATCTCATGAACCGATATACAGTTGTAATTTTCACAGATTGTGTATTTCGATTGTCGCTATAACAAAAAATAATAAAAAAGTTAAAAATTTAAGGGGTCCCCATACAAGAAACGCACTTAACCGGTATTTTTTTTTTCTGTTTTGTGTTAATGTGAAGCATATTTTACCCCAACTTGTTCTTTTTGTGTTTGTGTATTTATTTTGTTCTTTATGCGTCACGTTTAGTGCAAATAATTCCGTTCTTTCTTCTTCTTTCACCACATTCATGATTCCATTCATCGTCAGATGCCAGTACTTTCCCACGAATGCTGTCGCTCAGAAAAGCCCTATGTCTTTATTGGATTAATGACTTCAATGACTAACCCTTCTTTGGAAACGAGCAGGGTGATCTGGAGGTAGGTTGTTTGGTACGAATATTATGAGAATAACTCATGCATTTGGCAGTCGGGTCGACTGCATTTTGTTGTTCGGGACAACAAACGTCTTATGCCCGTTCTCACCAATAGCTAAGTGACACTTAAATGAATCCTTAAACAAAACCGGACAATGCATGTTGGATTTTCAACTCTCAGCGCTGAGCGTAGCGTTGAAAATCCAACAGTGCACTTTTATTTAGAGATTCACTTAAGTGTCACTTAGTGAAGGTGAAAACGGGCATTAGTCTACTATTACCTGACTATTTTGACATCCCCGAGGACACATATTTTGTTAGTAATGGTTTCGGATATGATGACCATTCGTCACATTCGCTATATCGTCGCTATCCCTAATAGGTTACAGTCACTAATACGTCACCTTGTGCATCTGGTCAGTTTTCTTAACTCGTTGTTTACATTTAACCTCAATGTTATAATATCACCACTCCAGCCTAGACATACTCGCCCTGGGCGCCGAGAGTCGCAGGCCAATTCCCGGCCACCGTAGGCGCGGGCTTGCGGACGGTGAGCAATGGGTAGCTCACCGCCCGATAAGGACCAAGCCCGGGTCGATGGCGCGTCGTGTTCCAGGCGCACCTCAAAGAGATGTCAGCAGAATTGACGGGGTCCGCTAGGGCCAATGCCTGCCGGGGGTTCGAAGAAAACCTATAAAACCGGACATCGTGGCCCCCGGCAACAGGGCAACCGAAGAGGAACACGGGTGGGTTTTAATCAGTAAGAGTCTGACACGCCCTCCCGCTCCGCCCAGAGCGGGAGAAGTTATTTCATAATATCCCACAAAAAAAAAGCCTAGACATAGTAACATTCCATCAGCGATAACAATGATGGAAAAGTCAAAAATATATGGGACAGACATAAGCTGACATAAGATTCCGAAAACCTTATGTCAATCCAATCTTAAGTCGTTGTGGAAATACGAAACGCTTGGAAAGCCATTGCCACTTGTTGGCCTCTATTGGCTAGACAGAGTTAGTTATGGAAAGCCAGTATGTATATAGGTCCGTTGCAATTTGGCACCGAATCTCAAATCGATTGATGATTACTAAACGGATTTCTGGAGGGACGCTGTTTAGAAATGTTTGCTTGCGATTTGGCTCTTCAGTTTTTTTTTCAGCTATCTTTTTGGAAAAATCTTTATGTGAGATTGCTCTGAATGTGACTTAATATTCTGTTAACATCTGATTGCTTCAGTATTACGAGATTGAGGTGGGATGAAAACTAGCCACAGTCGAAACGTACACGTTTATTCTGCAAAAATCTCACCATAAAAAGGAAAGGGAACCGTAAAGGGAAAGGGCGGGCTGGGACGCCCTAGGAGGACATATACTGACCTTATTGGTGATGTTCTTCAGAAAGGCCAGGTGCGTAGTACTCGCAACCGGCGTGCATGTATGACCAGATGTATGAACGTAAACGAGGCAAAAGGATCATGTAAGGATCGTAGCAGGTGGCGTTCTGTAGTTTCTGCCTACCCCCATGGGAAGAAGGCGTGAGTTTATGTATGTGTATGTAATCTCACCATAAAAACTAAGGTGAAGTGAGCTATCATTTGACAGTTCACATTAAAGCTCACTTCATTTTAGTGTTCACGGTTGATTTTGTAGAATAGCACTACTGTTATGCTTTTGTGGTTTGGCATCTAAATTTAAAAATATCTAAATAATTTAAATCTGCGGGAATGATTTTGTGAAAAGGGACGGAAGTGTGGGAAACGCGCGGTATCTGATTTGACCAATGCCCGCGCGCGGTGCTATAGTTGGCCGTCAGAAACGACCTTGACGAGGCCCCTTTAATGTTGCTTATTACCTTAATGTTGCTAAATGGCAAGGTGAGATGTCAGTAGTCGCATCATATGCGACTACTGTAAAGCTCGCTCGTTTTTTCTTCTTTGTTCCACTAAATAAATGATTTATCTATCTATCTCATGACGAATAGTTGTACACAACTTTGTAACAATTACATGGCTTCAAGGCAAAGTTGTACACCTTTTCATCTTTTCATTGCCACTAATACTTTCTTCAAAAGACAGCAATGATCCTTGACGGCGAAATTAAATGGTGGTTATACTTTTACAATCACAAGAACCTCTACTACCTATCGGCAACTTGATACTAGGAATCTCTATGAATTATGGGAACAGTAGCATTTCCAAATTTTCTTTATAAAGATAAAAAGGAAATCATCATCACGTATGAAGAATTTTACGCTCTGAAGATCAACTTCGTACGTCTTCCTTGCAAAATTACCATGAATGGAACCTGCCTTAACAAACTTTCGACGAACTTTCTTTAGAAAACTGGTCGATAATTACATAATCTAATAATGAAAAGATTATACATTTCGTTTAATTAAAAGTCTTTGATAATTTAGAAAGACGATTCACTTTCAACTCAAGTTTACAGAGGGAATAAACTCTGTATTTACTTAATAATAAATGAGTTATGCTTTACATATCCTCAAATTAAGATGCTCTTCATTAACGTTTGAATGATATAATTTAATTAATCTCTTCTCCAAATTCGCATCAAAGAAAACATGTTTTTGAAGAAGAAAAAGTCTTTAATAAAAATATAAGTTTACAAATTGATTTATGTTTTTACAATGTTAGCTTGGTGTGTTATGTAAATATCACCACATACACCCCGTATACACACACATGGATATAAAACAACAACAACAAATAAACAAACTCAATAAACAAAACACATAATAAACATTACCCCCCTAAATAAAAATATACATTTACCCCCTTTATAAAACGTTGTTATAGGGCATTCAACACTTGATTTCATTTAAGTAGGATATCAGTGGTTTTGCACGACATAAATCGCCCACGACATAAAGGCGCTTTCAAATGTTAATGTTGTTTGTTGTTGTTAGCATTGTGTTGTTAATTGTTGTTGGTGTAAATTGTTACCACTGATGTGCGTTTGACTGTTGAATATTTATTTCATAAATTAATGTCAAATTATGAAATAAAAGAATAAAATTTACGGATCTAGAAATAATATTATTTCATAAGTACGAAACTAGATGAAACAGATGGAAACAACATTCGAGCTAGATGGACGATAGATTATACAGTTGAAAAATAAAACAAGTTTCGATTTATGTTTGGTGTACATGAGATCAAAAATAGGTCCTCAGCCCTTAATTGCTCAGTTTGGAACTAGTTCAACGACATCTAGCTGTGCATCAACGCATAAATATTTTTACCCTTCGTACCCTTCCTATAGGTAACCAATACCTACCTCTCTACCACAATTCATCAAAATCGACATAAAATCTAAAACCGTGTCGACGAAACTAACAGATATAAATATACAAATATTAACTTTCACACTTATAACAAAAAGTAAAATCGTTCTTTACAAAAAAACGTATCAAAAAGCTTAAGGGTAGTTGCAGACGAGGCGTGGAACTTGCAGTAGTTCAGGGACCAGCACAAACATTGTACCAGGATCCTTGCGACTGGCCAACATCGGAGCTAACGCTTCTTATCTTGTTTTTCCATGCATTTTACAAAACGATTACACATATTTTTACCAACAGCGTCCTGTTAACGTCATTCGAGCGCGAAAAGATCCTTGCAGCAGTGTAACACTCATCATGTACTATGCGCCCTCGCCGCCGCGGCCGTTCTGACGTGGACGCTTTTCCTAGAAAAGCGGTGGCTGTACATAACGGCCGCAGTGACGGCTGTCATGATTAAATCGTTAGATTCGCCCTACCGTATCAAAAGATCGTGTTTCTGATTTGTTTGGAGACCTCTGACACACAATGACGCAGTGATTTGACTTTTGATTGTCATGGAAACGCTACCTAGTAATGTGTGAGCTCACTCTTCGCAGTATGGACACTTTTTCACGCGACTAAGTTCAGTGAGGGCAAATCTAGCGATTTAAATCTTTGTGCAGCGGAGTTTGATTTTACGGTGTCAAAAACGCTCTCTAGGAAAACACACCGACTTCATAAATAACGTTTCAGTGACGACATTCGCCGGTAAATTGCAAACGCTATGTGGCTTACCATGTAAGTGTCCACGTCTGAACGGTCGAGCAGGCGCGTGTAGCCCGTACGACGAGTTACTTGCATCGTATACAAGAACCTTAACCCACTCACTGCAGCCATTAAAACTTACTATAGCAAATAGCGTTGCATAACAGTTCAAATTCATTTATTTCGTGCTGTGCCTAGGTGCTAAAGATTTTCACCTGATATCGCAATAAATAAAATACGGCGACTGCCGTTTTCTGCAGTGAACTGGTTAAGAACAACTTATCTCAGTCGCAGTTCGCAGTAGCGAACCGTAGCATTGCATCGCTAATAGTATATTGTATCGGGATCCAAAGAACATTCATAACTGTTCACGATGATGCAAAAATAAATGAAAATAGCTGAAAATAAAGAAAATTGATATCATTATAATGCTTGCGTACAACTAGGCATGCCACAAGTATCGTAGCCAAAGTAGGTTGCAGGTTTTATGAAAAAATTGGGAGAAAAACATTTTTGAAGTGAAAACTTCTTTAGGCGCGTTGGGCATTTTTGAGATGGGAAAAAACAATTGCACTCGCAACACTGTTACCGACACCTCATTTTTGTGAACGCGATTGTTCTCTTTATTTTTATTACGTTACGGATCAATGTTCTATGTAAGTACTTTTACTTTAAAGGTTTTGGAAGATTTTTTTTTTTGTAAACGCGTTTGTGCTCTTTATTTAGATAAGGTTACGGACCAATGTTCTATACAAGTATATTTCTTCCACCAAGGCGATCTTGTTTAAGTTTTCATTTCTGTCGGCACTCCCGGAGTGCCACTGTTTTTTTTCAGTACATGGCTGCTAACATGGCAAACGGAGTTTAAAAACAAATCACCTTTTTACAGCGTCATCTCTGTGAGGATGAATGGACTGTGTGAAAGATGATATTTCAACAAAATTTGTTATGTAGTACCCAGAACAACGATTTGCCGTGGGGTGCGCGCAAGACCTCTATTTGCAGTAAGTTCTTGTCGTACGAACGCAGGCTTGCGTGCACCCTTACGTCGCCTTGCCAATCAATACAATAAGATCTTTGTAGACATCGACTTTTTTTCTGTCTCTGCTCAAAAATTTAGAAGTACAATATACAAAACAATTTTGGATCATAATTAGTTAGATTAATACGTATATTTACTCATTCTCTCTCCCTCTCTCCTTCTCTGTTCTTGCCTGTCTTTGTTTAAGTTTACTACCAACTACTTTTCTGTTTTAGCAGCTTAGAATAGCGCACTTTTAGATATAGCTTTTAATATGTTGTGGAAAATGTCGTAGGTTATACATTTGTAACTTTTGTATATTTATATAACTTAGTATAAGATTTTAATGTATAGCTGTTTATTTTCCCGAACAAATAAAATTAAATAAAAGATATGGCTAGAAAGTGAGTGACTACCGAGATGACGATAAATAGAGAAGTATGGAAGAAAAAACAGTAGCACTCCGGGAGTGCCGACAGAAGAAAACTTGAACAAGATCGCCTTGGTGGAAGAAAAATACTTGTATAGAACACTGATCCGTAACCTTATCTAAATAAAGAGCACAATCGCGTTTACAAAAAAATACTTCCAAAACCTTTAAAGTAAAAATACTTGCATAGAACATTGATCCATAATCTATACTATAATATATAAAGCTGAAGAGTTTGTTTGTTTGCTTGAACGCGCTAATCTCAGGAATTACTGGTTCGATTTCAAAAATTATATCATCACACTAAGACCAATAGGAGCGGAACACCAATGAACAATATTTCAAAATCAGGGCTTTTTTTTCTTTTTGAGAGCTTCCGCTGCATGCGCTGCGTAAACGGTTAAAGTTTCACAGAAATCATGTATATATATATAACCTTTTTTATGCTAACCAAATTTGTTCTAAAATAATGCATTATTTGCGAAAATGTTTTTATAAACATGATATTAATCCTTATTCAAATAAATACGCCCAAAGTAACTATTCCACGCCGACGAAGTCGCGGGCAAAAACTAGTATAATATAAATAAAGAGCACAATCGCGTTTACAAAAATAAGGTGTCGATAACGGTGTCACGAGTTCAATTGTTTTTTCCCATCTTAAAAAATACCCAACTCGTCTCCACTCAGCTTCACCACTGGGCGGAGATATATCATATTTGTATGGCGACGGCGCACAGCGGAGACGAGAAGATTATGTGAGCGGCGTGCATTGAGCAGTCAACATCCAACGCTCGCCGCACGCAGTTTAGTTCAGCCCTAGCCAGCACACATCTCCGCTCTAGCCAACCCACATCACTACTCCAGTCTAGCCAGTACGCATCTCCGCACAGCTTCAGTGGATACACCCTAGCTCAAAAACATCTTCTCGTCTCCGCTTTGGTGGAGTCCGAGCCTTTTTTTTTTTTGGGTGGGAAATTATCAAATAACTTCTCTCGCTCTGGGCGGAGCGGGAGGGCGTGTCAGACTCTTACTGACTAAAACCCACCCGTGTTCCTTCGGTTGCCCTGTTGCCGGGGACCACGATGTCCCTATCGGTTTTCTTCGAACCCCCGGCAGGCATTGGCCCTAGCGGACCCCGTCAATTCTGCTGACATCTCTTTGAGGCGCGCGTGGAACACAACGCGCCGTCGACCCAGGCTTGGTCCTTATCAGACGGCGAGCTACCCATTGCTCACCGTCCGCAAGCCCGCGCCTACAGTGGCCGGAAATCGGCTCGCGATTCCCGCCCCGGGCGTCTCCTCCTGCGGCGGTTAGGGGCGTGAGGGCGCGAAATTTGCCTTTCCCTCACGCGTTCCGCCTCCTCCTTCGCGAGCATTACCGCTTCGCAGAAGGAGGTGACGGCCTGCCATTTCCTCTCGCTCCGTACCAAGGCCTGAACCAGGTCCGGACGCGAGAGATCACCGCCGCCGATCGCCTCTACGAGGACACGGCGTTGCTCCGCCCAATGGAGTCCGGGCCTAAGGGCAAGAGAGAAAGATCATAGCATCGACTCTGGCACTAATAAAACGTGTGACAGTCAGTGTCTAAAACACCATGTGCCATATCAATGGCCGCGTACTGTTCGTCCATTTCTTTCTACATACCTACATACTATTAGGGTTCTTTAAAGCGACCGACAGACAGCTGTGCTACTGGGGAGTTTGTTGCACCACTTCTTCTTCCCAGCTAAAGCGCTAAGAAGTGGTGACGGGCGGGGCGTTTTGGGGGACTGTCTTATGTAATTTTGACGTTCGAAAAGTGCTGATTCTCAGCTTAATTTGAATAAATAACTTTTGCATTTTGTTTTTTTTTATTTCGACCCGCACATTACTGTGGTGAGTTGTGTCGTGACACAGGAAAGACCAGTCAAACGAATCTGTTCAGGACCACGACATTTTGTCACAGTGAATTTTGATCGGTTGACACTGCGTCAGAAAGCGTCACAACACGACACAACATAATAATATGAATCCAGCTTTAGTCTTTTACTGATCGTGCCTCACAAAAGCTTCCTGGGTCTCCAGCTAATGTGCAAACTGAACGGGTTATCACCCTATCTGCTGTAGATTGCCATGATCTATCAGATAGGAATCTACTGACTGTCTTGTTCTTCCTTCGAGCAGATGTTTAGAGTTACACAAGAATACCCGAATTTTGTGGCAAAACGTAAAGCAAATCAGTAAGCTCGGTAGCGTTAAGAATAGTTCAGGTACCTTCATAAATGATTCCGAGGATGGCATTAAAACATGCTTGCGTGTATTGTTTGGCGGCGATGCAGATGGTAGTCCTCGCCATGATCAAGATGAATAAAAACATCAGGAGAACCACGTTAGACACAAACCAAAGCGTTAGCAATAAAACATCTTTTTTCTGAGGAATAGAGTTTTAAACATACTTAGAAATTAAATGCCTCTCTCTCATTCTAAAGGATGCAAATTTAAGTTTTTATTGTTGATTTGTTCAACAATAAAAACTCAAATTTGCAGGCCTCATAAAATCTTTAAAAAGAGCTACTTGTGGTAGGGATGGGCAAAAAATATCGATATTTTTCCATACAATTATCGATATTTTTAATCGCGATATATCGATATTCGATATTTATTTTAGAGTATCGAATTCGTATCAATTACGATTTTTTTTTTAACGCAACTTTGGTTTTGTGTTTAACCTCTTTGACAAGCGAGCACATCAAATGCTCCTAATGTCCATATCTGATGACTACTGGTTTGATTAAATTGTGTATAATTGTTTAGGCTCGAGCAAAAAAAAAAAACTCGGAAAAATACAATTTTCTTCTATTTTCATCTATTCTTTTTTACGAAGTTTGAATACTTTGAGAATTTATGTATGAATAATCATGCAAAAACTGACGATATATCGATATTTTTCACTCGATAATTATCGATACTGTTTAAAAATATCGATATGATAAATATCGATATTTTTTTTTCACTTGCCCATCCCTAGCTTGTGATGGAATTTGTCCGAGGAAGCGCGACGCGACTCTAGTAAAATAATTTCTATGAAAACTTCATGGAAATTGTTCTACCAGAATCGCGTCGCACCAGTCTGCAGGAGCCTTTATTTGGGATTACAACGCATATGCGATGCCTCTGTTGCCACCAAGTCAATTAAAAAACCGCAGCTGTTACATTAGTAATTGACAGTGTCATATCATATCATTTCAGTAAAATTACCTGGCGCATAAACCACAACATTGTGAATGATATGATAATCTCGTACAACGAGCTACTGATGCCGAACAGTGCGGATATGAAATAGATCGCGTTTACTGGGTCTGCGTTGTACGACGACTCTATAGACCACCTCGAGTGGAGAAAGATCAGCGAGGCGGCCAGCGCAGCAATTGATATTATCTGGAAATAAATAACAACAATTATAATTTATTAGCTGCGCCCTGCGGTTTCACCCGCATAAGTTTCAATCCCGTAGGAATATCGGGATAAAAAGTCTACCTATGTGCTCAATTTCATACAAATCCGTTCAGCCGTTTTAGCGCGAAAGCGTAACAAACAAACTCACTTTCGCATTTATAACATTAGTTAGGATTGACCTGAATCACCCTCCCCATAGCCTTAAATTCCTAAACCTCAAAGAAACCTATATCACCCTAAAAAAAGTTGCAATTCTAAATACATGTCGAATTTTCAGAAAGTTCATGCAAATAGATGAAAAAACACGCTGCATTTACTTGGCTTTAGTTCATAAATGTTGCAAAAACCAGCCAAAGGGCTGAGAACAAAAAACAATCTACAAAAACAAAATTGTACCGAAAAGGTGAAGAACACTATTACAGTTAAACAAAGTAAAAATGGTTGTACAAGCAGTGGTCAAAAACATATTCAATAGCTGGCTCCTGAACTAAGTACAAAAAAAGTACTTGTATCTCAGAAGCCATAGTTCCTCTAAAGCGTTGATTATGAGAATGACATCACTACACACATAATATCACGCTTGTATCATAGTATAAAGAGAGGTAGTAAGCTATCTTCATACAAACGCACTGCGCGCGGCTAGTATGTGTGGGGCCATAGTATCTATGCGTCGCCGCACGCACACTTAACAAAACCCGTTTCTCATGAGAAACCGGTCGAGATTTTGCTTTAGCTTACTACCTCTCTTTATACTATGCTTGTATTTCCCGAAGGAGTTTTGCAGAAAAGGCCAGTATCTGGCTACTTGCAAGTTGACGGGATAAAACTTTGTACGTCGGGGACACTTTGAAGGTACGTCCTGGAGAACGCAGAACGCTATTGCACTCGTTGTTTAATAGACATCTCCTCGCCTCTTCACTTTAGTGAATTTCCGACCCTAGTCTGTATTAAACCAAGCTATCAAACATTGTTGTTGTAATTTTTCATTTAACATAAACATAATTAAAGCTTATATTCTTAACATATTATAATTATGAAATACTATATTATTTACTTAAGAAATGATAGGTTTCAAATACAAACTTTCATCCCTACATCCCCCCTTAGGGTTATTTTTGAGACAAAAAGTAGCCTATGTCCTTCCCCGGGATGCCATCTATCTCCTTGCCAAATTTTATCGAAATCCGTTAAGTAGTTTAGGCGTGAAAAGGTAACATACAGACAGACAGATAGAGTTACTTTCGAATTTATAATATTAGTATGGATTGTGTGGATACTATTTAAATGATATGTGGCAAAATTCTGAGAAAACAGTAGTATTTGTAGGTTGTGTATACTTATGGCGCTGAATGGGTTCTGATGTCGAACCGTTATAATTATAACATTTCCGAAAAGCTACTGATTAAACGGACTCCTTTGAATACTAGGTGCATGGTTCTGCGCTTCATACTTTTAATTCTAAGAAAATTTAAATAATTGGAAAATAATAATCATTTACGTTACTTTTTATTGAATACCAGCGGAAGCTATCACGCGGGCGTTGTCGCTGGCGGAAGCCAGCGACAACGCCCGCGTGATATCTTTATAAATTATAGCCTATGTTACTCAGTGATAATATAGCATTCTACTGGTGAATTTTTTTTTAAATCAGTCCAGTCGTTTTTGAGTTTATTAATTACAAACAAACACAAAAAAAATTCTTTATAACTGACCGAGCGAGCATAGCGAGCGAAGCGTCTCTGGATCAGGTCTGGCAAAATTTGCTTTCGTGTGTCAGTTTGTACGTACTCGTCTACAGATCGTATTTTACAACCGATCTGGACGAAATTTGGTATACAGATTTGACGAGTTTTTGTAATTTTCAGTCGTCGGGAATTTTTGATTGGAGGGGTTCTTCCTCCAAAATGGGGCAAAAAGGGGGGGGGTTCTGGATATCTGCGGCATATGAGACCCGATTTCGATGATTCTTTTTTATTTGAAAGGTAGTAACTCTATGTTGGTCTCAAAAAAATGGTGAAGATCTAATGAGGATCTTCGGCATGATGAGCAGAATAGCTTCTCAAAATGCAGTAAATTGCTCACTATTTATTAAAACCTATTAGCTAATTTTTCTAGCTGGCCATAAAATTTTTACTTATAATTTTTCTGTTTTGTGGGGTTCTGTAGTCAACAAGGAACCAATATAGTTTCGCCGTGTCCGTCTGACTGTCTGTCTATCCGCACCTTAGCTCAGAGAATCTTAGTGCTAAGTTAGCTGGAATTTGGCATGGGTACCTATACATTTTACACACGACAAAGTGGTAAAATAATATCATGATAAATATTTGCTTTTAGGATACCTCCCCTTCCTATACCTTAAGTGGGGATGATGGTCTATGTTATGGGGTGTCGTGTGGGTCTGTGAAAACTATTTTTTGACTCAAGATTCCGTTTGCGAAATATTTTTTCTGTTAGAGTCAAGTGTTGTCCCCCTGACAGCTAAATGGTTGTATTGGATATGTGAAAAAAAACACGACAGTAGTATATAATATATAACGAAGTTAAAAGGAAAACGATCACAACTAAATGTGCTTTACAGGTTAATGAGTAATAATAGGCCAACTTACATTTGCAGTTGGAATGTATGGGAGAACATGTTTTTCAGCTACAATGTTAAAGTTTCTTCTTGGGATAAATTGATCCCAACTACGGAACCCTTAGCTGTGCGTGGCCCACGCGCTTGGCCAGTTTTTAAATTTGAATTTAACGTATTAAACAATGTCATGTTTTTTTGATAGGAAAAAAATAGGTCATCGCTGTGAAATCATAAAAGTGCGTTGGTAGCATAAAACATTTTCGAATGCTAAAACTACAAGCTATCGTTCATGGTTTCATCCTGAAGGTCTACTCCCTAAACACGAAATCCGAAGATTCGGCCGAAATTACGTGCGGATAAGTTTGGGGCCCGATCTAAGAATGAATATTAAAAAGTACTCTGTGGAATGAATGACAACACGATTTGACAGTCTGTTGTCCCTACACCCCATATTATATCAATGTTACACGTCACACCCTATGTGTTTTTGCCCGTTCAAAAAAGTTAATTATTCGGATGTATGTAGTACTCGCTGGTAGTAGTATATAATTGGGGCATCTGGATCAAAGGAGATCCAGATACCCCAATTTACACTATTCAAATAGATAAAAAATATCTATTCAAATAGAAGAAATCTTGTTTGTTGAATTGATGGTCTATTAGAATATACTGTTTAATTCATTGGAACATATCTATTAAAATAGATGAAATTTTATTTACTGAATAGATTGTCTAATCAAATAGATTGTTGAAATAACTTTAATATTTCTATTCAAATAGGTTAATCTTTATTAATTGTGCATTCAACTAGACGAAATCATGTTTATTGAATTGATGTTCTATTAGAAGTGAGAATACCTATACTATTTAATTCATTGAAACATATCTAGTCAAATAGATTTTGAACTACATTACTTTCTATGGTACAACACTGGTTGATTATTCTTAGAGGTGTCACAAGTCTTTTAATAAATAAAACTAAAATAATGTTAATTTAACATATTTATCTGTATTCAGAAACAAAATGACTTAGTACCTTCATCGGCTAAGCAAACTATTTCGTTCATTACCATATTTGTCAAGCTACCTGACACCTGCGACTACATGACGCCAGGCATGCATTGTTTACTATAGTTATTATTTTATCTGTTTAACTATTTGATGAAACTGACACAAACTCACAAATGAAAATGTCAAATATGAGGTTCTGGGTTCGATTCTATCCCGGTCAGACGAAGTTATTTATACGATTATTAACAAAATGTGTTATTTTTCCTTTGAATTAAAGGCAAAATATTATTTACCAGGACATTAAAAATAAAACGAATTATTATTTCATAATTTTTTTATTATAACATAGGTGTTACATCTAATTTGACAAACAAGTTATATTTATTGTTATCGTATTCACAGTTAACTACATTATAAAAGTACCTTATTAAAACATATTTTTATTTGTTACGTAAATAAATAGTAACAATTTATATAGGTAGTAAGTAGGATAAATACTATACAGATTTCTATGATTTATTTTCTATTTCATCCTGAATTTTACTAATGATTTCTTTAGCACTGCTGTATATGTCATCAAATAACACAGTTTTAACCACATGTTGAGCGCACACCTCAGCTTCACAATTACAGATAGAATTTTCGGATTTTGGCATATTGTCAGCGTCGTAGATTTCAATTTTAATTATTTTTGTACCCCGTGTCACAGGTTTCTTTATGTATGAATATATTGTTGGTTCTGGTCTTCCTCTCTTGCGGAAAGGTTGAACAAGACCCAAGGATTTTTGTCCTGGTTTTAGAATAGTGGCCGGCTGCTCCATTGGCACAAAATTGAATAGTTCTTCCGTATCCTGAAAAGAGAAAACAAAACTTTAAATAGGTTCTCGTCATGAGTCATCTATTAAAGAAGATATGAATTAGAATATAGTTACAATAACGAATACATTGCTTAAGAATTTACTTCAAGATTATAACGATATAACTACATACCTACCCATATAAAATAATTTATATACATATTGAGAGTACTTACCGACATACTGGAACAATCTCGCTAAGCGTTCCCCGTTCAGCCTTCAAAATTGAAATGAATTTCAGTGATATTTTCGGCTATTTATATTGAAGAAATATTTTTTTTTAATGGTTAATAGAGTTCAAAATGAAGGATTTTATTGATGTAGACATTCCTCGACATAAAAGGTAAGATGAAATTCAAAACCAAGCATCAAACAAGAGCAGGGATGCCAAACCCTTGGCTCAAAGCTAACATTTTAAGCACGTCATCATTCCGTTTGCCTAAAGGTATGTCCAAACATTGAGCGGCAAGAGTGCGGCACCGGCAGCAACACACGGCGTTTGCAGGATGCATTTCTACCGCGCTCTAGTTAGGTTAAACCAACGAATGTTTACGCGGTAATTATCCAAACCATAGCGCGGCAGCCGCGCACTATTGTTGTTCAATGTTTGGACACACCTTTACACAAACGGAATGATGATCCAAGAAGGACAAATTACATCGTACCACCTAAAATTTTAACGTTAACTAATAACAGCAGCAGATATAAAAAGGTTCACCATCTCTGAACAGTTTACATCTAACGTAAATAGATACTGTATATACCTTTAATAAATAACAATGTCTGTTTGTTCATTGTTTTTTTTTTTACATTTTATAAACGTCAACGTCTGAGAGAAACCTAATCGAATTTGAGGGAGGGGGTAAAACTTTTACAGTTAAAAAATACTTAAAGTATGAAGTCTGTTTCTTTGTTATTAAATAATTAAATTTAACAAGCAAACCCACGATATTTCCATAGTATGTGCAATTGCATCTGTTGTTAGGAAGTTTAGCTGAATAAACAGTTTTAAAATCGTGTGCTCTCTCCATATTTGGGATTGTGACGTATTATAATTAAAAGTATTTAAGTCGTTGGGCTGGAAGCTGGATCAACATTAGCTCTCTTGAAGGTGGTGACCTCACACCTTCTAATTAATATCTACCATATCTAAAGTGAAAAGTGAAATTTCAACGATTTATAATGTAAGTACCTAATTAAGTATACAATATTGAATTATCTATTCAATAAGTCTACCTCGTTGGTCTAGTGGTCACAAGCGCTACTGCTGAGCATGAGGCCCTGGGTTCGATTCCCGGGACAGGAAAAGCGTTATTGGGTTTTTCTATCTGTTTCTCAGTAGCGGCCCAGAGTCTGGATTTGTGCTCGGTTGATGGCAATAGGCTCGCCCCCTATTACATGTGACTTAATTCTGCCAAACCCTTTGGAGAAATAAGGCGTGATGTTATGTTCTATTCAATAATGTCTATTAGATATTTGGTGTCTATTTTTACCTGTTCCTGTTCGGTTATTTGTACCTGTTCCCTGATATGTATTTGCTCGCAGATAGTTTCTTATCACAGTTATTATGATTAGAATGAAAATTATGAATAAAATAATTACTTAGCAAGTGCAACTACTGAGTGTTAGACCCTGGGTTCGATTCCTTAGGCCGTCAACAGTTTTTATCATACTACTTAATGTCTATTAGATATTTGGTGTATATAAATAAATTGGACAGGTCTCTGATATGTATTTGCTCACAAATAGTTCTTAATCATAGTTATTTATATTATTCCAGGTCCAGATTTGCTGACGACCTCTTTCTGTCGGATGACGATAAGAGCTCCGTGCAAGATGTGGCGATTAGCGAAAAAAAGAAAAAACGGTCGAAGCCGTCAAGTTCGGATTCGAGATCACAACATCAACCACCGAAAACCACTCCGTCTACGTCATCATCTTCATCTTCAAAGAAGATGAAAATTAATCCAATCAGCAAGCCTCATCTCACCGCAACAGATTTATTCGGCACCGACAGCGATGACGAAGACGGGGACACGCAGGCAACCACCGGTAAAAAACCCAGTACTGTTCTTCATTCATCGATAACTCGAAGGCTGGCAACAGGTCACGCTCGTCAAACCTTGCCCACCAAAACGGGTACACATTACATCGAACTGAAGGTTTATCGGTGCGATGAAATTGAAAACGTCGCGCCGATGAACCGATGGCGTCAGGCCGTTGTTGCTGTCAAAAACCGGACGGATGAGGGGACCGAGGCTTGGGGTCATCTGACTAAATTTATATGCGCAACGCGCAAAGAATTTAAATCTAGCCCTCAGACCTTTATGAGTTCTTATTTTTAGGTATAGAATCTAAGAACTCATAAATATTTAGGCACACTATCATATAGCTCACGATGTGTCGTATCTAGTACCTAGTCTATCTACATTTATAATCCTAGTAGATATTAGTTAAGCTAATCATTTAATCAAGTTGTTATTTTAATACACATTATTAAAGAATCATTTTACTTATATAATCAATTTTGTTTTCTTTCCAGTTGCACCAACTACCAACACAATTCAAAAAGATATTTTAATAGAATGTGATAAATGTAAAATCGAATTACCAAAACAGAAATATAAATATCATGCTAGAACTAATATGCATAAATCAAACTGTTTACTTAAAACTGAATTGAATAACGTTGAAATAATTGCAACTGCTTTTCAAAACAGAATAAACACGTATCGCTTAAATCCAGCACCAGATGCCGAGTACATAACTCCGGAGGCTTTTCTGATTGGGAATCAAAGCGATATTCTGAAATTAATTAAAATATTGTTAATGAAACATAATTGTATCAAAGCTAATTTCGAACTGTTTGCTTACTTCTTATTACCAAAAACAGGTGAGCAGCAGCTAAAATCATTTAATACAAAGTATGCTAATGTTTACCTAAATACTGATTTAAATGAATTATACATGAATGCTAAAGAGACTTTTCAGAGAAAAATGTCTGAATTTAACCAACGTGATTCTGGTTGGTCATTTATCTCTATAAGTCACTTAGAAATTAATATAAATAAATATTGTCCAATGAGAGGTGGCACGTTTATCGAGCTTCCTCCGGTCATAAGGAATACGAAAAGTTGTTTAAACATACAGAACAATGACAACCATTGTTTTTTATGGAGTATTATTGCTTCTCTATTCCCATCAAAGGATAATGTTTGTAGAACAAAATCATATCCTAACTTTAAAGATGTTTTAAATATTGAAGGAATGACATTTCCACCAACCTTGGTTGATATAAAATTGTTTGGTAAAAATAATCCTAATATCAGTGTTAATATATATGGTTTAGATAAGAAGTGTCGTGTGACTGGACCCCTATACATGACAAGCTCAAAGAAAAACAAACATGTAAATTTGTTGTACTTTGAGCGGAATGGTTCAGGACATTACTGTTTAATTAAAGACCTAGGGAAACTTATCCGTCGTCAAGTTACTCATCACAAAGGTAATTTTTTACTTTGCGATGCTTGTTTGCAATTTTTTTCTAGTGATTCAAAATATAGTTCACACGATTGTTCTAAAGTGTTAACCATATTACCGGAAAAAAATAGTATTATACAATTTAAAAATTATGACAGACAACAAAGAATACCTTTTATCATTTATGCTGATTTTGAAAGTATATTACTAAACTGTCCTGAAAATAGATCTAAAAATACTCAGAACTTAAAGGTGCATGAACCATCCTGTTTCGCTTATTACGTATGTTGTTCATACGATCCAGATTTGAATAAATATGTTACATATAGAGGTTTAGATTGTGTAGAAGTGTTTATAAAACGTTTAATTGAAGATGTCAGTTACATAAATTCCATACTGTCTAAAAATAGACCCATGAAAGCTTTGTCTGTCAAACAACAAATAGAGTACGAAGAGGCTACTCGATGTCATATTTGTAAACATTTGTTATTGGGTGACAAAGTTCGAGATCACAATCATGTTACATCTGAATACAGAGGACCAGCACATTCTCGTTGCAATTTAACGTTTACAATATGTTCGTTTATACCTGTTGTTTTCCATAATTTATCGGGATATGATTCTCATTTATTTATTAAAGAACTGGTTAAGTACGATGGTCCTATTAAAATAATTCCTAAATCAAAAGAAAAATACATCTGTATTATGAAAAGCCTCGCTTCTAAGAACAAGTCTAGTCCTGTTCAAATAAAGTTTATAGATTCTTATCAATTTTTAAGTTCGAGTTTAGATGAACTATCTAAGAATTTACATGTAGAACATTTCATAAATCTTTCAAGAGAATTTGGCCATAAAGCCGATTTATGCTTATTGAGACAAAAGGGTATTTATCCATACGAATATATTGATGCATGGTCTAAGTATGATGAAAAATGTTTGCCCCCTAGAGAGTGTTTTTATAACACAATGAAGCTGGAGCATATTTCTGAAGATGAATATACACATACACAAAAAGTTTGGTATTCTTTTAGTATCAATTCTGTTGGTGAATATACTGATCTTTATTTAAAAAACGATGTATTATTATTATGTGACATATTTGAGCATTTTAGAAACACAAGTTTAGATTATTACAATCTTGATCCAGCATACTATGTGTCCGCACCAAGTTTAAGCTGGGACGCAATGCTTTTGTGTACTGGTGTTAAATTGGAGCTGATGCATGACTTGGAAATGTATAATCTACTTGAAAAGGGAATACGTGGTGGATTAGCACAGTGTTCCCTACGACATGCAAAAGCGAATAATAAATTTCTACCCTATTTCAATGATACTAAGCCTTCATCTTTTTTAATATATCTTGATTGTAACAATCTTTACGGATATGCTATGAGAAAAAAAATGCCTGTATCAGAATTTCAATTTTTATCAGAAAATGAAAGGGCTAACTTTGATGTTTTGAATATATCTGATGATTCTGAATATGGATATATTCTGGAGGTCGATCTAACTTATCCAGAAATATTGCATAATTCGCATAGTGACTTACCATTCGCACCAGAGAGATTTGTACCTCCTGGTGGGAAAACTACGAAATTAATTGCGAATTTATATGACAAATATAATTACATCATTCACTACATACATTTAAAACAATGCTTGAAAAATGGGTTGATTTTAAGCCGAATACATCGCATTCTCAGATTTAGACAAGAACATTTTTTGCAAAAATACATAGATTTAAATACTCGTCTGCGTCAAGCTTCTACATCAGCCTTTGAAAAAGATTTTTTCAAACTTTTGAATAATGCTGTGTTTGGAAAAACAATAGAAAATAAACGCAAGCAAGTAAATGTAAAGTTAGTAACAAAGTGGGAAGATTCTGATAATAAAACAAATAAATATATTGGTGCCGAAAAACTTATTTTACAACCCAACCTGAAAAGTATATCAATCTTTTCAGAAAACTTTGTGGCTGTTCAGTTAAGCCCTGAAAAATTAATATTGGATAGACCGATTTACATTGGTTTTACTGTATTGGAGTATGCCAAACAACACTTATATCAATTCCACTACGATTTTATCAAAAACAAATATGGCTTGAAAGCTAAACTATGTTACACTGACACGGATAGTCTACTTTACTTAGTAGAAACGGATAATTTTTACAAGGATATGATTGATAATATATCGGTATTTGATACCAGTAATTTTGCTGAGGATAATCCATATGGAATACCTAAAATTAATGAAAAAGTTCCGGGTTTGTTTAAAGATGAACTTGGAGGCTCGGTAATTTATGAATTCATAGGCTTAAGGGCTAAACTTTACTGTTTGAAAAGTGTAAAGACAACATTAAAGAAGGCAAAAGGTATAACGAAACCTGTAACAAATCAATTAAAGCTTTCTGATTATAATGCTGCTCTACACAATAACAAAATTATCAAACGTAAAATGAATGTAATTAAATCGATTAAACACGTTCTCTATTCACAACAAGTGAATAAAATTGCATTAAATAGAAGTGACGATAAAAGACAAATACTTTCAAATCAAATCGAAACCTTACCATGGGGCCATTCTGATACAATTTCTTAAAATGTATTATTTAGTTATAATGTATTTAGATGTATAATACAGCTGTGTATTCTCCTGTTTATATTACCTTTTCTTAAAATTAAATATACGATTACATTGAAATTGTGTCTATCTGTCTATTAATAAGTGTGTATGAATAGATATAATTTTATTTAATAAACTAGTTAAACGCATTTTTTTTTATTTATTTGATTTACCCATATGCTAACTACGCATTTAGTTAAAGTATTAAAAAATAGTCTAAGTAATCTTCAAGTCAATCAATAGTTCGATCAATAACTATGATAAGAATTATAAATACTAGAGCCTGAATAGTTTTCATAACAGATACAGACATGAAGTGGGTCAAGCAACAAGTATCATTGCATGTTAAAAATATAGATGTAAAGGAAACTTCGCTACGCGTGAAACACAGCGTACTTCTCCCAAATAATATTCGATGCATAATATGTGGTCCCTCGAATTGTGGTAAAACGAATGTCATGATTAGTTTACTAATTCATGAAAACGGATTAAAGTTAAACAATGTTTATCTTTATTCTAAGACCAGCTTTCAGCCAAAATACAGCTTCCTAAAACAAGTTTTGCAAAGAGTTTCAGACGTAAAACTTTTTGTTTTTAATTTTGATGATGATGTTATTCATCCTAACGACGCATTGTTGAACTCTGTTATCATATTCGATGATGTAGTTTGTGAAAAACAAATAAACATAAGAAATTATTTTACACTGGGTAGACATAGAGGTATAGACTGCTTTTATTTATCTCAAACGTATTCTAAAATACCAAAGCAGTTATTACGTGATAATGTTAACTTTTTGATCATTTTCAAGCAAGATGAAGTTAACATGAAACATATATACGATGAACATGTTAATTCTGATATTGACTGGTCTAAGTTCAAAGATATGTGTTCTAAAATCTGGATCCATCCTTATGATTTTTTAACTATAAATAAGGATTGTGAATTAAATAAAGGTAGATATAGACAGTCATTTGACAACTTTATTTATTTTGATTAATGGTTATATAACATGAAATGAAAAACAAAAAAAATCATTTGAACATTAATACTTCTGCGTACAAGTCGTATAATGGACCATAACATAACAAATCAATTAATAAACTCTGCGGATGCTATTAGGAAAAAGGTGAAACAAATGAAAGATTATGAATTTAGTACCGACACTCATCTGAAGTATTTTTTTAAACCTCTTGCTGACCCTCTTAATGCTATAGCAGCTAACAAGCAAATTTCAATAATAAAAAATGAAGACACTTATGACGACCAACCTAAAAACACTGATATCTTAGGTTCAAAAATATTTTTGCGTGACAAATCACATGATATGTACAAACATGAATCACCAGAATCAGAAAAGTTTTATTCAGAAGACGAAGAATATAACTCATCTGAATCAGAAAACGTTAATGTATCGCTGAAAAAAGAAGATATCTTTGAAATATACGATGATATGAACATACCATTTGGCGTACGTAGTGAGAACGATAAGCACATGATTGGAAATACAATAGTTAATTTCTCTACCACTCGCGAGAACTCTGATAAAGTGTATTTAATTCGCGTAGCTAATAAACAGTATAAAATAACACCTGGTCTTAAAGAATTATTGCTTCGCAAGAAGCCTGATTTAAGTTTGGTCAATTTAAAAGATAAATTAGTTTACAAAGAAATACTTATCACAACTAATGCTCATAAAAGAGACTTTGACCCTGCAGGTCAAGTTAAAGGTGATAAAGGTCTAAAATATTCTCAAGTGGTCAAACCGTTATTTCCCGAGTCTAGTAAACGCTTACAAGAACCTACAGAAGTTAAATCTAAACAAAAACGAGGTGCTGGTCTACCGTATCTTAAAAAATATAAAAAAAATACCGAGCTTGTTTATTGGGATGATCCTAATGAATTAGTGGACAGGCTTAAACTTTTGATCGCATCTAAAACTGCAGGTAATACTAATCTTGACAATGAAATCTTATCAATTATTGAAGAGTTAAAAGAAGCGGGTGTTATAAAAGAATAAAAAGACTCAGCGTTTAAATTGACTATCAGTATAATTTTGTAATTCAGAAGTGATAGTTGAAAGAATGAGCAAAGTGAAAAGAGACATTATAAACGAAATTCATAGAAGTGCAAGAAAAAATTTTCCTCGAAGGCATGTAATATTAAAAGATATTGATGATCTCTGGCAAGCTGATTTAATGGATATGCAAAGTTTCTCCAAATTCAACAACAACAACAAATATATTTTAGTTATCATTGATGGATTCTCTAAGTACGCTTGGGCTATTCCACTTAAACAAAAAACCAAAGAAGCTGTATCTGAAGCTTTTATTACATTATTGAGTAGAGAAAAACGCATCCCTAGAAACTTGCAAACAGATCTTGGAAAAGAGTTTTACAATAAAAGTTTTCAAAAAATATTAATAAACCATTCTATCAACCACTACTGCACTTATTCGACCAAAAAAGCTTCAATTGTAGAACGATTAATAAGGACGATTAAGAGTAAGCTTTTCAAGGAATTTAGTTTCAAGGGGAATTATAAATGGACTGACGGGACACTTGCAAAAACCATTACTGGATATAATAATGCAATACATAGAACAATTGGTTTACCACCAGCTCAAGTTAATCATAGCAATAAAACTAAAGTACTACAGAGATATTTCAATCAAAATCGAACGAAAACAAAATGTGCTAAGTTTAAGACAGGCGATTTTGTTCGAATAAGTAAATATAAAGGTTGTTTTGAAAAAGGTTACACTCCTAATTGGTCAACAGAGATATTCAAGATCAGTAACGTTCAAAACACAAATCCTGTTACATATTTATTACAAGATGTTAAACAACAACCTATTTTAGGAGCCTTTTACGATCAAGAATTACAAAAAACCAAACATCCTGATATATACCTTGTTGAAAAAGTTTTAAAACGAAAAGGTAGAAAAGTTTTCGTGAAATGGTTGGGGTTATCATCCTGCGAAAATAGTTGGATTGACGAAAGCAATGTTTCATGAGCGGTTTATCAATATAACATCACGGTCTATGATAGTGATCTCATTCTGTTTCTATACATGAAAGGGAAAGGACTTATAAATAATTTAATTAATAATTTACCGTTTGAGCTCCATTTGCCAGGATATAATTATTGTGGCCCAGGAACTAAATTACGTGAAAGATTAGCTCGAGGTGATAAAGGTGTAAACAAGTTAGATGAATATTGTAAACATCACGATATTGCATATAACAATTCAAAAACTTTGAAAGATCGCCACAAAGCAGATATAATTTTATTAAAAATGGCAAAAAAGCGTGCTTTGTCTTCCGATGCAAGCACTGGAGAAAAACTTGCTGCCAATTTAGTTAATAATATAATGTTAACAAAAGTGAATACTGGAGCTGGGTTCAAAACAAACTTTAAAAATTTAGTAACCAATACGAAAAAATGTATTAAAAAAGTTAAACCGAAGTGTAGGAAAAAACTAATTGAATTGGCCTACGCTGCTGCTAGAGAATTAAATCGTGATTCATCTGCCAGGATTCCACGTATTATACCAATTCCTAAGTCTGGAGGGGTTCTACCTTTAATACCAATATTTGCTGGTTTGTCTGCTGCTGGCAGTATTGCAAGCGGAATTGCTGGAATCGTCAAAACCATAAATGAATATAGAGTTGCAAAAAAGCGTTTAGAAGAAATGAAAAGACATAGTAACAATGTGGAAGGTGTATGTATTGGAAACGGACTGCGGCTAAACCGTTACAAGGACGGGCTTGGGCTATATACAAATTTAAAGAAAAAAAACTAAATCATAGGCTACCTAATCGCGCTCTTACTAATATAGATATCATACATTTTACCAAAACCGTTCCATATTTTCGTGGAGTGTTTATGAGAGATACCTTACCGAAGTCTCCATTTTCAAAAGAGTGCGGAATCATAAATTTAGATAATTCTAAAAATTCTGGTACACATTGGGTAGCCTATGTAATTTTAAATGAATATGTTGAGTACTTTGACAGCTACGGCAACTTGAAACCTCCAATAGAATTTATTCGTTATGTAGGTTCTAACAATATTAATTATAATTACAATAATTTGCAAAATAATAATTTATTCAATTGCGGACATTTATGTATTAAGTTTCTTAAGGAGTTTTGGAAAAAGCGAGGTTTTATCAAATCATCACTTAAAAAGGTTTAAATGTTATGAGTCGTCTACATAAGACAACACTTTGACTTTATCTGTCACAAGAGGTGAATGTTAATTAGATTAAAGAAAATAAAAAAATGATAGTTTACAATATAAAATCAACTGCCAAAGATAATAGTTTTACTCGTTCTCGTACCTTCAAAAGACGAAGACATATTATACGAACTCTAAAAAAAATAACTAAAGATAATAAACTATTTCTTCGAGCTTTAGGATTTAAATTATGAGTATTCTTCAAGTGAATGATTTACCACAATTCGACAACTCTATAGTGAATTATGAAATTCATACATATAATCCATATAGCAACAATTTTAATGAAAATGATGAAATACGTATACCCATAAATCAGCAAGATTTGTACGTATTACCTTCAGCTAGCTACATTTACGTTGAAGGCCGAGCCACTACGGTTTCGAAAGATGGAGCAGGAAAACTAACACGAAAGGTTGTTAATTTTACCAACAATCATATATCATTTCTATTCCAAGACATTCGATATGAAATTAACGGTGTAGAGATAGACCGAATAAAAAATGCAGGTATTTCTACAACTCTAAAATCATATGTGTCAATGAGCCAGGGGGAAAGTAAGGCTGCTGCTATTTGGGGTTGGAATTTGAATGGGATGAAAGATAATGATGGTATTTTTAGTGCACTTATACCTTTGAATAAAGTTTTAGGATTTGCGGAAGATTATAATAAAATTATCATTAACTGTAAACATGAACTTATACTTAAAAGAAGCGGTTCGAATCTTAATAGTGTTTTACTTGATAATAATGACTCCATTGAAGTAAGTATAGAGAGACTGCAATGGCGTATGCCTCATATAAAAGTTTCAGATCGGGAAAGATTAACTTTACTTAAACATTTAGAAAAGGATCGTCGTATTCAAATAGCTTTCAGAAATTGGGACTAGTACGAATACCCTTTATTACCTAGAACTACAAAACATTCTTGGGTTGTTAAAACTGCTTCACAACTCGAAAAACCAAGGTATGTGATCTTTGGTTTGCAGACAAATAGAAAAAATATGAAAAGTAAAGACTGCTCAATATTTGACCATTGTAAATTGACTAATGTTACTATTTTTTTAAATTCTCAATATTATCCATACGAATCAGTGAATGCGAAATTTTCAGAAGATAAGTATTATATATTATATGAAATGTTCACCAAATTTCGTCAGTCTTACTATAACACCCGGTCTGAACCAATGCTTGGTTTGGACGAATTTAAAGAAAAGGCGCCTTTATTTGTAATTGATTGCTCAAGACAGAACGAAGCCTTAAAAACTGGGGCTGTAGATGTGAGACTAGAAATAGAAAGTTCTGAAGATATACCAGAAAATACATCTGCCTATTGTCTAATCATCAACGATCGTCAATTTGAATATAAACCCTTAAGTGGTATTGTAAAGAAACTATTATGAACGCTATAGTCGATGTGCAAGGGTTTAAGACGGAAAGTAACGAGTTCATCGTGAAAGAAATAGCAATAGCATGTGGAAATCAAATTATGGTATTATTAATCAAACCACCATTCCCATTTAACAATCTTACAAACAAAGAAAGATTGCAAGTAAGTTGGATAGAGAGAAACAGAAAAATTTTCTGGAAAGAGGGTTTTATGCCATACTTAAACTTTCATCGATATATTGTACCTTATCTGGAAGATAAAAGCATTTATGTTAAAGGATGCGAAAAAATTTCGTGGTTAAAAAACTTTGTAAAACATGATAAAATATATAATTTAGAAGATAAGAACTGTCCTCGTTTACAAAAATTATTTGATGATTATAGAATGTCTAGTAATATATTTAGTTGTGTATATCATTCGAATGTCTGTGCTTTAAAAACTGTAATGTGTTTGAGAAAATGGTGTACAGATGAAAATAAATTTTTTTGATTGATTATTTCTTGTTTTATTTTATTACTAAATAAATACATAGAACCACAATAAACCATGCTATAATTTTAAATATACCGAAAAAATAATGTTAGTCCTGTCCATATGACTCCAAGTACCACATCGTTATAAATTAACAACGCCAGTTAAAAGACCTCATTATGCCTATGCACATCCCCGTATCAAGACCTTCTAAAAATGATTCAAAATTATTTTAGCCCACGATATGAAACATATAATGAATATCAAATTCGATTATGTTCATTCAGACATTATTGGGCTACAGTAGATTCAAAACGAAGATTGGTGATGAAAATGGCTGATGCAGGTTTTTTTTACTGTGGAAGTGGTTTAAACGATAAAGTTATGTGCTTTTCGTGTGGAGGTGATATCAAAGATTGGGAGTATTACGATGATCCTTGGATGCAGCATGCTATACTTTTCCCTGATTGCTTTTATTTAAATGCTGTAAAAGGGACAGATTATGTTGATAAACTCAAACATCAATTTATTAAAGAAACAAAAGTATAAAATGGTTCCAAAGTAGTATTTAAGCTACCAGATTCTGGTTGAAGATGAAAATGCTTTTATCTTATTCGTTTTTTATTCCATTAATTGTTTCTGAATACAGATAAATATGTTAAATTAACATTATTTTAGTTTTATTTATTAAAAGACTTGTGACACCTCTAAGAATAATCAACCAGTGTTGTACCATAGAAAGTAATGTAATTCAAAATCTATTTGAATAGATATGTTCCAATGAATTAAATAGTATAGGTATTCTCAATTCTAATAGACCATCAATTCAACAAACATTATTTCATCTAGTTGAACTCTACAATAAATAAAGATTAACCTATTTGAATAAAAATGTTAATGTCATTTCAATTATCTATTTGATTAGACAATCTATTCAGTAAATAAAATTTCATCTATTTTAATAGATATGTTCCAATGAATTAAACAGTATATTCTAACAGACCATCAATTCAACAAACAAGATTTCTTCTATTTGAATAGATATTTTTAATCTATTTGAATAGTGAAAATTGGGGTATCTGGATCTCCTTTGATCCAGATGCCCCAATTATATACTACTGCTGGTTGAGGGCAAGAAAGGCCGATCGCGGAGCAGCCACAACAAACACCGTACCACTCCTGCAAGCGAGGATTCTTGAGCTGCAGTGCTCACCATCCTCATGCATATTTCCAGGTTGGACCCACAGACATCGAGAGAAAAGGAGCCAAGATCTAATCAGTGCCGAAGGAAGAGTGTTGCAGTCGAGCAAGACTATAAATTTTATTCCAACATCCTCCAGGTTCCCGCGCTGCAAAAGGCCTCAGCCCAGATTTTTGGCATGACCAAAACTAAACTCCCATGTGTGGTGTGATAATATATTTTTGTTGTTTATACTTGGGTGCATACTGAATTTATTTATGAATCTGTTAAGTATTTATGTAAGGTTCTTTTATCACTAGAAATAAATTATATCCCTATTCACCTATTACCACCAACCCACCAACATGATGCACCGTACCACCAACATGATGCAGTGTTTCAAAAGCATTTAAAAAAACGAAGATTTCAAATGTTTTTACTTTTGTTTTTTCAGTGTAAATAAAACAAATACCAAACGTAAACAATACATTATACATAATATTCACAAGTTTACACGAATAGTCAGCGTCATGTATCGCGCGCTGTCCGCGATGGGATCACCATTTCACCTCTCGCCCAAAGTCTTCACGAATTTCGACAGATGTTTGTACGCACTCTTTACGAAATCTTGATAACCCTTGATGTTATTGTGGGAGTCATCAGTTCACTTATAATTGCATTGTCATTTTAGTCATTCCGTTTTTGTATGATTACTTAATTTATGTAGATAGCCAAAGTAAACAAACAATAAAATTATGACTTTAATTTGACGTGACAAATATAATCGATGACATTGACAATTAATCAGCATCAGCCATGCATTCCGTTATAGCAAATATGTACTAAAGAGAACTTATTTGAATGTTAATAATAATAAAATATAAATGGTGTTACGGTCAATAATAATGATAATATTGATATCTACAAGTTTATGAAATACGTATAAAATGTTGCTCAAAACCGCTTAACAGTCATTTTTTCTATACACTTTTCATCTTTGGTTGCCTTTAAAAAGTCGCATCGTTATATGGAATGGATTGCTTCGTACGACGTATAATGGCAACATTTTTTTCCTTCGACTCGTGATGTGTACGAACGGCTTCAAGTTTGAAAATCTGGATAATACCACCGTTCTAAAAGCGACATAAGGAGACGAGCGGCATTGACGAATGCGACAAGTACGAGTGTAAACGCGAGAATTGGCCTCCTGGAACCACCTTCTCATCACAAAACTAGAGAATTCTAAAAATAATTTTCAGAATTCTCTTAAACGTTTTACAATAAAGTCAAATCGCCAAATGGTTAGGTTCTGTCGAAGATTTTATGTGATTGAGTTTTGTTAGGTGTAAAGTAGCTTCATAATAAAGTCTCGTGTTTAAAATGTTCACAATCCAAGAAGCCCGATTTGACGTTTCTCATTATACATGCCGCGATAGCTTTGTATGAACGTCTATGTATGAAATCGAAAAATCAAATTCATATTTATACATTATAACAATGAGTATCATTCGTAAGCACCAAGTTTCACTTAATATTGGACAAATCCACTCAAAAACACAAATCAATCGTTGATTAATATTCCAACATGACATTATTACAATGTCATATCTTTGGGTTCGTTGCCGTAGTGTTGTGACCGTTTTAAGCCGTTATTTGACCGAATAAAACCGATGTTCTGAAAAATCTATACTTTTACAAACATTATACCTATTTAGAAAAGAGAGAAACGTATAATTACTGTATTATTAAATATTTCGGTATTTGGGTCGGGCAAAGTGTTATTGGGTTTTCCATCTGCAATTTCTCAGTAGCAGCTCGGAGTCTGGATTTGTGCCCGGTTGATGGCAATAGGCTCGCCCCCTATTACATGGGACTTAAACATAACTGGCGAAATGTGGGTGTACTTGCTACAGGGACACCTCTGCCCAATCCTTCGGGGAAACAAGGCCTGATGTGTTTATGTAAATATTTAAACTTACAAAAACAAAATCGATCGTAAGAAAATTATAACTGAAGACTTTAGAAGAGACGTACATTTTGACTATATCATTGAAAATGAATTTATTATAAGGGTAACCGACGAAGATAGTTCAACTGATGATAATTTTTCTGGATCATCCAGTGACGAAAGTCAATCAAAATGTTACAAAAGTGAATTTATTTATTCACCTGATCATGATGATGATGACGTATAATAAAATGATATGAGAGAATCAGTTTTCAGCAATTTAGATAAATTGTCGATTACAATCTCTAAGTACGATAAATCGATATTTCTCAAGAATCGGTTTTTAAAGCAACCGATTTTTCGTTTTTCCGTCACTACACAAATTATTTTGATAGGTGTCAAATCGGGCTTCTTAGATTGTCGTAAGTTTAATAAAATTGAAAATGAAATAATTATATTTACAGGTGACGATAGCTCAACTGACAATTTTGGCTCATCATCCGAAGAAAATGACTGAATGAAGATTCAATCACTTTTACTTTTTCTTGAAAAAAATCTGTGATTGAATGAATGTTACTGCAAATAAAAATATTAAATTATACAAATTGACCTTTCGTACCATTGTATCATTTCAAAATACCTACAATATTAAAGTTTAAGTTTTTTCTAATCAAACTTACCGTTGCAAAAATTTAAAAAACGTTTCACAGAATTACTTGTAGATAAATGTTATTATTCTGTGCAGGATTTCTTAAATGATTATTTTTTGTAATATATTATCTTTATCATCCTCTAGTTTGTATTACATTTGCATGCTATAAAAAGGCAGAATGTACATGGATCCTATATACTGGATGATTTTTTTTACCGTCTCGAATTTTTACAGGGTATTCTACCCATGAATGTAAACAACATTCACTATGGGAGCAACTCTGAGATCACGAAAAAAAATCGTGATTTCAGTGTTGCTCCCATAGTGAAAGTTGTTTATATTCATGGGTAGAACAACCTGTAAAAATTTCGAGACGGTAAAAAAAATCATCCGGTATATGATTTAACAACTTATTTTTATGTACCTACATTCCAAGCAAATAAAGACCTATTCTATTCTATTCAGAACTTTAATCCAATGCACTTTACAATACATAATGAAATCGATCAAATACTCATACAAACTTGAATCGATTTATCGTGAATATTGAGTACCGAGTCATATGGTTACTTCACTAGTTACGTCGCGATGACAAATTTCAAAACGGGCCTTTTATTTTTTGACAACTTTAACAGATAGTAGTTGGTGCAACCTGTGTCTACACCCTCGCGCCATCCCATCTTCCTAGCACGGCGAGTTGTGCCGGGGCGGCTGGTGCAGGTGCAGAAAACCTCAAACGGCGCAAATATAACAACCTTACCGGTAGCTATATTTTTTAACCGTTTGGGGTTGAAACACTAGGGCCATGGGGTCCGAGTGCTCATCGATTATTCCGGGACATCACCAAACGGTTGGTCGACTCTTCACGTGACCAAAGGGTTGGCCAATTTTTAGGCCAAAGAATTAGCATTGCCATACAACGTGGCAATGTTGCCAGCCTTTTGGGCACCTTTCCCACCGACAGCGATTCGGATGAATTTTTTGATGCCCAATGATTTGTTACTATATTTTATTTTATTTTTCCTCTGTATATAGTAAGATCAATTATTACTTAGTAGAATTATTAGTAGAAGGAGAACTTATTTCAATGTAAATAAAAAAGTAGTTGGTTAGTTTTGGTTAGTATATTTCTGTTTTATTATCGTCTTAATACTACATGCTTTTTAGTTACCAACAGCTGCAGTTGGGTTCTTTTAAATTGGATAGGTATATTAATTATAGGATTTTAAACTGACATGGTTATTTTCACTACTAAAGTTCTAATGACATTTACCATGTTTTTTAACAAAATATCTCGTTTTAAATAAAAAACATGGTAAATGTCCCGTTTTAAATAACTTTAGTGGTATATTAATTGTTGTTAAAAAGATTGTGCTCGCGAGGTCTACTGTTCGCAGAACTACTAGTATAAGTTTAGACTAAAGACCTATTTACGTATTGCTCACAGTCGCATCGTCATCATTACATAGTATAAAACAAAGTCGCTTTCTCTGTCCCTATATCCCTATGTATGCTTAAATCTTTAAAACTACGCAACGGATTTTGATGCGGTTTTTTTTAATAGATAGAGTGATTGAAGAGGAAGGTTTATATGTATAATAACCCGGTTTATACCCGTGCGAAGCCGGGGCGGGTCGCTAGTAACTAATAAATAGCCTATTTTCATTAGTCACACACACACACACACAAATAACGGTAAAGGCAATGGCAAAGGTACAACTATAGAACACCCACATTTCTCCAGTTATGTTTAATTCCCATGTCTTTTCAATAGTCAACTGTTGAAAATAGGCTTCTCTTATTACTGGTCATCACCGCCCTGAGCAGAGCCTGGCAAGCGACTCCAGGCTTCAATTTCTTAGTACTGGCCACTCAACCAAAAGTTTTTTCTGTATCTAGCCTTTACTGCCTCAATGCAGGACAAAAGACTCCTTCTCCACAGACACACACACACCCATTTGTTCTATGCTCATGCGGGCTAGTCCTTTCGGTAGAAGCTTGGTGCACCATCTTTACCTTGGTCTGTCGAGGCATCTTTGTGTATGAAGTGTGTTTCTCTTAGCCATAAGTTTTAGGGATAACAAATTGAATGGTCTAGTGCGTTCTTTTGCTATAAAGATGGGGTCATAATTTCGGCTTGCTTGGTCGTGCAAACGCAGCAGATTTACCCAGCCCAAAAGCAACAAAATAATAAACAAGTTGAAATACTTACCATAGAAGAAACTGCTACAATGACAATCCCTTGCTTGAGTGAGTAACCTAACACACTGGTGATCAGGCAAAAATTTGCATATTTTGAAGTCATTGCTATTTACAAGTGTTGATTTTATTTTATAAACATAATAAATTAAATAAACTGATAAAGAAACATAACCTAAATTATTTAAATGTCACAACCGCATATCGCAGATAATTTAGGAACACAATGAAATGAGGTTTAAATTAGGTACACTGCCTAGTCCGTGGGCAGGATAATTTGAACATCATTTTACTAGAACATTCACACTAGTTGCTAGCGCTTTTGTGAATGTAGCCTAGTCCTTTTTTTTTGGGTGAGAAATTATCAAGTAACTTCTCTCGCTCTGGGCGGAGCGACAGGACGTGTCAGACTCTTACTGACTAAAACCCACCCGTGTTCCTTCGGCTGCCCAGAAAACTGACGGTTTTCTTCGCACTCCCGGCAGGCATCGACCCTAGCGGATCCCGCCGCATCAATTCTGCTGATATCTCTTCGAGGCGCGCGTGGAATACAACGCGCCGTCGACCCGGACTTGATCCTTATCGGACGGCGAGCTACCCATTGCTCACCGTCCGTAAGCCCGCGCCTACGGTGACCGGAAATCGGCCTGCGATTCCCGACGCCCAGGGCGTCTCCTCCTGCGGCGGTTAGGGACGTGAGGGCGCGAATTTTGCCACTCCCTCACGCGTTCCGCCCCTCCTTCGTGAGCATTACTGCTTCGCAGAAGGAGGTGACGGCCTCCCATTTCCTCTCGCTCCGTACCATGGCCCAAATCAAGGCCGGACGCGAGAGATCACCGCCGCCGATCGCCTACACGAGGACAAGGCGATGCTCCGCTCAAGCCGGGCAGACCTCCACCGTATGCTCCACCGTGTCCTCCGGACGATCCACACAGTGGTGACACCCGGACATTTTTTCCCGCCTTATCCTGAATAGGAACCTCCCGAAACAGCCGTGTCCAGTGAGGATCTGCATTAGGCGGAAGGTGAGGACGCCATGGCGCCTCTCTAGCCACTCCTCAAAGAGGGGTCTTATCGCCGCAATTGTGGCGTGCCCATGTAGCCCATTCCCCAGGTTGCGTCAAAACTATCCTTTGTACTATAAACTCGTCAAAACAATTAAATAGCAATAATACCTAGGTACCTAAACATTACTACTTACCATCAATTCTTGATTCCTAGTGCAGGCAAGAAATGAACATCACCACGATTTCGCGCTGCGTACTTATTAGCGATTTATCACTGAGGAGTTTGAAAGAATTAGTAGGTTATCGGCCCCTTCACAATGTTTCCCTTCACCGAGATATTTCGCAACCCGCAAACTCAGTTTTAGAAGCAGATCCCTGAGGTAATTTGCTGGCTATCATAACTATGTTTCTTTTTACTGTCGCCATAAGATGGTGCTACTATAATTATCACGTTTTATTATTTGAGCATAAGCAGGTCATAAGAATAATTCAAGTAAAACAATTCAGAACAAATTATAAAATAAATAAAAAACGATGACACGATTGGAGTTTACTCCTTAATACTTAGTCTTTGAATATGCAAGAGGCAAAGAGGGTAAATAAACGCATCTCTTAAAAATTTATAATAATAAAAAACAAGTATACACATACAAACCCCCCCGCCCCTAATATAACTCAAATGAAACAATAATTAGATCATAATTCAGACTTGTTTTTGCGATTTAATTGGATGCAGTAAAGAGCAAGTAATCGTGTATCGCACGGCCGAAATCTCTAGATCGAAGTGTGAAATAAGTTATATGTTTTTTCAAAATTTTAATCCGTGTTATTTACGAATAAAACACAATACAAAACGTAACGCTTGTATAAATTTCACTCCTCAAAGATTAAGGAGTAAACTCCAGAAACCTTGATATTCCTTTCACATTTCAGGAGTGCAGGAAGGTAAGTATGGAATTTAATTGTTAAATAGTACATTATTTTTACTTTTATTGCCAAATGTATGCCAAGGCGCTTCCCGGTGGTGTACCACCGCCTTTGCACGTTGCACAATGCAACGAGGCAGGCATGCTTGTAACGTTACACTTATTATAAAAATAGATGCTTCGTCCGCGTGGAAATCTGTACATCAATTTTATTTATTTGTATAGCTGCCAATGAAAATCCCGTCAAAATCGGTGCAGCCGTTTCAAACAGACACAGTCGTAACATACAGACGAACAGACAAAAACTAAAAAAAATGGGTTTTTTTTTGTATGTACCGTATGTGTGTGCCGTGTGCGTGCGTATGCATTAAGTAAAAAGCTGTTTTTTTAATTAACATTACAAACAGACACTTTTATTTTATTTATTTGTGTGTATATGTTTATATTTGTATGTATATATAGATTTTACGAATAACCAGGAACCGTCACGTAGGGACATAATAATGCACTAATTTACATATAAATGTAAAGCAATAAATTATACACGGTTAGTGTTGGTGACAGTGGCAATTCATTTTCATTTTTCACGTGAAATTAAAATACTTGCCTTTTTAGCTTGGACCTGTGTAATGAAAATAGTTCGCAAAAATATTTAGCGAAGCTAATGCTTATGAGTCGATAAAGTTCCAACTTATGCCTGATAGTCTGAACCTCTTATAGGTACCTACATAAAAAAAACCGTGATACTCTGGGAGTGCCGACAGAAGTGAAAACTTGAAAAAAAATCGGTTCCGTGGTAAGCGTTTATGTCTTTTACTCCACGCAACGCGGTCCTTTTGACAATTAAAAAGACATCAACTCTGGTGTCGTCACAGTGTCGCGAAATCAATGGTTTAGTCCCATCTCAAAAATGCCCAACGCGCCTAAAGAAGTTTTCACTTCAACAAAAACTATATTTAAACTATTTCTTTTTCTGAACAGTGTAGATAACCACTTCAACGTCCATTATCTTCTTTAATGCACCTATTGTACCATGAATGAAACTGAACACCATAAAATACTCCCTTTGTCCGACGAAGCGATCTGCAGCGCAGTGTGGCATTGCGGCGTGGAAGCGTGGCGCAGAGTTTAGGAGGCATGGCGGGCTTGGCGTTGCGGTGGTTTGGCGTGACGTTGCGGCGGCAGTGTGGCGTGGCGATGAGCTGTAACGCCCATGGCACAGATACACACAGATGCGGCAGGTTGCATCCCACTGAGAAACCACAGTGTGGAGACGTAGTAATTGAATAGAATATATTTATTGTAAAAAACTTTTTACAAAAAAAAAACAACCGACTTCCAAAAAACACTACAAAGTGAAAAATAGTGTCTTTAGTTTTGAATGTTCGTTTTTTGTCACTGACTTCCTAAATTAAAGTTATTTTTCACTTTGTAGTGTTTTTTGGAAGTCGGTTGTTTTTTTTTTTGTAAAAAGTTTTTATTTTTCACTTTTTAGTTATGGTACCTACCCCACACAAATTCGAAAACCACTACCTGCTATGTAAATAACAGTGACAGGAACTTATCATATCATCCACATACTAAGTGGGAAAAAGTACGTATTATTGAAGCTAACTCAAAAACTGTCGAAGCAAAGTTAATAAAATTTATATGGGACCACCTAGAAAGCACACCTTTTCAAAAAAAAAAGAATTTTCAATATCGGTCCACAATTGACGGAGAAATCGGTGGACATACAAAAAAAAAAGAAAAAAAAAACAAACATACGCGACGAACGTATAACCTCCTCCTTTTTGGAAGTCGGTTAAAAACATGAGTATACATCAAATAATATGTGCAAGGTCTTAAAATAACAGGTAGATCTGCATGTTTTGCCATTTGAAAAAAATAGTTATTTGATTACAATGACTTAGGAATACTCAGGATGGAGTTGAGTAGAAAAAAAGGAAAGGCAGGCCTTGGCCATCAGCTTGTGTGGTCACAAAATAATCATATTTTAATGGCTCAATGGGAGGTAAGTTGAAAGATGGATGAATCACAGTCATAGATCACAACGCAACTGCCCAACGATGTTTTATTTAAAGGGCAATTAATATGTCCGATATCTCTAATTTGATTATTATGCGCTAAGAAGATAGGAACAGGCTATCTTCTTGTGACTACAAAAAATAATAAAAAGCCTGATTTGTGAGCTAATTCACATTCTACGCCGGTCCAAGAATTAACTGAAAGAAATTACGTCACGTACGAGGTTAGAACACGGATGGCTTATCCAGACTATTTTTTTTTTGTATTATTACGTGACTAAAGGATTTTCTTAGCAAAATGGGCGAGATATCTTTTTGTTAAGCCTATTTGTGTTGTAATAGGAAATGCGACTGGGTTTTCGTCATTCTGTGACTAAGATTTTTGACGAAAGCGCGAATTGCGCTTCACTCCATTTCTTTTAGTATGTTTTTCTTTTTTGTATATATAATTATTTCATCAAGTATTTGTGTTATCATCAGAAAGTGCACTACCGGTCAGAAGATTACCTCAACCTCTGTAAGAAGTATCATATATTACCCCTAATTAATCGGCGAGCAATCTCCGACTGTATTTCACTATTTAATATTTTCAATAATTCTATTAATAACTCCGATATTCTATCCAAATTTTATTTTAGCGTTCCCGGAAGGTCGAAGCGATGGAATGCACCGTTGCGTGTTCCATTTACCTCTACGAATTACAGACAAAATTCATTTATAGTGCGTGCAAGTAGCAACTTTAATAGCATGTGCAAACGGCATGATTTTGATCCATTCATAACAAGTGTGTCCTCGGCCAGAAAGTGCCTGAGCCTTGACTTTTTTAATTAAGATTTTGTATGTTCAGGTTTTGTTGTACAAATTGAATATGTAATGTGAATTTAGTTTAAAATTGAATGTTATACTGTTTTTTTTTTTTTCGCTCTTCTTTTTCTTTGGTAGCTGTGTTGTGTTGTTCACACTTTTTCTTTCCAATCTGTTTTTAGAAGTGAAGACTTTTAATTGGCTGTCAGTCTCGCATACATTTTTTTTATTCTGTTTGTTTTAGCTGTAAGTCATCCATATTTTATAAATAAATAAATAAAAAATAATTATGTAATTTGTAACCATTTGATTGTGCTTTTGTGTGCACTGAATAAATGTCACTTTACCAGAATTACGACCGAACCCAATATCACCAGTTACGGCATACTGGAGATGGAAAACCTATCTATCTATGGCTTTAACGTCCCAATAATCTGTCAGAGAATAAGGAATCTTACGGAATTGTGGGACGACATTCAATGACAGATAGAATTTACTGTCTAACATCAAAAGCGATCTGTCTTTTACTGAAAATAGTTTATTGGGTTCGGCCGTAAGTTGTCCTATGACATTGACTGTTGTAAAATATAGGTCATCGCCGGTAGCGGTAGGTATGTTAAATTCATATTTCTGTGACTGCAGCTCTAGTATAGTTAAGGAAGAAACCTCTAGTGATTCATTCCAAACATCACCAAACTTACGTCATTCGTACAGCAATTTAAGAGGGTTTATCCTAAAAGTTGGCAACGTCGTAAATAGCTGTCAAATATTTACCTGTTTTGATTAATTTGGCAATAATAATGTATGGAATTAAGAAATGTGGCTAACTAGTGAACTAAAATATTGATTATGAAATGCAAGAATTAATATCGCAACACTAAATATTTAGTTTTAGATGTAAAAAAAGTATTTGTAAACTTTCCAAATGCCTTTTTTACACCTAAAACGGTTACAACATCAAAATCAGTGTTATAACTGCAATTCATGATTAATATTTTAGTTCGTTAGTTAGCCACATTTCTTATTTCCATACAGTAATATTGCCAAATTAATCAAAACACCGAAATATTTGACATCTATTTCCGAGGTCATAGGTTCGAATCCAGACAGGCGCTTTACTTTGTGTAAATTATTTCATCACCACTGCTCTCAAAACGGTGAAGGAAAACATCGTGAGGAAACCGGCATGTCCTAGAACCGAAAATTCGAAGACATGTGACATCTACCAACGCGCACTGGGCCCGCGTGGTGGATTACGGCCCACTCCCTCTCACAGAGAGGAGGCCTGTGTCCCAGCAGTGGGAACATTTATAGGCTGATGATGATGATGAATCAAAACAGCAAAATATTTGACATCTATTTGCGACGTTGCTCACTTTCACAATAAACGCTCTTAACAAGGATCTTGCAAATTGCATCTTACTTAGTATCAGCATTTTTTTATTAAACTTAACATTTTGATAATGGTTTTACCTATAAACCTTATTTTCGTGTATAACTTCGGTGTATTGTAAACTTCAACAAATCGGACTGAAGGCGACGATAACCGACTTTTAATGATTTTATACTAAACATCACGTCTAAACGAGTAGTGTTAATGATTTGGAAAAAGTATATGTTAAATTAGAGCATTTTCTTAATAACTTATTAAAGGAATGTTTAAGATTACGTTTATATTACATAGTGAAATTAATTTGTAAAGTGATGTCTACCGCGGATAAAAAACTGTGAATAACGCAAAATCTATCAAGCGTATTTTTCTAAAACTTTCATATTCACAATTTAATTATTGATGTTTTAGTATATGTGTTTTATTAAAATACCTTTTGTTTTATGTATAATAAACAAATTAATAATGCGTCTAATTTGGGACAGCTCTCCTTAATGGGCGAGTCCTATTACTGGCTGGACATACGACGCGTTGCGTGAGCTCAGTATACAACACACAAGCTAACTCAAGGCTTCGGTTTCCTAGAAGGGCGATGGCCGCCACATAGCGTCTGCAATATACCGGCGAATGACGTCACTGAAACGTTATTTATGAAAGTAAGTTGGTATGTTTTCCTAGAGAGCGTTTCTTGACACCGTGAAGTTGACCCCGCTGCCATCATTTTCATAACAGTCGTCACTGCGGTCGTTATCTGACGACGACCTCTCATCTAGAAAACCGTAGTTTAAAATACAGTAGCGCTCAATTAATCTCCCTGTAAACAAGCTTTGCCACCCGCAATTGGCCGCATTTCGTCCGCATCAAGCCAACAGCCAAACTTTCGTCGCATGTCCGAATCAAACGGCTGATTTGGTTCGCTAATTACTCACTAGCGGCGCCACCGTCGCTTTTGATCTGTTTTGCTGAGGGTTGGCATGCGTGATATAAAGCACTTTGTAGATTATGACGGATTACTGTTGCCTGGTAAATATTAATGGACACAAACGGATTGTCTGATCCGGTTAGTAGAAAAGTTATTTTGAGCTAGTTTTACGATAATAACTTAACATTGCATTTGATTTAAAGACGCTTCGTATATGTATACAGCACCATAAATAATAAATAAAATAGGTAATTAAGGAAAGATAGAAATCCTAGCCAGCCAGTTCACGTTCACGGAAAGGGACCTCCAGGAAAAACCACACGGGAAGGAAAATCACGAAACATTTGAATAATTTCACGAAAGTAATATAACTAGAGTTAATTAACGCGGTTTGTATATCCTCACTGTTTCTCTGGTTTTTTCACAAAATTCTGTAAGAATAATTCACCGCTAATTACTCAATAAGTAGGTATGTTTTTCACAGAAACAAGTGACCGTCATAGCAATATGGTTTATAGACTGTGGCAATAGTTAGGTATAATATTCATTGAATAAATTTTCGATTAGTTATAGGATTATAAGAGTATTTTATAACCTCACGTCCAAACAGAAACAAAATGATTTTCAGAAGGTCATCAATTAATAAAATAAAATAAAAATATCCTGTTTTCATACTAAACTATTTATCCTATCCTATCCTATTAAATGAGCAATATTTGTATATATATTTGTAATCACGTTCTCGAAAACGACTCTAACGATTTCGATAAAAGTTACAATATAGGGGTTTACGGGGGCGAAAAATCGATCTAGCTAGGTCTCATATCTGGGAAAATTTTCACCCGAGCAGAGCTCGGTCGCCCGAAGTTTAGAACAAGATGGCTACCTTAGAATGGCAGCATGGAATTAGTAAGTACCTACTATGATGGCAGCATGGAATTAGTAAGTACCTACTATGATGGCAGCATGGAATTAGTATGTACTTTCCTATCCTATTATGAGCATTCTCTATTTTCACCAGAGCAGAGCTCGGTTGCCCAGATACTAGGTACTTATAAGATATGACGGTAGGTTTTATTTTTATATATCAAAAATCATATAAGCCGTACCTACATACATTTAACGTAACGTTTAAAGCTTCGACTACGTTGCTTCATGCGATGTTAACATGTTTTGGAGATTTGGATAATCCTATGAGATAATATAAATTCTCGTGTATTTGTTAGGTATACATATACTACTTATGAACTCACGAAGTCAACACGGTCGGGATCTTTGAATTCACAAGATTTCGTAAAAGCCTAGATCGAAAATTCCCTTTTAGTCGTAAGTTACGGCTTAACTAGGCTGCAGGCTATATCAGACGAATAAATAAGCCAGGCGTGCGGAATTACGTAATAGACCGCTTTGGATTTAAGACCTAAGATTATAAGAAAAGGTCTAAAGCGTTCGCTAAGGTCCAGAAAACGTAGCAAAACAGTTTTACCGTTAGTTGTCAAAAGCACGCGATTTGGGTCACTCATTATTCTTCGGAAGTTGGGCGGTGGTGCCCATATTTTAGGCCGGACATCTTGGGACACCGTCGGACTGTCCCGTTTCGCGGGCATAAATAATGCTCCCGCGGGACATGTTAGGTTACCCACACCCTTAGACCCTTTTATAACCGCACATAATGGCCACACGTAATGTGAATGGCGGATATATTCACTTCTTCTCTACTTTGTGTCAGCGTGATGTTTGTCGTTTGTCTTGGCTGTTCAAGTTGGTAAATGTTGCGTTAAATCGAATGCCAGCGAGAGCTTCGCTCGCGTCCGACGCAGGGTATGCTTTTGTGATTTATTTATATTGAAGCGACCTTGGAATGCTCTTGAATGTACTTAACATAATTAACCTATAATGTTCCCACTGGTAGGGGCTTGTGGCAAAGTAATAATAGCCGCATGGGTCGATCGATCAGGTTAAGCTACGCTTGCCGCGGTTGGTCCGTGGATGGGTGACCATCTTTACATACCAAGACCCCTCCGTGCCTCGGAAAGCACGTTAAGCCGTTGGTCCCGGCTGTCATTTGTAGATCTTTGACAGTCGTTACGGGTAGTTAGAAGCCCAAAAGTCTGACAACCAGTCTTACCAAGGGGTATCGTGTTACCTAGTAACTAGGTTATGGAGGTCAGATAGGCAGTCGCTCCATGTAAAATACTGGTATTCAGCTGCATCCGGTTAGACTGGAAGCCGACCCCAACATAATTGGGAAAAGGCTAGGCAGATGATATTCCCACTGGTAGGTAACCGACATAGCCCGAAGAATTGCCAAACTTAAGTGGCAATGGGCAGGGCACATTGCTCGCAGAACGGATGGCTGATGAGGCCGAAGGATTCTGGAGTGGTGACCACGTACCGGAAGACGTAACGTAGGAAGGCCTCCCACAAGATGGACCGATGACCTTGTGAAAGCCGCAGGAATTCGCTGGATGCAAAAAGCACAGAATCGGTCGAAGTGGCGGTGCTTGGGGGAGGCCTATGTCCAGCAGTGGACGTCTTTCGGCTGAAATGATGATTTTGATGATGAATGTTCCCACTGCTCACACAGGCCTCCTCTCTTCGAGAGCTAACCTACTCTGGTTATAATCTACCACGCGGGCCCAGTAGGTAGGGTTGGTAGATGTTTTAGAATTTTTGGTTCTAGGACATGCCGGTTTCCTCACGATGTTTTCCTTCACTGTTTTGAGAGCAGTGTTGATGAAATTATTAACATAAAGTAAAGCGCTAGCCTGGATGCAAACCCAGCGACCTACAACGCGAAAGTCGTTACCACTGGGCCACCACTGCTCTCTTCTCTACACTGAACGTACCTACTTATTTTTACGTAACTCGACAAATTACTAAACTCCTAAACTAAACGGCTAAACTGGTATTTAGCATGTATTCGTAAATGTATATACTGTTACTTGAATTTCCTCCCGGAATTTATATAGTTGCGACCCCTAGCCTATATGCACATAGATGTAATTCTTCGAATTACGTAAAAATAAGTACATTCAAAAGTATTCCAAGTTCGCTTCGATACAAATTAATCACAAAAACACAAACTGCATAACTGTTAATTGAAAGGCTACTTCCCATCAGCCATCGAAACATTACATCCAAATGTGTTTTTATGAAAAACAGCACATTATTTGTTTTTTTTTTTGTGAGGAGCTCGTGGCTAAGTATTACCGAGCCGCACGGGTCGATCCATCAAATTATGCTACTCTTGCCGGGGTTGGTCCGTGGACGGGTGACCATTTCTACATACCGAGACTCCTCCGTGCCTCGGAAAGCACGTTAAGCAGTTGGTCCCGGCTGTCATTCGTGGATCTTTGATAGTCGTTACAGGTCGTCAGAAGCCCGAAAGTATGACAACCAGTCTTACCAAGGGGTATCGTATTACGACAGATAGGCAGTCGCTCCATGTAAAATACTGGTATTCAGCTGCATCCGGTTAGACTGGAAGCCGACCCCAACATAATTGGTGTTTTGTTTATTTTAATTTATCTTCTTTTTACATTAAAACAGGTCAATGTAATAATACCACATTAGGCGAAGCATCAAACTCACGATTCGCGGGTAGGTGTGGATTCGCGGGTAGGTGTTAATAAAGTATAGACGTTTTATAAATTTAGAATTTTATTTAAATATAATTAATTGGAAATACTGATTTAGTTACATCAGTACTTAGTCTACAATAGTCATTTATCAAGTACTTACGTTTGTGACACATTAATGTGACATAGACACACATTACAACACCACCTGCCAGCTGATCAACTACACTATCACTCAACATTTGTCAGCACTTCACATCACAATGTCTCAATTTGCCGAAGTCCTTGCTGCACAGAAGACACTTGAGGAAAACTTTTTAAAGAAAATGGGTGAGCTTGAAGCACAAATTCAGTGCGCTGGTCCTGCCAAGGATACAGTCGCTAAGGTAGCTGAAGAGTTCCGCAGCTTCCGTGAGTTAATTTTTTCTATGCTTGGCCTGCTCCGAAGCCAGATCAGCGAGTGTGCCAAGCAAATTGATGGCATGGAGACCAGGCATCGGCGGAAAGCATTGGTATTCCAAGGCCTTGCTGAAGCAGAGAATGAAGACAGCATAGCGGTAGTATTGGATGTTCTCAGTACTAAGCTTGCTGTCAAGAATCTGTCAGCGTCCTCAATTAAAGCCTGTCATAGGCTTGGAGTCCCCAGCAAGGAGCATCACAGGCCTATGCTCGTTAAGTTCGCCAGCGTTGACATCAAAGCCACAGTCTGGAAGGCAAAGACAGGCTTGAAAGGCTCCAAAATATCTATTAAGGAGTTCTTGACTAGGGCCAGGCAGTCTGTCTTCGGGAAGGCGCGTGAGCATTTTAGTATGCGGTCGTGTTGGACTCAAGACGGAGTCATCTTCATAAAGGCCTCGGATGGTAGTCGGCACAAAGTTACTTCCCTCGACGAGCTGAAGCCCTTGATAACCAAGTACCCGAAGGCGCCGGGCGCGACTCCATCAGCGAGATGAAAGTGTCGATGCTGCCGCATGCCGGGAGCCTGAAAAACGCAATTTGTGATTAGGTATATGTGAATGTTTACTTTGATGTCTTGTTGCTGTTTGTAAATTGTATTTTTTTTCATATTATCTGTAACCTTTACTTACCGTAGTGTTGTTATCCCGTCCCATAGTTATCTTGCTTTTGTTTTGTGCCCCAATTGTTTACGTAATCTCTGTTTTTAAATTGAGGTGTATTGGTTTATTTTGTATACCCTCAACGCTGCTTATTTTTTAACTTAATTATTAATTTGTTTGTATTGTGTGACAGATTACACTGTCAAAATAACGTTGGTAAAATTATTTGACGTTGACGTTCAAGGTATACGTTCTGAAATTTTGCATTGTTTGTTTTCACTCACGGTCAGTGCTTTGCGTTCACAGATAATAATTTGCTAACGTTTCGTTTCGTTCCAAGTTGCAACTCTACTTTTATTTTCTTAGTTTTGGATATTTGTCTTTTTATGTTTTTGGGAACTACGGTTTCTCGCTTTGCGTATAGTACACAAAAATGTGAACTCGGGCTTTGTTATTGTATGTAATGTTGAATAATTTTGTTTGTTTTTGCTTATAATATTGGTGTTAGCTGGCGGGTGGTACAGTGTTTTGCATCTGTTAGTTGCTTTTTTTTTTTTGCAATAGAATAATTTATTATATTATTATATATTTATATCAACTTGAAACTACTTACTATTTATGTCAGACAATGATTCTTACTTTTCTGCCATCGAATCTACTGCCTCGTCAAGCGATGCAAGCTTTTCTTCTTTTAACTCCACTCTTGGTGACTTTGTGCAACAAAATTTCAATGATAAGTCTGATCGGTTGGTGAACGTGTGTCACATTAACGCTCAAAGTGTACCAAGCCACTACAGCGAGCTGTACGACGCATTTAATAACAGCAACGTTCACGCCATCCTAATCTCTGAAACGTGGCTCAAACCGCATCTTCTGTCCACCACTTATCCTCTTACTGGTTTCGTTCTTATACGAAATGATCGGATTGGTAAAGGAGGGGGTGGTGTGGCTATATACCTTCGCAGTGACTTTCCATATAAAATACTTGCTACTTCTTCTTCACAATATTCTGCTTCTGCCGAGTTTATTTTCCTTGAAGTCTGTGTCAAAGGAGCCAAAACCATTATTGGTGTTGTCTATTGTCCTCCCACTGTTGATTACTTCACTGAATTCGAATCAGTACTTGAATCTTTGGGTTCGGAGTACGCACATCACATCATCATGGGTGATTTCAACACAAACCTCCTTGCCCACAACTCCCCCCGATCCTTTAAGCTCCTCCATCTTATCGAGTCGGCTAGTCTGCACGTTTTGCCGCTCCAACCTACTCATCATAACACTGTCGGCGATGACACCTGGCTCGACCTGATCCTCACCTCGAATCCTTCCCTCGTTTCCTCCCATGGTCAACATGACGCTCCTGGTTTTTCTCATCACGACATGATTTTCCTTTCATATATCCTGAAACCTCCCAAACTCAAACCCAAGGTTCTGTACAGGCGTTGTTTTGCGCGGATGGATGTTGAGAAACTCAAGGAAGATGCGTCTGTGGTCAATTGGGATCCTATGACGGAAGCCATTACGGTTGACGACAAGGTTGCGCTCCTCAATAATGTTGTGGTCAAACTTTATGACATCCATGCTCCCGTCAAAAAAGTGAAATTAAAACGCCCACCTGCACCATGGATGACAAGAGGAATACAGATGGCAATGCGACGAAGGGACCGCGCGTTCCGTAAATTTAAAAGGGATCGTACTGATGAGAACTGGACACTGTTCAAAGCTGCAAGGAATAGATGCAATCAGATGATACGTAATGCTAAACGCCGCCACATTCTAGACACTATCAGTTCTTGCTCTTCTGCCGATATTTGGAAATTTCTTGGAACTCTTGGTATCGGCAAACCGCGACATTTAGACCTTCCAAATTCAATTGACTTGGACGATCTTAACCGTTATTTCTCCTCTGTTCCTACCATGGATCGTCTAACCAAACAACAAACTCTGTCCCTAATTTCTGGTCTAACGCGTCCCCTTATTAATCCTTTCAGTTTCGTCCCAGTTGAACCGGGAGAGATCAAAAAAATCATCCTATCTATTAAATCAAAAGCGGTAGGATGTGACAATATCACTCGTGGTATGATCATTACTATCCTGGATCATCTCCTACCCGCGATTACCCACATTGTTAATTTTTCCTTATATACCGGTGTATTCCCTTCCCTGTGGCGTAAAGCTTATGTTCGTCCACTACCTAAGGTTTCTAATCCCTCTCTTCCTACCCATTTCCGCCCCATTTCTATCCTCCCCTTCCTATCCAAAGTGCTTGAGGCCTGCGTCCACAAACAATTTTCCAATTTTGTTCATCGCAACTCACTCATTAGCCCTCTTCAATCTGGGTTCAGGCCAGGGCACAGCACTGTTTCCGCCCTCCTTAAAGTGACTGGCGATATAAGGGCAGGACTGGAAGATACCAAAGTTACTGCACTAGTGTTGGTTGATTTCTCGAATGCCTTTAATACCGTCAGTCACGATATCCTGTTAGCCATTCTGTCCTATATTATGGTCTCTCCCGAGGCACTGCAATGGTTCTCCTCTTATCTTCAGGAACGTCAGCAGTCCGTTCATGTTGGGGATTCTTCATCATGCTGGTGTGATTTGGATACTGGCGTTCCACAAGGCGGTATTCTTTCTCCTCTTCTGTTTTCTATATTTATCAATCTTATAACTTCCGAGCTTCAGTGTGCGTATCATCTGTATGCAGATGACTTGCAGTTGTACTGTCAAGGGAGGGTTGAAGAAATACCTGACGCTATCGACAAATTAAATAGGGATTTGATGGCCATAAAAACCTGGGCTGATAGATTTGGCGTAGCAGTAAACCCTAATAAGTGTCAGGCGATCATCATCGGAAGTTCTCGGAGTATGAGTAAGGTGGATGGTACAACCTTGCCACCAGTTCTCTTTAATGGTACGGTCGTCCCATTTAGTACTGATGTGAAGGATCTAGGCTTGCACATTGACAGTACTCTGAACTGGCGTACTCAAGTCACAAAGGTCAGCCAGAAGGTTACTGGAACGCTGCGGGCCTTGTACCGACTGAAAAACCTACTACCAACAAGTACGAAGACAATGCTTGTGCAGTCCTTAATTTTCCCTATCATCGATTATGGTGATGTGTGCTACTATGACCTGAATGCAGATCTCCTCGACAAACTTGACCGTCTTCTCAATAACTGCATTCGATTCGTTTTCAATCTGCGTAAATATGATCATGTCTCTGCGCATCGGTCGCTTCTAAAGTGGTTGCCCATACGCCAGCGTAGAGAGCAAAGGGCGCTGACCACCTTGTTTTCATTTCTTGACTCTCCCACTTCCCCTAGTTATCTAGCTCCCCACTTTCAGTATATTTGTAACAACCACAATAAGAATCTACGGTCATCAAATAATCGCGTTCTTCAATGTCCCACTCACCGCACAGACTTCATTCACTCTTCCTTCTTCGTTCAGTCTATTTCTCTGTGGAATGCACTCCCCCTGGAAATCAGGATGGCAACCAACCGATTATCCTTTAAAGTTAAAGTTCGTGAGCACATTCGTAAGAAGCTGGCAGTATCATCACAACGCTAATGTTTTCCCATTGTTTGTCTTATTATTTTATTTAGTATATTCATGTATTTATGTGTATTTATTTGTGCTTATTTTATATATGTAATTAGGTCTATATATTATATTTATAGTTTGTAATAAGTATATGTGTATCCTTATATTTGAGTTATTTTTTTCCTCCATTTTCGTAATTGCACCTACCACAGTCTGTCTCTGCATCACCCAAAGGTTGACTGGTAGAAAATGCCTGTGGCATTAAGTCCGCCTCTGTACATTTCTGTGAAAAAAAAAAAAAAAAAAAAAAAAAAAAAAAAAAAAAAAAAACAGTAACATTTGTTTGCAAGTGTAGGTCGCATCGAGCACGTAATATTTGTGATGGAAGTTTATATTAGCTTAGGGACAAGTGTTCAACTGAACAGCGAAGCACTTGTTGGGTTGGTTCCAGACCATATAACAATGTTCTAATTATTGCAACAAAGATGTCTTCAATACCAAAATCTGACACCCACACAATACTTATCTTAATTAAGGAAAACACACAAAATTAAATTTACCAACGAATAAAAAAATGGGGCTTATTTTCCTAATCAAAGAAGCTTCCTTGTGATAAGTAAGAGGCTCGGTTAAAGCTCGAAACTCACAAATTATGATTCACATATTTTAGATTTTCCAAAATTTATGATGAGTCTTCACACGCCTCACGTATACAATATATACCACAACAGCACTCATTTAAAACCGCCCATCCTCCGTCGAAAGTCTGAACAGACTTTACGCCAGTATTCGGGTCACGTTTGTCATTTCACACCGATTCGTCGAGACACAGAATTTTCACACTCTATAAATTTTCGCCAATACGCGATAAGGAAATCCTCGGGGTTTACCCTCAATTCTGGAACAGAAACCTGTTTGAGATGTATTAGTTGACTCCGGTAAATATATGCCCTTTTTGATATATTATTTATAACCACATGAATATGAAAAAAAAATTAGGACATGCTGGATAAAAGAGTTTCACCAAAATGTAAACTGTTTTTCATTCATTGCGTTTTTTTTTATTGCAACTAGCTTTGACGTTATTTTATCGAACGGCTGAACAGCAACATAGTAAATACTTGTTTACGAGGACACATCGAAACAAACTATGTACTACTTAATCCCCAGCTAAACTCATGAAAAGTAAAACTTGTTGTGGAGGGTTCAGGAGACCCCCAAATGGTCTCACATTATTTCTAGCGAGGCGGCACATTTGTAAACTCAACCCAAAACAAAAAAATATATAATTGTACTCTACTTAATGAGCTCTAGACAATGACACCCCACATGCCAGGGTAAAAAAAACAGTGGCACTCCGGGAGTGCCAACAGAAGTGAAAACTAAAAAAAAATACTTCCAAAACCTTTAAAGTAAAAATACTTGCATAGAACATTGATCCGTAACGTAATATAAATAAAGAGCACAATCGCATTTACAAAAATGAGGTGTCGGTAACAGTGTCGCGAGTTCAATTGTTTTTTCTCATCTCAAAAATGCCCAACGCGCCTAAAGAAGTTATGGGGCCTTTAAATTTTATTATTTTTTCTTATAACGCCAATAGGAATACAAAATCTGTGAAAATTTCAACTGTCTACCTATTACGGTTCATGAGATATAGCCCGCTGACAGACAGACGGACGGACGGACGGATAGCGGAGGCTTAGTAAAGGTTCCGTTTGGCACCCTTCGGGTACGGATCCCTAAAAAACGATAATTAGGTACCGTTCCTTAAACAACGGTGGACAAAGTAATATAAATTCACATTTAATTTTATTACTGGGTTCTGCCCGCGACTTCGTCATCATCATCTGCCTAGCCTTTTCCCAACTGTGTTGGGGTCGACTTCCAGTCTAGCCGGATACAGCTGAATACCAGTATTTTACATGGAGCGACTGCCTATCTGACCTCCACAACCTAGTTACTAGGTAACACGATACCCCTTGGTAACTTTTGACTTTTGGGCTTCTAACTACCCGTAACGACTGTCAAAGATCTACAAATGACAGCCGGGACCAACCGTGCTTTCCGAGGCACGGAGGGGTCTTGGTATGTAAAGATGGTCACCCATCCACGGACCAACCGCGGCAAGCGTAGCTTAACCTGATCGATCGACCCGTGCGGCTGTTATTACTTAGCCACAAGCCCCTCTGCCCGCGACTTCGTCCGCGAGCTAATAACCTTCCTCAAAAATTGGGCTATCCAATGCAAAAAGAATTTTTCAAATCCGGCTGGCAGTTCCAGAGATTACCCCCTACATACAAACTTGCAAACAAACATACAAATAAACAAATTTTACCTATTATAATTAGTATAGATGTTCACCAACAAAAATAAATAAATCTTTTCGTAACACTACGGTTCATCTGTTTATTTTTCCTCAAAAATGTTTTATAATACTCTTATTTGGATTACTTAACTCTCATAGAATGACCAAATATACATAACATCACGCCTTGTTTCCCCGAAGGGTTGGGCAGAGGTGTACCTGTAGTAGGTACACCCACATTTCGCCAGTTATGTTTAAGTCCCATGTAATAGGGGGCGAGCCTATTGCCATCAAACGAACACAAATCCAGACTCCGAGCTGCTACTGAGAAATTTCAGATAGAAAACCCAACTTTGCCCGACCCGGGATTCGAACCCAGGACCTCATGCTCAGCAGTAGCGCTTGCGACCACTAGACCAACGAGGCAGACCAAATATAATTAACGTAATTAAGAAGCTTCCTTGCAGACCGTTAACGTTTTGTAAACATGAAACTTAATAAAGCGCTTTAATTAATATCTGAATTAAAATGTTACTCAATTCCCTCTCGGAATCATTGCTTGTTGGCGAATGGCGGTTATTCCCTAAGCTTATTTAGATACTTTACTATTCTTTACCGTTTGGAATATTAATCAAACAGATTATTAAAGAAGTCGATTTCTGTATGAGAAGAGCACTTCTTGAATATTTAAACGAAGAGCAGTAGCTTTACTGTCGTGACCTCATCATCTACCTAGCCTTTTCCCACCTATGTTGGGGTCGGCTTCCAGTCTAACCGGATACAGCTGAATACCAGTATTTTACATGGAGCGACTGCCTATCTGACCTCCACAACCTAGTTACTAGGTAACACGATACCCCTTGGTAAGACTGGTTGTCAGACTTTTTGGGGCTTCTAACTACCCGTAACGACTGTCAAAGATCTACAAATGACAGCCGGGACCAACGGCTTAACGTGCTTTCCGAGGCACGGAGGGGTCTTGGTATGTAAAGATGGTCACCCATCCACAGACCAACCGCGGCAAGCGTAGCTTAACCTGATCGATCGACCCGTGCAGCTGTTGTTACTTAGCCACAAGCTTTACTGTCGTGACCTAATTACTAATAATGTCACTGTTATTTTATTATATGCTGCACCGGTTGACGTCATCACGTCAACGCCGGCTGTCGCTAAAAACCACCCCTGAGGCTCTGTCTCGCATTGAGTTGCAGCATTTTTCTGAACGATGGCCGTTTTGCGTGGTTGTGACGCATATTTTACCCCAATTTGTTCTTTTCGTGTATGTGTTCTTACTTTGCGTCATATTTACCGCAAATAAACGTATTTTCTTTCTTTCTTTTTTTCTTTCTTTCTTTAAAATACTTTACGTTAGACTACCTTTTTTTTTTTGGGTGGGAAATTATCAAATAACTTCTTCCGCTCTGGGTGGAGCGGGAGAGCGTGTCAGACTCTTCCTGACTAAAACCCACCCGTGTTCCTTCGGTTGCCCTGTTGCCGGGGGCCACGATTTCCCTATCGGTTTTCTTCAAACCCCCGGCAGGCACTGGCCCTAGCGGACCCCGTCAATTCTGCTGACATCTCTTTGAGGCGCGCGTGGAACACAACACGCCGTCGACCCGGACTTGGTCCTTATCGGACGGCGAGCTACCCATTGCTCACCGTCCGCAAGCCCGCGCCTACGGTGGCCGGAAATCGGCTCGTGATTCCCGCCCCGGGCGTCTCCTCCTATTGCGGCGGTTAGGGGCGTGAGGGCGCGAAATTTGCCTCTCCCTCACGCGTTCCGCCTCCTCCTTTGCGAGCATTACCGCTTCGCAGAAGGAGGTGACGGCCTGCCATTTCCTCTCGCTCCGTACCATGGCCTGAACCAGGGCCGGACGCGAGAGATCACCGCCACCGATCGCCTCTACGAGGACACGGCTCTGTCTCGCATAGAGTCGCAGCATTTTTCTGAGCGATGGCCGTTTTGCGTGGTTGTGACGCATATTTTACCCCAATTTGTTCTTTTCGTGTATGTGTTCTTACTTTGCGTCATGTTTACCGCAAATAAACGTATTTTCTTTTTTTCTTTCTTTCTTTCTTTCTTTAAAATACTTTACGTTAGACTACCTTTTTTTTTTGGGTGGGAAATTATCAAATAACTTCTTCCGCTCTGGGTGGAGCGGGAGGGCGTGTCAGACTCTTCCTGACTAAAACCCAACCGTGTTCCTTCGGTTGCCCTGTCACAGGCACTGGCCCTAGCGGACCCCGTCAATTCTGCTGACATCTCTTTGAGGCGTGCGTGGAACACAACGCGCCGTCGACCCGGGCTTGGTCCTTATCGGACGGCGAGCTACCCACGTTACACTACCTCAAGCGTGGTATTTAGTTTGAATACATCAGATGATGATTATCAACGTTCAGCAGAAAGACGTCCACAGCTGGAAATGAGCCTCTCCTAAGCATCGACACAATATTCTTCGGCAGCAATTCAAAACCACCCCGTGTCTATTCAAAAAGGTTTGGTCTACCTTCAAATTAAAGACGGCCACTAAATCTACAGGCTTTTATGTCAAGTAAACACAAACAAAAAATAATTTAACCCACAAGACCCGTGAAAAACACTGAAAATTTTGCCCCAAAACAGGTTTCAGCTAATCATCTCATTTAGTTGAAAGCTGTGCGGTGACCGTGGCCTAATCTCCTTACGTAACCGGTGCCTTCGACAAACAGACGTACACTCTGTTAAAGAGCCACTAACTGGCTCCTGCTGCCAGCTTGCAGTTTACATAATCCTCGTACAGCTCGCTATCAACTAATATCTAAGTATACATTGTAGTTTTTGATGGTGTTCGAGGTAAGTTTGTCGCATTAGATGCGTTTTTGTTTTTTCAAAAGATAACCGAGAATTTATCCTTCTTACATTCTTTTTCACATAGAGTGTTTTTGGCAGCGCAAAGATTCTTATGTCTGGAAATCAAGCCGTGTTTCTTCAACTCTCTTGTTTCCTATAATTTACCGGTTTTTCAATTGTGTCATTCCTAATAGCCAATTGAATTGCCTTTTAGTATTAGTAGTTTTAAATTGGCTATTATTTGTGATCAATACGTATATAAATCAAGTCGGTTGGTTTGCCATTTTTAGGCATGTTCGTTACCAAAAAGTAAAATTTATCAAATTCTATTTTCAGTAGTTACCGGTACACGATATGGACAAACATGACACTGTACGAACTGACATCATCATCACAAAATATTTTCTGTAAATGTTGTGTATTTTTCAATCACAAAATACACCAAATATTATCCTTAAGAACGCGGCAACGCATAAATTGTCCACACAAACGTAATACATAAATATTTCCACCATATTATGTTATTATTCGGATTTAGACAGTGTCTATCTAGGCTTCCACATCTTGTTTTTTCCAAAAAACTTTTCTAAAATGAAGTTTAAACGAATTTAATTTCACACATTTTTACAGCGTAAAAGACATGTCTTCATATTGTTTTTTCTGTATTATGAACAACAATATTTATAATATTGTTTCTGCAGAAGCATAGCTTATATTATCAAGTTACAAATTATCAAAAATAAATGGAAAAATATTAAGTTTTCATTCATCATTTTTGGTATTACGGAACACATCCAAATTTATCATAAATTTTCGAAAGCTAGTAGTGCTATCACGTCAAGCAATAATTGTCAATGTGTGCGTGGTAATATTGCTCACTGTAGGTGTATATCGCGCCGACAGGCACTCATACTAGCGCAACGTGCTTGGAATTGAATTTTGTAAACATCTCGATTTGTAGTTGCGAGCTGTGTTCGCAGGCCTCTTAAAGTACCATAATTATCTGCTCATCAACAACCACGCCATATTGAATGCCTCCTTAATTTAGAATACTTACTACAGTGACTATTTGAGAAGGTTTATTGTTGTTTTGTCCTCATATTTGATATATAGGATTGTAGGTACTAACTAGTAAGAGATGTTGTTGGATGTATAGTTATGTTATTTTAAAAGTAGTCGTTTTTTTAATGTTAATAGTTCCATGCTTTCAAATTTCATCGTTTGTCTTAATGTGTACCTAGCTACACCAGCAATTATCTATTATTCTATGCCCGTTCTCTTTAAGTTTTATTTTACCATCTAAAGATTGTCTGTGACAGTGATTACTTTAATTAATAAAACGTATTTTAAAACTTATAGTTTCAGACCAAATAAAAAAAAAGACAGCGCTGTTAACAGTGACGTGAGGCCGGTTTCGTAAACATGTGTGCATTGAGGTGTAGTTTGATTTTAAATGGTTGTAAATGTGTGCGTGTGAGCGTTTATGCACAGAGCGAATGTGTAGTTTTGGGTCAGTGACAGCTCGGCCCGAGTCAACTCAACCCGAATAATAATACCTGTCACTGACCCGTAGTTTTGCAATGCTTCACTGTATTGTTCGCAGCGCTATGCCTTGATTTTTTATTTGGTCTGAGCTTATAGTATTAAATAACTCAAGATCAAATGCAGCGTCATTAACAAGAAACATCCGTGTTACACCGCTGCAGTAATCCGAGTGTAGGTCGAATACATCCGAATGGACTTCCGAGCTTCGCAATCTGCTTTCTTTTTGCTCTCTCGGATAAATCTATCAACGGCCACCTACTACAAACCCATTAGGATCGCATACAGCGAAATGGGGTTTTCTGAAATTCGTTGGGAAGTTGGCAAAATGTTTTAGATCAAACGAGATTTTTCAAAGGGGCTTATTTCCATGACATATTTTTTTTTTCGGTAATTTAGAAAAACCAGTTAAACCATGTAAACAATTATGCTGGAAATGTGTCCTTCTGTACGAAAATGAGATTTTTGGCTGTAAGTTTCCTTAGGAAATGTGTACTTTTTGTATTGGATTTTGGACTAAAGGCTAGTTTTTAACATAACAGTGATGATGGCATTCATGGATTTTTTTCTAGCAATAATGGTAATAAGTAGATATGTTTTTAACTTATATATGCATAGTATTCCGATTATCACCACATCCAGCTACGCTTATCTATTTTATTCGGAAACTTATGATAATAATAATAACACCAGCTTATTATTGTCCCATTGCAGGTCAAAAGCCTCTTCTTATACAGAGAAGGCATGAGCATTGATTACCATGCTCTTGCGGAAACTTGTTTATTTTATAATGCTTCGCCCGCGTGCACGCTAAAATAAAAGTAGCCTAAGTTACTTCTTATAATATCAGCTATCTGCGAGTGAAAGTCCCTCCAAAATCGGTTCAGACGTTTCGGAGATTAGCCGGAACAAACAAAAAAATGTTAAAAAAAAAAAACGTTTTTAAAATACCGTATATACTTTCATATGCATTTAGTAAAAAGCTGTTATTTTGACATTACAAACAGACACTTCAATTTTATTTATCTCATCATCTGTTACGACGCCTCATTGAGGTGGATAACAATTAAAATTCTATTGTGTCTCGTTAATTAAAGATCGAAAAATGTTTAAGGTTTGTGTGTTTCTTTATTATCTACCCTCAAAATAATTGTTGTTCTCACGGCTACACATCAAGCTATACATTTCCAGTATTAGCTGACCTCGCATTGTACGAAAATCATATACAATCCGAGTTCAGCATAAACTGGAAATTTATAGCTTGATGTGTAGCCGTGTGTACCTACATGTCTAGTTTTTGTAATACGCCTATCAATATTAACTTTTGTTTTGTCTAAACTAATATTATAAACAGAAAAGATTAGATTTTTTATGTTTGTTTATTACGCTTTCACGACTAAACGGCTACACCAATTTTGATGAAATTTGGTATGGAGATACTTTGAACCGTGGGAAAAGACATAAGCTACTTTTTATCGACATAATATGCGGGCGGAGCCGCGGGTGTAAGCTAGTTTTTAACATTCTCATGTAAGAGAATTATTGTTTTCTTATGAGAATAAAATTATCTCAAAACTCATTATGGTGTAGAATAACCATCGTAGAAACGGAAGAAACGAAAGACAGAATAAAAACTTCTACAGCCCGATGTCAAAAATGAACATAAAATCATTACCTCCTTTGGCTTTGCCGTAGATGGATAAAAAAACAGTGGCACTCCGGGAGTGCCGATAGAAGCGAAAACTTGAAAAAAAAATCGGCACCGCGGTAATCAACGCGTTGATGTCTTTTTAATGGTCAACAGCTGGTGTCATTACAATGTCGAGAAATCAATGGTTTAATCCCATCTCAAAAATGCCCAACCCGCCTAAAGAAGTTTTTACTTCAAAAAAGGCTTTGTGTAGATAGAAATAATTATGTCGATTCTTCGTAGAAGAGATAGAAGTAGTCATACTCGTATGCTCGTTTGATCATCCGTGTGGGTAGACGGTTAATAAATTCCTGAAATACTTAATAAATAGGTATAAATAGTCCCATCCACAAAGACGCGCCCCCAGCCCGTCCCATCTTTGATGTCCTCCCTCCGGTAAACGCCCTAAGCCGAGGCTCGTACCCCACAGGGGGTGCCCTTAGCGAGCGTTCACCTAGTTTATAAGTTTAGTTTGTAAGTCCCTGGCTGGAGGCTTTGAGTGTAGCAGCTTAAGGCCCCACAGGTTTGCTCGGTTAAATAGTCATGACCTCAGAGGTCAGCTATGAGATGCCCTACAGAAAAAAAAAAGACGCGCACCACTGCGCCCCACTCCACTCCGCTCCGTACTAAAGTACAGCTTACAGTACAGAGGGCGTACCACCAGCTCATAAAGCAGTATTATTTTAATATTACTTCCCAGCCCGTCCCATCTTTGATGTCCTCCCTCCGGTAAACGCCCTAAGCCGAGGCTCGTACCCCACAGGGGGTGTCCTTAGCGAGCGTTCACCTAGTTTATAAGTTTAGTTTGAAAGTCCCTGGCTGGAGGCTTTGAGTGTAGCAGCTTAAGGCACCCACAGGTATGCTCGGTTAAATAGTCATGGCCTCAGAGGCTAGCTATGAGATGCGCTACAGAAAAAAAATATATATATATTACTTCAGTGTGGGAAAGAGATGAAACTCTACAGGACATATAGCTCCATCTCTTTCTCCCACTGAAGTAATATTAAAATAATACTGCTTTATGAGCTGCCCCTTGTAATCGCAGAGTGGGCGCGTCTTCGTAGATGGCATTATCTTACTTGATATCTGCTATAAACCCGGCTTTGCTAGAACAAATAGAATTCCCATTAAGCCTATTCGAGCTACTAAACCATTTGTACTCTATAAACAAAAACGCTATTTAAAGCGGAGCAGCCATTATTTAAACAACCGATCGATTTTCATTTTGTGGTTGCAATTCTACTTGACCACCAATCACTGTTTTAATATACTGAAACAAATAGCTAATGAATCACTTAATTTTTTGATTATAGTGGTTTGATGTTGTGTTGCTAGGCCATTATTGCTTAAACATAGAAAACGCAAATTAAATTATTTAAAATATTTAATTTTAATAAGAAAAAATACACCACATTAACAACTGATTCATTCTCACAATAATTAACAACTCGGTGACTATTTCGTCAATCTACCTAGCCTTTTCCCAGCTATACTGGGGTCAGCTTCCAGTCTAACCGGATGCAGCTGAATACCAGTATTTTACATGGAGCGACTGCCTATCTGACCTCCACAACCCAGTAGCTAGGTAATACGATACTCCTTGGTAGAACTAATAGTCAGACTTTCGGGCTTTTGACGACCGGTAACGACTGTCAAAGATCCACGATTGACAGCCGGGACCAACGGCTTAACGTGCTTTCCGAGGCACGGAGGGGTCTCGGTATGTAAAGATACCAATACCGGCAAGCGTAGCTTAACCTGATGGATCGACCCGCGCGGCTGTTATTACTTAACCACAAATTCTTTTTAGTGTACAGTCAAAAAGCAACCCGGTAAAAGTGACCTCTACGCTGCCACCGATGACATTGTGGAAGTGTCGGAGTTTTGGGCCAACAAGAATTGAAATACTGTCGTGTCAGCGACACGATCAAGAAGAAGAAGCACAAGAAGTAGCTTCGACAATAGACACAAAAAATATCAGAATCGGATCAGCTCTAACATTAGAATAAAATAAACTGCAAAAAAACTGTGTCAAAATAAGGTTTAATTCAATTCATTTCCATTAATTTATTTTTTGCCAACATGGGTAGGGGTATAGATGTTATACATGTTTTAATAATGTTCTCCATGCTCTGCCGTCACTTGGGCATGCAAAATTATACACATAAATTACAAATTACAATCTACTAAAAAAAATCCATGCTGAATAACAATAAATATTACAAAATTATTAACTTGGAAAATCATTTTAACCATTTTATTTTTCAATGACAAGTAGTAGCTAGTAGTAGATTTTATTTTTTAAACAATTTATAACAATATAAAACCCGGAGCGAGTTGTACCGTGACACTCTCAACAAAAGTACGATGTTGTTTTTTTTTTTTTGATGATACTTGTTGCTGACCGTTCAATAAACTAACTACAGTCCGGCAGTATTTTATATAAGCTCAAATGGCATAAACCTAAATGTAGACTCTTCTTTGGCAAAAGATGCTTTCTTTATATGGGACCATTTATTTACAGTAAGCTCAACAGTGAAATGGATATACTGACCATGACTAGAAATAAATGTAAAAATCACCTTCCAAAATTTCTGGCAGGAATGGACTACGAAAGCACAGAGAAGTTCCTTAACTCATGAGCACAACACACACATTCATCACACTAATACATAAAGGTCGACTTGGACCATACGAGCGAAAGCTTTTTCTGTACCCACTTTTCTGGTGTCCCTTTGTCTAAACGGAGTGGGAGTATTCTTTCGTTAGTCTATCCATACCTACAGAAATGTTACGGATGTCAGGAAAGGATTTGCTCTTACCTTGTCTTATTTTCGTTTGGTCCAAACCCACCTTTACTCACTCATTCATCACACATCCACACCACACACGTATACAATACACCAAACACGTTTAAATTTAATGCATGTAACTTTATTACAACATGTTAAGGTGAATTTATTGTACTGGAATAACATTCAATTATTGTCACTTCACAAATCTTACAGACTGATGTTATTTAAGTGCCTACATATAGTACCTGCTATGTATTAGAGTTGTAAGACGAAAGAGACTAGTCTCCACGACACAGGGAATCCTAGTGTGGAGGTTAGTGCTATTTGAATTTGTACTGTGTTTACTTGAACAATAAAGTTTTATATTTTTATAAATGATTATTTTATTATTGATTCTGCCCGCGACTTCGTCCGGCGTGAAATTTCTTATTTGAGCCTTGGAGTCAAAAAGTAATGGAGCATTAATATATATCCTAAAGCTGTGCCTTACTTCGTTTTCGCTTAGCGTTATTTCTGACTTTTTTTTCTTTTTTATCAGCTCCTTAGGGTCCCAACGTGATGATGTATATTCCATAATAATTGAGCTATCAAATGCAAAAAGAATTGTTAAAATCCGACTGGTAGTTTCAGAGATTAGCGCGTTCAAAACAAACAAACTCTTCAGCTTTACTATTAGTAGTACAATAGATAATAATATATTCTTACCCATAACAAACTGCAATAAATATTTAGTGCAAAGAACGGTCGTGGCGAGAATGACGTTGAGAGAACAACGTTGTCAGTTACTGCAAACTGACAACTTTGTTTACATCAGCCTGACGATGTATGGAGCCTATAACTTGCAAAACGATGAGCTAATATTTAAAATTATACCATTCTATTCAATTATTTGTCACATAATTTTAATATGTATTACAATACGTACCCATACTAAATTAATCCTTAAACCACAGAACGTTTGACGCACAGGGAAAACGTTTATATGCATTTAAGGGAATTGTTAACGAAAAATTATTGTAACGTGATATAAAAATGCGTAATAAATACACTAAACAGGACAGTAACAGTTCTAAAATGATTGAGAACAGACCGTTCATTTAATTAAAAATCTATTAAAGTAAATGCAGAAAAAAGTATAAGAAGAATGTAACACTAAATTAGAATCTGAAGAGACCACCAGGAATCTCGCAGCAATAAATAATTGAGTCTCAATAATCAGCGCTTGAAAAAAAAAAACAAATAGTGATATTTTAGTATTTTGACTGTCAGTTGTATGTAAGAAAATTGGTTAAATTCGGAAAATGGCCGTATGTAATTACACCAGTGCAGGTGGCGTAGTGGGGTCGGAATATGGGATAGAGTTCCAGTCGGACGAGGAACTGGCAGCAGTTGGTCTGTTCCAATGCTACTCAGAAGCACTGCTTCAGTTCGCTTCGGCGTGCTGCGTGATCTTCATGCTCATCGGAATCCCTGGCAACCTTACTACCATCATCGCACTTGCTAGATGCGAAAAGGTTAGTGTCTAGTTTAGCAGATTTTCCGTCTTTTTTATCCACTTATAATTCGAAACAGTGTCTCATTATCAGAGTTGGGCAGTATTTGAATTACTTGTAATTAAAATACGTGATTGAAATACAAATACGTATTTAGTATTTGTAATTCAATTACTTCTTAAAAATGTAATTTGTAATTGGTATTTCAAATACCTGACGCTGAGGTATTTTGTAGTTAGTATTTCAAATACTTATGGCTTCAAAATACATTTGAATATAAATACATTTAGCGATCTTATTAATGGATGCGTTCTGCAAAAAATTACCCTCGATAGCTTAGCTTTCGTACGAAAAATGGCGACCACTAAATATGTCAATCCTTAAAGTTGGCAACACTGGGCTGTATTAGTTCTATTCCTTAGCTCGAAAAGTATCACAGCTAAGTAGACTCTACAAGTTAACGAGTAATAATCGACCAACTTTGCAGTTGCAAAAACATACTTTCCCATACATTCCGTATGGGAGAACATATTTTTCAACTACAAAGTTAAGTTTGTTTTTGGGATTAATTCATCCCAACTACGGAACCCTTCATTGTGCGTGGTCCGACACGCACTTGGCCGGTTTTTTTATTTGTTGTTACAGCGGCAATAAAAATACACAATATGTGAAAATTTCAACTGTCTACCTATTACAGTTCATAAGACAACGGAGGCTTAGTAATAGGGTTCCGTTTGGCACCCTTCGGGTACGGAACCCTAAAAATGATTGCGAAGGCTGTTTATAGAATTCTGTGAAGCACGTTATGTTGTCATCAACTATGACGCACATGAATATTGTTTTGTCCCACACTTGTCTCTAGGTACTTATTTGGGCCAAATATCTATTAATACATTTATTAATTTGGATTGTGGTCGCTTTTTCTAACACAAAACTATTTATAATTAAAATTCCTGTAATAAATATGTCGTTTGTCCTTTTTCAGGTCCGAAATGCGACAGCAATATTCATAATAAACCTTCACACCAGCGACCTAATGTTCAACTGCTTCATCCTGCCGATAACCGCGATGACCTTCGCGAAGGGGCACTGGACCCATGGTTGGGTAATGTGCCGGGTGTATCCTTACTTCAAGTTCATATTAAACAGCACTTCCATCTTCACAGTACTAGCAATCAGTATTAACAGATACGTCATTGTTTGTCATCCACTGCTGTATCCCAAGTAAGTGATGGTATCATGGTTTGGGTTAGCATTACTTTTGAACCTTGCTTGTGGCTAAGTAATAACAGCCGCACGGGTCGATCGATCAGGTTAAGCTATGCTTGCTGTGGTTGGTCCGTGGATGGGTAACCATATTTACATACCAAGACCCCTCTGGCCTCGGAAAGCACGTTAAACCGTTGATCCTGGCTGTCATTTGTAGATCTTTGACAGTCTTTGGTAGTTAGAAAACCAAAAGTCTGACAACCAGTCTTACCAAGGGGTATACCTAGTAACTAGGTTGTGGAGGTCAGATAGGCAGTCGCTCTATGTAAAATACTGGTATTCAGCTACATCCAGTTAGACTGGAAGCCAACCCCAACATAGTTGGGAAAAGGCTAGGCAAATGATGATTGTAAATATTGAAACAGAAAAATAACAGCTTTGTCGAATTCTAAAGAAATTTTTACTAACTATTTATTAATTCATCCAGGTTGTACGAAAGAAGAAACATTTCAATAAGTATACTGTTGATCTGGGCAACGGCCTTTGCAATGTTTCTGCCATCTTACTTCGGGGCATGGGGTCGATTCGACTTGGAACCCAACGGAGGATTCTGCACCATGATGCCAGACAAAAACGGCAGTTCTCCGAAGATGTTTCTGTTGACTTTTGCCTTTGCAGGACCGTACTGCATTATAGCTCTATGTTACGGCCAAATATGGTGGGTGGTGCAAACTGCAAAGAAAGTCCAGAGTAAAAATCCTAGACCTACACGACCCGCACACTTGCCACTATCACAACCTCAATCAGATATTTCAACTGATGGAAGAGAGCTGGTTAGCTTTGATCCTTCAAGTCCTGTAAGCAGCACCGCTGAATTTATGGCAACACTACCTACTGATAGTGACAAAACGCCGACTAGCAGCGAAGCGTCTACTCCTCGGTCTCCTAGAGAAGAAAAACCTTACGAAAAATACTTCAAGGCTCCTTTCAGATTGACAAGGAAACTAGTCAGGCGGAAAGTCCCCACAAATAGAGACAAGAAGCTATGTGCCATGATTGCTGCAATCATGATTTCTTTCTGCATGTCTCATCTACCTGTAATGGCGACGAGACTCGCATACAAGGAGTATAAGTCTGAACCTAGGGTTAATATCTTTTCCCATCTGTTGGAGTATTTGGGCACGTGCAGTAACCCCATCATCTACGTGTTAATGTCGAAGGAATATCGGCAAGCTTACCATAGTCTCTTTGAGGCTATCATACAAAAGTTTAGGTCACTGAAATTAAGAAGGTCTCAGTAATCTTTTGGATTGCGTTGGTGCATTCAAAGTCTACTCGGATGTCGAGACTTTTAAGATAATTCGGCGCTCCCTGATAGTTCTTACAGCATTGAAAATATGTAACAAGTGCATCCCGCTACCAAGCTGCTGAATGCCTCTTTTTTCATCAAATTGATATCGACTTTACCGTCTGTCTGGACCGTCGCTATTTTCTTATAGCTTTTGCTCAAACAAGAAGTTGGGACGAAGAGGAAAATCTATTTATTACGTAATGTTAAGTAGGCCAATCATGGAAGTAAACAATGTTTTCTGAATATTATTTTCATCAGGAAAGACAAAACAGTATTACCAGTGTAGGTACCGCAAATAATGTACATAATAATTATTTTTCCTGTTGACCTGAATTGTATATAGCTTTTGTTTATTGATCTCATATTATTATATTATTTAAAGGACAATTACCTACCTACAATGTACCCAAAGGTATCGGTGTAGTAATATCTCCTACCCTACCTTTCCAGAAGATACAAATGTATTTACCGTTGGCAGGAAATGAAAAAAAACCGCTTACTATAGTTTGTCTATTGAAAGCTGAGAGTGAAAAAGAGCGGCAAATTTAAAAAAATATGTCAGGTATCCCCGGATCAACTATGGAAAAACGTATTTGATACTTGAATATTTTTATGCAGAATATTTATTTTTGTTTTTACATATTAATAGAAAAGCATAAAGCAAACAATTGTGTAGATAAGCTTTTATGATCATAAGAATGTAAATCACATCATCATTATTATTTCAGCCGAAAGTCGTCCACTGCTGGACATAGGCCTCCCCCAATCACCGCCACTTCGACCGATTCTGTGCTTCCCGCATCCAGCGGATTCCTTTAGCCTTCACAAGGTCATCGGTCCACCTTGTGGAAATTCTGAGTATAAATTACGCCACCCTGATCAACACACTCTCGATCTTCCACTTCGATGCTCATGACTCATGCCTTCTACTGTACTCACAAGAGACTTATGGACGATAAACCCGATACCACCGTAGGACTGCTGGTGGCCCTCCCGGAAATAGAACGAGTTCCCGGATTTGAGGATTATCGAGTCCTCCCCCTCTCTTTGGACTTCAGATAACCCTACTATACCCCATTTTAACCTGCTCAATTCTTCTTCGAGTTCGATGATCTTCTCGTCGGTCCAGAGTGTACGCGACTTGTATGTTGCCAGGTCCAGTTTCCAGTGATTGTGGTAGCCGGATCTCTTCCGGGGATTCTTCGCACCCCTTGCCTCACCATGGCCTTGAACGCTACCGTTGCTAAGGGTAGGTGGGCTGCCGGGCACTAGGGGCCACTTCTTTTTGGTGCTTGTAATTTTTGGGGTTGGCGATCGCAGTATGATGTTAAAAATGCATAGAGAACGTTGCTGCCCATTCTCTAGTAAGTCCCTTAGTCGCCTTTTACGACACCCCTAAGAAGAAATTATTGTTGTAAGTTTATTGTCAAAATGAAACACAAAGGACATGTTTGTTGTTTTATAAAACTTAGAGGATGGTCTGATACCTAAATTTAAATCACAAATTCCGAAAAAAAAGTGAAAATTTTATTAAATCTTAATTTAATTACAAAAATGGCATAACATTTAAATAAAGGTTTTGTTACAAAAAATACAAAATAAGGACATTTTACCAAAAATTAATAACGTGTATTTCCACCTCTGGCTCTGATCACCACCTGCATGCGATCAGGCATGCTCTGGATGATGTTCTTAATGTTTACTTGGGGAATTTCGTCCCAGGCCACCACCACAGCGGTTTTCAACTCATGGAGGGTCTAAGGAGGTTTGAGACTTTACCAGATTCGTTTTTAAACATGGTTCATGTTCTATGGGATTCATGTCTGGGATTTTTGCTGGTCACTCCAATTTAGCAATTTAGGTTCCATAGCAGAAAACCTTGGATGTTAAACTGGATTACATAACTCATTATCTGTCACGATGCCTCATTGAAGTGGATAACAATTAAAATTCTATTGTGTCTCGTTAATGACAGTTGAAAGGATAAATAATAACACAGATTTGTATATGTCACACGATTTCTCATCGTTATTTTCAATTATGATTCCACATTAAAAAAAAACTGTTATATTGATGGACCAGGTCTAATAAATATAAATCCTGTTTACTTAGTATCAAAACGAATTCAATAGTTTACCAGTCATCATCATCAGCCTATAATGTTCCCACTGCTGGGACACAGGCCTCCTCTCTGTGAGAGGGAGTGGGCCGTAATCCACCACGCGGGCCCAGTGCGGGTTGGTAGATGTCACATGTCTTCGAATTTTCGGTTCTAGGACATGCCGGTTTCCTCACGATGTTTTCCTTCACCGTTTTGAGAGCAGTGGTGATGAAATAATTTACACAAAGTAAAGCGCCTGTCTGGGTACGAACCTACGACCTACAACTCGTAAGTCGCGGCCGTTACCACTGGGCCACCACTGCTCTCAGTACAGTTTACCAGTAATTTTCGAAATTATTTTAAACAATTGTACTCGCGTTCGCTTTTCACTCGGTTGTAATTATTTATCATAGTGTATAACAACTTTCTCCCACTACTTCTTAAAGTTTTAGGCATTGTTTTACTTGAAATACGACAAAATATACACAAATTTGTTTTCGTAAGAGGTTATAAAAACAACAAGTGACACTTGCAGCAGTGTTGTCAATTTATGAAAACGTGAAAAAATCACTCTCTGCTTTCATTAGACAGACCCTACCCATTTATATATAATACCTAAATTATTATTAAAAACTATGTACCTACTATTATCTGTTATTTTTAGTTTGTAATCTTATTTGTTTCTAGTAATAAATTAGTTTTTTTTTTTTACCTTTTTTTAATTCTGAACGGGACATCTATTAACACTTTTGTAACCTGTTTACAAATGAATATTTTAACCTTTTTTCATTATAGAATCGAAGATTGGTCTCAGCCCTCAAGTTTTAGTTAATGCACAGGGAAGTCTAGAAAGACTAATACAAAAACAAAATTGACTGACACAAATAACATTAACAAAAATAAACGTTATAAAACGAAAACCACGACAAAAACTCATAAAAAGTATAAACAAGATATTACAGACAGACAAATTAAAAATTCGGAGTCACAATTACGTGTGACTTTTAAACATGGGATTTTTGCCGTAGTTGGGTTTTAGTTTTATAACTTTTATTTTTATTTAAATTATTTTTCTCCTTTCATTTGAAACTCAACATCTTTTTAGTTCGTGACTTTATTTCCTCTAGACGACGCGACGCCATTCACATAGTCTATAACTAGCAGACGATCAAGACGCTTCCAACCATACCTCAATTGTCAAATTATGATGAGTAGTTTAGAAGTTACGGTGAACAGATGAACAAATCATAACCCTCCTTTTTGCTTCGCCGTAGTCGGGTAAGAATAAGCTTAACTTTGACTTTGACATTTAAACATATTGGTATGTTTAAATGTCAAAGTCAAAGTTAAGCATATTCTTAATCTAAGTGAGTAGACTGACTTGACTTCAATCAGTAGTGCTATTCTGTAAAAATCTCACCGTGATAACTTAAGTAAAGTGAGCTGCCAATAGTGTCAATCCTTAGCAACTGACAGCTCACTCCACGCTTAATACACCTAAGATAACACGGTGAGATGGTTACAGAATAGCACTGCAGGTCATGCTTTAAAAAAATCTAAAACACGAAAGAACACCAACTAGGCAAAAAAGCGCTTGATCATTTTTGTCCCGTACTTTTATTGTTCACGGTTGTTAAGACCGGCAGCAGAAAGGCGTCGCAAAGTGCTTGTCTCAGTTCGTTAGTTGTTCATTAGTGTTCTGGGGAGACAATGGCGTACTGTAATGTTCATTTGCCCACCACTATACGCAGTACGCCACTACGACGCTACGCCACTTTGCTCCCGATTCGCCACTTCTTTTTAATGACTCGGCGCGTTGTTTACATGATAATGTCAGCTAAATTGCTGTGATATTAACGACTGTTGTTGTAATATGGAGAGAGGATGAGTAAAATGTATAATTAATTAATTATGATATTTAATTGGCTATTGAGGAAAGAAAAAGTGAATGTGATAGGCAGTTAGAGTTGACATTCTGTATGAAACTTGGAGAGGAAACTCATTAATTTCAAATGGAATTTCCCCAGCGCTGATTTGCTGGATTCGTTTTCACCTCTACCTATCGTTATTTCTCCTCATTAAGTTTATTATGTATCTATGTATTTATGTATAAGTATTGATTCTTTTTCGAGTTATATATCAATTATGTTGCACCTGCCATGTTTTGTCTCTGCATCACCCTAAGGTTGACTGGTAGAAAATGCCTCAGGCATTAAGTCCGTCTTTATACAGTATTTTTATTTACTTATGTATAAAGTTTTTAATAAATTAATTTACACATAAACTCACGCCTTCTTCCTATGGGGGTAGGCAGAAACTACAGATCGCCACCTCCATACTCCTTTATCGTTAATAGATATTGGTTACAACTGTATTGTTTTCTACAATATAATTGTGTGTGCACTAGGCAGCCCCGGATCTGGGGGGGGGGGGCAAACCGGGGCCCGTGCCCCAGGCGCCAACTTCAGAGACGACATATTCAAACGTAGCAGACAAGTGCACCACCCAGCACACCGCAACTTTGCAATAAATGAGACGCGCAGCACATATAATCTTTCTATTTTTTTCTTTTTTCAACAGTTTTTGCGTCCCTATTGGATTCACACATTATCGATCGATATAAATATGTTGCTGGCAAAAATTTTATTTTGAGAAACTTAGCGCATCCCCATAAAAGATTGGTGGAGGCGACAGATGACTGTTTTTGCCCCGCCTTAAAAAAAATCTAGATCCGGGGCTGTCACTAGGTGCAACGTTACAATGGTAACCGAATTTAATTAAAAAATTAACCGACATTATTCCGAAAACAAATTGACTTGCTTAGTTCTCATTTAGCGTTATCCTTCCTATCATAAGACGTCCTGGCTATTTAGCCCAAGTTAATTTCAAACTAAAGCAAAACCAAAATACGTGTCTAAAGACGAGTTAATGTGAATAAATATCACTTAAATAGTTTAATTAGTGGTAGAAGTTTCCTCAATGTTCCGAACGTAGGGGTGTGCCCCACTGAGGTCCGTATTTCACATTAATTGGTCCCCAGCGGGTCCTAGTCGGGAACAATGCAGTGAGTTCAATGTTCGATCATTGCCCAAACATACAAGCTATGGAGGTTAGACAGCTCAGGTGGAAGTTTAGCACGTTTGAGTTTAGTTGCATTTATCAAAACTCATTTAGTAGGTACAATGAAAATATACCAGGTAGTTTTTTTAAAGGCTTGCCCCCTATTACATGGGACTTAAACATATCTGGCAAAATGTGGATGTACTATAGATACACCTCTGCCGAACCCATGGAAATATAAAATCTATGGCCCAATCCTTCGGGAAAACAAGGCACTACTGGGCAAAGGTCTCCCCCATACTTCGCCATGCGTCTTTGTCTGCAGCCTTTTCTAGCCAATCAGTCAAGAAAGAGTCTAGGTCGTCGCGCCAGTGTTTCTTAGGCCTGGCTTGGTGACGACGCCCGTCTTCAGGCACCCACTGCGTGACGACCCTAGCCCATCTGTCCTGATGCATCCTGTACGTGTGGCCCGCCCAGTCCCATTTCAGCCTTGTATTTAAAGTCTAATTTTTTTTTAAATGTTTTTACAGTTTTAGCGGATTCCTGAAAAAAACAACCATGAAGACCCCTTTAACTCTAATAGGTACGGAGGTCAGAACTAAATAAAAGGAGGTGACGCCGTTTAGGCAGCATTTATGGAAATGATTGACCATCATAATTACCATCATCTGCCTAGCCTTTTCCCAACTATGTTAGGGTCGGCTTCCAGTCCAACCGGATGCAGCTTAATACCAGTATTTTACATGGAGCAACTGCCTATCTGACCTCCATAACCTAGTTACTAGGTAACACAATACCCCTTGGTAAGACTGGTTGTCAGACTTTTGGTCTTCTAACTACCCGTAACATGACAGCCGGTACCAACGGCTTATCGTGCTTTCCGAGGTACGGAGGGGTCTTGGTATGTAAAGATAGTCACCCATGCACGGACCAACCGCGGCAAGCGTAGCTTAACCTGATCGATTGACCCGTGCGGCTGTTATTACTTAACAAATAGAATTAAAAACTAACAACAGTGTTGCAACAATATTTACCCTATGACTAAAAGTCTATTGAAGAGAAAAGTGACTGACTGGCATAAATCCTTGTCTTGTGAAGAAACTGAGCAACTTGTGGCATCATAAATACGGTAAACACACACACATACACACTTCACCCCACCTCCGCTAGCGCTCTACATATTTATACTACATATTAACCTCCACATAGAGTATATTCTCTTTTAATTCCATTCTATTTTATTTATTTTTTGTAATTATTTAATTAACTTTCTTTGGGAAGTCTGGAACAATGTCTTTGTATAAATATAATTATATGAGTTGGGCGTTGATGGCTGCGCCACAGTATTTTACTTTTGTGGCTATCTTCGTTTTCCTTTGTAAATTGTTAACTTAAGTTGTTTCAAATAAAACTTTTATTCTTTATTCTTTTATCTAGCTCACGAAATAATGTTCGTGCTCAAAAAGCATTACCTATTTACACCTCGACACAGACATACATACAAACAAAGATTAAAATGTGCACGTCTGTTTAATATGAAATGAATTTTCGAGACAATGATGAATGGTCATCGTTACCATATTCAATTTCCATCGCAAATATTTAGTTTCAATTTCCCTATCGAAACGGCACGTTAAATGTGGAGGAAGTGACGTCATGCATTCGGATTTTATACCTGGGGGGATTTATGGTGGAACTGGGTACTGCTGTAGGACATGTTTGTGTCCTGGACTGGCTTCAGCTGAAACATTGTCAGAGGTTTTATTTTCGGTTATAGTTTCGAAATATTGAGATTAAAAAAAAAAAACAGTGGCACTCCGGGACTGCTGACAGAAGTGAAAACTTGAAAAGATCGCCTTGGTGGAAGAAAAATACTTGTATAGAACATTGGTCCGTAACCTTATCTAAATAAAGAGCACAATCGCGTTTACAAAAAAAAATCTTCCAAAACCTTTGAAAGTAAAAATACTTGCATAGAACATTGATCCGTAACGTAACATAAATAAAGAGCACAATCGCATTTACAAAAATGAGGTGCCGGTAACGGTGTCACGGTGTCCAACGCGCCTAAAGAAGTTTTCGCTAAAAAAAAACATATTCTTGAAAAAAGGCGTTTATTTGCTGAAAGCTGTGCTTTTCCTATGAAGGAAAAAACCTAACACTCGCTCTTTTTATTTTTAATTCTAATATAATATTTAAAACTGCCCCTCCACTGCTTGTTGCAAATACTTTTTAAATGTTTGTATAGACATTTTAATGGAGGGGCGTGCAGTTTTGTATTAAATGATACCTACTAACATTTTACAGCCTGTATGCTAATATTCTTCTTCTTATCGTGTGGTTAGTGACTAACCTGGTGTCACAGTTTTAATGCCGCCCATTGGCCCCTGGCTTGGCTTCACATGCCGTCGAGAAATATCTCCTCACGATGTTTTCCTTCACCGTTTTTGAAGCAAGGAATAATTGTACACACATTCACATTGGCACATGAATCCGAAAAGTCAGTGGGCGTACCTTGGGTTCGAACTCGAGACCTATGACTTGGCAGTCCGACGCTCACACCACTATGATATCACTGCCCTGCTATTATTGACAGGATACGTTTTCAGTGACCTCCAATTTCCAACCCAACACAAACAAGTTACGAAGACCTTGCAGCACATAATAATTAAGTTTTAAAACATCCTCGTCCTGCATATGCGGCCAGCAGTTTCTTTGTACTTATCAATCGCCATCAGGAGCAGCTAGCTCTAAGAATTAATTAATTTCTGAAGTGTAAACAGAGGAGAGCTTAGTTAGTGCTGCCACGTGTGAGTGAAGACTACGTTACCTATTTACTTAAAGTAAAATTAAATTAAAAATTGTTTATTTCTCACCAGCAATAGCAACAAGGATTACATATTAAAAGTAATCCAGCAGCATTAGTGGTGGTAAAGAGAGGTTTACTTAGGGTACTGACTCTATCATCTGAACTAGGCGAGGCCTGTATCTCACAATTTCGTTATTTTATAACCTAAAAACATTGTGTGCTACTGTTTAAAATTTATTAATAAATAATGTAAATAGTGAATAAAAAGTGTGTGTGTGTGTGAGGGTGTGCCTGTGTGTGTTTAATTAATACGTTTATGTTTGTAAAAACAAAAGAAATTCGGTATTTAAGTAGTAAAACTTAAACATGGGTATCTATAACCGAAATATCCTTAGCAATTAGCAATCTCTATGAGTAATGAGCAGTGATCGGAATAGGCTGACTATATTTGCCTAAACTTCGGAGAACAGAAACAGAAAGTGGAGACTCCCTTACGACTATATTTTTTTTTCCCGGGATTCGGGAAAAACCTTCAGTAAGTTGAAAATAAGCTTTAAATATAATTTTTTGTTGACTAAAAAATATTGTGCATGTTGCATAAAAAAGTAAAATATATACCTACTTATTGACAAAACGTAATGTATTCAATTATTTGATACAACGGTTAGTTGCAAGTTTCGTTAAAAATAGCCTTTACACATCTTAAATAAAGCTTATTTTCATCTTACTGAAGATTTTTCCCGAATCCCGGGAAAACGAAATATAGTTGTAAGGAAGTCTCCACTTTCTGTCTCTGTTCTCTGAAGTTTAGGCAAATATAGTCAGCCTATTCCGATCACTGGTAATGAATGTAATGACACGGGCCTAGTTGCAAAACAACCACTTTTTTTTTTACTTTTCCTACTAAAAAAAACCTCCTTGTAAGTTTGAATTTTTGTGACTCAATCACGCAAAAACGGCGTCCGTCAGGTCAATCCGTTCAGGATTTGGATGAAAATTGGCACAGCAATAGACAATGACCTAAGTTAGGACTCATAATACTTTTTATCCCGGTAATACATTCCCGTGGAAGGAGCTCGTGGCTAAGTAATAACAGCCGCATGGTTCGATCCATCAGGTTAAGCCACGCTTGCCGAGGTTGGTCTATGGATGGGTGACCATCTTAACATACCGAGACTCCTCCGTGCCTCGGAAAGCACGTTAAGCCGTTGGTCCCAGCTGTCATTCGTCGATCTTGATAGTCTGACAACCAGTCCCGAAAGCCCGAAAGTCTGACAACCAGTCTAACCAAGGAGTATCGTATTACCCAGTATCGGTTGTGGAGGTCAGATAGGCAGTCGCTCCATGTAAAATTCAGCTGCATTCGGGTAGACTGGAAGCCGACCCCAACATAGTTGGGAAAAGGCTAGGCAGATTGATTTTAGTACATTCCCATGAGATAATTTCCGAGCTCCACGCGGGCGAAGCCGCAGACAAAAGCTAAATTGTATAAAGGTACATTTCGAAATCAACCTATGGCTCTCATGGGGAAGCTGTTCAGTATAATAAAAAGAATCGCTGCCCTAATGGATGCAAGTGACTAAATGAACAAATTGGATAATTCACAGTATAAGCAACATGAACGCAAAGCTGAGAGAAACATGTGATTTCTTATGCACATCTTTCTCCGTTTCCCCAAGTGACAAACGTCCCTTATAAATTCCGGAGTTAAAAGATAAATAATGTTTCCCCCAAACTTGAGCAAAAATTAAACTTTAACAGCATCTGTAGCCACTTAGATTGAGATTATGGGTGTAACATTTCGTGCTGAAGATGGGAACGGTATTAAAAATGTAGATTTTTCTTTGGACCTTCCCATCGCCGCTGAATTTTAAATAGGGGTGGTGGCAAACCGCACTCGATGTAATGGTCCCTTTGCCGCTTCACAAACTATGATTGGGCTGTGAAAACAGCGGTGCCGTTCTATTGTATGAACTAAAGTATTTAGAGTTCTGTATCCATAGGATTATAAATTATAACTTAAGAACGAAATAGTGACTTAAAGCAGCCGATATTTATCTATAAAAACGTTGAGATATGCCATTTTTTATTTAGGGTTTTTTTTGTTTAAGTTGGGCATCTCGTAGTTAACCTCTGAGATCATAACTACTTAACCGGGCTTTCCTGTGGGTGCCTTAAGCTACTACACTTAAAACCTCCAGCCAGGGGTTATTCAACTATGCTAATTAAAACTAGGTGAACGCTTGCTAAGGGCACCCCCTGTGGAGTACGAACCTCGGCTTAGGGCGTCAACCGGAGGGAGGACATCAACGATGGGACGGGCTGGGTTTTTATTTAGGAAACTCTCTTGTATTTAAACCTCAGACATGACTTGCCCTAAATTAAGCTGATAGGTAAGAAGCGATGTCGTACATTGAACATTTCCCTCTAAAGATCGAAAACGCATCCGCTAAGCATAAAGAAGTCTTGCCCACTACACCGAACCATACCATGACTTGACTGTCCCATGAACGTTTCAGGCACGGAAAGAAACATAACACGGACTACTATGCCAACTGGAACGTATCAACAGCGTATTATACCCGCGTATAACGGTTTTAGTGACCGTAGCATCCGCGTATCAGCCGCGTGTCATATTCGTAAGGTTGCCGTTCACCTGTTTGGCAACGTCACATGCCATGCACGGAGCGTATCGGCACCGGTAAAATATTCTCGCCGACAATTGTTGACGCACCGTGCATGGCAAGCGACGGTGTTGGTCGGTGACGGAAAGGTATAATGGGCATAGTCTCCGGCCGTGTATACTTTGGATGCGTTTTTGTACGAATTTCACTCGTGCGTAAACGTACGAACACGCACGAACGATCCCGACCTTCCAAGGAAGCGCGCAGGCTGGGTGCGACTTATCAGTCATGTTCGCCGTCCAAGGCATATCCTCTCAGACCCTGATGACCCCATAACCCTCCTCCAGGAGAGCAATAGGGAAACAAGTACACTTTACAAACACAGACGCCTCCGGTCATTCCGACCTCGCCGCCGAGGTCCTTTGCGATCGCGACCGCCGCGCCCCCGAGTAAATAATACTCCCCCCGACCCTTGCTCGAAAACGAGGTGCCAGCAGTTGTTGCAGCTGTGCACGTAGCTTTAAATTCCCCAATTAATAATCATCAAAACATTTTGATCCAGCCCGTCTCATCTTTTGATGTCCTCCCTCCGGTTAACGCCCTAAGCCAAAGCTCGTACCCCACAGGGGGTACCCTTAGCGAGCGTTTTTTACCCTAACTTTTTAGCGTAGAAAACAATCGGACTTGTTGGGATTTGTTCCATTTGACGGAGAAAAAACTATTCAGTGTGCGCACTCAATTCGTACGACCATGGTCGTATGTGTACACACGAGTAAAATTCGTAAGAAAACACACCCAAAGTGCCTCATACTTTTCAATACAAAGATATGGTTCTGCCTGACTCGTTCCTAGCGCAGTCATGGTATGATACGATGCCGCGGTGTAATGGACGTACTCCTTAACCTCATCTGCTCGAAAAACCATTAGAGCTGAAAAATTCAATTCATTTGTTTAAAATTTCATAGTTGCTAGTCTAAACTAGAATAATAAAAAGCTAAATGAAGAAATTCCATTTCTTTAGTACGCCATCTCTAATTTTTTATTCAACCGCTATTTTCGGGGCCATGATTTTACTACGCATCCGAAAGGGATTTGTCGAAAGCTTGAACAGAGACTATGCGCAAGTAAAACTAAACTTCACGTTTCAGACTTTAGAACTCAACATTGCTTGTGGTAAAATAGCTTGACTATGTTGAACCAGAGTCAACCAGTGCATAAGCATATTTTTATGTTTATTTCAGGGCTGGATTGCGCCTGCAGTGAATTTGAATAGCACAGTTTGTGAAATATGCAAGTGATATCACGTGTAGTCGTATAGTTTTATTTACATCCGGTCGTTGAATATGAATATCCGGTTTTGACGGTGTAAATAAAAATTGCAACACATGAAAATAAAGTGTTATTATTATTACCTACAAATTTCGTAGTATTTTTCACTTTTGGTTTTCCTGCTCACTGACAGATAGACATATCACTGGTATATGACTGGTAGATATATCGCACCTTTAAAGTAAAACCGTTACTAAATGAAAATTTTCATGAATTGAGTTATCAATGCCATCTATCTAAAGCACGTATTTTAAATAGAATGGCATGATAACTCAATAAATGAAACAATTTCGTTAAGTAACGGTTTTACTTTAAAGGTGCGATATGTATGATTCGTTGTTAATAAATAAAAATTAATTTAATAATCAATTTATGCTTAAAACTCGATGACAATATTCTAAGAAATCCAGTCGGTGAATATCATAATTGAAATAATGGTGCAACAAATATGTTCGCTGATGACGAAACGGAAAATGTAATTAATCATAACAAAATAAAAGCCTATCTAAAATGTCCGTTCACGTTAAAATGTGGTTAATTATCACTTTATCATTTGCGACATTCTATAAGGCATAAATTGTACCGTAATGAATTCTAAAATTTCGAAAAAATAATGTATTTTGATATGGACTCGATTGTATTATGTATTTTATTATTTTTGGCAATTCTCTTTACGAAAGTTCAAAATCACTGTTTCGTAATATTTCCAAATTAAATCGCATCGTATCGTAGTAATTAATTAAATCGTATCTTTATAGATACGATTGGAAACTTCATACAACCGATTTTTTTACGAATTGATTTTATTACATATAAATGTAATAAAATCAATTGTATGAAATCATGACATTTGAGCAGTGGAGCAGTGGTGGCCCAGTGGTAACGGCCGCGACTTACGAGTTGTACGTCGTAGGTTCGAACCCAGACAGGCGCTTTACTTTGTGTAAATTATATCATTACCACTGCTCTCAAGAAGGGAAAGAAGAAGGGTGAAGGAAAACATCGTGAGGAAACCGGCATGTCCTAGAACCAAAAATTTGAAGACATGTGACATCTACCAACCCGCACTGGGCCCGCGTGGTGGATTACGGCCCACTCCCTCTCACAGAGAGGAGGCCTGTGTCCCAGCAGTGGGAACATTATAGGCTGATGATGATGATGACATTTGAGACCAATTCTAACTTAAGGAGTTGTATCGCTGATTCAAAAAAAATCTTTTAACTTATGAAAAAAAACATCTTTCTTTAATCTTATCATGCACACTTGTTTTTCTAATGCACTTTAGACATTGGCAGAATAGTCGACAATGGCTTTGCTTGCCATTTTATAAAAATAGGATATTATAATTTTAATTCTAAATATTTTAATCAACAAACTATTGGGTAATTCATCAAGTCGTCCTACATGCCTACTGCCCATCTAAGACGACTTGATGAAAATCAAAATAAATATAACTTTCATTCTACAATTCGTCCTACTATTCAAGGCAATGGCACGTACAATTTTTTCGGAGAGGCAACCGGATGGCGAGTGGTGATTTTGGTATTGAAGTGATACCAAACTCCCCCGTACCGGCCGAATGGACCCCAAATGGACGGGGGCGGAGATATCAAGGGGGAGGGCAAAAATCTAAAAAATTTTAACGAGGCAACCGCATGAAAATGCGGTTGCTTTGAAGTTTATAAATTATTTATCTAGTAATTTTTTTTTGCCATCCGAAATACACGGGCCGTTTTCGTACCAGCAATTTTTGAAAAAAAAAAATATGAGGCAGCTGCTCCAAAATTGGTGAGCTTATTTATTGGTGCCACTATATTTTGGAAAAAAAAGCCATCCGATCCTGCTGGGCAGTTTCTGAGAAACAACCCTTCAAAGTCGCCAAAAAACCCTTTTTGCCCAACTTTTGAAACAAAAATCGAAAAAAAAATGTTAAAACAGTTTAAATCGGATGGTTTTCGAAATTTAAGCTCTAATAAGTGCAAGGAATTGTGTGTATCAATGCCATCCGATTTTGATAAAATTCACCCCCTTTTCGCCACCCCCAAACATCGTTATAATTGAAATAATATGATACGCTGTATGTAATTCTTGAACTTCTTACCGATGATTTATCATCAAAAAAGAGGGTTGTCTCGTCAAAAAATTTTAGGTTTTGCCCCGCCCCCCCCATATCTCCGCCCCGTCCATTTGGGGTCCATTCGGACGGTACGGGGGAGTACGGTATCTATTCAATACCCAGATTACCACTCGCCATCCGGTTGCTCTCCGATAAAATTTTACATGCCATTACTTTAACTATACGTTACTAACAAAATGAGAAAAGGTACAAAAGTGTAAAATTGCACGTGTGCAAAGATAAGTTGTTTTATTGCTTTACGATATTGAAACAAAATTTTTTTTTTTTATCATATTCTATTCATAGGTCTGTCCTGTCATCATTCACTTCAAAAGTAATTGTTTACTTACTGATAACCGGAGAAACATCACTGGTCAAAACAAAAGATTTTATTTTATTTTCATTATTTTCATAGGTCTGTACTTCAAAATTACCTGATAATAATCGAAAGTCATACAAGTCTACCATTCGTATTAATTTCGGATAACACTTGAACTTGTGCGTTTGCTTGTAAAATGAAGCAATAAACTGTTGATCTAGAAAAATATTATTTAGTAGGTACTGAGTCTTTTAATATTAAATAATATATGAAGAAAACGAAAGTAAAAACTAAAAATTCTTAAAAAAAAATTGTTATTTCTTGTCTTACTAACTGCACCAAACGTTGATAAAGTTTTAACTTGAGATGAGTTGCAAAATGAAAATATTATTTAATATTTAGATCTCTGACGAGCGCCTTTCACTTTATCCCCACTCCGCGGCCGACCGTCACGCGACATGCAACACACAGACCAAAAAGTTTGAGACGATGGAATAAAAGTTTCACTTTAAAACGCTTTATACTTAATCCCATGGCTTCTCAACAAAAATGTCTTATGTTTTCCATTTTCATCAAGTAGTCCTAAATGGACCGTAGGCATGTCTTGCTAATTGCAAAAAGCGTAAGAAAATTTGAGTTTTGCGGGCTATTCTTTAGCTTTTACCTTAAGTACGGGATCAACAGGATTTTACATTGTATGTACGTTGCATGATTCTTACTATTGTCAGCCAGGAACTTGAGCATCGTTAATTTACGCATATCATTATAAAATTGTCAGACTGTGATCAATCCTCTGGTCTTCCCAGAGTAGTAGAAAGCCAACAACTAACTATTACGACTGATGAGTATGCTACACACACGGTTTTCCGACTTTATTTCCGCGAGTTTTATGAAAATTCTTTTTAAATTTATTCATACCTACTACCCACATTTCCTGGGAAAGACGTAAAAAATGGTTGGCTCAAAGCAATAAGAAATGCGACCTTCTGGCGAAAGATATGGGTCCCTAGACGCGCTTCGACGAGGTTGTCACGACAAATATTTTGTGAGACTTTTAGGTTCTTCAAGGTCAGGTAAATGTCAGGGTCGATGGAAACCTAAGAGTTTTATGTGCCCATATAGGTAGGTATATCATGCATTTTCGTCTAGCGTTTTATTTAAGATAGAGCTAGATAATTCGCTTTAGGCTTCGAATTATATAAAGTTCCTACCTAGTTTTAATTTAGTTTTAAAGAACTAATTGTTCTGATTCAGCTGTCAGTCCAATGTGGGGAACATTGGACTGACAGCTGCTGTTCCTCCCTTTGCAAAATATTTTCCATAACTTCCAAAAGGTCACTAGTATTAACACGGCTTGCAGTAGGAGTAAATTGGTAGAAATCGTCACGTAACCAAAAAGACATGTGACTTTCACTCTCAATTGCTGTTCAAGGCTGCGAATATTTTTAAATTTTTCTTGATAAGTATCGTTTTCATGGTTTTCGAGGGTGCTAAACCCGATAGTGAGGTCAAAATGTAAATCCATGACGGCGGCTAAAAATTTTGTTTGTTTTAAATCATGTGAGAAGGAACTTTGTTCCTGACGGAGGTCCCCCGACCGCACATTTTTTTTTTTTGTTTCTAGAGTCTCAGTTTGATAACGGTATTCCCAGGAACCAAATACTTATATTGACGCTCGGAAAAACTAGAATTCTGTAGATAGTTTATAAAACTAGAACCTACACATAATTTTTCGTATTCATTTCGTTTCATTATTAAAATCTTGACTTTGCCATTATTTTGTGAATAATTAAAAACTAAATAAAGAAATAGTAGTTTATGAAACTGTTGCATAATGAGGGATATTAAAACATGAGTGTGTGTTTAAAAACCGAGCCGTAGGCGAGGTTTTTAATAGTATCACAAGAATGTTTTAATACCTAGTTATGTGCAGTTTCATACACTACTTTATCTACTCTCAAACATTGGGATTGAAACAAATACTAAATAAAAAATCAAAGTTAAAGATCAAGAATAAATTAGTGATGCAACGAATACTACTTTTACGAATACGAATATCAAACCTATACTATTCGGCGAATACGAATACGAATACGAATATCTCGCCATGGTAATAAAAGACTAATAGTCTAGTACTACATAGACGCAGCTATTACTAACGTTCGTCTAAGTTACTTAGGACTTACTATCCTACCTTTTGTTCATACAAAAGAAATACAGACCATATAACTACTTATTTGATAATTTATCGAAGTGTTTCCATATGTCACTTTGATCTCGTTTACGAGAAGACATTTTCTATTCAACTTCAACTCCTTTCACTTCGCAGCAACCTCAGAAAATAAATAAAACAATACTCTCTTGCTTGACTTGTGCTTTCGACTGACAAATGAAATGAAAGGAATGAATCAATCAATCAGTCCATGGTTCGTAATGATAGGAAAACTCCCGGGCCGCGGCACTGTATAAACTATGGCCGGGGACTCCCCCGTCGCGTCGTCGTTGCGGTTAAGGCCCTTGCACACGTCGTATTTTTACGTGCCGACGACGCGCGTTTTCCAAGTCTGCCAGTAATTAGATTTGCGTACAAACATATTAATTTTTAAATATTCGTATTAGTATTCGTATTAGTATTTGCCGAATACGAATATTCGGTAAATGTCTACTATTCGGCGAATACGAATATTCGTATTCGTATTCGTTGCATCACTAGAATAAATTTAAAAATCCCACGAAATTCAGTAAGTACTACAAAACAAATGAATGTCGCCTGCACCAGCACATCACCGCACATGCGCTACAGCGGGTGCTGCTGTCCCCCGCCAAAAGTTGATGGAAACTCTTTGGTGATATTAACTTCTTAGATTAACGCTGTATCACAATAGAAAAAAAATTGTTTTATAGTATTATTTTGTTAGAGAAAAAGTGTTATAATATGATTCTATTTTTAAATTTTGGTATTCTGTTTATAAAGTATGTCAATATAAACTCGTTTTGAAGTTCATAATTCGAATATTCGCTATGAGCGTAGATAAAATTATTTAGGATTGAATTTTAAGGGAAATAAAATTGTTAGCCAAATTGTCTACCAATACTTACTTACTTTACTTAAATTGTCCGTAGATAATACTATGTCAAATCACAACTGTCATTCTTTGATAGTTACATGAAATGGCTATAGCACGGCAAATTGACGTTCTAATAATTTGAGGATTACACTAATGGATAGATTGTTTAAAAATCTAAATAATTCACGTTTAATTTTAATCCAAAAGATTGCTTTTCTTTTTTGAAGTGAAAACTTCTTTAGGCGCATTGGACATTTTTGAGATGGGACTAAACCATTGATTTCGCGACACTGTAACGCAATTTACCTACACCGTGGAGTAAAAGACATCAACGCGTTGATTACCGCGGTGCGTGGAGTAAAAGACATCAACGCGTTGATCACCGCGGTGCGTGGAGTAAAAGACATCAACGCGTTGATTGCCGCGGTGCTGGTTTTTTTTCAAGTTTTCACTTCTGTCGGCACTCCCGGAGTGCCACTGTTTTTTTTTTAATAATTCCAAAAAACTTGTGAATTATACGCAGGGAGCGGGACAGAGCGGCGCGCGGCGCACAGTGGACTGAAAATCGATCTTCATAAACTTAGGAATCAACTTAGTAATTGTTTTCTTTTTTCGGCAGAAATGGGTTTAAGTATCGTATATTGATCAATTTAATGCTATTTCAGTTTTTCAATAAACGTTTTTCTTTACTTTATAGCACTTGGTTGAAAAAAATGTATGGAGAAATATATAAAAAAGGATATATTTCGACTTTGGTATAAGTGCGACTAATTTCCTTTGGCACGATTATACCCCTTATTTTTCTGCATTTTTTGACATAGAGCACAATGCGCGAACGCGCTAGATTTTGGGAGAAAAAAAATAAAATGTGTTTTTAGAATATAAAAAAAGGTTTTAATCTATTTATAATTGACATTAGGTATTTAAATGGTTATTAATAAATTATATAAAAAGAAATTTAGTAGTTACCGGTTAAACATAACAAATTTTATGAAAATTAATTAATATTTTTTATAATTTAATAACGAGGATGGTTAAATAATGAGATCGTATGATCCATTGGCCATTATCTATCATAATGAAATCTAATATCCTATTACTGAGGTATTTCCGTCATTTTTTGTCCCTGATCCCTGCTTCACGATATCTATCAAAAGCCCTAACTCCTTTTGAAATCTCTCTTGTATCTGTTTCTTCCTCTGCTGCATCACGGATTTGTTGTGTTCTCCTTTGACAGACCAAGTTTCAACATCTTGTTTGTATGCTATGTGCAAAAGATACTCCATGCTATTTGAGCATGCAATGGTGACAAGCCAAACTTGATCATATCAGATGACACTTCTTTACGCAATACTGCATCGAGATCGTTCATCTGAGATGGTTTCGCCAAACACAAGTAACACACAGCACTGGAGCGAGCTCCTGATAGATACGTGCACACTTTTCCATCAATCATCATCAGGACGAGATTGTGTTCAACTTCAATTCCATCAACACATTTGGATGGGCTTAAAGTTTTTATTTCTGCTTCCATTTTGATCATTTCATCTTTCACTACCAACTCACTTTCTTTGACGAATATAAATTGGACAGGTCGACAGTATAGTGTAGAGCACGGCTTAGGATTCTCCCATATAATTACTTCCTTTCCAACTGCAGCAGTTAGTTTTAAGGGAACTAAAGTCGTCGTAAAAATGGCTTCATCAGTCTTTCCTTTTCCATTTTTTGTCTATATCTACTTTGGCTTGATGACCCATCGAAACCCCATTTTGACAATTAACGACTAATGAGGCGGCTTATTTGGTAGACTTTTGAGTATACAATGCACAGTTATGTCAAGAAGAGCTTGACGAGATACTTTGGCCATTGTATCTGTTAAACTAAATGCCTCATTTGGAGGGTAACATACTAATTTAGCCTGCTGCACTTTATAATACGATGGATAAATATCAGATGCACCCTCACAGATTGTAGATTCTCGCAATGTAATATATTGCCACTTCGGCAGTTTAAGTGATAGCAGCAATCCAAGCGCTTTCTCCGGAGTAAAAGTACATTTCTTGTGCTTCTGAGTTTTAATTAGTTGCAAAAATGTTGCTACCTCTTCAGGATTTTTCATTAAATAATCAATGACTTCAGTCTAATTTTCTTTGCCATCTTTCTTTAACTTGCTTATTGTAGCGTAAGCTAGTTTGTCACTGTCTTGTTGATTCTGTTCTTCAATTCTCCGTTTTTTTTGTTTAGTACACAATTCCACGAATGGTTTACGAGGAATTAAACGCTTAGTTAGTGTTCCAACAGATACAGATTGGCTGGTTGAAGGTGCTTGATACTCTGTAATGGCATCTTCTGCAGCTTGTTGCGGAACAATACAAGATGGCCAATCCACTGTAAGCGCCGCAGTCTCCGTATTGTTTCTTAAATGTTTCTTCCATCTTTTTATGACAGCCTAGCTGAATCTTCGACAAAATTCCTTTAAAGTATCGCTGTCTTCTTCCGAAAGACTTAAATTGAACTGAGACACAACAGTTAGCAGCAATGCAAGGTAGTTACCCAGCTTGCCAGACTGCTTTAAAACAACATACAAGTCAAGGTTATGAACTAAATTCACTTGTTCCATTTTAGAAAAATAGGTTATCACTCTTTGAAAAAATAAAGTCAATTGAAAATAATAATTAAATGCACACGATTTATACTTAAGGTTTGAAAAAACTATGTAGGAAGGGGGGTAGTTAGTTAATGAGATCTAATTATCTTAGTAATAGGTTATATTTCATTATGATAGATAATGGCCAATGGATCATAAGATTTTTTCTTTCCACCCTCGTTATTAAATTACAAAAAATATGAATTAATTTCCATAAAATTTGTTATGTTTAACCGGTAACTACTAAATTTCTGTTCATATAATTTATTAATAACCATTTAAATACCTAATGTCAATTATAAATAGATTAAAATCTTTTTTTATATTCTAAAAACACATTTTATTTTTTTTTCTCCCAAAATCTAGCGCGTCCGCGCATTGTGCGATATGTCAAAAAATGCAGAAAAATAAGGGGCATAATCATACCAAAGGAAATTAGTCGCACTTGTGCCAAAGTCGAATTATACCCTTTTTTACATATTTCTCCATACATTTTTTTCAACCAAGTGCTATAAAGTAAAGAAAAACGTTTATTGAAAAACTGAAATAGCATTAAATTGATCAATATACGATGCCTTAACCCATTTCTGCCGAAAAAGTTAAAAAAATACTATGTTGATCCCTAAGTCTATGAAGATCGATTTTCAGCCCACTGTGCGGCGGGACAGAGAAGGACCGAATGCTCAAACGCGCTCGCTAGGGGAAGCGCCTTAAGTTCAGTCCGGTCAAACGAAGTGTTAAACAGTTTTATCATTGAAAATTCTCGTTAGTAGCCTGTAGCTAGATTTATGTCCAGTTTATTTAGCAATAGTCGCGTACCTATTAAGTTATTACCTACATTAAGAAATGTGGGTTTTCTACATTGCCACAACATTCGAAACATAGTGGCTTAACTTTATGATTTGGTATGTGCGTGTCAAGTTAGACGTCTAAACCTGCAACCTAACTGCGTAGTACAACACAATCACAATCTGTTTCGATTTGAAACAGATTGCTAATCCATTGCTTCATAAATTGGAAAAAAAAATCTGCTCAACAACGTAAATAACGCAATGAATGTTGTTGAACTGTCAAAATGAAACAAATTAGGCAAAATTGTTTACGAAAATAAGTTACGTAATTAGGGTACTGATTGTCTGACTTTCAGAGTACCTAGACATCCGACAATTTCAGGCTTCTGAATTTATTTCTTCTCTCTATCTATTCACCTATTCTGAGTCCATATTCCGTAGAGTATTCGGCCCTGCCTGGCACCGTGGAAGGCGACTATTTCCTCGGAATGCTCTCACGGCGCCCACACAAATCTCCCCGGTCGAACGGAATGGATTCGAGAACCATTCGAGACATTGCTTCCGTTTTGTAGATTCGTTTCATGCGCATTTTTGTGTTATAGGATTGGTACAGCTGATCACAAAGACGAAATTAAGATAATGTGTTTTTGTAACTACGATTTAGTGCAATCATAGGTATCTATGGAACTTAGGAATATTTACTTTGTTATTGTTTTTAGACAGACGGTTTATTTGGTGCACACAAAAGACATAGCACAACATACAAAAACGCGATTAAATTATAACTAAATACTTACATGAAAATAGCTACAAGGTGCCAGTATACAAAAAAAAAGACTATTGACTAAGACACACTTTAAAAAACAGGCAGAATGTGTTTGTCTTCTTGGTGTTTTGACAAATGCTGGCATACAGCCTTTTCAGCAATTTTGGATAGGCAAGGCAGAATACTAATGGACCTTAGGTCTTTTAAGATAAGTCTTTATTTGCCTTAAACATGGTCTTAATTCAGTCAGACTTGTTTTTTTTTTAAATGTTTTCTAACAATTGCGATTTTCCAGATGTTGAGGAATGTTACTGAAACAATTGAGCTGTTCACAATGTCAGTGATAACTTTTAGTGAATGTGGGACCGTTAGCAAAGGCATATTCGGGGTCACTTTATCACAGCCTTAAGCGTCAGATTTAAGCTGGCGGAAGTATTGCAGAATTTTATCAGCAGTTACTAGCTGGAATGCGAAGCTACCATCGCTATAACGATGAGACTCAAAGAAAGTGCGTTGTGGTGTATTGCAGACAGGCAAAAAGTGATTATTTATTTAGTTTGGGTCTCTGAAGTGGGTAGGAAGGTCATCAATTTGCTTCCTTGGTAATATGGTGTTTTTTAAATTATACCATAACTAGCTTCTGCCCGCGACTTCGTTCACGTGGAAGTCGTAAGACACCACAATATACTACAATAACAGCCACATTTTTATAAAACATCCCTGTATACTACATTTGTAAGTCAAAATATATAGAGAGTCAGGAATGGTGGCTCAGGAGCAAGTACAGTTGTCCGTGTGAGAAGCAGCCCTCGGTGTTGGCCCCTGTGACTTGTACCATAATGTTTTTAGATCTTTGATTTTGATACAATGTTGAATTTGAAGTATATAACTTTTTCCCTAAATATGGAAATTGCCACCAGCCATTTCAACTGTTTGTAGTAAGCCCTTTCGGACTCGGATTTCTTTTTTTTTGCGCACTTGATCAGAGTGTCATCTCGTAAGTGCATTATTAATTTAATTGTCTTTATTATCCAGGGATAGGACTGTTCCTTAATTAAACATTTGTTCAGTTAACTGGAGCATCGTAAATTGCTAAACCATGTCATTCACATTAGGTAAACCACAAATGTTGTCTCAGTGTATGTGCGATAATAATAATAATAATAACCCCATCGCCGTATCTCTACGTTGACGTCGTGGTGGGGCTTGCGCGCTCCGAACTCTAGGTCTGTGCCGGTACAGTTTACTTTGCCGGAACAGGTCTGGGATGAGGAGCCAGACCAAAAGAGATACAAAAACCCGCAGGGCAGCGTGTGGCGAGCTGTTGGGCAGTAGCGACCCCACGGACCCTATCTCCCGGGAGAAGTCTTGTTCCTCACCTCTGGCTTGCCTTTATTGGCCGGCTGGAGTGAACACTGACGAGGAACGGCGCTCCCGCCTCATTCTTGCCTTAATTGGCCGGCTTGAGTGGAGATTCGCTAGAGCAAACGTGCTCGGAGGAAGGAAGTATTCCAGTAAGATGCTGGTTGGGATCTTGACCGTACTTCCGGGATTGTCCTGATAGCCGTGGAATACCTCTCCACTCCTCATAAGCACCTCAGGACGTGTTGCCCCCTTGTCGCTACGACACTATGTGCTAGCGACCATTTTCGGGGGCCCATTATTGAGTGTGCAAGTCACCCCCTGCCATTTTATCCGTGTGCATATAAAACATAGATCAGGCAGGGGCCATAGTCCTTCCATAGTTCCAGGTGACCAGTCCACTTTAGCAACCCAAACCCATAGTCCGATATCTTTGTTTCCATATCTTACAATAGCCCTACACCAACTGGGGGTTGTCCTTAGCTGCACTTGCATAGTGCGAACAGGGATAATCGTCGGCTGGTAGCTCATTTAATTAAAAACGTCTAAGGGGCCTCTGCGAGTTGGCTTCGGCTCCTCGTACGCCTTCCAAAGGTCCGGGACCCCTGGGTCCCGAGAAATGTCAAAGACGTAAAAAATAATAATAATAACCCCACCGTCGTATCTCTACGTTGACGTCGTGGTGGGGCTTGCGCGCTCCGAACTCTAGGCCTGTGCCGGTAGAGTTTACTTTGCCGGAACAGGTCTGGGATTAGGAGCCAGACCAAGAGAGATACAAAAACCCGCAGGGCAGCATGTGGCGAGCTGTTGGGCAGTAGCGACCCCACGGACCCTATCTCCCGGGAGAAGTCTTGTTCCTCACCTCTGGCTTGCCTTTATTGGCCGGCTGGAGTGAACACTGACGAGGAACAGAGCTCCCGCCTCATTCTTGCCTTAATTGGCCGGCTTGAGTGGAGATTCGCAAGAGCAAACGTGCTCGGAAGAAGGAAGTATTCCAGTAAGATGCTGGTAGGGATCTTGACCGTACTTCCGGGATTGTCCTGATAGCCGTGGAATACCTCTCCACTCCTCATAAGCACCTCAGGACGTGTTGCCCCCTTGTCGCTACGACACTATGTGCTAGCGACCGTTTTCGGGGGCCCATTATTGAGCGTGCAAGTCACCCCCTGCCATTTTATCCGTGTACATTTAAACATTGATCAGGCAGGGGCCATAGTCTTAGATAACCAGTCCACTTTAGCCACCCAAACCCATAGTCCAATATCTTTGTTTCCTTAATTACAATAGTCCTACACCAACCGGGGGTTGTCCTTGGCTGCACTTGCATAGTGCGAACAGGGATAATCGTCGGTTGGTGCCTCAATACTCAAAAATGTCTAAGGGGCCTCTGCGAGTTGGCTTCGGCCCCTCGTACGCCTTCCAAAGGTCCGGGACTCCAGGGTCCCGAGATATGTCAAAGACATTTAAAAATAATAATAATAGCCTTTATTCGACAATCTTATAAAAACATGAATGAAAGTAAACTAAACTACAGTATATAATAACAAATTAAACTTAAACTTAAATAATCATAATTTGACACCGGTATCGCGATTGTCTTGCGTTTCCGCAAAGGCCTCCCCTAAAGCTTGCCACCCTTTCCGATTATGGGTCATCCTCCTCCAAGCAACACCAGCTATTTTCTTAATATCGTCCTCCCATCTAAGACGTTGCCTCCCTTTCTTTCTTTTATTTTGTCTTGGACACCATTCGGTTACGTCCTTAGCCCATTTATCGCTGTTACTCCTCATCATATGACCTGCCCACCTCCATTTTAGTTTTGTTATGCAGTATGTTACGTCTTTAATATTTGTCTGTTTTCGCAATGTTTCTATTTTTATTCTGTCTTTTAACTTGATATTGAGCATGCTACGCTCCATACTGTGTTGACAGGTCTCAAGTTTGCGCTTATTTTTCTTCGTCAGACTCCATGTTTGACATCCATACGTCATGATGGGTAAAATACATGAGTTAAATATTTTTTCCTTAGCTTTGAGTGGTATTTGAGGGTTTTTAACGATTTCCTTAAGGGACCAATATCTTTTCCATGCTAGCTGTACTCTGTTGTTTATTTCTTTTGTAGTGAGGTCGTTTGGTGATATTATCTGTCCGAGATATGTATATTCTTCGACATATTCTATTTTGATGCCGTTGACTGTGATGGGAGTTTTGTCAAGGTTTGTCATTAATTTGGTTTTTGCAGCGTTCATTGAGAGTCCGACTCTATCACTTTCATTCACAAGTTGTTCAAGCATCTCTTGCAGGCTTCTTGGATCTTTAGAGATTAAAATAAGATCATCTGCAAATCTTAGATGGTTTAGTTGCATTCCGTTGATATTTAGTCCATATTTGCTCCACTCGAGACGTCTAAATATGTATTCAAGCACTGCCGAGAATAGTTTGGGTGATAGTGGATCTCCCTGTCTGACTCCTCTTTTTATAGGGAAGTACTCTCCTACTCTTTCTGTCCGTATTTTTGCTTTCATGTTTTTGTATATGTTGTTAATTAGTCTTATATATTTCTTTTCAACACCTTGTATTGCAAGCGCTTCCCATATTTTTGTGTTTTAAAGAGTCAAACGCTTTATTATAATCTACAAATGCCAAATAATAAGTCATGCCGTATTCATTATATTTCTGGATAACTTGTTTTATGGTGTGTATATGATCGATCGTTGAAAAATCTCTGCGAAAACCAGCTTGCTCTCTGGGTTGATTTTCATCCAGAGTCCTTGTTAAACGGTTTAGAAGTATTTTAGAAAATATTTTGTATACGTTAGACATCAGGCTAATGGGTCTGTAGTTTGCTATATTATCTTTCTTTCCTTTTTTATGAAGAAGTATTATAGTTGATGTGGTCCACTGATGGGGTATATATTCTGTGTCTAAAATTTCGTTAAATAGGTCTGTCATAGTGTCTAATGTTACATCAGATGTCCCTAATAGAAGTTCATTAGATATACAGTCTTCTCCCGGTGCCTTACCTCTTTTTTGTGATTTAATAGCCTTGTCTACTTCTTCTTTCATTATACATGGAATTTCTTCATTACTATGTAAATCAATTAATTTATAGTTTTCGTCTGGTGTTATGTCGTCGCTGTATAGCTCACTGTAATAATCCGTGGCTACTTCTAGTATTTCTGTTCGGTTTGTCTTGTTTTTCTTATCTTTATGGTGTATCATATTGTCTATCCAGTTAGTATTTTCTCTTAGCTCGTCCCATGCTTTCTTGACTCCACCTGACTTTTCTATGTAATAATTTATTATATTGCTCCTTCTTTTTTGTCTATGTTTCCTGATTTGCAGATATCTAGACACGCGGCAGCGTGTCGAGCCAAGTTTCTAGGCAAGACACGGCTGCAGTGTGTTATATTACACGAACCATTTGGAGCCACTTTTGACCCCTTAATAACTCAAAATCTATGTAACATAGACGCATGAAATTTCGTTTATTTATAAAAACCCCTTAGATTAACTAGAACTCCAAATTTCATAAATAAAACTCAAACGATTATTGAGATATTAACGTATAAAAATCGGCATTTTTATCAACGACCTGCCACTAGACATCAAAAACATTTAACCCATTTCCGGGTGACCTAGAAAGTTGAAAAGAGATTTCCCGAAAGCAGGCCCATGGTATGATACTGTGTCAAAGCTTATGTATCAAAAATTATGTCGTATTTTTTTCAAGTCGTTTTATCAAAATTTATTTCTTCTAGCATTAGAGAACCTAATAAATATTTATTTTGTTGATACTTAAAGAACTACATCCGCCATTCAATCCTAACCTGAATGTTGCCAGATGACAGACTATTCCAATAAAATAATTTGTAATCGATTGAAAATATCGATACTAACCCACATGGAGTAGGTGGAGTATCCACTACACGAGTATGTTTTAAATGCTATTTATTATACTCAAATACTGTAAAATTATGATTTTACAATAAATAAAATATTATATGGGCTGAATATACTCAACAACTTAAAAGTGTTTCGAGGCAGTAATGTTATTTTATAAACTACCAGTGATCAGAGTAAGTAGATTGATTTGAGGTCAATGAACTGGCACGTATATTAGTATGGATACGCCTCCGGGATTCCGGGATTTTGAAATTATTAAGATTTTTTAAGGAATTTCAAATGTTGTAATGTGTAGAATAAAGAATACATCAATATGAATAAGAAATGTTCAACCCTTTTGCTGTCTGTTTAATAGTATATAGGTGATCGGACTCCAAGAAAAGGATAGATATACTATAAAACAATATTTTAAATATTTATCTATCGCATTCTATAAATTTCTAATGTAGTAGTTTAAAAATCCTTACTTTAACAATATTTGATTCAATCCTGTAAGTACCAAAATGAAATCCCGGAAAAAAGGCTTATCCATGTTATGATTTCTATGACTATTCATGATGCGAGTACGTAAAATCAATCTACCTACTCCGATCACTGATAATCACCCAATCGATTTCGTCAATCGATTACCAAAATAATTAAACCTGGTAACACTGACACCATGCATAATGTCAAACTGTCAAACAAAATCTGTCAGATCAATGGCATTGTTGGCTGTTTGTTTTACGTTGATTTGAATTTATTTTTCCGTATTTACTTTATACTTATATTACGTTACGATTTAATGCTGTCAATTTAAATTGAAGCCAGAGGAACTATTGCTTATCTTTCCATGGCCCTGGGTAAGTTTATTATGTTCTCTAAATATTTATAAACACCGTCGTATTGTATAACCTCATTGATTTTAGCAGCCTATTAGTAGAAGGCCTATGTTCAGTCAGGGGTACGTCGCGCGTCGTCAGTTGTAAATGTCTATAGTATGATGTAATTATATAGCATAAGTAAATACACTGAATTTTTTTACCTTTTTCAGGTATGACGATGACATGTGTTATTGCAAGACTTGACATTATTGATTATATTATCTACAACTCTATCCCAAGTATTACTTGCTCAGGAAAATCTAAGCATATTATGTTATGTATGTGGCATGTCAATTGCAAGTCACAGAAGTCATCAGGTTAGTGTTTTTAAAATGGCAGAATTACTATGAGTGATATAATTATTATACAAAAGTAAATAAACAACAATAAGAGTATTTTCTTACTTTCTAGGTTAGGTATACATTTGGATAAAGTTTGTCATGCTTACTGAGAGAGGCTGCTACCAGAGATGTTTATAGGCAAGCAAGTGATGATAAAAACAGAGCCACCCTAGAGTGTAAAAGATTTACCCATAATAGATCAAAACAATAACCTGGTTAGGGCCAGAATCAAATCGTGACATGTGAGCAGCAGGACTTAGTGTACATAATTATTGATAAGTGAGCAAAATAGGACAAATTGTTTAAGAGATCATCATTGCTTATTACTGTTTTGTGGGAAAGCGTACATCTACCATCTACCGTACCTACGCTGCTTTCATACCATGACTACGTTATGAGAATGAAGCTGAAGCCGTTTTAAATTCTATGAGAAATAAAATGTTTTTAGTATTTAGGTATTGTTGTGTTATTTGTTAAAGTAAACCTTCCTATAGAAGCACTGAAAATGCTGCTGCCAATGAGATTATTCATCTTTAATTAAGAGAGTTGGCTAAAATAATGTTTATGCCATTAAATCTTTCATATTTAGCGCGCAAGATTATTAATTTACCTTTATAAAATTCAAGTCTGTAAATGCGATAATCGCCATTTTGATGACAGTCGAGGTCGAGGCAAAAAAATATAAAAATTGGGGATTGCGAACATCCAAACTCCACCATAAGGACAGCGACTATTACAACATTTAATTATTTGACGAATTCATCCATTTTTCAAGTTAAATAAGTAGTATTAATGAAGTTTTTGATATCAAAAGTCGAAGATTCGCGCCAATCGTGCGTGTTTACATTTTAACTTTTCACAATTAACACACATACACATATCTGATACGACTTTAAATGTGACAAATGTGATTAAAAATATTATAAGTAACTAGAAAATGCCCAGATCTTTACTTATTATACGAACACATGTTCAATAACACGTAATATTCATTACTACTACTCAATTTGTGTTCAAAATCGTCGATCATTATTTTTTTTTTATTGTAATGATGTGCGAAAACGATTATGCCAAACGTTTTTTTTTTTTTTTTTCAATTTTGATTGTCTCGATTAATTTATAATTATGTCGAATGTCTGAAATCTATACTTGAAAATTAAAATAAAATTGTTTTAAGCATTAAATACAATAAACATTGTTTAAAATAATTATTTATACTTTTCTAGTGTTTAATCGTTTTTAGAACATTCAATATAAAACGAGTCAACACATAGAACGAGGATAGATACTTACCTCATTTATTGAATTTCGCGCCGAATTGTTTCTATTTATTTGAATTTAAATTCGGAACGTTGTTCAAAATTATTTTTAATTTTTTGGACAATTATTTACTGTGGATTTTATTTTTGATACTTTCTGATATAGAATGCCTAGTATACATTTTTTAGGTAGGCTTAAGAAAATTTTGTTTGGGAATGATGTTAAATTAATTATATAAATTAGGTAGGTATTCCGCAAACACTTTTAAATGACGTTTATATTTTTAAATTGAAACTTTTATTACATCGTCTCAAACTTTTTCGTCTGTGTGCTGCATGTCGCGTGTCGGTCGGCCGCGGAGTAGGGATAAAGTGAAAGGCGATCGTCAGAGCAGCCAAGGCCAATATGGCGGCGCCTATAGTTCGCAGCAGCTGACCGTGTAAAGTTTCACTTTTACCGTGGTTTCATAAAACCAACAATCATTTTTTTTTAGTTGTATGAGTTTGATAGTATTTGTTTTTAATAGGATAATCTTACTCGAGTAATAGAAATTGTTTATTTTTGAGGTAGTTTCAAAACGAAATTTTAAAAAAACTGCCCAAGTGTACTCGTATGTCGGACTACGCACAGTGAAGTGTTCCGTAATTGGGATGAATATTTACGCATAAACATTGCATAGTATCAATTTTATCGACTGCAAAAATAAGTTTGTATTTCTCGAAAAAACTATAACAAACAAAGTTAATTCTGCGGTTGTAACCGAAAATAAACTATATCTCAAAAATTATTGATTTCAAAAGCAAAGTCACTTAGAAACATCTTAACATTTTAATTATGAGATCCAACAATACACGCTTTATATGCATAGATTTTTTTCATCTCTCGGTTATATGTAAGTATGGAGAATGCCACCCCCACTATTATGTTTATCGTAATTTCACTACACCATTGTTTAACGGTGCAAAAAATACACCTTTTTCAAAATTTTCATCGATAGAGTGTAAATAGTCTCCATGTTAAATGACTGTATGACATCCGGACGCACGGACAGACGAACTTGACGAAATTAAGAGGTCCGTTTTTTTACGGATTTTGATTATCAAGTTTACAATTGGCATGAAATTGATGTCTATGAAAATTGATCTACAATATTATTATTATTTGGAATAGCCGCCATCTTAAAATCCAGAATGTCCATCTAATTCGATATCAGCACTATCTCCCGAAAACTATGAAAATGACAGTCATGACGACAAATTTTCAAATGGGGTTAAAAACTGCCACTTGCTCACTTCAGATGGCGCTGATCTCCAGCGTCTTATAATTTGACAGCTAACTATACATTTTTGATTCGAATGCCAAAAGTTGATGTAAATTCCTGAATTTCATGACTGAATTCAAAACACCCCGTCGAGTCAACTGATGTGTCACGTGTCAAAATCTTGGTCCCTAATGTTAGGCGGCAGTGAATTCATTTCATTCATTCTCTGATCTCGAAAAACGTTGTTACAAACTTCAGGTTGGTATGTTCAAGGTAGTTGGTAGGTTGGTACTATGCTTGAGACGTTTTTGAATTGATAGATCGTATGACTATTGTTTTAGGGACTATTGTCGTTTAATTTTTTATATAAACTTACGAATAGTTAAGTCCATAGTGAGGTCAAAATGTAAATCCAAGGGGCGGCTGCAACGGCGGCGGTGATCTCTCGCGTCCGGCCCTGGTTCAGGCCATGGTACGGAGCGAGAGGAAATGGCAGGCCGTCACCTCCTTCTGTGAAGCGGTAATGCTCGCGAAGGAGGAGGCGGAACGCGTGAGGTAGAGGCAAAGTTCGCACCCTCACGCCCCTAACCGCTGCAGGAGGAGACGCCCGGGGCGGGAATCGCGAGCCGATTTCCGGCCACCGTAGGCGCGGGCTTGCGAACGGTGAGCAATGGGTAGCTCGCCGTCCGATAAGGACCAAGCCCGGGTCGACGGCGCGTTGTGTTCCACGCGCGCCTCAAAGAGATGTCAGCAGAAATGACGGGATCCGCTAGGGCCAATGCCTGCCGGGGGTTCGCAGAAAACCGATAGGGACATCGTGGCCCCCGGCAACAGGGCAACCGAAGGAACACGGGTGGGTTTTAGTCAGTAAGAGTCTGATACGCCCTCCCGCTCCGCCCAGAGCGGGAGAAGATACTTAAAAAAAAAAGGGGCGGCTGCAAAAATTAAATACTTAATTAAATCATACGTGAGAAGGAACTTTGTTCCTGACGGGGTCAAAGTCAAATCATTAATTTCAAATAGGCCCATGTATGGCACTTTTGAACGTCAAAAATTACAAAATAATAAAATTGATTCTATTCGCCCCTTCCAAAAGGTAGTTTTCGTATGGAGAAGAATGGGCAAGAAACTCCACCGTTACTCTTTTAAAATGTTTTACAATTGTTTGTATATGTACGTACATTTGTTAAATAATAATTATATGTGAAGACGGTGCACCTAGAATAAAATTACTATACCACAATAGGTAAAAAGAATTAAAAATGAAACAACGACAGATAATTTAATATGTGATAGATACATGGTGCTCACATATTTACAAACATTGTAAAAGTAGACGATTTTCCTAAAATTTTACAATTTATAAGTCAGTGTGTGAGGAAGTAATCACAGAATGTAAAATCAATGTCATAAAACACAAAGTAATAAATTTTACAATTAAATTAGCAAACAGTTTGATTTTGTCTTGATTCTAAATTGTCCTATGGAGCAGGACCAGCATGTTTCCAAGCACTCTTATCTTGGATATAATCCTCTAATTTGTAATATGCTTGTTTACAAAGTGTATTTTTAATATGAGTTTTAAATTTTCTTTCATTTAATTACAAAATGTCACAAGGTATTTTGTTGTAACATTTAACACAGTACCCCATAAAAGATGTATGTACTTAAGATAATCTAAAAAATGGTTGATCTAGTTTATCTTTATTTCTAGTACTAAAATTATGTCTATCAAAGAAAGAAAGAAAGAAAGAAAGAAAGAAAAAACATTTATTTGGACACAGTTCGCGAAACACAAAACACAGATTACAGTGGAAATAAAAATAATGTTTTTAAAACAATAGTGTGTGCCTCACGGCTGCGCCAAAAAGGTTCATTTCATTCAAAGGTTGGTTTCATTTGGTTCATTTTAGCGTTACTTATTTTATTAAAGAGATGTGGATTTTTCCTTACATACATAATATTTTCATAAATGAATTGGCAAGGTACCGTCATAATATTAATCCTTTTAAAAAGTTTCCTGAGAGATTCGCGGCGACGTAGATTATAAATGGCTCTGATAGCTCTCTTTTGCAAAATAAAGATGGATTCAATGTCAGCAGCCCGACCCCACAGTAAAATACTCGTACCATACGACATAAGGCTCCCCGACTGTACACGTTTTTTTTAAATAATAATACTTGCCGCGCCGGCTCAGCGATCTGACATCATTGCGGAAAATTGTAACAATTGTTACGAAAGAAATACCTACATTCTTACACAATATTGCTACGCATATTTACAAAAAGAATTTAATAGATCACGTTTGATTGACGAATAATAATAATTTCTTTACAAAAAGTAATGATATCCCATCAAAAACATAAATGTGAAAATGGGAGCCAAGTTCCACAAATATGGTTGTTGACTTCGCCGACAAAAGAATTGAAATCTAAATGGGTGCCAAGTTCTGTAGATAATCCTGAAATTTATTTATAAGAACATGCAACTTTCTAAAATAAAATTAAAACACAAATTCTTGTTTTTTCTGCTATAACAATGTTTGCTATTTAAAAATATAACTTCTTAAATTTGAACAGTCGAATTATTTACACAAAGCACTTAGGATAAATTGAAGCTCAAGATTTGACTTGGCTAGTTTTTACCAGCAAGCTGAAATTTTAGAGAAAGAAGATATTTTGACCTTACAGTTACAATAAGAAACAGTAACTTGCGCATAACATAAAGAACAAATATATAAATACGCCTAGGTAGACAGTCAAAGCTGTAAACAGTTACAATAAGAAACAGTAACTTGCGCATAACATAAAGAACAAAAATATGAATATTTTACTTTATTTATTTGGCTCACCAACAATTAAGTACACCGATACAAAGATATGAGATACATGCAATAAACTTATAGACTAGTGTACAAATTTCTTACAGGTAAGCACATCATGAATTACTTATTTGATGTTGAGTGCCTACTTAAAATTAAATAATAATAATTAAATATGCCTAGGTAGACAGTCAAAGCTGTAAACTCGATAAAAAAATAGCGTCCAACTGTTAGCCGCTTAATGCACGCACACTAAAAAAGTAAAATTACAGCACAATGACGTGGCGCGAGTGTAAGACGTAGCTGTAATGCACACCAGCATAAAAAAGTTACCCTGTTTGTTTCAGTTCTTTTGCACCGCGACACTGTAGACAAATATAAAGATGATAAATTGATTAGCCAAATATAAGATAACTTGTATGTAAAAACTAGCCAAGTCAAATCTTGAGCTTCAATTTATCCTAAGTGCTTTGTGTAAATAATTCGACTGTTCAAATTTAAGAAGTTATATTTTTAAATAGCAAACATTGTTATAGCAGAAAAAACAAGAATTTGTGTTTTAATTTTATTTTAGAAAGTTGCATGTTCTTATAAATAAATTTCAGGATTATCTACAGAACTTGGCACCCATTTAGATTTCAATTCTTTTGTCGGCGAAGTCGACAACCATATTTATGGAATTTGGCTCCCATTTTCACATTTATGTTTTTGATGGGATATTTCTTTACTTAGGTTTTCTATCTTCTTTTTGTTGGTTTTCCTGTCTTTATACAAAGACTTTCTCTGCAGGATTAAACTTGTTGCTTCTGTACCTATTTTGTCTTTAGTGTCGTTATTTATTCTAGTTTTGTTTTCAGCTTTCTTTAATTCTTTTTCGACAGTGTCGTATTTCTCTTGGACATCTTTGGCCTTCTTTGTTGCTTTTAAATGATTTTCTAATGATTCTAGAATATTTCCTGCAATTGGTAAGAATAATGGTTTTTTATTACTTTACTCAGAGCAGTGGTGGCCCAGTGGTAACGGCCGCGACTTACGAGTTGTAGGTCGTAGGTTCGAACCCAGACAGGCGCTTTACTTTGTGTAAATTATTTCATCACCACTGCTCTCAAAACGGTGAAGGAAAACATCGTGAGGAAACCGGCATGTCCTAGAACCGAAAATTCGAAGACATGTGACATTTACCAACCCGCACTGGGCCCGCGTGGTGAATTACGGCCCACTCCCTCTCACAGAGAGGAGGCCTGTGTCCCAGCAGTGGGAACATTATAGGCTGATGATGATTACTTTGAATGTTTTTCCTCTGTATTTTTGGTTCCACTGTGTACATTTGTCCTCGAAGCATTCTGTGATCTGTGTTGTAGTTGAGTTGGTTGACAACATCAACATTCAAGAACACTCTTGGTTTGTTTGTGAGAATGTAATCTATTTCATTCCTTGTTTTCCCATCAGGGGACACCCATGTCCATTTTCTATTATGTTTCCTTTTGTAGTAGCTATTCATGATGTGTAAATTATTTACTAAAGCAAAATTAATCAATCTTTGACCGTTGTCATTCCTTTTACCGGTTGTGTACTGTCCCATTAAATTGTCCTCGTTCTTATTCCTTTTTCCAATTTTACTGTTAAAGTCTCCCATTATAATAACTTTTCTACACAAATTAGGCATAATTTGGTTGAGTTTTTTGTAAAATTCATCTTTTATGTCTTTCTGAGTAGTCTCCGTTGGAGCATATATTTGAACGATTGAAGTTGGTTGTCTATATCCAGGGAGTTTTATATTCAAAATGGCTATCCTGTCTGATATTCCTCTGAACTCTATTATTTCGTTTTTCAGGTATTTCTTGATCATAAATCCTACTCCGTATATTCCAGGCTTTTCATTGATATGGTATAATATGTATTTGTCGTGTTCTTCCGTTTTCTCATCTGCTCTTCTCACGTCACTCAAGCCTATAATATCCCAGTTAACTGTTTCCAATGCATGTTCTAGTTCTAGTAAAGAATCTTGTGATTTTATAGATCTTGTGTTTAGTGTAGCTATATTGAGTTTATTTCTAGATCTTAGTTTTGTATTTTCAGAGAATTGTTTTTTGGGTAGAGATCCGTTGGGCTTCACTGCCGCAAGCTTTTGGGGGTGTTGGTCTATCGCCCCGCGGTGACCAACCGTATTGGGGTATGTGCGATAAGTCACTATTTAATATTTCTCGATATATTTGCTGAATAGGTCTTACGTAACTGAATAGGGTTTATATTTGCTACGCCTAATATTAAATTTGCAGATAACAATTGAGTGACCATTAATTGAGCCATAGGGCTCAACAGATACCCCTTTGTGATTCGAATTTGTACAGATAAGTTCGATCAATGTTTCGCTATGGTCAGTAAAATGGGTGGGCGAACTTACTAGTTGTTTTAGGCTCAGGCTATTCAAAAACTCGCATACTTTCTAAGTTTGCCCGTTAGCATTCAGTAAGTTAACATTTAAATCGCCGAGCAGTACGTAGTGATCACATTTTATTAACGAGCTAATGGAGTCTGTTATAGCGTCGAGAAAGAGGTCCAAGTCGAAACGTGGTGGACGATACGCTGTGCCTATAGCAATTTTATTTCCATTCAGTGTAAGGGTAATCCACATTTGTTCGATAGTGCCGTATCTAGGGTCAATTGAGTTGGACCAGGTACGAACGGTCAGGCCGCGTTTACGATAAAACCCCACAACACCTCCCCGACCCCCTTTTTATCAATACTCAGAAACTTTAATCATGTTGAATGTTTACACAAATATTTACGATAACCTACACGTAATACTTCGGTATTGACATAGTAATTATAAATATTTTTTTAGGTAGGTAGTGGAATTAAGATAGGAGTTGGCAGTGTGTAGCCAAGTACAATGTATGAGGCCGTTTAAAAAAAATCGGCTTTGTAGACCATCGTCTGTCACTTATCTAACTAGTATGACCATAGATGTATAGATACATTACTTGAACGTTGATATGGTACATTCATTTTAGGAAAATACTGTCACACGCATAATAAATCTATGAGTGTGACAGTATTTTCCTAAAAATAAATGTGACATATTAACGCCCAAGTAATGTATCTACACTATACCTCCTCTATTTCATATTCTGTGATCTACTACTATTTTTCCACGTCCTGACGTAACTCTAGGTATTTCAGCACAAAAAAACTACAAAGCTTCTCCGAAAACAAAGCAGGAAACCAGCACTTTTTTTTCAATAAAAGAACTCGTCGATTCAAGGGAATGCTTGAAAAAACCTGCCATTGCAATTTTCTGCACCAAGCTGAAAGTAAATCGAGAGAGCGAGCTATGCATTCTAATTGTATATACAATGAACTCTTGCCGCCATCTCCTTACGAATCTTACTTCAGTGCATAAACAAGAATAGTTTCCTTGTTCTATTTTCTTTGTAAATCTCGCCAAATTGACGTGAGAATGTTCGTTCATTTTACAAAGTACAAAATACACATACAGGGTGACTGGTAATTTGACGTATTCTTTCCAGGACGTGATAGTGTGACCCATTTGCAACAATTAAGCACCCTATAAAGCCTACGCGAAAATTCATGGGATTCGAGAAATCCCAATTTTTTGTAATTTTTTAAAATTTCCCAGAATTCGTCACTAAATATCACTTTTCTCCAAACTCTTAAATTAAATGGCCTTTATTGCTATTTGATTGGATACCTAATATTTTAACAAACGTTTCGATTTTTTCGAACCAAATTTCCCAAAACATCAAATACTTAAAAGTAAGAGACAGAAGTTTACTAAACATTTTCAAAAAAAATCAACGTTCTTGAACTTTGACAGTAGTTATCTCAAAATTTTACTGAAGCATGAAGCCTACAAATTAGGGGGAAAACATCTTCATTTAATCAGCTATCTAACGAGGTACAAAGGTAAAAAAAATATTTGGAGGTGCCGATGTAACAGTCGATAGATAATGCTGGCAAAGGTCGAATTTGCGAATTGTTGAAATATTAAAAAATTGTGTGATAATCGAATTAAATAACTGGTTTATGCCATCCCACTACTTTTTAACCTCCCAGCAATCCATTCCACGTTAGGCACCCAGGTCCTCATGACCAGGACACAAGTCACAAAGCGGCTTTTGTGTTTTTAACATGCCTAGCAAAACTATATTTAAGAATAGTGTCACACCACGTATTTCAGGACTGAGCTTCCTATTTTAGGTAGTGAAATTATTTTGGTGTAAAAATAAATAAAAGTAGGATACTAAAATAACGACCGCGAATCGGTGAACTAAGTTTTAGGGCTCATTATTGTGGCTCAGTGTCCATGTTACAAAGGCCGAAGCCCTTACGCAAGGAACCAGTGGCGATCAATAGCAGGAATGAATAATTTAAATTGTAACGACGAACTAGTAGCGTCTTAAGTGCGAGTGCGATCTTTGCCTCTTCACGAAACCAGCGCCATGACCAAAATTTTCCATACATCACCGAGGGAATGCTCTAGGCCCAGTCCTCCAAACCTCGTAATATTCTGGTCTGTTAAATAAGATGGTTTTGAGTCAAACTCAACAATAAAACACTTATCAAATGACAACACGAAAATGCCTTATCTTTTCTGGGAATCTTTTGTTTTAAAACTTATTCTAAGACAATATTTATCAGTTAATAACTTCGTCGAGACAATAATAGACTTAACAAGTCTCAATAGATTTTCAACTTGAAAACAATGAAAGACAATATAATGGATAGAGAAATTTTCATTACTTCAGCATCCTTTCCTCTCCACATCGCAATAACTTCAGAACGGATTACAACTGCAAAAGTTTAATGAATACTAGAAAACAAATTCCCGTTAGTTCCCTACAAACTAAGTTATCGGTTGCCAGCACTAAGTTTCTAGCTTCGATCGAAATCAATTTGGAAACTGCACGAAGTTTTTAGAGTAACTCTTATCAAGAGTTTGAGGAAGTTGCCATGGGAGACGCTCCGACGTAAACTAATTTGTCATCGAATACGTTGCATACGGAAAATTTGAAGGAAACATACGGTTTTGGGAGTTTCTGTCCCCAGTGTAGTTTCTACAGAGAAAGATTTTGTTGAATGTCAACAGACTAAAAAGAATTTAAATAACTTTTAAAGTGATATAACCTTTAGGCCTCGTTCTCGAAGTCAGCGGGCACGGGGCGGCAGCGGCGGTGGCTAGGCGCGAGAGCGGCACGTTCAAATGTATAGTTTTATATGGAACTGTTCTTGCTCCCCACGCCGCTGCCTTCGAGGCCAGTTCCATAAATCTGTGCATTGAAACGCGCCGCTCCCCGCGCCGCCGCCACCGCCTCCCGCGCCCGCTGACTTCGTGTCCGTAGTCTTAGATTTTACGTAAACCAGTACCCTAATCACGTTACTTATTTTCGTAAACAATTATGACCAATTTGTTTTATTTTGACAGTTCAACAACATTCATTGCGTTATTTACGTTGTTGAGCAGATTTTTTTCCAACTTATGAAGCAATGGATTAACAATTGTGATTAATCGTGTATTACGTAATTAGGGTAGCACCAAAATAGGGGGTACTCGTTGGTATATAAAAATATATGGCAGCAGTAGAGAATCTAGATGCTATAATAATAACCCCACCGCCGTATCTCTACGTTGACGTCGTGGTGGGGCTTGTTCCCCACCGCCGTATCTCTACGTTGACGTCGTAGAAGGGCTTGCGGGCTCCGAACTCTAGGCCTGTGCCGGTAGAGTTTACTTTGCCGGAACGGGTCTGGGATGAGGAGCCAGACCAAGGGAGATACATAAACCCCCAGGGCAGCATGTGGCGAGCTGTTGGGCAGTAGCGACCCCACGGACCCTATCTCCCGGGAGAAGTCTTGTTCCTCACCTCTGGCTTACCTTTATTGGCCGGCTGGAGTGAACACTGACGAGGAACAGAGCTCCCACCTCATTCTTGCCTTAATTGGTCGGCTTCAGTGGAGATTCGCAAGAGCAAACGTACTCGGAGAAAGGAAGTATTCCAGTAAGATTCTGGTAGGGATCTTGACCGTACTTCCGGGATTGTCCTGATAGCCGTGGAATACCTCTCCATTCCTCATAATCACCTCAGGACATGTTGCCCCCTTGTCGCTACGACACTTTGTGCTAGCGACCGTTTTCGGGGGCCTATTAATGAGTGTGCAAGTCACCCCCTGCCATTTTATCCGTGTATACCATAACATTGATCAGGCAGGGGACACAGACTTTCCATAGTTCTAAGTAACCAATCCACTATAGCCACCCAAACCCATAGCCCGATATGTTTTGTTTCCATGTTCTGCAATAGCCCTGCACCAACTGGCGGTTGTCCTTGGGTGCACTTGCAAAAATCTGCCTAGCCTTTTCCCAACTATATTGGGGTGGGCTTCCAGTCTAACCGGATGCAGCTGAATACCAGTATTTTACATGGAGCGACTGCCTATCTGACCTCCACAACCCAGTAACAGGGTAATACGATACCCCTTGGTAAGACTGGTTATCAGACTTTCGGGCTTCTGACGACCCGTAACGACTGTCAAAGATCCACGAATGACAGCCGGGACCAACGGCTTAACGTGCTTTCCGAGGCACGGAGGAGTCTCGGTATGTAGAAATGATCACCCATCAACGGACCAACCCCGGCAAGCGTAACTTAACCTGACAGATCGACCCGAGCGGCTGTTAGTACTTAGCCACGAGCTAAAAAAGAGATAATCGTCGGTTGGTGCCTCATTCCATTTAAAATTGTCAACTCGCAGAGGCCGAGTTGGCTTCGGCCCCTCGTACGCCTTCCAAAGGACCGGGACGTCATGGTCCCGAGATATGTAAACACATAAATATAAATTATTATTATAATAATAATATTAATTTAATTCAGATAAGTATCCATAGAATTAGAGTTACATACATTTATTAGCTTACGGTAACTAATCTAATTATCACACTATCATGAGATCACAAGTTACAATAAAAGCAATAGAAATTATAGTATTATATACCTACTTATATTCAACAAAACAAATCCAATGCGAAAGCACCAGAGGTTACATTGCATGCAAAGACCCCCAGTGATTGGACTATCAATACTTTCATAAATTGTCCTCAGAATGCTGTTGCCACTGCCACAGCTCCTCTGTATCAGGGAAGCAGCTCTCTTGCGGAGGATTGCCAAGTAGTCATCCGTGCGAGCCCCAGTAAACATGCCTGATGCTATGGTTAGGCACTTTAATTTTATCTTGGTGTGATGACTCCTGACATCATTCTTGATTCACATATTGTTTATTACTGTAATACATGTCAGGGCCGTTATTATCTTATTCTCATTTAATACCTAATGCGGATTCAACTCGGAAAAGACTTGATTATGATTTGTTTAATTGTCCACTAAACCAATAAAAGATCACGAATCACTGCGCGTGATCTCTTATATACAAACTCAAGAAATCCTGTCAAGTGCGTGCTAGACCACGCACAGTGAAAGGTTTCGTAGTTATAATGAATATTTATATGTCCATGTAATCAAATAGTAGTAATGCCGTACGCACGTTGTAAATAATAATAAAAAAATCGTTTATTGGGAACAAAAAACAAATACAAAGACAAAAATATTAAACGATGATAGCTGCAATAGTTAAAACTGTGGCGCAGCTCCCTACGCCCGACTCCTAGTGAGAGGGTAGGTTGTTCCAAGACGAATACATAACTAAGGTATTTTAATAAATATAAGAAATTTATAAAATAATACATTTTGAGATAAGTGCCGTGTGTGTGAATAAGAGACGGTGAGGGTGTGTTGTGTGTCGTGTCGGTGTGTTGTGTTTCGTGTCGGTGTGTTTTCTGAGTTTTTAAATTTCCACTAATTTTTCTGTAGCATCATAAGTGATTTTAAAAAAATATCGAGTTTTTCTTGCATTCATTTCTGGTAAGAGAATAGATGTAGAATTTTTATTTATTCTATTATATATTTTTGAGCTCATGTAGGTAAAATGGCGACGTGCTGCTACAGTTGTACGAGGCTTTATATCACAGACTCTATCAGAACGGCGTCTACTGCTAGATCTAACTGGTGCATAATTTAGCTGGGTAATGTCACAGTGTACTGCTTGAGAAATGAACAACTGTCTGACAGTTAGGACCTGGCAGAGAGAGTAAAGTGATGTTGTAGGAAAACGGATTGATTTCCTCAGAAGGACCTTCAAAACTGCTCTTTGAGCTCTCATAATTCGCAACATTGTTGTTTTGTGCGCACCACCCCAGACCGTCAGACAATAACCTAACACCTGAGCAAGTGCAAAATATATGGTTATTAAAGTCTTAACATTCGCTGAGCCTCTGAGTTTCTTGAAAATATATAAAAGTTTTCTCAGGCGTGTCACGACAGGACCAATTTGCTAGTGCCATTTAAGGTAACAGTCAACTACAACACCAAGATATTTGATAGTCTGGGAGCTTTCTAGTTGAGGGCACCCACAGTTAGTCAGAATTAGAGTTCATACAGGAGTGAGCGTGAAGGGCAATAGGTGTTAGGGGTTGACCTGACTTATTTATTAAAAAACAAATAACCTTAGTTTTATTAATATTCAAAGTAAGAAGATTTGTGGCTAACCCTTTCATGAAAATACTAAGGGCCAGTTTGGCATTTTTACAAGTTTCACTCCAATCGCGGCCATGAATTATTAGAGCCGTATCGTCTGCGTAAATAACTATTTTGCAGTTAGGGAAAGATAAGCGACACAGCTCATTCGAATAAATTAGGAAGAGGCTCGGCCCAAATACGCTGCCCTTTGGTACTCCAAAGGTAAACATTTCCTTTCTACTTAAGAAGAAGTAAGAAGATGTAACATATTTACACATGATTCAAATTATCGACCGCAAAAATAAGTTTATCATTATCATCATCTGCCTTTCCCTTTCCCAACTTTGTTGAGGTCGGCTTCCAAACTTACCAGATGCAGCTGAATACCAAAAATAAGCTTGTACTTCATAGTATATCTCGGAAAAAGTAGGTATGAAAATCAAAGTTATTTCTACGGTTGTAACCGAAAACATATATCTCGGAAACGATTAACTTAAATAGTAAACTCACTTATAGAAACATCTATTTTTTATTATGGGCTCTAACAATTCCCTAAACGCTTATGTGCATTGATTTTTAACCGACTTCCAAAAAGGAGGAGGTTATATGTTCGTCGCGTATGTTTGTTTTTTTTATGTATGTCCACCGATTTCTCCGTCAATTGTGGACCGATTTTGTAAATTCTTTTTTTGTTTGAAAGGGTGTGCTCTCGAATTGGTCCCATATAAATTTTATTAACTTTGCTTGGATAGTTTTTGAGTTAGCTACAAAATACGTATTTTTTTCCCACTTAGTATGTAGATGATATGATAAGTTTCTGTCACTGGTAGCAGGTAGTGGTATTCGAATGTGTATGGGTTAAGTACCACAACTAACAAGTGAAAAATAAAAACTTTTACAAAAAAAAAACAACCGACCTCCAAAAAAACACTACAAAGTGAAAAATTACTTTAATTTCGGAAGTCGGTGGCAAAAAACGAAAATACAAAACCCAAGACACCGACTTCCGAAATTAAAGTTATTTTTCACTTTGTAGTGTTTTTTTGGAGGTCGGTTGTTTTTTTTTGTAAAAAGTTTTTAATAAATACACCATCATTCCAATTTTCATCGATATACTGCAAGGTCTTCGAGTAAAATGACTGTGTAACATCCGGACGGACGCACAGACGTGTCTAAATTATAAGGGTTCCGTTTTTGTTATTGGACTGCGGAATCCTAAAAAAGCCTATCTAATTCTAGTGATAACGAACTCAGAGGTTATTTTGTCAATATTTACTAAATTATTTATTAGAGCAGTATACTGTGCGAATGCGATAAAACAACCATCAACCATGTGGCAACTAATAATAGTTCTATCAGTGTTTTTAACTACTGCACATGCAGACATACAAAATTTTTATGGAAATTGGACAGCAGTGATGCTGTTCCCCGATAGTCTAAAAGTTCCGGACTGTTACAAATATTTCATCTCCAAGAATGACCAATATTGTCAATGTACCGACGGAAACACCACAACGCTCTTAAATTTTAAATGTCAAGAACATTTCGCTGGACTGAGCTTCCCTCACATTAAGGTATCATTCCCAGTCCTTGAAGCAAAGACTGCAGCGGAAGCCGTAAGCTCTTTGAGCGCCTCCTGCAGATGTAACGGAGAGTATTATTCCATCCGTTTGGTTGGAAGGAGGATCAATGATGACTACTCCATATTCTACCAAGATAAGGACTTCTACAGTTCCACGGAACCTAACAACGTGGTTGTTCTGGCAAGAACCGTTCAAACTGTTTCTGAAATACAGAAGATTGTAAACCAAGTAGGGAATTTGAGCGAAAGAACCGGAAAAGTAATATTTTTATAAGCTTAATACTTTCTGCTATTGTAAAGTTTGTGCTTTGTGCATGAAAAAAGATAGACTATGTTTTATTTTATATACGTCTACTTGTGTATTTTTTTTGGTTTTCACTCATGTACCTAAATTATTAGTATTGTTATTTATGTGTTTACATATCCTTTCAACTGTCATTAACGAGACACAATAGAATTTTAATTGTTATCCACCTCAATGAGGCGTCGTAACAGATGATGAGATATCTCGGGACCATGGGGTCCCGGTCCTTTGGAAGGCGTACGAGGGGCCAAAGCCAACTCGCAGAGGCCCCTTAGACAATTTTAAATGTAATAAGGTACCAACCGACGATTATCCCTGTATGCATTATGCAAATGCACCCAAGGACAACCCCCGGTTGGTGCAGGGCTATTACAGAACATGGAAACAAAACATATTGGGCTATGGGTTTAGGTGGCTACAGTGGATTGGTTACCTAGAACTATAGAAGGCCTGTCCCTATGTGTGTATGTGTATGTATGTAATGTTATGGTATACACGGATAAAATGGCAAGGGGTGACTTGCATACTCAATAATGGGCCCCCGAAAATGATCGCTAGCACATAATGACGTAGCGACAAGGGGGCAACACTTCCTGAGGTGCTTGAGAAGTGGAGAGGTATTCCACGGCTATCAGGACAATCCCGGAAGTACGGTCAAGATCCCTACCAGCATCTTACTGGAATACTTCCTTCCTCCGAGTACGTTTGCTCTTACGAGTCTCTACTCAAGCTGGCCAATAACCATTTTTTTATTATTGATTTTTTTTTTCTCTTTTATTTATAATTGTCATTTTCGAGCGTGAGATAATTCGTTTGCCTATCTCTTACGTCGCTGTTTTCGCGTATTTGTTAATGTTACTCACTTTAATCGTTAGTGGAAGCTTGTAATTGGCCATCGTTTACACATTGTGCTTGATATTAAAATGTATTAGCTGTAAGTTTTCCTAAAATTAATAAAATAAAATAAAATAAATAAAATAAAGACAAGAATGAGGTGGGAGCTCTGTTCCTCGTCAGTGTTCACTCCAGCCGGTCAATAAAGGCAAGCCAGAAGTGAGGAACAAGACTTCTCCCAGGAGATAGGGTCCGCTAGGTCGCTACTGCCCAACAGCTCGCCACATGCTGCCCTGGGGGTTTATGTATCTCTCTTGGTCTGGCTCCTAATCCCAGTCCTGTTCCGGCAAAGTAAACTCTACCGGCACAGACCTAGAGTTCGGAGCGCGCAAGCCCCACCACGACGTCAACGTAGAGATACGGCGGTGGGGATTTTATTATTATTATTATATGTTCTGAATATTGTGATTAATACTTTTTTACTATGTAATGAGATTAGAAAATGTTTCATTTGCACTCTATTTCACCGTCGCATCCCATATACCTATTGTCATATCCCTGAAAAAGTTAATATCTGTCTAAATCTGTACATTTAATTAATAAATCATCAAGTTAAAAGTGATTTTCTTTATTATTGTTAATATTTTCCTCTTATAATTATGTTTTCTTACGAATTAATATAAAATAATAAGTAGGTAGAATAGGTATATAAGTAGATACAGAAATGTGTTCTCGAGAGTTCGAAAGATATTTAATATAGAATAATTTTCACTTTGCTATTTCGCATATGAAAACCTAGTGAGTCTGCGAGTGTTGATCTCAGGATGAGCTGCTTCTCACACGGCCAACTGTACGTCGCTTGAGCATCACCAGTCCCTGGCTCTCTGCAGCCCCGATCTAGAATTTTTTGAGGCGGGGCAAAATCTGCCGTCGGCTACCCCCCGCCAATTTTATGGAGATGCGCTAAGTTAGCCCCCGCGAAATTAAAATGTTCTCAATATGAAAATTTTGGCAGCAACATATAAATCAAATTGTATCGATCGATAATGCGCCAATTCAACAGGGGCGCCAAAACTGTTGTAAAAAAGAAAAAAACTTGAAAGATAATAAAAGTGCTGAGCGTCTCATTTATTGCAAAGTTGCTGTGTGCTGGGTGGTGCAATTGTCTTCTACGCTTGAATTTGTCGCCCCCTGAAGTTTGCGCCCGGGGCATGAGCCCCGGCTTGCCCGCCCCAAGATCCGGGGCTGGCTCTCTGTATATTTTGACTGCTGAGACCTAAACTACAAACGTAGACTACAGGGAAGTATTATAAAATGTTGCTCTTATTTTAATGTATTATGGTGCATTACATACTTCCACGCGAACAAAGTAGCGGGCAGAAGCTAGTTTTTTTTATATAGAACGTGTTCCTTTGATGTTAAATAACTCTATGGTTATATGCTATAAGCAAAAATAATACAAAAAGTTCTAGAAAAAGTGTTCCAAAAACACATCGTTTCGGAGATAACATAACACTAGACTCTCGAATGTGTGAATTTCGTTTTTAACCGACTTCCAAAAAGGAGGAGGTTATATGTTCGTCGCGTATGTTTGTTTTTTTTTTTATGTATGTCCACCGATTTCTCAGTCAACTGTGGACCGATTTTGAAAATTATTTTTTTGTTTGAAAGGGTGTGCTCTCGAATTGGTCCCATATAAATTTTATTAATTTTGCTTGGATAGTTTTTGAGTTAGCTACAAAATACGTATTTTTTTCCCACTTAGTATGTAGATGATATGATAAGTTTCTGTCACTGGTAGCAGGTAGTGGTATTCGAATGTGTGTGGGGTAGGTACCACAGCTAAAAAGTGAAAAATAAAAACTTTTTACAAAAAAAAAACAACCGACCTCCAAAAACAAACACTACAAAGTGAAAAATAAATTTAATTTCGGAAGTCGGTGGCAAAAAACGAAAATACAAAACCCAAGACACCGACTTCCGAAATTAAAGTTATTTTTCACTTTGTAGTGTTTTTTTTTTGGAGGTCGGTTGTTTTTTTTTTAAGTATGAGTAACATTTTCATTCATACGAGTATTTAAAACTAAGAAAATGCGACGTTGTCATATTTCTTTTTCATAGGCAAACATAGTCGGAACTAAATGTTTTTTTTAAATATTTTGACACAAATAATTGTGACTTTCGAATTATTTTGTATGAAAATCGAAAAAAAAAAATGTGCCAGTTGATTTTTTGACATGGTCTTTTTAATACCCTAGAGTTATGGGATATCAAAAAGAACACGTTGTATACACCTTTTTCCAATTTTCATCGATAAGTGGAACTAGGCTTCGAGTAAAATGGCTGTATAACATCCGGACGGCGGACTGACGTGTCGAAATGATAAGGGTTCCGTTTTTGCCATTTGATTACGGAACCCTAATAATATTAGATAGGCGTCTATCTAATGTTATCGAAGTCAGAGGTTATTTTGCCAATATAATAAATGAAGCAGTACACTATTCGAATGCGGTAAAACATAGCGTATCATCAACCATGTGGCAACTAATAGTTCTATAGTGTATTTAACTACTGCACATGCGGACATTCAAAACTTTTATGGAAATTGGACAGCAGTGATGCAGTTCCCCGACAATCTGACCATTCCAACTTGTTTAAAATATTTGCTTTCCAAAGACAATGACTTACAATGTCAATGTGCCGACGGCAAAACCACAACGCTCTTAGATTTTAACTATCAAGAATATTTCGCTGGACAGAGCCTCCTTCACATTCAAGGCTTTAAGAAATCATTCCCAGTCCTAGAAGCAAAGACTGCAGCGGAAGTCGTAAGCTCTTTGGGCGTCTCCTGCAGATGTGGCGAGGAGTATTTTCCCTACCGTTTGGTTGTAAGACGGATTGATGATGACTACTTCATAATCTACCAATATAATACTATGAATAAGGACATCTACAGTTCAGCAGAACCTAACGAGGCGATTGTACAGGGAAGAACCGTTCAAACTGCTTCTGAAATACAGAAGATTGTAAACCAAGTGGAGGATTTGAGCGGAAGAAAAGGAAAAGTAATATGTTCACCAGCTTAATGGTTTTACGTTACATATTATGAGAGTGCAGTGTTTATATTTTATTTTATATACTTAAATCTTCAGTGTCTTTATTTTGTTTTTCATGAATGCCAATATGGTAGGTACCTACTATGTGTATATTCTGAATGTTGATTAGATCAGAAAATCTGTCGTTTGCCCTCTATTTCACCGGCGCATCTCGTTATTGTCACATCTCTTCAAACGCCTCTTAAATTTGCCTAATCTATATATTTAATAAATAAATCATCATGTTATAAGTGATTTTCTTAATTCTTCTTAGTATTTTCTTCGTATATGTATTGTTACGAATTATTGCACCACAAAACAACTTAATAAGAGTTACCTATAAGTACCTACTCAAGTAGGTACAGAAATGTGCCCTTAAGAGTTCGAAAGATAGTATAGAATCATCTTCACTTTTGCTTTTCGCATATTAAAATCTAAATACATTTCTAAACTTACAAGTTGATCAAACTTTAAGTGGTAATTAGGTACTTACTCTTGGATCAGTTAGAAGAAAATTAACTTGGCATAACTATCTCAATTACAAAGTTTCATTTAAACTCTTTTCTGCTGCGTGTAATATATAATTCTATCAAAATTATGCTCAAAGTGGGCATAACTTTCTAGTAGGAATGTGTTACCTTTCATTATTGACCGAGCGTGCGTAGCGAGCGAAGCGTCTCTGGATCAAGTCTCGCAAAATTTGCTTTCGTGTGTCAGTTTGTACGTACTCCTCTACAGGGCCTCGAGTCTGCTATTACAATAGTGTCAGAATGGTCTATCATTGATTTCATAATTGTTAATTTTGACAAGTTTTGTAATCTATTAATATAACGGCGTCATTATGACTTTCCAATGGTCAGCCACTGACACTCCATTGAAAGAAATGGCACTTATTGGTAATCTCGTACATAATAACAAATGAATGACTGACTTAGGCGGTATCATTGGTCGTATTGTACGACAATGCCATTATAACACAATTCTATTACGAGACCATTGACCGACCAATGATCGACCATTATGAATTTAGCAGATTAGGAACTTTTAGCAAAATGACAATGGGATCGTGTTGGAATGAGATCCGATTTCGATGGTTCTTTTTTTATTTGAAAGGTAGTAACTTTATGTTGGTCTCAAAAAAATTTGGTGAAGATCTGATGAGGATCTTCGGCATGATGAGCAGATAGCTTAAAAAATGCAGTAAATTGCTCACTATTTATTAAAACCTAATTTTTATTTTTTCTAGCTGGCCTACAAATTTTTACTCTTAATTTTTATAGTTTTTAGGGTTCCTTCCTATACGTAAAGTGGGGATGATTTCCTATGTTATGGGGTGTCGTGTGGATGTGTGAAAACTATTTTTTGACTTAGGAATCTGTTTGCGAAATATTAAGCTTTAAAGTGCAAATTTACGTTAAAGGCAAGTGTTGTCCCCCCTGCCAGCTAAATGGTTGTTTTTGGATTATGTGAAAAAAATCGCGGCAGTAGTGTATAATTGTATAAAACTGGAAGAACTTCTCAGAAATTTGGGAAGTAAAATAAACTCAGGATGTAGCGTGCACATCATGGCCCCCGGCAACAGGGCAACCGAAGGAACACGGGTGGGTTTTAGTCAGTAAGAGCCTGACACGCCCTCCCGCTCCGCCCAGAGCGGGAGAAGTTATTTGATAATTTAGCCACAAAAAAAAAAAAAGGATGTAGCGCGCAGTGAACCCTTTAATATATTAATGGTATGACATTCAAACGAAAACCAAGGACAGCAAGGTTAACGCCTGATAAAATACTTATAGCTAAAGTCTTACTGTCTACAAATTGCTCCGAGTTAACTTGAGTTAACGGTGGAATTAATGCTTTAACAATAATATACAACGAAGTTAAAAGGAAAACTATCACAACTAAGTATGCTTTACAAGTTAACGAGTAATAATCGACCAACTTACATTTGCAGTTGGAATGCATGTGAGAACATGTTTTTCAACTACAATGTCAAAGTTTGTTCTTGGGATAAATTGATCCCAACTACGGAACCCTTAATTGTGCGTAGCCCACGCGCTTGGCCGATTTTTAAATTTGAATTTGACGTAGTGAACGATGTCATGCTTTTTTGATAGGAAAAAAAATAAGTCATCACCGTCAAATCATAGAAGTGCGTTGGTAGCATGTAATATTTTCGAAAGCTAAAACTAAAAGCTTATTGTTCATGGTTTCTTCCTGCAGGTCTACTCCCTAAACACCGAGTCTTCGGCCGAAATTACGTGCGGATTAGTTTGGGGCCCGATCTAAGAATGATTGACAACACGAATTTACTTACAGTCTGTTTTCCTCACACCTAATGTGTTTTTGACCGTTCAAAAAAGTTAATTATTCCGGTGTACTCGCGAACTTCCACGCGAACAAAGTCGCGGGCAGAAGCTATTTTTTTAACCCTTAATCACCTACCATATTGTCACATAACCACCTGCCTACATCTGCGGGACCCGGCAATAAAATGATTAGCTGTTGTAAAATTTTGTATTGTAAAGTTTTGTTTTTAGTAAAAAATCAGTTTAGGCACATGTTAAACCATCTACTAGAAAAAGAAAGGCACATATAAATCATTAATATTATAAAAATCTTAGTCTGTTATCAACATCTCTTATTTAAGGCTTACAAACCAACATATTTGAAAAATGAGACCCATAAAAATAATCACAAAGAATTCGAACTTTTTTCAACTTTTTATAAATTATTCAATAACCTTTGAACTGTCATTAACGAGACACAATAGAATTTTAATTGTTATCCACCTCAATGAGGCATCGTAACAGATAATGAGTTAAAGTCCCCGTCACGAGAAGCTATAAATTTTGTAAACACACATTCAGGGGTTTGCAATCTTTGGGTAAAATAAAATAAAAACAGTTTTGTACTATTTTTTTACAGGGATATAATTATATTAACACACACATCTAATTACAAACAAACAATATAACCTAATCCGTGAAAACACCACAAACAAACAGACGCACTCGAAACTAGAAAGACAGCAGAGACAACGTCAGCATGAACTTACGTCAAAATCGTGGCCCAAATGTTTACGTTCCATGAATCAGATGCGTTCCAGTACCACAAAACCATAGACGACAGCGCTTTATATCGCTAAAATATAACCCGATCAAGTGAAATTGCTCATTAGTTTCGTATAACACGTACGTTACTTTGACTTCATTGAATTTGGGATTATTTGTTGTTGATTAAATTGTCGCTACGTAACTTGGTAGAAGTTCTTTATTTACAAAAATTATAGCTTCTCGTGACGGGGACTTTAGTCAATAAATATAGTATTTACAGTCAAATCAAGTTTTTAACAAAAGTGCAGGCCTTAAGCTTATAGTTTTTCACGACAGCGAATGCACAGCTTTTTTGAGCAAATTGATGCTTGCCATACGAATGGGCATCTGCTTGCGACGAACTGTGTAGTAGTTAGAACACCTTTGGTCGAGAAGGTTGACTCCAGTTTTATTTTTGTTATGAAAAGTATTATCTCCGCTTTCTTGGTAGTTTCACTGCAGTTATCTCCTCTCTTTCGGAATCAGACCCGCAACATTCTTTTAGTATTTGTTGTGGTCCTACTCCACACTCGTACTCGTTTGTATATTTTCTTCGTCTTTAGATCTTATCCAACCACCGTTCTATAGTACCGTCATTAGAATCGATTTAAAACTACAACAATAACAAAAAAAACGATTTAAAAAAGTAACGTAACCACCTAACAGGGGTCTCTCAGACTTACGACGACAGTTTTTTTACTTACCAGAAATAAACACATGCACCTCCGACGTCGACGAGCGGTTGTGCGGTACTCAGGGACGTGGGGAAAGGTACAGGAACTAACAAATTTATACGAAACTCGGGCGCAAAAATATTCACGATTTTAAATTTCGACGTATGGGGTATAGAACGTGTTCCTTTTGAAATCCCATAACGCTATAAATAAAAATAATAAAGTCCTAGAACAAGTGTTCCAAAAATACATAGTTTCGAAGATAACATAACATTAGACTCTCGAATGTGTGAATCTGTTTCATTTTTAAGTTCGAGAAACATTTTCATTCAAACCAAACATTGCTAACAAAGCTAAGAAAATGCGACGTTGTAATGTCTTTTTTATTGGCAAACATAGTCACAGTCTAAATTTTATTTTTTTAAATATTTTTCACGGTTTACACAAATAATAGTGACTTGGTCGAATTATTATGTATGAAAAAGGAAAAAAAAGAAACATGCCAATTGATTATTTGACATGGTCTCTTTGTACCCTAGTTCATCGATATAGTGTAAGTAGGCTTCGAGTAAAATGGCTGTGTAACATCCGGACGGCGGCGCGGCGGCGACGGACTGACAGACGTGTCGAAATGATAAGGGTTCCGTTTTTGTAATTTGGCCACGGAACCCTAATAGCGCCTATCTAATGTTATCAAAGTCAGAGGTTATTTTGCCAATATATATATGAAGCAGTATACAATTCGAATGCAGTAAAACATAACGTATCATCAACCATGTTCCAACTAATAGTTCTATCAGTGTTTTTAACTACTGCACATGCGGACATTCAAAACTTTTATGGAAATTGGACTTCAGTGATGCAATTCCCCGATAATCTGAACGTTTCGACTTGTTTAAAATTTTCGCTTTCCAAAGCCAATGACTTACAATGTCAATGTCCCGACGGAAAAACCACAACGCTCATAGAGTTTAACTTTCTAGAATATTCCGATGGACAGAACTTCAACCCTATTCAAGGTACTAAGAAAAATATTCCAGTTCTTGAAGTAAAGACAGCAGCGGAAGTCGTCAGCTCTTTGAGAGCCTCCTGCAGATGTGGCGGAAAGCATTATCCTGTCCGCTTGGTTGCAAGGAGGATTAATGATGACTACTTCACAATCTACGACTACAATTCAGCGGAATCTAACGAGGCGGTTGTACAGGGAAGAACCGTTCAAACAGCTTCTGAAATACAGAAGATTGTAAACTAAGTGGAGGATTTGAGTGGAAGAAGAGGAAAAGTAATATGTTCACCAGCTTAGTGGTTTTACGCATGAAAAAAGGTACTTACATATTATGAGAGTACAGTGTCTATATTTTATTTTATATACCTACTTAAAATCTTCCGTGTCTTTATTTTGTTCTTCATTAATGCCGATATGGTAGGCATTACTATTATTCTGAATGTTGTGTTTAATACTTTTTTTACTATGTAATGGGATCAGAAAATCTTTCGTTTGCACTCTGTTTCACCGTCGCATCCTGTTATTGTCACAGCTCTATAAACGTTAAATTTGCCTATATATGTACATTTAATAGATAAATCATCATGTTATAAGTGATTTTCTTTATTCCTCTTAATATTTTCTTCGTATATATTTTCTTACGAATTATTGCATCATAAAACAACTTGACAAGAGTTACCTATAAGTAAGTAGGTACAGAAATGTGCCCTCAAGGGTTCGAAAGATAGTTAATATAAAATCATCATCACTTTTGCTTTTCGCATATTAAATCCTAAATACATTTCTATACTTACTTTCAAGTTGATCAAACTTTTTAAGTGGTAATTAGGTACTTACTCTTGGATCAGTTGGAAGAAAATTAACTTGACATAAATATCTTAATTAGAAAGTTTCATTTAAACTCTCTTCTGCTGCGTGTAATATAGTTATATCAAAATTATGTTCAAAGTGGGCATAACATTCTAGTAGCAATGACTACAAATCTTTAATTATTATCTTACTCGAGAATTTATTTATATCTAATAACTAACCTAAATCCGCCAGATCAAACTTACTTTTCATGATATTGTTTTGAAACAGAGTATACATTAGATGTACCTGCACCAATATTAAATTATATAAAAAGCTAAGCTATTATAAGTAGTAGGTACCGTTGCGTAAGCCCTGTATTAATTTTAACTGTACCAAAACAAAAGCCGGTCAGTTCAGTGCTCGACATAGATCTACAGTCACAGGACGTGCGCAGGAACAAGGCGCATTGAGCGTGAATAACATAATTGACGTCGAATAATAGACCAGTGCATTATATCGAAATCACGCGACAATATTGCAACTAGTGCAACATCCTGCATTTGAACTAAATTCTAACAAGCGAGAATACATTCAATAAACGATGCTCTCGCAATCTCTTATTTTTATTGTTCTAATTAAATTCTCTTTTGCTCAAGTAGACGGTACATTCTGGTGGTTAAACGATAAAATAGCCAGCTTACAAGGAATAAAACCACCATCACCAAAATTTGAGAATTTGACCGAGTTCGATACAGATGAAAGTGCAAAAATTGTGTTTAGAGATGATAATCTAATTACTGATAGTGTTGTGAAATCTTCAGAAAGTATTAGTATGAGTAAAGCTAATACGAGTGACGAAGTAATTCATCACAATTTTATTAAATGGCCTGAAGAAGACAAAAAAGTTTATAACGGTAACGTATTGAAAAATAGTTTTCAAGAACTGCAATCTGTTGAAGAACGAAGTGATTCACCTGAGATAGGTGACAAATTCATATTTAAGTTTCCTGAAAATGACATATTTGTTTGGAAAGATTTAGTTAATACTTCTACCGCTACCACACCGACCACCGTAAGTGAAAACAATACTGAAAACATTGTTACCAACAAAACTATTCTTTATAATGACAAAGTGTCGTTTAATATGAATTACAAAGAAAAACAGTCTGAAAATATTTGCACTTTTATGAAAAAAGCTGAATGCAATCGGAACAACGGGCTCGTTTTTGATATCAAGTAAGTTTGTTTATTATTTATTCTATTTACACACTCAAAAGGCGCTGATAATATCCTCAGTGACCTTCTTGTATAAATAATTTAATACATTTGTTTTATAACAGAGACGCAAGGAAAATAAACACTGAACGCTACAAAATATGTTGCGTGCTACCGTTAGAAAATAAAATCCACGATGAATCAAAAATATATTTCCCTGATACCATAAGGAAGATTAAACGCCCTAAAAGATCGAACAAGGAAAATTCTGCCCCGAAGCAAAGAGACGTTTTATTACAACGAAAATATGTACATCAAAGCCACAAATCTAAACCTGCTACACAGACAAAGATTGCTTCACCAGATTACGATTATGATGATCCCTATTGGAATGTGAAAAATGTTAAGCACACAAACAAGCAGAAGCAAGAATCGAACACGAAATACGATTACACCTCAGATGATTATATTCAAGATTATGAAGTAGAAGTTCCAAAACCTGGCCTTACTGGACTGTATTCCGATCATAGCCAAAGTCGGGATGATTGGACATTTTTCAACAAAAATAAGGGCTCACGTTACGGAGGCAGTGACGATTATGACGATAATGATAGCGGCACATTTGGATATTCTACTATCGATCCTAGAGCAGGTATTTTTCTGAACTATATCTTATGTTTATTTTTTAGGTATCTTGAAATATCTAATTGACATTTACATAATTTCAGGGAATAATAAGAAATCAAAACCACGACGTAAACCAATAAAACTAACAACTGCCTCGGATGAATCGAACTACGATGCAGAGAGCCAAACCATCAGCTATCAATCCAACCCAGACTTTAACGTTTTACAAGACTTTAAACTCCTTAATTTGTTAAGGAATAAAAGTAAGCAGTCATCTTTAATAGCAAGAACCACAACAACTGAAAGCTTTGCAGATGATAGCAAGGAATCATTATTGGACGGATCTTTTGATGTTAATGATGGCGATTTTGAAGATCGCCAAGTATTTAAAGATTGTGGAAAGACATCAAAGACATCAGGTTTAATAAGCAAAGGTGATTATTTGTTTAATGATATTGTAAGAATTAGGGAGGCGTATTCCCAGCACTAATGCTACCTACCTTATGTGCCCTACTTTTAGTTTTAGAACTAAAGGTAGGGCACATAAGATAAGGTAGATACCTATTATGGATTCATAAGAGCCCATGTCATAATCTGTAACCCAAGGACATTTGTTTTGCTTAATACTCGAAGGTTAATTTGGTTTACAGTGTGTAAGAAAAACCTTGTCCAATCCGTGAGGGTGTTGTTAAAAATCATACTGAGAGTCAATTTATGTGGTAATTTTATGAAAAAAAGAAATTAAATTCGGCGCATTTTTTTAAATGGGGAATTTTACCGGGTTATTACATGGGGCGTGGGCGGCCGTGGTTTAGCGGGTGTCTACAAGTCATAATTTATGACCTCTGTAGAAAATTTGCTCATTTATAATGAAATTGGGGTAATTTTGGAACAAAAAAACGTGAATTTTAAATAGCAATACCTGTGTTATGTTAAAAAAAAAATTTATTACTTTTTGGTAACGTTATAGCGGTACCTATACGCCCCCTTTCGGATCGGACAGGGTTTTTGTTATATGCTATACGTATATAAAATGAAGCTGGGTAGATATAATAACCAGTTATAACCAGTCAATTTTGACCTAATTCCTTACAGGTAAACAGATAGGCGACACGGAAAACGGATCGCATCCTTGGATGGCACTAGTGGTACCAACTCGCAAGATAAATACCGTACAGTGCTATGCAACGCTCATTCATCCCAGAGCGGCTATTACAGCTGCTGACTGCGTTCATAGGTACTTTAATGTGATTACAAGCCGTGGCCCGATAGAAATTCCCATCGACAAAAATGACGAACTTCCATTCAAACTTTCATCCCATTTCAACCCCTTTTGGAGGATGACTTTACAAACCTTCAACATACCACCTTCATTATAAAAGGAACTTTTTGTTTTTAGACCAAGCGGTGTCAGTGAATGAATGAATTTAATTTTTTTATTAAGTAGAAGATAAAAAATACACCCGAAAAAGTCAAGCCCGCAAAGATCAGTTGAAATAATAAATTCCTGACAGATTCTATTGAGTCTAAAGTTATGGCAACTTGAGGACGAAGGCTAAAAATTTGAATTTAAAAAAATGCCATCGACTGTTCTAATCACGATTTGAGTCATTATTATTTAAATTATTTATTACTAATTTCGTTGCATGCCCTTCAGTTATTTGTTTAGACTTTGGTTGGTCTCAAATGTGCGTAACAGCTTCTTAATTATTACTAAATACATATTTAATTATAAGGAAAAGTAATAGTCATACCTACAGCTATTCATGGAAGGAATAATAAACCATCATTGCCAATTTTACATAGGGGTCATAACTTGACTAACCCTTGTTTTATCGCCACTAGGAGCTCCCCCGGGGATTTCACACTAATCGCTGGACTTTGGAACCTCAATGAGAGGTCGCGTTCGAGAAGCCGCGTCATTTCCTACCGCTTACATCCCCAGTATAAGCACGGTGGGCTCCACAACAACCTCGCTATTCTGGTGAGTCATTTACTTATAATTAATTTTATTTTACCTAGTTTATAAGTGGACGATGCGATATGGTCTTCTATAATTGGAAGCGCACATTAATATCTGTTCCTCTTTTTGTATACTATATCACTACATAGTATAAAACAAAGTCGCTTTTCCTGTCCCTATGTATGCTTAAATCTTTAAAACTACGCAACGGATTTTGATGCGGTTTTTTTTTAATAGTTAGAGTGATTGAAGAGGAAGGTTTATATGTATATAATAACCCGATTTATACCCGTGCGAAGTTTATACCCGTGCGAAGCCGGGGCGGGTCGCTAGTTACAAATATATACAAAAACAAAAGGATATTTAGGCGTCGAAATACTCGTCCGCATCGCTGTCATCCGGAAACATACCCAGAAGACTGTCAGCATGCCACGTTGAATGGCAATGCTAATTCTTTGGCCAAAGAACGAGCCAGCCCTCTGGTCACGTGAAGTGTCGACCTGTTAGGCACTTCACAATTGCGGCGATAAGTCCCCTCTTTGATGAGTGGCTGGAGAGGCGCCACGGCGTCCTCACCTTCCACCTGACGCAGATCCTCATCGGACACGGTTGTTTCGGGAGGTTCCTGTTCCGGATAAGGCGGGAGGAAATGCCCGGGTATCACCATTGTGTGGATCGCCCGGAGGACACGGTGCAACATACCACCGCCGTGTCCTCGTAGAGGCGATCGACGGCGGTGATCTCTCGCGTCCGGCCCTGGTTCAGGCTTGGTACGGACCCAGAGGGCATGGCAGGCCATCACCTCCTTCTGCGAAGCAGTAATGCTCGCGAAGGAGGAGGCGGAACGCGTGAGGAAAAGGCAAATGACGCAGGAGACGTCCTAGGCGTCGCGAATCGCAGGCCGATTCCCGGCCACCGTAGGCGCGGGCTTGCGGACGGTGAGCAATGGGTAGCTCACCGTCCGATAAGGACCAGACCCAGGTTGACGCGCGCCTCAAAGAGATGTCAGCAGAACGACGGGGTCCGCTAGGGCTGATGCCTGCTGTGGTCGCGAGAAAGTGCTACAGGAATACCGTGGCCCCTGGCAACATACAGGCAACTGCAGGACCACGGGTGGGTTTTAGTCAGTAGTCTGACACGCCCTCCCGCTCCGCCCAGAGCGGGAGAAGTTATTTGATAAATTCACACACATAAAAAAAAGTGTCAACCAGTCGGCGAGAAATTTCCTTAAAGGAGACGCGCACTCGAGCCGCATGACCCGAGCGTTTCGATCCCAAACGACTCGAAACTATAGTTACCTATAAGGTAGTTAGTCATTTAATGTAGTACCTAGTGTAAATAGTTTTGTTCAATATTTCTGTATTCCGTTCATTTTGTTAGTAGTTTGTACAGAAACCAGTTACATAATAGTTGTCGCTTTTCACTAGCGAGTGTCAATCCTTATCCTATCCTATACTATTAAATGAGCAATATTTGTATATGTATATTTGTAATCACGTTCCCGAAAACGGCTCTACCGATTTCGATGAAAGTTGCAATGTAGGGGTCTCACATCTGAGAAAATTCGTGTTCTCTATTTTCACAGCCTCGGGAATGTGATACAACGTTGGTGTACCTACGATATGTCTATCTATTTTCACCCGAGCAGAGCTCGGTCGACCAGGTACTGTTAATGAATGACATTGCACAAAAGCCACATTATGTGTGTTCGTAATTTGCAGGGAGTAGAGCCTATGATTTTTGCCTTACGTCTATGATGACAAACTAAATCCTTAGTTACACTACCATGAGATATTAAAACATCTTTTCTTTCTTTTACTTCTTACTATTTACGTACTAATCTTATGTTTCTCTTTAGCACTGGAAGCGACCCTTCAGACTCGGAATAAACTTGCTGCCAGCCTGTCTCGCTGACCCTCAATTGGGAGATGAATGCTTATTCATTGGATGGGGCGGATTTGATCAAGGTCAGTTTATACGTAACTATGTAATTTCTTCGATAGTAATCCTGCACGTACGGTCAGCGACAAAAGCCGACTGCTACATTTACAAATCATCATTCTAAATTGACATAAACTAATTCGATAATCGACTTTTGAGCTTTGCATACTTACATATTTTTGTTCGTTTCATACTTTTTTCCGATTTTAATTAAATATTTTGCTCAATAATTAAGATTCAGAAAACTGAAGTGTTAATGTGACTTTTTTTGCAAACTGTACCTAATTATTTCGCTTAACGTCATTCAATGAGCTGTCAAAAGTAATTTCAGCTGCCTTTTTGTCATAGAAGTTACAAGCGCGAAGGTTGAGCAAAGTGTTGTCTACTACATGTATGGGACTTACACGTTATACACCGAGACATTTTGTTCGTCTTACAAAAGCAGCCCACTTCATGTATCCAATGACTACTAAACATTCATTAAAAAAAAGATACACCGTGACATTTTAGTCGTCTTACAAAGGGCCACTCAATGTACCCGACATAAAATACCTCTAGGAGCAATTAAAAAATTGTTAAAATATTTAAAAAAAAATTGAATGTTTAGTAGTCATTGGATACATGAAGTGGGCTGCTTTTGTAAAACGACTAAAATGTCACGGTGTATATGGCAATATGATGGTTTTTCATGTCGCTCTGCCTACCTCCCCAGGTAATCCGGCGGGTAAATAGCCGAATTGTTATGTTAGTAGTAGGTACTACTACATAGTACCTAATCTGAGCAATCTAGAGTACATTGCAATGAATAAATAATCTATACATTTTAAGCTTCCATCGTGCATGTTTCTATTGCAGCCATGCGTCCGAAGTCCCGATGGCAACGTGCCTCCCTCCACTCGTGCAACGGACGCCTGTCACTTAACGGAATCAACGTACCGAAAGATGCATTGTGCGCCTCTGTGCAAGCGCGTAGCACCGTGGTAAGTGGTTATGTAACTACTGTTTTATGATTTTAGTCTATGTATATTTATGGGAGCTTGTTTTTTTTTTTGGGTGACCACTGTTTAGCAGCGCTGTGCTGTGGGTCCCCCATCATGGTAAGTGGACGCCTCCCTGTCACAGTCAGGACGTGGAGCTGCCGACTATTTTTCTATTCTGTGTTCGTGATTACACAGAACAGTTTTTTGTTTCGAGATTCAACATAACAGTTTTATTTACAAAATATATCTAATACCTGGGGGCCTACCACAAGCTCATAAAGCAGTATTATTTTAATATTACTTCAGTGTGAGAAAGAGATGAAGCTCTACAGGACGTATAGCTCCATCTCTTTCTCCCACTGAAGTAATATTAAACACATTATTATTTAAAATTAAACTAGGCGAAATTTTAATTCCGAAAATCGCGAAATCGACATCTCGCGAAACTCGAATGGCCAATCTCGACCTCTGACTTAGCACGCGAGATCTCGAGTTGCCAATCTCGACTCGAGATTACTTCGAGATAGTCATCCAAATCTAAAATAACTGTAAATATGTTGTTTACAGACAGGCATAGGCGGTTCGTTGATATGCAAGATGCATGGGCGGCAGACTGCGGTGGCAGTGGCCGTGTCTCGAGACAGCACGCTGGTACTACTGCCCGTGCACGAGTGGGCCGTGCGGGCTATTGGCGTGCTGAACGATTAGATATGAAGGTATGTTCACTTAAGACACGTATAAGACGGTATTCTAGATCTTTGATCTACCCCCTAATTGTGTAACACACTCGCAATCACAACCAGAACCGTTTTTTTTAGAAATTCCTAATCCATTGGTTCATGTTAGATATGCCAGCGGCTAGGACTAACCTACTCAAGTTTGCCCCTAATTCACGAGCCGCACGTATTATTAATGTTATAACGGTATCGGAGGATATATTTGGGCAAAACCTGCCGCAATTCAATCAAACGGCACAAATAATAATTGAAAAAGGTTTGATAGAATAAAAGTTGTCATGTTTAGAATAACTGTTATTATTACATAATATTATATAATTAATTGTAATTCTGCTTACAGATTATTAATTTTTTTGGAAATTTTTGTATATTTTGTAACTTACTAGCGACCCGCCCCGGCTTCGCACGGGTATAAACCGGGTTATTATACATACAAACCTTCCTCTTCAATCACTCTATCTATTAAAAAAAACTGCATCAAAATCCGTTGCGTAGTTTTAAAGATTTAAGCATACATAGGGATATAGGGACAGAGAAAGCGACTTTGTTTTTTACTATGTAGTGATAACATCGCCTTGGATGAATCTGTAAAGGTGTTATAATTGTGATTTAAATAAATAAGCAAATAATGTTTAAAAAATTCGTTTGCTGACAACATATAAATAACGCAATGAATAATTGTTGAATTATTAAAATTAAAGAGATTGCAATTTATTATAAGAGTTACGCAATTAGGTTGCTAGTGTGCTAATAGAAAGAGATCGTCCCACGAATACAGCCCTCTTACAGTTAATTGACCTCCGATTTTGGATCACTGTCCAAATCACGTTTTAATGTTGGGTTGCTGCCACCATAGACAGAGAATGGACTGAGCGTTCCGTATTCAGTTGTGCAGTACACACGGCTACACATCAAACTATACATTTCCAGTTTAAGCTGATCTCGCATTGTATTGGATTGGATTTTCGTACAATGCGAGGTCAGCTTATACTGGAAATGTACAACTTGATGTGTAGCCGTGTGTACATACCGAAAAGAACGAGAGACAAACCGAATATACGGCCAATAGTTCTCTCTTTCTACGCCTTGCCTGCGGCTTACAGAAAAGTCGCTTTCTCTTTCTTGAGTGGTCACTTTTGTGAGGTTAGCGCTCAGTCTATTTTGTCTATGGCTGCCACTGACAAGGCTGTCAAAATCACAGTAATCTTTAGACCCGTTGTATACACGTTTTTCTTGCCGTGAAAAACTACGGTTTATTCGCCGTATGCAGGCAAGGTCGTCAGTGTTGTATAGATCACTATGGAAGTTTGTTGACGACACGGCGGCGGCACTACGGCACGGCGCTGTCGCCGTATACCATAGAACCGGTGGTTTGCTGTGTCATATGATCCAAGCTCACACGATTATTTTGCGGTGGCTAGCGCACCGTAACCGCGATAACGTTGCTGTTATCGGTAAAATAACCGTGAATGGACCAGACATTAAATTATAAACTTTGAAATGGACAGTACACGACCGTTGCGTTCATTTTTTCGGGCCCGCCGAACGTCAGCGGGGTAATTGCGTAAAACAATAGCAATAGCTTTCATTTTGACAGGTCAACAACACTGCGCTATTTACGTTTTTGAGCAGACAATTTTTTCGGATTTATGAAGCAATGGATTAGCAATATCCTTCAAAATGATTCAGATTATGATTGAAAGTGTGTTACGCAATTAGTGTGCAAGGGAGAGTAAGAAATAAAGTTGCATGGTAGAAAAATTAAATCACAATATTGGACTTTTAAACATTTATTCATTTTTATGTTCACAGTTTACATAATATATGAACCCAGCCATATAACGATAACTTAACAATTTCACGAGACTGGTCAAATAAGATGACGCGGCACTAAAACGTTATATAGGAACTAAATTAAAAACACTACACAAACACATTGGGAATGTCGAGATCCATGATAATGTAACAACAGTTCAGCTAGATGTTAATATCTCTTTACGTTGTACTTATATTCTTTGGTGCCGAATTATTATAATGAAATGAGAATTGTTCATGTTACCTACAACGATTCCGATATGCCCGGAAACTTAAAACTTATGTCTTTACGTAGATTATAAACATATTTTAACAAGTCTTACCATTTACAGCCCAACGGTCGCGTTGAGCACATTTCTCTAACACCTCATCATTGACAACTAATTCGGCTAAAGTAGTAGTGTTAGAGAAATGTACGCAAAGAAAAGATAATTCATACAAAAAATCATAAAACTAAAATAATATAATTTGCTTCTGAATAACATAATAATACTCGGGGCATTTGAAGTAAAAATTAAAAAATAATCAAATCGACGCGCTCTCGATATTTCAATACGTGGTCACGACAGTATAATAACAATGTTTAAAAAAAACGACTATTGTGACTAACGAAGAATTTACGACATTTTTTTTTTTCTTAAAATGTGAGTTTTTTTAATGAAAAAATAAATACTATGTTTTTGACAAGATCACGGTTACATCACATTGGTCGGCGCGGGCGCAGCTCACGCGATCACGAGCGGCTCATCGTCAGAGAACCCGTGGATAGGAGGCACGTCGTCATCATCTGGAACAATAATAGGTTATATTAGCACCATTTTTGACATTATTTTGAATAAAGTATTATTTTTCACTTCGTTTCGATTTTATGTTACGGTCCTGTTATTACAACCTGCTGTCAGATTTATAAGAATAACAAAATTATACTCGAATCCCTTTAGCGTGGCAATAGCGGTCATTGACCCACCTACATTTTCTAGCATTCTTCATTTCAAAAACCGATATAAAATCCTTTAACGTTCTGTTGAATCAATATCTATCGTGATCTTCAACATGTTCCAATAACGAAAAACCATACATAGTTTATTGTTTGGGTTTCTACGGAGATATTAGAGAAGGGGCAATGACCGTTATTGCTATGCTAAAGTGATTCAGGTCTAGTAAAATGTCATCATCAATTTTTTTTTTTTTTGTGGATAGCTTTGTATTGAATATCTGCTGTGTGAATACCTAAGAACGCCAACTACCGGATTTAAGAGCGGCTGTCGCTTTTGAAGACGGCAGTGAGCTCTGCAGCTATTTGACTACCGCCCTTGAAGCGCTACTACACCGAGTCGACGGTGTAACAGCACTTCCTTTTAGAACTTATGCACATGGTGTTTTTTTTTGCGAGTGTTCCAGTTTTTCAGCCAAAAGTAGTTGCATTTGCAGCACGTGTATGGGCTTCGATGGCATGCACTTAGGCCCTCGATATGTTACAGTATAAAGTTAAGTTAAAACCCTGACCATGGTCCCCGATGATGGCCTGTCCCCTCCTGCTGTCGTAGCGCGGCGTGTGCGCCGTGAAGCGCAGGAAGGAGCGCGCCAGGCGCCGGTGGCGCAGCGCCACGTGCAGCAGGGCCCCGCCCAGCACCGCGCACACCAGCAGCGCGCCGCCCCAGCCCCACCACATCGCGCGGAGAGCCGACGGCTCGACTATTTCAGACGCTGTAAAGATACATTTTGTTATAAGATACTCATATCTAGTCGAATGGATTTAGGTTATGAATATTCCATCTCTGTCTGGATCATCAGACATCAGACTTAAAGCCAGTTTCGCCATACACTGAACAAGTTATTAAAATATTCTGTAAAAAAACCTAAACTTTAATTGGAACTTGGAATAGCGTTTTTGATTGTTTTTTGTAAAATCCATCTTAGAAAGCTAAGTAAGAGGTACCTACAAACGATGCACTATCAATACTGTTAACGCTGCCTACGACTCCACTATAAGCACAATATAAAAGAAAGTATTCGAGTCTCGGCCAGTCTCTGCGTCGCCACTTGTGTTTGGATTTATTCGGAGTACTTCGGAGATTCGTAATGCTGATAGCATTCAGTTTTATTGGTGAAATTCGCCTTAATGAATACCTACTCTCTGAAATACCACAATGTTTTCTCCACTTACCCTCCATTTTCAAGGTATGCACCTCACTGAGGTCACTGTAGTACCCCTCAGGTGTTACAGTCCTAACGCCAACATACAGCGGGCCGGTGACGTCATCAGGTGACTGCATCAAACATGGCGACATCTCTGCCCTCATCGTCTTCATGTCTTCGGTTGCGTGAAGTAAGTCGTCCGGGATCTCTTTCTCTGAGACTATTACTTCGAATTCGTTCCTGAGAGAAAAAGTGGTATGAGGAAAAAAAGTCTTTCATAAAATATTTTATAAAAAAATATTATATGAAAGCCTAGAGAATATTTATTATTATTATAGTCTATATTAATAGGCCATAATATAATATTAATAGGCCATAATATATGTATGTCATAGTGACATACTTGTGCGGCAGGCCTCCGTCCCAGCTGACCATGACGTGTCCGTTGGGCGACAACCACGCCAGCACGCCGCTGGGCGGCTGCAGTGCGTGCATGTATGTCACTACGCTATATAGCGACATATGGTACGTACTTGTGCGGCAGGCCTCCGTCCCAGCTGACCATGACGTGTCCGTTGGGCGACAACCACGCCAGCACGCCGCTGGGCGGCTGCAGTGCGTGCATGTATGTCACTACGCTATATAGCGACATATGGTACGTACTTGTGCGGCAGGCCTCCGTCCCAGCTGACCATGACGTGTCCGTTGGGCGACAACCACGCCAGCACGCCGCTGGGCGGCTGCAGCCTGGTGCCGCGCACCTGCGTGCACGTTACTGCGGACTCTTCTACGTTCACCTGCAGGACGGGGAAAGGTGTTTTTTATTTAGAATGTGTTACTGATTTATAATTAACATAGGGTTTTTTTTTTTTTTTTTTTTTGGGTGGGAAATCATCAAATAACTTCTCCCGCTCTGGGCGGAGCGGGAGGGCGTGTCAGACTCTTACTGACTAAAACCCACCCGTGTTCCTTCAGTTGCCGTGTTGCCAGGGGGCCACGATTTCCCTATCGGGTACATGACACTCGGCATTTAGCAATCGACTGGCAACAACTTGTCCCTAAAGTTTCATCAGAACATCAGCGTCAGACAGCGTCTATCTGGCATAAATACTGAAATGGACCTTAACGGCGCAGCCGTGAGGCACACAATTGTTTGTAAAGTATTTACACTTTTATATTTTTATTGTGGAAGAGGACATTTCAACATAATTATTATAGTGTTATTATCAGAGATCGGAATTGGGTGTGTGAAAATACCTAAAGTTTGCAGCGAGACATATCATAGAGCTGTTACAACCACTTAGTTAAACGGTTTTGAATTGTACCGGTTTATTTACGGTTTTTTGTTTTACATGTTCTTTACCTTTGAAAAACCGAACTATAAACATATGCAAGCTGCTAATACAGTTATAAATTAATTTTTGTTTTGAACTTTTCCGGTTCAAATTCGGTTTTTTAGTTCTACTTGTTTTGTACGTCTGAAACACCGAATTTTACACATTTGCAAGCTGTAAAACAGTTTTAGATATTTTTGTAAAAACCGAATTTGAACCGGAAAAGTTCAAAACAAAAATTAATTTAAAACTGTATTAGCAGCTTGCTAATGTTTATAGTTCGGTTTTTCAAAGGTAAAGAACATGTAAAACAAAAAACCGAAACTAAACCAGTAAAATTCAAAACCGGTTAACTTAAGTGGTTGTAACAGCTCTATGATATGTCTCGCTGCAAACTTTAGGTATTTTCACACACCCAATTCCGATCTCTGGTTATTATGGTATTTGAGTTTTTAAAGTTAATATCTGGAAATACTGATCCGATTACGAAAATTCTTTCACTGCTAGAAAACTACATAGGATACTTTTATGCCAGAAAAATTTACGGTTCCTGAGAATCTCCATGTAGATGAAACCGTGGGTTCAACTAATAAATTTATAATCAATTAAACCTGCCTAGCCTCTTCCCAACAATGTTGGGGTTGGCTTCCAGTCTAATCGGATGCAGCTGAATACCTGTATTTTACATGGAGCGACTACCTATCTAACTTCCGCAAACAAGTTACTAACACGATACCACTTGGTAAGACTGGTTGTCAGACTTTTTGGGCTTCTGCCTACCCGTAACGACTGTCAAAGATCTACGAATAACAGCCGGGACCAACTTTTTAACGTGCTTTCCGAGGTAGGATCGGTCTCGATATGTAATAGATTACCCATCCGCGAACCGAGCGCAGCAAGCGTAACTTTATGAAAATAAATTATTATTATTTTTTAATGATAAAAGGAGGTTAGTTAATACTCACATGAACGCAGATATTGTACCTCCCGCCGACCGGCACGTTGACAATCACGTGTGAATAAGAGGACGCCTTTGAAGGTACTAACTCGTAGTGACTCTCTTTGTTGTGCGTCAGTTCTGTTATGTCCAGCTGCAATAATAAAAATAAATTAATAAGATTTATTAAAGAAATTCATATAAGAATTCATTAATTCAAGTCTTATCCTGCGAATTATTTTTTTAATTTTTGACGGTATATACTACAGTATAAACACACTAAGTGCCGATTTTTCAATCATAAATAACTTTTAACTGATGAATAAATGTGACATTTTGACAAATTGTCCATACAATAACTGTAAAAATTACAAACCTATTCTACGGATAAAAGTTAACGTGTAATTGAAAAACCGGCCCAAGTATAAAAGTTTGGTCTAATTCGGCTGATAAAGTAACAGTATATTTATTTATTTATTTATAGTTAATTAAAACGGCACAACACCAATTACATTAATTAACATAGAAACAATTACAATCTTGACATTAATTTAATTTAAAACTAACATGGAACAGTGGACTTCCTAGCATACTTTCTCTCACAGAACACCAGACATATACGCATAATTTTACTCCATTCATCCGCAAACACATCACATTCAGGGTTGGTAGTCAGAAGGGCATTTAGCCTTTTTAGGGTACGACAGACTGGGGATTCGGCTCTGGCTACAGTTTTGCATGATAGTTGCGCAAACAAATTGTGTCGGCGGCTCTGACGGTGTCCAATGTATTTGTCGGGCACAAATAATCGGCAGAAAAGGCCATGGAGCTCTGGACAGTCGATACTTCCCCGTAAGGTCTTACAGGCTATATTATTAAATTCCGTACCTATTTTCGGTTTAACAATACATTCGAGGTTTAAGTTTGTCATAACATTACTCCGTGTTTTTAAATAAGGGGTCTAGTGTTTAAATTATACTTGTAATGAGAAAAAGACGTGCTGATTTATTTCTCATAATTCAACATGGAAAGCCGCACTGGGCACGCGTGGTGGATTATGGCCCACTCTCTCTCACCAAGAAGAGGCCTGTGTCGCAGCAGTGGGAAATTATAGGCTGATTATGACTATGCAAAATAGAACATACTATAATAATAATCTTACCGAGTACGTGGCCGGTTTGCGCAGCGCATCACAGCTGGCATCCCATAGGATCTTCATCTCAGCTTTGGCCTCATCATATTCAACGCGTAAGTTCTTCACTGGAGCCCTGAAAACATAACACTCATCAGTAAGTAAGTCCTACTACTTAGGGAGACTATTTACGCAGATAATTATACAACTCGGTAGTGCTACATCACAGTCGTTCTGTACTTGAGGTGTATCTTGTAAAGAAAATAATCAGTATGTAAAGTAAGAAAGAAAAAGTATCAAAGTCAAATCATTTATTTCAAATAGGCCCATGTATGGCACTTTTGAACGTCAAAAATTACAAAATAATAAAATTGATTCTAGTCGCCCCTTCCAAAAGGTAGTTTTCGTATGGAGAAGAATGGGCAAGAAACTCCACCGTTACTCTTTTAAAATGTTTTACAATATTTTGTATACATTAATTATATGTGAAGACGATGCACCTGGAATAAGATTACTATACCACAATAGGTAAAAATAATTAAAAATGAAGCAATGACAGAAAAAATAATTATGTAATGGATACATGGTGTTCACATATTTACAAGCATTGTAAAAGTAGGTACGATATTCCTAAAAAAATTACAGGTGATACTAATTAGTCAGTGTGTGAGTAATCACAGAATGTAAAAAAAAAAAAATATGTTATAATATTTAATTACACAATTGAATTAGCAACCAGTTTGATTTTGTCTATACTCTAAATTGTCCTATGGAGCTAGACCAGCATGTTTCCAAGCATTCTTATCTAGAATATAATCCTCTAATTTGTAATATGCTTGTTTACAAAGAGTACTTTTAATATGAGTTTTAAATTTTCTTTCAGTTAACTGTAATATATCACAAGGTATTAACATTTAACACAGTACCCCATAAAAGATGTTTGTACTTTGGATAATCTAAAAAATGGTTGATCTATTTTATCTTTATTTCTAGTATTAAAATTATGTCTATCACTTATTTTCTTAAAAAGATATCTACCAGTAAAAAGAAAATATATACAATGTGGAGACAACAACACGACAATAAATGAAAACACTGGCAATACTAATACATAAGAGTATTTTGAAACCATCAAATAAATCCTAGCATCGAAATTAAAAAGTGTTTTTTTTTTTTCAAACAAACTAAATAGTAGTGATGTGCCGACTATGGGTTTTTCCAATCTTTGACTAGCTATAGTGACTAAACTATTGGATATATTTGATTGAATTTTCGTATGCGGACTTAGAACGTTATTAGATATACGTAGTTAAATTTATGGTCGTAATGTCGTCTCCACCTTGTTTATATTATCTAAAGTATTATCTCTGCGACCAACGCTCGGTGTGGCAACACGCCGTGTTCGGGTTCGCGACAACTCAATCGTCATCCTGAGGATGCCTCGTTGAGAGGTGAAACATGTGTCGATTTCTTACAGGATTTTTTATGGCTCTTTAAGAATAGTTAAGCGGAACAGGTTACTAAATGCAGGGTGGCAGGGACATCAACGCGAAAACTGAAACCATGGATTCAGTACATGATTCTGAACCCCCAGCGTTGAAATTTTTCGTCGTTTTTTTTTTTTAAATCAGCTGTTCCATACATTTTGATAGCGTAGGTATTGCACTTTTCTATGAAACAGCAGATTTAAAAAAAATAACTGACGAAATATTTCAACGCAGGGGAGTTCAGAATCATGTACTGAATCCATGGTTTCAGTTTTCGCGTCGATGTCCCTGACACCCTGTAACGTCTATTGTATTTTATAATGAATTTCCGCAAGGTCACGCCTGAATCAATTAATTAATTAAGTATCTATCGATAAGATGGGCACACAAGGGAACAACGGATAGTGTTAACTTCAGAACTACCAAAAAGATCGGCCATTTTAATTGTTTTTTTTTTATATCTTGTTCGGAGTGGCAATGAACAGTATACCTCTGCCTAACACGGTCGTGTTCTTCGTCATAATCCTACTTCCTACTAATAATAATATTATAAATGCGAAAGTTTGTGAGGATGGATGGATGTTTGTAACTCTTTCACGCAAAAACTACTGAACGGATTTCGATGAAATTTGGTACACAGATAGTTTATAGCCTGGATTAACACATAGGATATTTTTATCCCGATATTCTCACGAGATAGAGACTTATGCGTGTGAAAACGCGGGGCGTTAGTATAATAATAACTTACTTGTCATTCTCTCTTGTGATGATCTCCACGAACTGGGCAAGCGGCCCTCCGTGTAGTCCCACAGTGAACACGTAGCTCTCACACGCGTGCAGGCCTTCTATTAACACGCTCGTGTTCTTCGTTATAATCCTAGTATCTGTTGAGTAATCGATAAGTTGATAAGTTAAAACTATAGTAGTAGTAAACCAGTAGTAGTTAGTAGTAGTAGTAGTAGTAGTAGTTTGTAGTAGTAGTTTATTCTGCCAACAACAGATTTTTTGGAAGCCCAAAATAGATTTAAAACGTCCCTACAAACACGAAGAAAATTGGTCAATAACATCCCAGCTCAAAAAAATTGTTGTTTGTGAAAAATTTGTATCATATTTTTTCACGTATTAAAACTACATAAATCGTAATACTATAAGGAGTTTTATTGTCTGGCGTGAGAACAGTAACCGCGCGTTAATAATACATACCACACATGTATGATTGCCACATTTTTTGTTTGTTTGTTTGAACGCGCTAAATCTGTTACTACAAGTCGGATTTGAACAATTATTTTTGCATTTAATAGCCCAATTCTTGTATAACTTCACACTATGGCCTTTAGGAGCACAGCAAAAAGAAAACAAAATTCAGAAAGACCGCTAAGTAAAAACGAAGTAATAGCGCGGGCGGGAGATTTTTCTAAAAATATTAGCCAAACAAAAGTCGCGTACAGACTGTACTGTTAGAAAAAGTCGTATAAAAACAAAACACACTCACCATTAGACATCTCCCCAGGATGAGTCCTCTTACGTATCATATTAGTGTAATGCACCTCATACTCCAACTCCTTATCATTATACTGTTCCCCTTTAGGCGGCCACCACACCACTTGTACCGAAGTCTTCTTTTCCTTTAAAAGTATAGCGGTGAAGTTCAAGATCTCGCCTTTGACGCCTTCAGTACGAATGGGGATCGTGAATGGGTCGCCGTATACGTTGTTCTTGTAGGCTCGTATGTCGATGAAGATAAGTGCGCCTGGTGGTAGGTTGGTTACTGAAAGAGATGAAAAATAGTTGATAACTCACACTTCCTATCTATTTTGTGTATTGTGTTTTAAAAGATGTAATGACAAAAATTTAACACTTAGATGGTTTGGTCATGTTGAAAGAATGAATGAAAGACGACTAACAAAAGGTATTTATAAGTCAGATGTGAGTGGAAACGCCGGGAGGGGATGCCCTAGGAGGACATAATTATAGTGACCTTATTGGTAATGTTCTTCAGAAAGATCAGTACCCTAATTGCGTAACTTATTTTCGTAAACAATTTCGCGAAATTTGTTTCATTTTGACATTTCAACAACATTCATTGCGTTATTTACGTTGTTGAACAGATTTTTTTTCCAACTTATGAAGCAATAGATTAGAAATCTGTTTCAAATCGAAACAAATTGTGATTGTGTTGTATTACGCAATTAGGGTACAGGTGCGTAGTACTCGCAACCGGCGTGCTTATATGTGAACGTAAACGAGGCAAAAGGAGTATGTAAGGATCGTAGCAGGTGGCGTTTTGTAGTTTCTGCCTACCCCCATGGGAAGAAGGCGTGAGTTTATTGTGTATTTGCTACCTGTATAATATTATTATGTCTACTGCTGTTGGATTCGACATGCCTCTCCTAATTAGCGGCCAAACAAAAACCCGGTTCAAATCCACAAAACCCGGTTTTAGGATTAGGATATAAGTTTTGTAAATGAAAAAAATATTGAGAATATTGGGTTAAAACACAACTCATTTCTTAATTGGCTCCTGTAGTGTGTAAGTTCATATGTGTAGTATAGTTATAAGCATGATGATAAGCTACCCATCAGCGAGCGAATGTGCGCGCGCTTTAACTCAAAAGTTCTGTTAGATTTAAACTTATGTGATTCGTGTAATTATAGTGTCATTCTTAAGCACCTGCGTTTCACTTAGACTTGTTCCCCGGCTATAAAATATGTGGTGTAGTGTGTAAGTACATATGTGTAGTTATAAGCATGATGTATTAGTGCTAAGGATGAGTCGTAATAAACCACTCGTATCGTAAAGACGTGGTTTGTTTGCCTTCACGCAACCCACACACTTCACTCCTTTCATGACATGCTTTTGAATTTAGAGTCTGGAGATAATTTTGGAACAACAAACTCTATCTCATACATGGCAAAGCTCAAATTCCGTAACACACAACAAAAAATTGGACCATTTTGTTACTCACTCAAAAATCAACTTAGGAGTACATAATGGTAAAGCAGATAGTTGAGTAAGTGGCGATGGAATGTAATTTATCTAAGATTATGAATTGCAGTACAGTTGGCAACAAAAAGACAGGTGATTTTTATTTTAAAAAGACTTACGCGTAATATTATTCGCTTTGGTAGTAATAGGTTCCCGTACGGCATATTCTGGCGCCAGCCTGGTCCTAACGGTATACCCATCGACATTCCTGATCTGATGCCAGTCGAGTTGTACGGCGCTTGCGTTCAATCGCTTGACGCTCGCGTTCACAAGGTCATCGACATCGTTAGCCGGGTCGAAAGTTATGTTCATCACTTGTGATGACTTCGATGTGAAGGCGTTATTTGTGGCTGTTACCTGGGGAGGATTAATTTGGTATTAGATATTTCTAAATGTTGAACAAAAACATGAGGGATAATTTTAAATGAAACTGAATTTGTATGCCACATATTAAGGTGGAGTTCGTGAAAGGCACAATACTCTACATTTACAAGACCCTTTGTGTAGGGATTTATTGAGTCAGATGTTCTGATGTAATCCTCAAAGTCGCGTCAACAACGCGTCACAGTCCTCTTAATATCAATGACATCTCAATGACAGAGCCCAAGTAATATAAAAACGTACTTTTACCATTGATTCAAGAAGTAGAAGATCTATGACATGTAGCATACATTCGCGAAGTCAGATCACCAGCAAACAAAAGACCCAGTTACCCAGAACGAATAATTTTTAAACAGCTCAAAGAATCTATACTCCATTTGAAATAAGATTAGACATTTAAACAAACCTTTTTTATAGTCCGTCCAACCGATTCTGACTTCTATACCGTAGGCATAAGGATGGCATTAAAAGCAAAAAAAGTGGTTGCAATACCAACTGTTTACTGCAGCTGCCATTTTTCATGCCACCAATGCAATATAAGTAAAAATCGGTTGAACGGAATGTAAAAAAGGTTTAGTTAAATCTTATTTCAAATGGAGTATAGTAACATCGACAGACACAGAACTTGCATTCCGTGGTCTGTATGGTCTTATAGACGGGCGGTAACAGTAGTGCGTAGTACAAAGTGTAGTAGCGAATCTACCACTTTAGTTTTATATCTGAGAAACTACTTACCCAGAACGAATAGTTATTGAACGGCTCAAAGAATCCGGTCACATCGATAGACATGGTCTTGCTTGTCGTGGCCTGTATGATCTTATCCACGGGCGGTAGCGGTGGCGCGTAGTACAGGGTGTAGTAGCGAATGTTTCCGCGCGGCTGTTCCGGACGATCCCATACTATGTTGATGCGGCGACCGATCAGCTGACGGACGCTTAGGCGGATTGGTGGGGATGGTACTGTAGGAAGAATTTACTTAATTGAAATTCTGATTTGTTCAGTAATGTTGTCATAATATTTCAATTGTTCGCGGCTGACGGAAGGAATCCAAAATATTTCTTCGTTCTCGCCAGAAACGGTTTACTTTGGAGAAAAAATTTCATCACGGTAGCAGCTGACAATGGTTAAAGCTGTCTTTATTTAATTTCATATGAATTATATATAATATTTATTAGACCAAAAATAATAAACGTGTTACACAATTTGTCTTAGCTACGAAAAATTATGCTTAAAAAAAAATCTGTTGTCTGCTGCCGAACTAGGTTTATAGCCGGTGTTTTAGCACGCAGCGCGTCAAGCCCCCGGATTGGGTACGCAAGTAAGAGCTTACGAACAAAAGGAAAAACTATCGAATGTTTTGCTCTCCACAGCACTCGTGAGAGTGGTTGACAGCAATGGCGACGTCCACACTGCTCGAGTACTGCTCGACAACGGTAGCACGGGTAACTTCGTTGCTGAGTCATTTTGCGGTAAGCTGGGTTTGTCGCGACGTAGTGCGAGCGCCACCGTGACAGGTATAAATAATAATACTTCTCATAGCACACAGTCTTGCAGCCTTACTATTATGTCCATCCATAATGACGACTATAAACGTACTATAGACTGCCATATTTTACCTCAGATCACTAACGCTTTACCGTCTTCTTTCGTAAACATCAAAGTCAAAGTCAAAGTCAAATCATTTATTTCAAATAGGCCCATGTATGGCACTTTTGAACGTCAAAAATTACAAAATAATAAAATTGATTCTAGTCGCCCCTTCCAAAAGGTAGTTTTCGTATGGAGAAGAATGGGCAAGAAACTCCACCGTTACTCTTTTAAAATGTTTTACAATATTGTTTGTATATCTACGTACATTTGTTAAATAATTATTATATGTGAAGACGATGCACCTAGAATAAAATTACTATACCACAATAGGTAAAATAATTAAAAATGAAGCAACGATAGATAATTTAATTTGTGACAGATACATGGTTCTCACATATTTACAAACATTGTAAAAGTAGACGATTTTCCTAAAATGTTACAATTAATAAGTCAGTGTGTAAGGAAGTAATCACAGAATGTAAAATCAATGTCATACTTAAAACACAAAGTAATAAATTTTACAATTAAATTAGCAACCAGTTTGATTTTGTCTTGATTCTAAATTGTCCTATGGAGCAGGACCAGCATGTTTCCAAGCACTCTTATCTTGGATATAATCCTCTAATTTGTAATATGCTTGTTTACAAAGTGTACTTTTTATATGAGTTTTAAATTTTCTTTCATTTAATTGCAATATGTCACAAGGTATTTTGTTGTAACATTTAACACAGTACCCCATAAAAGATGTATGTACTTTAGATAACCTGAAAAATGGTTGATCTAGTTTATCTTTATTTCTAGTATTAAAATTATGTCTATCACTTATTTTATTAAAGAGATGTGGATTTTTCCTTACATACATAATATTTTCATAAATGAATTGGCAAGGTACCGTCATAATATTAATCCTTTTAAAAAGTTCCCTGAGAGATTCGCGGCGACGTAGATTATAAATGGCTCTGACAGCTCTCTTTTGCAAAATAAAGATGGATTCAATGTCAGCAGCCCGACCCCACAGTAAAATGCCATATGACATAATGCTGTGGAAGTAGCTAAAATAGACCAAACGCGCGGTTTCTACATCTGTTAACTGTCTTATCTTTCTAACAGCATAAGCGGCCGAGCTTAACCGCCCCGCAAGAGATGTTATATGAGGTCCCCATTGTAATTTCTCGTCTAGCGTGATTCCCAGGAAAACCGTTTGATTAATAAATTCCAGTTTTTCTCCATTCAATATGATGTCACATTCGCTACTTTTAACATTAGGTAATTTAAATCTAATGCATTTGGTTTTTTTTTTATTAAGTACCAGATTATTTACCGTAAACCAATCTTGGACTTGCAGAATAGAGCTATTCACGTCGTCAAGATTTTGTGATTGTCGGTTTATTTTAAAGATTAATGATGTGTCATCTGCAAATAACACCATCTTCGGTTGATTTTGAAGTATTTGGGGTAAATCATTAATGTAAACTAAAAAGAGGAATGGACCCAATATCGAACCTTGAGGAACGCCCATTGCCATTTCAGACCCTAATGAGTTTACGCCGTTTACCTGAACTTTAACCTTTCTATCTTTCAGGTATGATCTAAGTAAATCAAGAGCTGTATTCCTAATCCCATAGTGTTCTAGTTTCAGCAGAAGTGTCTCATGGTCTACACAATCGAACGCCTTCGAGAGGTCGCAAAAGATTCCAATGGCATCTTGTGCTTCTTCCCAGGCCTTAAAAATGTTCTTTATTAGGGTGACACCGGCGTCAGTAGTACAACGCCCTTTGGTGAAACCGTACTGTTGTTCATGAAAGATGGAATTTTTATTAAAGTGACGTAACATTTGATTAAGCATCAACTTTTCAAACACTTTACTGAGAACTGGCAGAATTGACACAGGCCTATAATTGTTGGGTTCTTTACTATCACCGGATTTGAACAATGGAACTACTTTACTGTGTTTCATGAGATCCGGAAAGACTCCTTGGTCTACACTGGTATTAAATATGTAAGCTAAATAGGGCGCAATGGTTTCGATAATAGATCTACAGACTTTTACAGACATTCCCCAGAGATCTTCTGTTGATTTAATTTTAAGATCTTTAAAAGCTTTTATAACAGCCTGGGGGTTTGTATGCTGAAACCTAAACTCCAAAGGGCATGCCTTCACATTCTGTCTAAGTAAGGCAGCAGAAAGCGCGGGTGAGGAATTTAAAGCTTCAGTAGTTTTAAGAGGAATATTAGCAAAAAAGTTTTCAAATTCTTGAGCTATTTCTATATCTGAGTTAATGGGGCCATGTGCAGTCTCTAAATTAAATTCAGTATTTCGCTGTTTTTTCCTACCCGTTTCATTATTTATTACTTGCCAGGTAGTTTTTATTTTATCATCAGCTGATTTTATTTTATTGCTAATATGCAGAGCTTTGGCTATTTTGCAAACACTTTTAAAAGTTTTTGAATATTTTGCAACATACTTATGAAAGTTTGTATTATCCATATGTTGCTTTAAGCCATAAAGTTCAAATAGTTTTTCCCTGCTTTCATCGATAATATTCCTCTTCCTATGGGAATATGTCTAGCTGACCCTTCTTTTAACATACCGTCAGCTATCGACATCTTAGTTGGGGCCGAAGTATTTTGGTCCGTCTTATGCAATAATTCTATTGACCTGGGTAAAAATCAGCCCAAGTTATATGAAACCAAACTGGGTTGGCTAGTGTCAGGGTACGTTGCCCGTCATAAGTCACACTCTTCTTCTCCCGTATGTCATTTTTTAAACGTGGATGCCGATCCAGTCTTATCTTGTTTCCCGGTATCAGATACCATTGCAGCCAAGCACTCCCTATCTCCTGAGAAACGTTCCTGTAAGCAGAGCTTTAAGAAACCCACCACTCATAAGGACGACCGACGCTTTGTAGTAACCATGCCGCTGAAGGAAAAACCTTCAGTCTTAGGCGGTTCGCTTCAAAGCCAAAGTGTCGCACAGTGTTCCATTTGATGAAAATAATTTCCCTCTGCTGTTTATGGTATTTATCGATCAAGGATTGCATTTATAATGCACGAGTAAAAAACCCACGTGTCCATTTCAACTACTTTTTTTTTTTTTAATGGTGAAGTTTAGGTGACCTTTTCATTAAAAAAATTCAAATTAATTCTGAGAACGTAACTATACAAGATATTTATTTTATATAAATACATTTTGATAGAGCATCTTTGGACGCATATTTTCCAGTTTTTATTTTTGGAAAATCACCTCCGGATACCGAGTAATTGTTTTTTTTCCGATTTTCGTTTTTATTTTTTTTCTCCCTAAAAACTCAAAAGTGCGACTTGACACTAGCATAGAAATATTGCTCGTAATATAGCCTATCAATGATAAAAAAGTCACGTCGCACTATCGCGGTTTTTAGAAGGAATTGAATTTCAAAATGTAGTGTTAGGGTTGTCACTGTATTTGACCTTAATTCATTTTATTTTGTTTTGAGCTATATTTTTTCTATATAACAATACCTAATCTAATTTAGGCATAAAATCCAATGAAATGCTTGGAAAACCTTTTCTTTTTTTTTATGTGTAACATCTTGACTATCTGGGAATGATTTAGTGGGTTAGTTTTAGTTTTTTTAGTTCACTATTAATAGTCATTCAGGAACACAAACACTTGTTAGTACTTAACAGACACAACAATTATAGAAAGTTCTGTCTTTGGATGGGTCACCAAAGTAAAGCAACTCATGCCGAGATCTGTCTGTGGATAAGTCTATTGTGTCGAAGTCGAAGTCGTATTGCTTATTATCAAAGTGAGATGTCCATATCAGACATCATATGAGACTACTGTAAGGTTTGTTTTTGCTATTGATAGGCACGCGTTTGGAGACTATTTTTTTTTTCGATGAAGGGACACACGTATCGCGGGAAGAGGTCCACCCTCGTTAGGCTTTTGCTAAAACCCCGCGGTAATACATGTGACTTGGAGAAACGGGGGTGAGGCACCCCACAGACCCATGGCGCCACTTTGCCTCAGCAGGGGCTTACCCAACCTGCTGAGGATGTCCATCCGGGCCCCGATCGGAGGACTTAATGCAAGGGGGGCATGAGGGCGCCAACCCTCATGTTGGTACACGAGTGGCAAACGATGCTGTGGACTGCGCCACAGCCGGTACTTCTCAAACTCCGGAAGTATCCGCAAATATGCAAGGAGGTTGTACGCGATTACAGATTTTTGAATGCTTTTACGCAGAAAGCAAAAAATATAAGAAGAACGGGTCACCTGACGACCTAACATCCTTGGAATTGACAACCGTCGTTTTCAGAGAAATGGGTCAGCACCTCAAAGACCTCTCGTCTAGCGAAAAAGATAGACTCATAGGCGAAGTTGTTAAACCATTTCTCGGTAAAGCTATGACATATTATAAGGAATGTCGAAGAAACAAAAAAAGATTCAAGAACAAGCATAGCGTTTTCTTGAACAAACAGTTCATCGACGACATACCACATGAGTTCAAGAGAGTGGTATGCAGTATTTCACCACTTCCAGAAGCAACCAGTGTTCCTAGTATGAGTTATAAACAAGATCTTCAAAGCAGAAAACGAATCATGGAGACACTAGAGAGTGAACCACAGAGCAAAGTGATAAAAGCTTTTGCTTCTACGGTCTCCACAGACGATAGAACAAAAATAACGCCAAAGTCATCTAAAGATTTAGAAAAAATAATAACAACTTGTTTGAAGTCACCAAAACGAGCTTCCGTGGTTTTGAAAAAGATTTCTGCGGTCACAAAACCTTACACACCAGAGGAAGCTTTGGGTGTCATTATCGACAGGAAACTGAGTGTGGAGACGTATAAACTCATGCGGCAGGATTTGTATAGTCGAGGATACCCTGCTTATCCATCTTATCATGAAGTTCTCAATGCAAGAAAAGCATGCTATCCAACAGAGAACATACAAGTTTCTGAAGTGGAAGCATCAGTTTCTTTACAAGGGCTACTGACACACACTTTTCAACGTATTGTCCTAAGTTATGAAGACAGTTTCATTGAATATTGCAATAGAAAAGGCACGCAAGAAATCGCATGCGTATTTGAGGGGTCCTGGGGTTTTGATGGCAGTACAGGCCAAGCTTTATATAAACAGTGCTTCCCGCAATCAGAAGATATTTCCATCAACGAAAACAGCCTTTTCGCCACTACTTTTGTACCGTTACGTATCGTAGCCGACAATCATTTTATTGCCTGGCTCAATCCTACACCCCAGTCGTACAGATTATGTCGACCACTGCACATACAGTATAAAAAAGAAACCAGTGACCTCATTCTCTCCGAAAAAAACTGTGTAGAAGAACAGATCAAAAGTTTGACACCTATAACTACACAAACTTCAGAAGGTCACAACATAACATGTTTCGTTTATGACTTAACCTTGAGCGTGATAGATGGAAAAGTTCTTAACATTATTACTGGAACGTCTTCACAGTTAAGATGCCCATTTTGTAAACTTACGGCAAGCCAGTTCAATGATTTGGGAACATCTTATACTAAACCAACCATAAAAGAAAACATGCGACACGGTATTAATCCTCTTCATGCATGGATACGCGTTTTTGAGTTTTTGTTGCATTTAAGTTATAAAAACGATCCTTTAGTACAAAAATGGCGAATCAATAAGGGCAGTAACGAAAGTCTAATAGTTGAACAACGAAAAAAACGCATTCAGGCTGAAATAAGATCGAGGATTGGGTTGTTAGTGGACGTGGTGAAACCTAATGCCGGAACCACGAATGATGGTAATTCGGCCCGGACAGCACTATCAGACAAATTCCGTGGCATATTTACTGAGATTTTAGGTCTGGAAGCATGGTTAGTCGATGGGTTGCATGTTATCCTTGTCACCATTTCTTGTGAGTTGCCCATAAATGCAAAAAAGTTTGGCATTTTTTGCCGCACACTAGCGGAAAGGTACGTCCAGTCGTATAATTGGCACCCGATGACTGTTACTGTACACAAAATTTTAGTACACGGTGAAGAGATTATTGAATCCTGCTCACTTCCTGTCGGAATGCTATCAGAGCAAGCGGCCGAGTCACGTAACAAATTCTGGCGCTCAGATAGGGAACACCACTGTCGCAAAATGAACAGGAGAAAAACGATGATCGACCTCTTTCACCGTGCACTAGAATCATCGGATCCATTCATTTCTATGGCACATCTCAATCAACGTCGAAGGTATTCTAAGCGGCTTTGTCTACCAGAAGCTGTACGTGAACTTTTAAAACCTACTCACGAAGAAAACTTGCAGTTGGCAGAGGTGGACGATGAAGATCCATCCAATGATGATGAAGAAGATTCATCCAATGATGACGATGACTGTCCGTTAACAATGAGCAACGAAAGCGATTTGTACGAATAAGCTGCAGCTTATTCATACAAATCACTTTTTTATATTATCCGCTTGTTAGTATCCGCCCGCGACTTTGTTCGCGTTGTATACAAAATTCTTTGTGCCTTGATTCGGGATCACATAGATTCGGACTTGCGATATGATAAGTATGACAGTGATGTCTCTTTTTTATTCCTTGTACACCAACTCAAAAAAAAAAGAAAAACTTTTTGACCTTTTGCGACAACCCTATGTTGTATTATTTGACCTTTAAACGAAATGGCGTATTCTTCCCAAAAACCGCGATAGTGCAACGTGGTTTTTTTATCAGTGATAGGCTTTGTTACGAGCAATATTTCTGTGCTAGTGTCAAGTCGCACTTTTGAGTTTTTAGGGAGAAAAAAAATAAAAACGAAAATCTGAAAAAAAATTATTACTCTGTGTCCGAAGGTGATTTTCCAAAAATAAAAACTCGAAAATATGCGCCTAAAGATGCTCTATCAGATTATATTTATATAAAATAAATATCTTGGACAGATACGTTTTCAGAATTTATTTAAATTTTATAAATGAAAAGATCACCTAAACTTCATGATTTAAAGAAAAAAAAAGTATTTGAAATGGACACGTGGGTGTTTTACTCGTGCATTATAAATGCAATCCTTGATCGATAAATACCATAAACAGCAGAGGGAAATTATTTTCATCAAATGGAACACTGTGTGTCGGTTCATGTCACTTGAGCAGGTTCTTATAGCTTCTGTCTTCAAATACAGGTACAAAAATAGGGAGCCTTCGCCTAGCTGTCTTCATAAAATTTGTATTTTTTAATTAAATAGTATTTATACCTGTCACGCGTGTAGCTACCTACCGTCGTCAGACAAACCGGCGGATCTTGTTTCCCGCGGGCTGAAGGCTGATTCCATCAGTGTTCATCCTTGTTGTGGGCTGGTTCTACTTCGCCCAGAATGCCCAATCATAACGAGAGACACGATCTACCAGTATTGGTTTCTTGTTCTGTTGTACTTACTAACAATATTTCTTAAGTAGATTCTATAGGTAGTGTAGTTAACCATAATAGATCTTAGTTTACTGTCATAACATTTCATAGTTTTTAAAATTACGTAATTTCCTTTTCCCTATTTTTATCCTCCAATAACCTTTGTGTTGATGGTACAATTAGATAGTTAATTCATTCATATTACTTGTGATACAAAGTATCCATTTTTGTAATATAGCGTTGTTAACGCTGAGCCAGTGATGCTAGCAGACAGGATAAGCAGAGAACTGCAATCTTATTACGTCATCTTTGGCAATCTTATTTGCAGTTCTACACAAGCCTGTCATTTCGATCTCGTTACTGTGCTATTTACATAGTGTTGCTTACCTTTCCGCTCTTCTGTTGTTTGTCGGAATTCACAATACGCCTTATAAATTCTCATCTTTATTCTCCTATTTTTATTCTTTATTTCCTTGCTTATTATGAGAAATGGCTACCTGCCTCACGCAAATGAAGGCTAGTTTAAACTTCCATCCTCTTATTCCTCTTTCCTCATACCCTTCTGTACTTCCACTGTCACTCTTTCTGTTTCCATTGGACGGCCACTTAATTCTACTCTCATCCACAGGTCTCTGATGGCAATGTGACACAACTGCTGTACTTTGGCTACGAACCTTATATGGAAGAGTCCTGAGCGTTTACCCTGAAAGTGACGGGAGTCACTGAGGTGAAACCAACAAGGGGCATCATTTAGAGGGCACGCATTCATATTTGCCCCCTTCCAGATTTTTGAAGTCTACTCTTCAACCCGGGCAGCATGTTGGGAATCGAACCCAACACAACACCTTGCACGCGGTCTGCATACGCAGGCATCGTGATCAGCGCGTCATCGGGTAGCTGAGGTGCGGCGCGGCGGCGGCACGGCTCGGCCCGACGACCACTCGCTTCCACGGACTCCACCGCGACGGACGACATTCATCTCATATTTTAAACCTTTCATTGTTTGTCCGGGATTTTATAGTTTGTACTTAATAAGACGGCATTAAACCTTTGCCTAAAAATACAGTCCACTCTTTTATTGCTCCACGCGCTAACACTTATCGTCTTAAATGAATCTTATAACAGTATAAATTGGAACGGTCATGCCTGATGTAACTGACAAATGCCTCAGTTCAATAAAGGTTTTATTATTTAAAGGATTTATTATTTCTATTCTAAACCAATAACATAATATGAATATTTGTGATATTTTTGTAAATCAATTATTTAAATAAACAATTATTATTAATTAATTATTATTAATTTGAAAGTCTTACCTCCTTCTCCAGTGGTGGTGTTAACATACTTCATAGACGCATAAGTTTTGTTCGACTTGCTGTCTCTAATGTAGAAGGTCACATTATAGTTGGTGTAGGGTTCCAAATCTGTAAACCTTTAGAAAAATAAATACATATTAGAAACATTTATTGATAACTGGAGCTAAAGTCCCCGTCACGAGAAGCTATAATTTTTGTAAACACACATTCAGGGGTTTGCAATCTTTGGGTAAAATAAAATAAAAACAGTTTTGTACTAACTATTTTTTTACAGGGATATAATTATATTAACACACACATCTAATTACACCTAATCCGCGAAAACACCACAAACAAACAGACGCATTCGAAACTCGAAAGACAGCAGAGACAACGTCAGCGTGAACTTACTTCAAAATCGTGGCTCAAATGTTTACGTTCCATGAATCAGATGCGTTCCAGTACCACAAAACCTTAGACGACAGCGCTTTATATCGCTAAAATATAACCCGATCAAGTGAAATTGCTCATTAGTTTCGTATAACACATACGTTACTTTGACTACATTGAATTTGGGATTATTTGTTGTTGATTAAATTGTCGCTACGTAACTTGGTAGAAGTTCTTTATTTACAAAAATTATAGCTTCTCGTGACGGGGTCTTTAGAATCTGGCCACGCTGTCTGCATAAGTAAAAAAACGATGGAATTTAAAAATCTATAGACAGCAACACCATCCTGTCCTACGAAAAAAGTACTTGATACTTTGTCTTTTTGTTTTTGATAGGTTATTTTGTTTTCATTCTAATTTATTCCTGGTAAAGAATAGTCACTTTAGCACGATGCAGTGTGGATTTGATACAGTTTTGTCATCGTATGGAGGAAGAGCAAAGGTACGACATCGTCTACACATAATCTACTATGCAAAAATCAAAACGCAAAATATCAAAATCATTAGATCTACTTACAACCCCGAAACTGACTTATCTGACTGATGTAAAAGTATTACCATATATAAAACTTTTTGGGATTGCCCATTTATTCCATTGCAGACTTAGCGTGACCAGACTATATTTCCATATATTTTACAAAAGGATGACATCACTACGAACATGAAATGTTTTGATAACATTATTTCGCTTACAACAATCATTAATAATCTAATGCTTGAACAAAATCTCCTAGTTCAAAAGCATTGACCTTAAATATATATATTACTGTGATATCAGCATCGCACAGTTAATGAGTTCGATCGCAAAACTGTTCGGAAGTAGACTAGACAAAGTCAAAGTACAATACTAGTCCATACTTGAGTATTGCCCATACATTCTCTCAATACTCAAGTATCTATTGACACTGACAATTCTACAGCTTTAAGCTTCGGCCAAACCTGAACGACCAAAGCGACTGCGAAGCGAGAGCGTCAGTCGAGCGGCGGACGCTGCTCGTGTTTATCAATAGCGCCTTGCACACCTACGCGACCGTAATGCGGGATGCACGCGTCTTCACGAAGTTGATGAAGTTGGGCGACGACAAGAGTACAGAGGCACTTCGAATAAGTTCGTGCATCCTCGGCTCGCCTCGGGCGTATTCCGATCATTGTTCGGTTCACGCTATAGCCGCGCAGGTGTGCACGTTTAGTTTCGCGTTGATGACGCTTAGCGTCCCGCGTCCCGGGTACTTGACGCACAGTTTTAGCCGAAACTTTATTGTTGACAGAATGTCACAAAATATGCTTTATATGCGAGACTTCAATGTTGAGGCGATTATTGTGACAGGCCTATGTCCAGCCATCAACTTTTAACAGTCGACGTGTCCAGCAGTAAAAGTCTTTTAGCTGAAATGATGATGAGATTTCAAACTTGATCCGCGGGATAATTGCGTAGAGCTTGCCTAGAACCTGAAATGACGCGCCCCACTACTTAATTAGTATATGTATTAGTATACGTACCATCGAAGAAACGCATATCTATACACCGTAAGGACTATTTTTGCTTGCAGCGCTCGGCTGTTATAGTAACGCTTACCTACGAAAAAAAAAAGGGTCGTGTGCATGGGATTTTGTTTTCAAACTGCTTAGATATGCGTTTCTTCGTAAATACGGTAGTGAGGCGCGTCATTTCAGCTTAGACGAGCTCTAACACTACTCTTACAATGCCAATGGTGCCGATTCCCTTGTTCACAAACTAAACTAAATTTAAGTTCAGTGAATCTTTTTCTTTCTATTTCATTAAGAAAAGGACAGCGGATAAATTTTAGTTTAGTCCTGTCATATTAATCAGCGCCTGTCACTCTCCATACAAGTTTAGACGTGATTAAAAACTTGCCGACTAAAATTACGTCAATTTACGTCAAGCGCTAATTAATTTGACAGGACTAAACTAAAATTTATCTTCTGTCCTTTTCGTATTAAAATAGAAAGAAAAAGATGCACTGAACATAAATTTAGTTTAGTTTGTGAACAAGGGAATCGGCACCAATGCCTTTCATTTTGAGAGTTCATCACATTCATTACGTTATTTAAGCTGTAGAGCAGACGAATATTTTAAACAAAAGAAGCAATTTCCTTCGAAATCTTTCGGATTGGGTTTGAAAGAAAAAATAAAGTCACAGCACACATATCAACTCTGAAAGGAATCGCGACCGTATCGCCGCGGTTCGTGAGCTTGTCCCGAGGCGAGGCGATTACGTTACGATTCCGATTAGTATGCGTTGCAGTAGGGAGTTTCATACAAAGAATACTGAATGGCTCGAGTTGATACGGTGACGATCCCTTTCCGTTGCAGTAAGGAGTTTCATACAAAGAATACTGAATGGCTCGAGTTGATACGGTGACGATCCCTTTCCGTTGCAGTAAGAAGTTTCATACAAAGAATACTGAATGGCTCGAGTTGATATGGTGACGATCCCTTTCCGTTGCAGTAAGGAGTTTCATACAAAGAATACTGAATCGCTCGAGTTGATACGGTGACGATCCCTTTCCGTTGCAGTAAGGAGTTTCATACAAAGAATACTGAATCGCTCGAATTGATACGGTGACGATCCCTTTCCGTTGCAGTAAGAAGTTTCATACAAAGAATACTGAATGGCTCGAGTTGATACGGTGACGATCCCTTTCCGTTGCAGTAAGGAGTTTCATACAAAGAATACTGAATCGCTCGAGTTGATACGGTGACGATCCCTTTCCGTTGCAGTAAGAAGTTTCATACAAAGAATACTGAATCGCTCGAGTTGATACGGTGACGATCCCTTTCCGTTTTGATATAATATATGCTATTTCCTTTGGGGTGCAATTTTTTCCAAAAATTAAATTATCGAACGGCGCTAACCTAGTTTAAATAAAAGTCAACCGCACGTCCATGGGAACAAATTAACTTTGACAACGCCTTTATTTCGTAGCAATAAGGATGATTTTTATAGTTCAAGTGTTAGTACTGACGTACGAACTGCGAACTTATGCTTACCTATAGATACTATCATTGGTCCAAGTCTTATTAGTCCAGACTCCATCGCTGACCTTCGATATGGAGGGCAGGAAGCTGTAAAGCACCGTTTTTTGTTGCGCCATCCAGCAGGATATGAGGAAGCTGGTCGAGTTTATTGAAGACTGGTCTACGCCGATGCTCAGGAACTGGAGAAAAGTATTTGGTTATTTAGAAATATGCTCGAAACTTATGAAACATTGTAAGTATAAACAATAGGGAATTTTACTGTTATTTTTTTAATTAGATCTTTCTAATCTTGTGCGTTTTAAAGTCTATGCTAAACAGAGACAGCACTACTAGTATCGTCACAACACAGGAGCGCCATAGTAACTTTGCGCCATTCAATACAATGATCTTTTTGCGAGACAAGGATAGAAGAATAATTTCACAAGCGTGTCACATTTATATTATTATTGTCTTTTTTTAGTAACATCTTTAAAATAAATATTAATTCATGCATATTTTTGATAGTATCATACCCTATTCATTTGTAAGTATTTTTAAGAAGAGGAGATAAGAGTTACATGGCGTGCGATTGGAAAGGCCTTAATGCAGCAATGGACTTCTAAACTGGTGATGAAATTATGTATACAATTGACATGACTTATTATAGTCTATGCGAGCAATCCTTGTCCGAACACGCCCGACCGAACAACGATCGCGTATTCGTATGATGATCGCTTTCTATTAGGACACCCGATTACATTTCTAAGAAAAGGATAGGTATATTTTTCTCAACATCGTGCTACTTATGTAAAGTTTAACTCACTCGACTCACTTGATACATATGAGTGTTATCGTTGGCGGCGCTCGTACAGTTCAGTTCGTCCGTGCCGTCGTAGCAGTCTTGTCGGCCGTTACAGACTCTCAGCTGAGAGACGCAGTTTGTGCCGTCATCGCACATGAAGAAGCCTCGTTGGCATTCTACTGTTGGTTTGTGGCTCTGTGGAATAAATTTAGGTTTAGTTGATCCATCAGCACTTTTCACTGAGAAAAAAAAGTAAAAAGAAAGACGCACATAAAAAATTACAAAATAAACATAAAATAATTTAGGTAGCCGGGAGCCCCGTAGACGACAAAAAAGATTTTTTAAATTTAAATTTTACAGTATTGCACTGTGCATTAACTATCCAAAAGACGACTTACGTGGTGGCGCAAATCAGTAGTCGCCTATTACATAAATTTATTATTTATTTATTTAATATTTCAAGCACACAAATGTACAGAGGCGGACTTAATGCCAAAGGCATTTTCTACCAGTCAACCTTTGGGTGATGCCGAGACAAACAGTCCAAAACACAAATTCAGTCCATATCCAAATTCCATTGGGATCTCCGGTAGCTATTTGGCATGAGAACCATAGTTAAGTCGTTATACGCCAAGCGATTACTTCGCTTGTACGTTGAGACGGGTCACCTTGTTTTAATCAGCTAAAATTGCCAGAAATAATGTTCTTCCGCTTTCCCGAAACAGATGAAACATAAGAATTTTAAAACGAAATACGCCTTTAAAGATAGGACTAATAAGGTCTAAATCACATACCGAGGTGCCGGGACAGTTGATCTCGTCACTCTTGTCCTCGCAGTTGAATATTCCGTCGCAGATCTGGTCGGTCCTCACGCAGGCGCTGGCGTCGCGACAGGGCGTCTCTATGAGTCCACAGCGCGGGGAGGTGTTGCCGCGAGATGGACATTCACGTTCATCCGAACCGTCGAGACAGTCCACGGCGCCGTCGCAAGCCCATTGGAGTGGTATGCAGAGACCTGTGGATGGAAATATTGATTAAATATGAGATTTGGCTTAGGACATAAGATACTTTCCTTAAGTATGTTCCCGTGGGATAATTTCCGATATCCACGCGGGCGTAGCCGCAGGCAAAAACTAGTTAAATATGTGACTCTTTAAGTCACAACGGTTTAGACGTTCGAGTTGCATTGCCATTACTGGACACGACCCAAATTAACGACATATATTATTGACTTAAGAAAATCAAAGGGCTGGACAATTCAAAAGCCAATCAAATTAAACACATTTGAGTAAAATTCAAGTCCGTCTTTCAAAATTTTGGATTTCATTGGAACTACGTTATCGATTATATTATTCTATCCGAGTCCTCGAATAACGCTAGAAAGACACAAAAAAACTTTTATTCAATGCTTACCCGGTGCACAAGTGAAATCGTTCTTCCCACACTTCCTAGTAATCGGTGTATGATGTTCGGGCGTCACCGGCCTTAGTTCGGGCATCTCGATTCCGCAGCCTATCTCATCCGACCGATCGCCTTCTCCACAATCATTGATACCGTCACATCTCCACCAATCAGGTAAACAGTTGCCATTGTCACATTTGAACATCCATTCTAAACAGGTCCCGTTGCTAGGGAAATTAGGCTTCTCTGTACCAGGAATAGGGAGCAATTTCGAGTGATTGGTGTTGGTGCAGTTCTTCTCATCAGAATAGTTTTCGTCGCCACAGTCGTTTTCGCCATCGCAAACCTTGTAGGATAAAAAACAAAGTTAATATAAATGATAAAAATTTAAAAATCGTTTATTGGGAACAAAAAACAAATACAAAGACAAAAATATTAAACGATGATAGCTGCAATAGTTAAAACTGTGGCGCAGCTCCCTACGCCCGACTCCTAGTGAGAGGGTAGGTTGTTCCAAGACGAATACATAACAAAGGGATTTTTAATAAATATTTTAAGAAATATTAAACAGATATCTCAAATATCAAAGTTTTGAAAACTAATTAATTTAAAAAAAAATACTTAACTCCAAGCCTCAGAAAAACAGAAACGACATAATAAAAGCAATAGTGTATCCGCGATTCTGCTCTATACCTTTTACATATGTAATTTATTTTTTGTAGACTATTTGAACCTTATCGTTCAAGTACCTGATGATCTGAAAAGAACAAGAAAATTCACAAAAACTCACCCAAGACTTAAATATGCACTTCCCGCTGGGACATCTAAACATATACGGCGCACATGTAGAGTCCTTACACCTTTGTTCCTGTTCATCCTCTCCGTTGTCACAGTCCTTCTCGCCATCACAAACCCAAGAGTTGGGGATGCACATGCTGCTGTCATTGCTGCAGGCGAAGCCGTTACCTGAACAGCTTTCGACAATGTCTGGGCGCTTAGTTTGTAACTGTTGAAAGAGAATAGTTGCTGAATACAGGTAATTTTGAGGCTAAAGTTTTTTTATTTGGAACGTTTTTCAAAAAGTGTAGTGAGTAATATTCCTTGAAACCTATTTATGCAAGGTTTTCATGACGTCGGTCGCCATTATCACACAGACAAAATACTGATTTGCATGAACACAAAGTCGAATCATCTTTTTATTGTTCTGTCATTTTGAATACCTATTTGTGATGATAAATCGATTTTATTTATAAATCATATTTAACCCGTCTAGACACAAGCGGGGAAACCAAACTTTATCACAATACACGATCTAAGAATCGTTGGCAAAGCAAATGACACAGAATACAAAACGTGCCAGTTCATATTAATAAACAATTATAATTTCACGAAAATACCAGAAACATTCACAAAAAGTTTGTCAGAAGTGGGATTCGAACCCACGCCCTCAGAGAGGACCAGAACAACTCGCACTCACGACTAGTGAGCAAGGGAACCTTGAGTCTGGCGCCTTAGACCGCTCGGCCATCCTGACATGTGCGTAACGTGTCGAAATTAACAAACACTATCATACAAGTTTTGCTATCATATTTTTTAGCGAAATAAATGTAAACAATAGATAGAGGTGTGGCGTGAGATAAATAAATGCAATAACAATCTTTAATTTCAACAAAGCAGTTAGTTTCTACACATGAAATTCCAAAATCTGAGTAATAGCACAGAAAAGTACAGAAAGCGCACTCCGCATTTTAGGTATGAAACTACAAGTACGCGGCGGACTCGTCTTTTCGGGCCAATTCGGTGAGCGTACCGTAGTCAGAAGATATACGACTTACGCGATAGAAAGAGAGGCAACTTCTAGGTGAATATAACTTTAGGTAATTAGCGCTGTGAGACCTGAATTGCACTTTATTGTGTCGTAGCAAGAGTCGCTTTTTTTTTAAATGATTTTGCGGAGTGAACTGATCTGTGACTGATCGTTTCATCGACCAATGTTGTTAATCATACATGGCAAACTTAGGTTCTCGATTTGGCTTTTTATTTTAATCATTGTCGGCCCTAAACTTCTTACATCTTTGATTCCCAAGTAAAATACGATACAAGCATGTTTTTTTGTTTTTTTTTTTGTTTGGCATCTTGCAGGTCAACCTAGGTCCTAGGAGGTTGTCGGTTGCTTAACCCGACTTTCCTGTGGCTGCCTCAATAAATTAAGACCTCCAGCCAGAGCATAAAACTTAGAAACTAAGCGACTACACGCTAAGGGCACCCCCTGTGGGGTACGGACCTCGGCTTAGGGCGTCGCTGGTGGAGGACAGCAAGGGACAGGCTGGATCGGATTAAAAGGATACAAGCATGGTGTAGTTATATTTATTTATAGACCGTCTCTAAACGAACAATATTCATAGTCACTCACCGTGCAGTTACGTTCGTCAGATCCATCCTTACAGTCGTTATCTCCGTCGCAAACCCATCTCTTTTCAATGCAATGACCATTGTCACATTGGAACTTGTTTTCAGAACAGTTGCGGTGACCACAATCTGAAATAATTATTGACGAGTTATGTTAAAATGTACGCTATTTATTAAGAAATAGGACAGTTTATAACATAGACAGTACAGTATAGGTACTTTAGAATTCCAGACGATCATCGTATACATGCCTCGTCGTGTATCTGTGTGTGTGTATACATACAGTTTTTTTTATTTAAAACTATGTATCACCGTCTGGGATTCTAAAGTACCTAACATTGATGTTTAATCAAATAATGCAATAACATTGTACCTACTAGCTGTCGTTGCCTCGAGCAGAGTAAATACATTGTTTAGATAAAATTATTATGGAAAATATTTTTCCTCGCGTTGTAGGTCATTTTGTTATTAATTTAATTACAAACATGATTTTTGTTTTTGTGGTTTACTGGATAACCATTCTAGAAAACAAACTTTATTCTATATGGTTTTATTGTATATCGTCGGCATCGCGAATGTGACATTTTTGACGAATATCAGATTTTTGTTTTATTTCATTCTACACGTTCAGATACGTGATCCTACATTTATAAATGATTTTCGTCAAAAATATCACATTCGCGGTATTAGATGCCGAGCGATGACATTATACTTGGATATGCATTGTTACCATAATTGGAATAATTTGGATTTGCATTGTGGAATGCAAATAAAGTATTGACTATTGGAAATAATAGTGGTTACCATACAGTCAAAAGTCAGTCAATTAACGGTAACCTACTTAGTCATTGGCGCAACTTTACCAGAATGGCAGGTAAGGAAAACAAACTATAACGTCGGAAAGTGAGTTTTGACAAAGAACGTAGTACATACTCTATAATATTGTTCTACCACTATAAGTTCTACAAGCTAAAGTCTGTTCAAATCCTTGTTTCTTTTTGATGTTATTTCCACTAATCTAATTAAGTTGATTTCAGAGTAACTAGTACTTATTGCCAAAATTATAAAAATATTTGAAGTTATAGCGCAAACTGAATTTTATGTGTGGTTATTAAAGTTGTTTTTCTAAAAACACATTTATTTAAATGTTTTGAAACTGAGGGCTGATTTCACCAATAAAACTGAACGCGATCAGCACATTAAAACCGAGTTCAAGATCTGTCAGTGTCAATATTGTATTACAATAATGACACTGACAGCTCTTGAACTTGGTTTAGATGTGCTGATCGCGTTCAGTTTAAATGGTGCAATTTGGCCTAAATCTCGAACGCAGTATAGAAAGATTTGAAAAGCGAAATGGGAGGCCTTTTCCCAGCAGTGGGATACAGAATACGCTAGCAAATAAAAGTGCTACAAAAAGTCAGGAAGTCAGTTTCATACAGAAGTAGGTACATTAGGTTAATAAATAAAGAGGTATACACACCTTTCTCATCACTCATATCAGCGCAATCAATATCATCGTCGCACTTCCAATGCGGCAGGTAGCACCTGGTATTATCGCACATAATCATCGGCGGGACACACAGACAGCCGATCTCATCGGATAGATCCCCACAGTCGTTGTTACCGTCGCAGCGAGAAAGTGAGGAGATGCACTTTCCGTTCTTGCACATAAACTGGTCCTGGTGAAGAATAATTTAGAGTGAAATTTACGTTTCGCGAGTGTTTGTGTTTCGGAGATATTCATGCATCTGTTCAAACATGGCGTGACCCTTTTGCATAATATCAATAATAAAGTCAAGTTTATGTTTATTGAGGGCATCCCCTCATTGGTCCTTGACTCCAACCAAAATTACTTTGTTTCGTTATCTTCGACAATAATCGTCATATTTCAGCCAATTTACACAAAACCTCAATGAATTATACACCAAAACCTTCCGCATGAATAACTCCGTCCATTGGTGAAAACAGACAGACGCGGCGGGGGACTTTGTTTTATAATATGTAAGGATTATAAAGAGGTTAAATTTGTGAGTTTGTATGTAGAGGATAATCTTCGGAACTTCTGATCCGATTCCGAAAACTCTTTCACTAATGGGAACCTACAGTATTGCCAAGTTTTACAGAAGCTATTATAAAATTGGGAAGAGTTGTATTTATGATATACTAGCTGCGCCCCGCAGTTTCACCCGCATAAGTCTCGATCCCGTGGGAAAAAAAGAAAAAATGTCCTATGTTCTTTTCCAGGGCATCATCTATATATGTGCCAAATTTCATCCAAATCCGTTCAGCCGTTTTAGCGTGAAGGCGTAACAAACAAACTTACTTTCGCATTTATAATAATATTAAGGATAAGGATAATAAATAAATAAAATAAATAAAAAAATAAAAAAGCCTTTTATTTCTTGCTTATTTACATTACAATTTAAATATCAATTTACATGCAAAGTTATTTACGATTTCAAATTAATTTTTAGTACATTTAAAAAATTAAAAAACAATAAAAATAATATATTTAGTTCTTGACTCTTTAAATGTACAAATTTATAAGTAGTATAATTAATTCAAATTTCATTTCAATAAACTATAGTAATATGATTAAAAATATTAATAAGATTCATAAGTTCATAACGCAATCATGATACAGTTAAATAATCATTAGATTTAAAATAGAAATATTAATAAATATTGATTAGATTTAATCAGAGTTTGTATATTGCAAGCAAGAACCCTCTCAATGAAAGGTAAAGGCCTCCTCCAGAGATGACCAGCACTCTCTATTCTCTGCCACTCGCGGCCATTGAATACCTGCTACTTTTATGATGTCGTCTACCCAGCGTGCGTTTGGCCTTCCTCTTTTTCTCTGTCCTAGTGGACCTGCCCATGAAGTTGTCTTGGAAGGATAATAGCGGGAAGCAATTATTGAAACTACGATTCCGAGTGACAACTGGTTTATTTTCATATACCCACACACATTTATTAACATACCCTACAGGAAGAAATCCAACTTTCGCGCCTCAAACACGTTTACGCATTCATAGAAGACATTTCGTCAGTGAAGTTCTAACAGTGCTTAAATCATTTTATTAATGTTTTGAGATTTTGGTCGATATGATGCGCGCCATTAAGCTTTAGCCAATAACATTCAAATCTCAAAACACTCTATAAAATGACTTACGCACTGTTAGAACTTCACTGACGATTTTCATTATAACTTTACTGAATCCTTTGTGTTATGTTGTTGTTTACATTTCAAAACATAAATCAAAACGTAAATACCTACAAAGATATCATTATTTCTAGACTACGTAATCGGCTTATATCTGACGTTCACACCTACGTCGATTGATAACATCGATAATCTAAATTCTTTCAAAACAAAGAAAATCAATCAACATTTCTGGAGAACCGTTCGAATGTAGTTTAATAGAATGTTCAATGAATTTAAGTTCACCAGAAAATTACAGATATAAATGTAGAAATTTTACATTAGGTGACACAATAAACGATCTTATCACCAGAAGTGATGTTTTAAAGACGGATTAAAGGGGAAGTATAGACAATACTGTAGTTTAATCTAAACTAATATTATAATCCTTACATAATATACCTTACATATTAACAAAGTCCCCCCGCCGCGTCTGTCTGTCTGTCTGTCTGAACGCGATAAACTCAAAAACTACCGAACGGATTTTCAAACGGTTTTCACCAATGGACGGAGTGATTCATGCGGAAGGTTTTAGTGTATAATTCATTAAGTTTTTGTATATTGGCTGAAATATGACGATTATTGTTGTAGTCGGAAAAAAATCATGCCAACTGGGAGCTTTACTGGCGTGCGCTGCATTAACCGGAAAAGATACATCAAATTTATGTTCTACGGTATTGTTCATCTTAAAAATGTCAACAAAAAAGTCCGTGATGGCATGTCTATCTTCTAAGGATGACCCACAATAACTATTTTTACCTTTCAGAATTTGATAAAAATTTAATTGTTATTTCCGAAGCTTTTTTGACCGGTATAGTATTAATCATTATCCAAAAAAAATATGTTATTTAAATTGAGCATTTAATTTTGATTAAAATATGCCTTTAAATCATATAATTTAAATGAATAGTTTAAAAGATATTACAGTTTCAATATTACGCGGAACAACGCGGGCGCAGCGGTAGGAGTCAATGACATTTTCCTCTGTTATTAAGGTATGAAATCTCAGTAGTACGTTCCCGTGGGATATTTTCCGACATCCACGTGGGCAAAAGCTAGTATTATAATATAAAAAGAGAAAAGATTTGATTTTTGTATGGTTGTTTGTTACGCTTTCACGCTAAAACGGCTTAACGGATTTAGATGAAATTTGGCACATGAGTAAACCATGACCTGGATTAGGACATAGGATACTATTTATCCCGATATTCCCACGGGATTGATGCAGATGAAATCGCGGGTGCAGCTAGTGTATTAATGAACAATATGAATTATATACTCACAAGTCCACAAGTAGACACAGCTGTTTCAGGGCAAGTCAAGTTCGCATACGGTTCGGTGTTATTAGCGCACATACATTTCCCTCCGACCCTCGTCAAACCATCGGGGCACAAACAACTGAAAGTATTTCCCGGCCCACCGAGACATATCGCATCACAACTCGTATTCTTGTATGAACAGGCATTACTGCCATGTTGAACGAAGTGAGCGAACACTTTGAGATCCATCAAACCGACGAACGAGTCATTAATCGTCACTACATTCGATCCAGCATCCTTGTCAGCAACGAATATCGATTTTACCTTCCAGTCATCCCAATACATCTTATCCTTCAATACTGCGACAGCGAAAGGATGTGTTACTCTCTCATCGTTCCACAGAATTCGCTTAAAGTATCTCCCGTTTAAGTCAGAGCTAGCGATGTAATCTTCCATAGCGTCCACCCAGTATATTCTCTCGGACATTTGATCGATCGTTATGCCATTAGGCCACTGCACAATTGGCTTCCCAAACAATTTCTTGTCGTCCGTACCGTCGAGATTTGACCTCGATACGGATGGGTTGTTCCTGTCCCAATCAGTCCAGAACAAATAGCCTGCTTTAGGATGAACGGCGATACCACGCGGCCTTGATAGCACTTTCGAGTCCAAGATCGTAACTCTCATTCTGGCTTCTTTTATCAAATCTGTCCTGACGGCTTCAATTTTCTTCCTCAAACCATCGACGAAGAATAAAACGTTAGAAATCCAATCAAACGCCATTCCTTCAATGCTAGCCAAGTCTCTGTCGATAATCACCTCTTGAGCAGTGCCGTTATTGAAACACTGACGACTGATCTTGTCCAATTCTATATCAGCCCAATAAATGCAGTTGTTCTTGATGTCAAATTCGATAGCAACGATGTTCCTTTCATTTACTACGGGGTAGATAGTCGAGTTGTCGAATAGGTCTATGCGGGCAATTTTACTACCCAAAGCAACCAACATGAATTCAGTAGGCTGTTCAATGGGGCAGGGGATCAAGTCTGGGACATACGCCATGTAACCAGAGACGGTGCATACATCTCCATCAATTTTCCTGTAACCCTTTGTTCGTTTGTAGAAATGTCCCGGCTGGCAATCGGCAGGAATGGCATAGGGATCGTATTTGGACGATTTGTTGTGAATACATTCGTTGCCAGAGAGCATAAATCCAAAATCACATTCGAAATCTCGGCGACTGCATTCGCAGGTCTCTTTCTTGAAAGGTCTGTCATAATCTATTCCGTTGTAGCAGTTAGTGTGGGCGAGACGTCTCTGGAAAGTGTTCCTAGTACCCAGCACACAGGAAACCGAGGAGTTGGGAGGCGACGGCGACCAGTACTTGTAGTCGTCATCGCTACAGTTACGTGAGAAAGTGTTCTTCAGATCTATTGTGATTATTATCCACTGATGATGCTCGTTGGCCGAACCGAACATTGTAAAAGTTGTAGTGTTCTCCCCGGACTCGGTCATCAGTCCGTAGATGCGCAGGTCATCGGCATTGAACCTACAAATTAATGTTGTTAATATCGACAAATAATTAATTAAATATTGATAACATGAAATGCATTAAATGACTCACTGATAAGAGTTCCATTCGATGCCTTCGTTGGTGGAATACAATATCTTTCTCGTTTCGCCGCGAGATTTGAAGTACTTGACTGCTACTAGGAGTCCGCCGTGGTCTCCGTAGTTGAAGAAGTAATAGTCTTTGAGGATCCTCTTCCACGTCAGGCCGGCGTCACGACTGATATACACTCCGGGTATTCCTTTCAGAGATTTGCCCATGACACCAGTTGCCATTATAATGCCTGGCGCTGATTTTGAGCTCATAATACTTGCTGACCTATAATAAAAAATATGTTATGATACCCTCTGTCATGCTATGAAATATGTTACACCAGACATTCAATAAATATCCCCCTTTATACACTTTCTTTGGTGAAAGAATATTTCTAACACCAATGACCCACATATATAGTACACCATGCTCAAATCAAATAAAAATTAAAAATGATGTTTACTGAATCCATTTCTACATTTTTCTACAAAACAATTGAAATCTCTTAATGTTATTAACAAATGAGTGACTAAAATCAGAATGAAATAAATACAATCACAAACGGTTTAAATTATACAAATGTGTTTTTTTTTTAAGTTTAATGAATATAAAACATAATGTCCGTGCAGTGCAAATTAAAGTAAAAGCAAAATGTAAGTATTGTAATGCACTCTATTTTTATGAGTTTACCTCAAACCGTTCCCAACCACATTTCCTGGTGGGCTGTAATCAATTTTAATATTTATCAGTATTTATTAAATTAAAGCACAATTTATTATTATTAATTTGTTATGCTAACTATAATTTAATGGCATAGACACAGCCGATACCGTTCCATTCACCAAAACATTTTTCGGTTTCATTTATGGTCTTGCACCTAACAATATAAATTAATTAATTAATTTTGCATGTTTTGTAGCTTTATTATATTTATTTAGTAAAAATAAGCCCGTAGTAATGACAGCATACCTATCTAACAACAGTATGCAAATGAATTTTTTCTTTCCAGAATTTCAACAAATTGACTTTGTACAAGATTGTACTAAAAGTATAGCATTGTGTTACTATACATATTATTATCACACAAAACATTGTTTAGTTGTTTATAGGAATGAGTAATCATTCCAATAATGAGGGACTGTGGTTAGCAGATTAATGTTATTTTTATAACCCTACACCTACTACTAAAAAGATAGGATATTTCGTTTTTAAAATAAATACATCATTTTATATTATTCACCTCATTTCAAGATACACCATAAGGCTTACAATGAGTCACAGTCCAACGTGCTGAAAGAGCACAGTTCTATTGATAATGTTTCCGAGAAACAAGGAATCCACAATACTTTCCGTTGTTAATCAAATACCCATTCAACCAGCTCTTTGTATGTAAAATCGTGATAGAAATATGAATAAGACGGCTTCTGGAAATGTCTTTCTTGTGTACTTGTACTGGAAATTATTATTATAATATCGCTGTCCCCGGCGAATAAAATGGTAATGTGCTATTACGATAGTTTTAACTTTATTGCATATTCGATATTTAGAGGTCCGATTACACTCTCAATTTTTTTCATAAATTTCCTACGGTTATTTCGGAAGTTACGAGATTTTAACTAAGGTGTATTGTAATGAATGTAAAAATCACTTTTCTTTTGGTACCTATTTGAACAATTCCGCTATGTATATTAATTAGTTAATAAGATATTCACAAAAAAATTGTTTTTAATTTTTCCAGTAAAATTTAGTTTTTACGATTACGATTTTATTCGCCGGGGACAGCGATAAATATATTATTAGAAATTATATATTCTCATAGAGAAACACAACGAAAGACTTGATTATATTGTTTTTAAAGACCTACTGTTTCAAACGATGCTTATCTTGTATTTGACTTTTCATAAAATCCTGAGAAGTTTCGAAAATGATAGCTATCTACAATACTAACCCCTTTATTCATAAATGTTGCTTAAAGTTATGCAACGCTTAAACATAAAAAATGTATGGTTAAAATAAACCCCTTAGTGCCGATTTTTCACTTGTCAGATATCTTTTATCCGAGGAATAAACTAGACTTTGCATTAATTTTAAAATTATTGCTTGAATAAAGTTATCGGACTGAAAAATATTTAAAGTCTTTTTACGGACGATAATTTTACGTGATAACGTCACAAGTCGAACGCTTAGGCCGATCGTGCCTCTCTATCGCTTGTTCCGCGCTCTCGCTTGTACGCTCGTCTCAGGCGGAACGTGACACTTTTCCGTGCGTGCAGCCGGCGTTCATCGATTTATAAGACGTTATCACGTCAAAAAAGAATCATCAAAATCGGTTCATAAACGATGAAGTCATCCGCGAACGCACATAAAAAATATATATCTATATATATACGGTCGAATTGAGAAACCTCCTCCTTTTTTGAAGCCCGTTAAAAAAAAACACTCGGCCATTAATGTATCTGTTCGATAAAAATGTGGCGACAAAGAGGATATGACACGGGCCACTGCCGTGAGAATCGAGCCTGTAAATGATTCCTTCCTATTCCTGTCAAACGGGTCAACAAACTATGCAGTAAACAGATAAGTTACATCGTCAGAAAGCGGCTTATAAATACAATTATCGACAGAGTTCAAGGTGACATTGCTACTAAGACGATAAAAATGAACATGTACTAGTTTATCTGTTCCTTCAATATTTTGACTGCTGATTAAATATGTTAATTATTTCCGTCAATTTATTGGTACAGTAGACTCAAATAGTTTTTGCTACTAAAGTAACTTTTGACTATCTTGTTTGACTTTTACAAAACAGCATCAAAGGTATCCCCGAAGTGTTAGGCAGAGGTATACTTTCAAAATTTAAAAAAAAATTAAAATATCAAAATTCGAAAGTCATTTATTCAAACTAGGCTGAGAATCAGCACTTTTCGAAAGTCGAAATTACATAAGACAGTCCCCCAAAAACGCCCACCCTTCACCACTTCCTAGTGCCTTTTCCTATAGTACACCCACATTTTGCCAGTTATGTTAAGTGCCATGTAATAGGGAGCACAAATCCAACTTCCGGGCTGCTGCTGACAAATTCCAGATGGCAAAACCCAATAACATTTTTCACGACCCGGGAATCGAACCCAAGACCTCATAACTCAGCAGTAGCGCTTGCGACCACTAGACCAACGAGGCAGTTATTTTTATGAGGACACCTAATTACTTCCAATCAGTATGGAGTCTGTTTCATCGCGATCATAGATCATTTAGTATAAAAGTTACACAGTTTTGTTTAAAAATTCCATTAACACTTTGCTCGACCAGGGAATCGAACCCTGGATCTCACGCTCAGCATTAGCGTTTGTGACAACTACACCAAGGAGGCAGACTTTTAGGCGATTCGCACACTGCACCGCATTACGCAGCGTGGTGCGGGGCGGCCATAGCAAAATGAACGCGCGTGGATGCATTTTCGGTGTGTTGGACTGTGCGTGTTTTCTATACAAACGGATATACTTACAAGCAACGCATTCACGCGCTACGCTGCGTGGTGCGTGACAGTGTGTTAATCGCCTTATAAAAGAGGATGTCAAATAATTTACTGAGGTTACCACCTTGATTATGTTACCGCTAATACAACTAATTATGATCACATTACCGAGGTAATCTACAGATTAACTCGTTTGTATGTGCCCTTACTGCCCATTATGACTTCCCGACTTTAACGGTAGGTAACATAAAACCTGTGATGCAACATTTATCACAGAGCGAAGAAGACTATGATCGCTCTTACGCACTACATCCGATCCGAATTCGATCCAAGAAATGTCGGTTTGAAGTAGCCATAGTACTATTTGTATGAGGGGTTGCGCTTTAAATCCGAATCCCCTGGCTGGAGGCTTTGAGTGTAGAAGCTTAAGACCACAGGAAAGCCCGGTTAAGCAGCCAAGACCTCAGTGGTCAACTGCGAGATGCCCTAGATCAAAAAAATAAAATCCGAACTCTTCGTCCGTCTTACCCATTCGGATTGAACTCGGATCTTGAATTCGGATCGTACGTAGTGCGTAACCGCTATAACTGATACCGACGAACACTGATATGCGTTTGGATTTACCAGGAAACTCATAACATGACAATACAACCACCAATGTTCGTTCTTACAACTCTTGTGATAGCTGCTTAAACCATTCTGGAAAACACTGGTTTGGGTAAGTCCTAATAGTTGTTATAAACTGACTACATATATGAAGCGATTGTCTGAAATGTCATATCCTGGGGTTTTTGTAATTTGGTATATTCCAACTAGATAGGATATCTTATTTGTCATAATTATGGTTAATTCTGTATAATGGGTATTTAATTTCATTGCAAACAAATCGTAACATAGTTATGTTGGTCCGATTAGTAATCTATTGTTTACGCCGTAACTAATTAATAAAGTAATCAGATTACACCACATTACGACAATACTAACTACGTTATCGATACGGCGAAGTAAAAATCATCCCTAGCAAAAACACTCTCAAGCATTTACCGGTTACATGAAAGTATGCCTTACACCTTAGCGTTGAGGTTCACTTTTAAACAAATCAGCAGAAACAGATGTTTCTGGCAAATTTGAAAGGGGTATAAGGAGTTTGCATTGTTTTCTTACCTTGTTACTGGGTACAGCTGACTAAACCTCTGACATAAGTGGAGACTGCAAGAGTTTTCTATGTGACAGTTCAATGGCTTTCCTGAGAACAAATAGATGGAGATCAGTAAAATTGGTTGGAAGAGGCCTACGTCAGGGAAGAGCTGATTTTTCTATGGTCTCTAAAAATAGAACAGATTATCTGTTCTGTCTCTCATTTCAGTCAAGAAACTTCCACTGTGACAGACAAAAGTAAAAAAAACCGGCCAAGTGCGTGTCGGACCACGCACAATGAAGGGTTCCGTAGTTGGGATGAATTTATCCCAAAAACAAACTTAACTTTGTAGTTGAAAAATATGTTCTCCCATACAGAATGTATGGGAAAACATGTTTTTGCAACTGCAAAGTTAAGTTGGTCGATTATTACTCGTTAACCTGTAGAGCCTACTTACCTGTGATAGTTTTCCTTTTAATTTCGTTTTATAAACTACTGTTGTGATTTTTTTCACACACCCAATACCAACCATTTAGCCGGCAGGGGGGGGGACACTTGACTCTAACAAAAATGAGCACTTTAAAGCTGAATATTTCGCAAACGAATCCCTGAATCCAAAAATGGTTGTCACAAACTCACAATATTTTTGAAGGACCTTTCCAATGATATCCCTAACGATGGGGTAAAAAATAAACATCACTACTTTACGTGTATGAGAGGTACCCTAAAAAAAATGTTTTTCATAATTTTGTTTTACCACTTTGTCGGCGTAATTAATATGTATACCTATGCCAAATTACAGCTTTCTAGTACTAAGGGTCTCGGAGCTAGACTGCGGACAGACAGACAGACAGACAGACAGACAGACGGACATGACGAAACTATAAGGGTTTCTTGTTTACTACGGAACCCTAAAAAGCACAACAAATTGCCACTTTGACCAATGACAAACTGTAAAACGGTACAAAAGAAACACGTTCAATTATTTTAACCATCCGCACACGATAAAAAAACGGTTCATGATTTGAAAAAAGTTTTACACCTTCATACTTCAAGATTAAAGTGTTTATTAGCCTGGACGGCGATTCGCGGAAAGTGCACTATAACACCTACCTACACTGTGGGTTTTTTTCCCGAACTAATAACAAACTCGATGCATGCATACTATCTATATAACACATTCGATTCCCAGCATGTGCTCAGTAGTTAATCACTGCTGTTTACCTACAAACTATTATTTTATGGGCTGTTTTATGCATCAAAAATAAGGAAAACAGACAACCTCGACATTCATACCGACAATTCATCACAAAAATAGCCTTTAGAAACGAAGAGGAAATGTTATTAAAATTCGCTACCAAGGCGAGCAACCTAACTCGATAATTAAATCAGTTAATTTTTTGCATACATGCATTGCAGTCCAGTGCAATGTATACCTATTAATATGGTACCAGAAATAAGTATGTACATGACACACATTCATGCTAGTTAGTACTGATTATTGTTTCAATGATATTGTTACAATATTTGCTTTTGTTTACTCCAACTGTTGTTTTGCATTTTATAAGCCGATTATACAACTCTGCGCGTACTAATATGCTTTTTAAGAGGAGGCTCCCCAAATTGTATGTTAATTTGTATTAAAATTCTGAAAAAGTCACGCCTACAATCAAAATGGAACTTTAGTATATGATTGATTGGATCTTTTTCTTTCCAAATATAAGACAGTTACGTAATTTAAACATAATGTCTTTTTTAAAGATGTCGATTAGATTACTCGGCTTTTATGTCTAAAATAATTATTGACAGTAAGGAAATATAGTTTATTATCCAAATATAAGATATTTTTTCTATAGATCAATTATTACTTTAGTTAAAAACGAAATAAGAATTGAGAGTTAAGACATTTAATTCCGTGCTTGAATACGACTAAAGAGCGCACGCGATATTCAACTTTATTACTGATGTGTTAGCGTTTAGCACATAGTGGAGTGGTAGGGTGCATTGGGGCGGAGTTTACGTGGAAATTATCTTTGGAGTGCCTGGTCTTAACCTACACTTTTTTTTTATTCCACTTCTCTGATGTTTTACAATCCCTACCACTAGATTTCTAAGCAGTCTATCAATTTACAGGTAAATTCTGCTAGCATAGTTCTGACACAAGACTGCCTAATACACTTTCCAAACCACCGCTCTAAAGGCCTCTTCTCATAAAGAGAAGGCACGAGCATTCATCACCACGCTTGCTCTCGACGAAATATAGCTAGATTAAAAAAAGATAAGCTTACCATTCTCATCTTCACTGGGTGGATTGATGGGGGACCACGTGACTCCATGATCGAAGGTTATCAGCGAGATCAGGTGCTCCGGTCCAATGTTCGCGACGGGAGCCTTCGAATCCACTCGTGAAGCTATGTAGATGCCCTTCAGACCTTCAACGCGGTACAAGTCGGTGAACGGGTCTTCTGTCACGTCCCTGAAAGTCACCCATTCTTTATTTATACGAATATTTGGACATAATAAAAATAAAAGTGACAAAAATGGAGTGAAAAGGTGGTGATTGATCAGTGTCACCTCAAACTGACATTCCTGAGACAAAAATAAATTAATTCCGCAGCCAAAATACTCGTCACCCTTGTAGCCAAGGTTTTTTTTAAAGTAAAATCGCAGTATCATTACCTCCGATAATGACTTGTTATGTATTTGGTTATACCTAGATATTTTTGAAGTGAAAACTTCTTTAGGCGCGTTGAGCGATTTTTGGTAGGGGATAAACTTATGGATTCGCGACACCGACATGTCATAGTGCTGTACTATAGAATATAGATGGCGCGAATACCAGTTTTAAGTTTTCACTTTTTTTATGTTGTTGTGTAAGTCATAAAGAACAGAAAAGAGGGCAAACCGAATGGCGCGGATAGTGTTTTTTTTTACTGAATTCTAAAGGAAACGTTTGAAATATTCTTCACAATAAATGAAAACCCTAAATCACGAGCTACTTTACTTTTGTATGTATTTTAAACTATGCAATTTCCACTTACTCAAGCCAGCTGTCCTTCCAGTTAGCATCAGGGAAGTAGCACAATATCTGCTCCAAACTCAAAACAAAGTTGAACTGTGTGAAATTGTTGCTTATCTCTGACACATACAAGTCTGCTAGAGAATCGGTGTGCATGACAGAGACGAAAATACGTTTGTCAGTTACGTCCGCTATGTGGAACCTTCTTAGATCTAACTCTGTTTGGAACTCTGCCTTGAAGAATGGGCTTCTCTGGTGTGAAATGTAAAGGTGCAGGGTGTTTTTCTGGAAAAAAAAAGAAGAAATTGTTTGTATCATTCATAAAAGTTGAAAGTGCTTATCGCTTTGGTACCTTCTCAGCAGTTAAAAACGTTTGAAAGTTGCAACGAACTCGTCTCCTTTGAAAGTTAGATTTAGTATTGTCGCTGTGTCGCGGTAAAGAACGCTTCAGACCGACCGAATAATGTCAAATATATCCTACAGACGAGAGAGATTGTGTTGTACTGCGTTATTATAATTGCCTCAAATTACCTCTAATTCCAACTTAAAATTTGGTTTAGAACTAAAAACCGGTTTATAAATGTCAAAATTTCGCTCAATAAACCCCGATTCTGAAAACTTTTTTCAAATCAGTCGACTGACATTGACATTTTGGTCCCAATCAAAAGAACCGTTTATCCCTAGAAACTCTTTCCATAAATACATAATAGACTAAAATAACTACATTATTTTATGTGTAATGTAATTTTATTGCTTTTCATGAACAAAATAGAACGAGCTAAGTAATGACTTGGTAATAAAACGGTCGCTAAGATACTTCATCACCATTACAATAACTTTAAAGATAGGTACTTGAAGCACTCAAAGTAAGTAATAACATCATAGCGGACCTAATGTTTTTGTTTTCAAAGTCCAGATAAAAACTTGGAAGTACTAAAATCGCTTTTAATTTTATATATTTTCATATGCAAACCGGTTTCTTAGTTAGATTCGACCTCGTAACGTTTTACGTGCATAAGGTAAGTTAAACACGAAAACATCTTTTTGCGTAAAATTAAAAACCAAATGCGAATTAATTATTGCACCGAATATTAAAACTCTAGTTCCAACTAAATATGGAAATAAATAAATTATTCGAATTTTTATTAAATTCAATCGGAAATATCATCAGTAATGCAATTTTTTTTTCCCTTGTGGCTAAGTAACAACAGCTGCACGGGTCGATCGATCAGGTTAAGCCACGCTTGCCACGGTTGGTCTGTGGATGGGTGACCATCTTTACATACCAAGACCCCTCCGTGCCTCGGAAAGCACGTTAAGCCGTTGGTCCCGGTTGTCATTTGTAGATCTTTGACAGTCGTTACGGGTAGTTAGAAGCCCAAAAAGTCTGACAACAAGTCTTACCAAGGGGTATCGTGTTACCTAGTAACTAAGGTTGTGGAGGTCAGATAGGTAGTCGCTCCATGTAAAATACTGGTATTCAGCTGTATCCGGTTAGACTGGAAGCCGACCTCAACATAGTTGGGAAAAGGCTAGGCAGATGATGAATGCAATTTTTTTTTTTTAATATTTCAAATTCAATCCCATAGGTACACAGTTGAAAATAAATCAGTTTTGACGCAAATACTACTAATAATTTTTTAAATTAAAATAAATACATGATGACCTTTTTATTACCCAATATAAATACATAGCTCCCAAGGTAAATTGCAACTTTGTTAAAAACAATGTGTCGACGTTCACTTAAGATTAGAAACAGGTTAACTTTTTCATTTAGCAACCAAGTTGGTTAATATTTTTCTTAAGTACCTACTTAAGTGTGTTGGTTCAACCAACACACTTAAGAAGGTACTTAAGAAAAATATAATAAAAACAAATTCAACTTCATAACGTTTTGCTGAAAGTAATCAAAAAAGCCAAAGGTTGCAGGATAAAACAGTTTTAATGGAATATTTCCTTATCCTTAAATTAAATTTACTATTGAACAATATTACTTATCGTCATGCCCAATAGAAACTTGCTATTCATATAAAGTATGTGACTCAAAGGAGCAGGTCAACATGCCTAAAAATAATTCATAATCATTAGGTAAGTGACTACTTGTATGCGTAAACTAAATAATATTTAAATACAGCCAAACACATTAATACTTGATTAAAACAGGAACATTTCCATGGCATGCTTCTCTTATTTTATTTACATACATTGATAAACTCACGCCTTCTTCCCATGGGGGTAGGCAGAAACTACAGAACGCTACCTGCTACGATCCTTACATACTCCTTTTGCCTCGTTTACGTTCATACATCTGGTCATATACGCACGCCGGTTGCGAGTACTACGCACCTGACCTTTCTGAAGAACATCACCAATAAGGTCAGTATAAGTCCTCCTAGGGCGTCCCCGCCCGACCTTTCTCTACACATATCAGCCTTGTAAATATATTTTGTTAGTCGCCTTTCATTCATCCTCTCAACATGCCCAAACCATCTCAGAAAAGGGTTTTTCTGCTTTCTTTTTGTTTCTTTTTCTTCTTCTCTTTTTTATTTCTTTATTAAAAAACAACTTATAAAACACAGCTACAAAATAAAAAATTTGGTGTAAGTATGCTTTTGCCACCTACACAAAGATTTTATCGATTTATACGGAGCTCAAGGAGTTTTACTGGCATTTATAAAAAAACCTTGTATATGGATTGCAAATTGCAATGAAATTGGAACTAATCTCTGTCAGAAATGGATTTATTAAGTGGATAAAATATTTCTGGCAGCGTATTTAGGTGGACACTAGGTATTTGGAAACTTGTTACATTCTTTTAAAACAACATGTAATAAAACTCTCTTATCATGTCAAAGTTACTAGTGCACAAAGGCACTTAAAAACTACGTTAGTTCGACAACAGTGCCATTTGTCACCATGTAGCGACTCAGCACTTTGCTTCAACAACTTGAAACTGTTGTTTGTGTGACCTAAAATACACTCACTTCGAATTACGAAAACAATGACATCAACTCGTGAAGCTCTTCTATCGATCCGAATTGAAGTAAACAGACTAGCCTAGAAATGTATAGAGATGTTTGTTCCACTTCATCTAAGTAAGGGCAATGGGTACATTTTTTATTCGAAAGGCACTCGGCGAGATTCAAGTGGCTCTCTAATGTTTCAATTATCGATACTCAATACTCAATTCTTTATTGCATTCCATATGTATTACATAGATGGTATAACAAGTAAAAGATCAATATGGACCCTGTCGGGCACAGCAAAATTAGGAGAGAGGAAGAGGGTTAAGTAGCAATTCAATATTAACTAAAGTCCCCGTCACGAGAAGCTATAAATTTTGTAAACACACATTCAGGGGTTTGCAATCTTTGGGTAAAATAAAATAAAAACAGTTTTGTACTATTTTTTACAGGGATATAATTATATTAACACACACATCTAATTACAAACAAACAACATAACCTAATCCGCGAAAACACCACAAACAAACAGACGCATTCGAAACTCGAAAGACAGCAGAGACAACGTCAGCGTGAACTTACTTCAAAATCGTGGCTCAAATGTTTACGTTCCATGAATCAGATGCGTTCCAGTACCACAAAACCTTAGACGACAGCGCTTTATATCGCTAAAATATAACCCGATCAAGTGAAATTGCTCATTAGTTTCGTATAACACGTACGTTACTTTGACGTCATTGAATTTGGGATTATTTGTTGTTGATTAAATTGTCGCTACGTAACTTGGTAGAAGTTCTTTATTTACAAAAATTATAGCTTCTCGTGACGGGGACCTTATGTTGATATAACTATGTTACCTTAAGCTCCCTGTCAACATAAAGAACTTACTTAATTTTAAAAACGTCTGTTTTCATCGTTCATGCGGACATTAGTCAATCGATAACAAAATTAATTCACGAAGCAATAAAACATACAGTAAGTACCTACTTATATTATGAGGCTTTATAATGAAGTACCTAACTCATCGCTCTTAAATATTATTTTTTAATTAAATGTACTGTACAAGGCCAGCCAACTAACTCATTTTATGAGAAACATGGCGGTTCATCGTCATCATAGTCTTATTCCCAACTATATTGGGCTTACAGTCTAACTGGACTGTCTATCTGACCTCCACAACCCAGTTACTGGGTAAGACGATACCCCTTGTTAAGAGCCTATACAACCTCAGCTCAAATTCACTTTTTATCTCGCTCGCACCATACTGCTCGCGGACTGAGTGAGAGCGAGACGGAGTGGGGTGCTAGCGGCTCCGAGGCACCAATAATTTAGGTAATTGCTTTTTACGGCGAAAATAAAGGTAATTTAAAAAAAATAAAAAACATAGTCGCTGCTTTATAGTTAGTTCAGTTATTATGCAATGTTTCATGATCTAATTTGAAGTATTTTTGGAATACCAGCGGTTTATTGTTCGGTTTGGAGGTAACTTTGGAATATTTTTCTATCGAGAAAATTTTATGGAATCGTGTTTTCGTCTAACATAGTACTTAACATTAATCCTTAGCTTTAACATATATTTATTTCAAAATTAATGCTGCAGTATTTTCGATATAACGGAGGATCATGTTAAGCCATTTGAGGTAGTGTAGGCCCTTAAGACTTTCGGAATTCTGACTACCCGTTACGTCTGTCAAAGATCTACAAATGACAGCCAGGACCAACTGCTTAACGTGTTTTGCGAGACACGGCGGGATCTCGGACCTCGGTATATAAGGGACGATCGCCCATCCACGGACCGACCTCGACAAGCGTTGCTTAACTTTGAAGATCAACAAGCACGGCATTTAACTGATCTTAAATCCCTAGGTCAAATCATCTTCTTAAATATTCTTCAACACTACTTAAGGAAGAAGCTACAAGATAATTTCTTTGTGTTGCTACACAAGGAAATATTATGATATTTTATTTATAAACAGGTTTCTGAGAAGCCTCTATGTTTTACAGTTGCCTAATCAAAGCTAGTACCTAACTACTAGCGTGTCGATGAATTAATTGTAAGCAAACCGCAGATTAGACAAAAAGCTAAATTCGAATCTTCCTGCTCAAATGAAACAGACGATCTTGCTGGGTGGATTATATTGAGTAGAACAACATACTATTATATGAATACATGTGAATTTGAATGTCCATCTTAATATCTGTTTTGTAAATAGGTGTACTGTTTATAAAACATGTTCTATCCATCTAATCCCTCATTGTTCAAGTAAATGTATGAGGTAGGTACTTAATGACAAGTCTAGGATCAGTATCCTAATTGCGTAACTTATTTTCGTAGACAATTATGCCTAATTTGTTTCATTTTGACAGTTCAACAACATTCATTGCGTTATTTACGTAGTTAAGCTGATTTTTTTTTCCAACTTATAAAGCAATGGATTAGCAATCTGTTTCGATTTGAAACAGATTGCTAATCCAGTGATTGCGTTGTATTACGCAATTAAGATACAGGTCAACAGTAGCAAAGTTGAGCATTTGATTTCTCACTGCGCAGTACGAGGTTACCTACTGTAGTAACCTGAAAAGGGCTTGTTGATTGACAGTGATGCGAGGCTTGTGTTTGCGAAAATGACAGGATCAGCGGGGAGCAGGCTACCTTTTTTGACGAACATAATATGTGGCACTACTCTAGAGGTAAACAAATTAAATAGAGTATGTCGCTACATCAAAACATTAATTAGTCTATTTAAAAATGTTTTTGATATGCGTCTAAATAGGTATCCTGCATGAAACATTAAAGTATGTACCTACGATATATGTATTTATAGAAAAAGCGAGAAGTACTTACATAATTGGATTTTAACAAAAACTTCACGCAAAAATGAATACATTCCACGTAACACAAAAACGATAAATTACTATGGAGCGGATAATTACGTAGAATAAAGTTCAAGAACTACATTTGCATATTCACATTTTTATAATTATACATAGTAATTACTAACGACAGCAGTGACCTACTTTGGCTCTCTAATTTTGCTATGAATTTTGTTTTACATAAATCGAGTTTTATTTTCATACAAATTGTCCTTGCCAAATTGCATTGTTCAAAAATTGTTTACGAAATTATTGTATTGCGATTCGGCCAGATCGAAAAACAGGACTAAAAAACAAAGATTATTCATTTAAGTAAAAAAATTATACTGTCTAAAAAAGTAGGTATTCTGAATAATTGAATAATATAGCACGAACACAATAGACAATAACATTGGACAAGATTTATTTACAAATAATCCTATCCCCATTTCTATTCTACAAAAGTGCATCTCACTCTGACGTCACGAATGCGACATTGCACGCGCACATTTTCCGAGACGCCATCCAAAAACATCCACATGGCTTATAGTATGCTTGCGAAGTCTTTTATGTGTTTTTACAAAAATAGGCTAATAATCGTTCAACATTCCAAAAAACTAATTAAAATTAACATACCACTTTTAGAGAAAAGTTGGGACTAAATATGACTTAGTTTTTAGCAAAATAATTATTAATATTTCCTCGACTATTTAAGGAAAATGCTGATTTAATTACTTTGTATGATTTTAAATCAGTTAAAACTCTCGTAATTGATCGTGTACGTCGTAATTTTAAAAGAAATCATATTTTTGGGAACGCTCACTAACATGCCTAATTTTTCAAACCGTGCCAAATGGTTTCTTTATCGAATTTTTGTGCTAAAATTATAATACCGTTGACCTATTAACCTGGCTTCCACTTTAGACCAAGTGTTGCAGACACAACACTATTCATATGCCTCCTACCTAGTTGAATGCCCATCTTTTTCTCACAATGCATTATTCCTCGAAGCGGTAGAGGTAAATACGTGTTTGAGTTTCATATTATTATAATAATTACTAGCGAACCTGACAGACGTTGTCCTGACCGAATACCGCCACCTATCGGGTCCGATTGTGAATCTAAACCATTCCCAGATCCCCTTGAACACACACAAAAAATTTCATCAAAATCGGTCCAGTCGTTTGTTGTTGTTTTTATTGTGAATGCTGCGGATACCTGCACCTAATAGGCATACATACCCAGAACATTAATTTGTTTTGTTTTCTATTAATTCCTTGTACCTACTACTGTTGGTGTACCAAATAAATAAATCTAATACCTTTAAACGAGCAATTCTTGTACACATATAATCTGAATCTCGAAAACGGCTCCAACGATTTTCATGAAATTTAGTATGCAGGGGGTTTCGGGGGCGATAAATCGATCTAGCTAAAGTCCCCGTCACGAGAAGCTATAATTTTTGTAAATAAAGAACTTCTACCAAGTTACGGAGCGATAATTTAATCAACAACAAATAATCCCAAATTCAATGAAGTCAAAGTAACGTACGTGTTATACGAAACTAATGAGCAATTTCACTTGATCGGGTTATATTTTAGCGATATAAAGCGCTGTCGTCTAAGGTTTTGTAGTACTGGAACGCATCTGATTCATGGAACGTAAACATTTGGGTCAAGATTTTGAAGTAAGTTCACGCTGACGTTGTCTCAGCTGTCTTTCGAGTTTCGAATGCGTCTGTTTGTTTGTGTTGTTTTCGCGGATTAGGTTATATTGTTTGTTTGTTATTAGATGTGTGTGTTAATATAATTATATCCCTGTAAAAAAATAGTACAAAACTGTTTTTATTTTATTTTACCCAAAGATTGCAAACCCCTGAATGTGTGTTTACAAAATTTATAGCTTCTCGTGACGGGGACTTTAGGTTTCTCTTTTAGAAAAATTCGTTAAAAAAACAAACCTAGCAAAGCTCGGTCATCCAGATAACACATAACATAACAACACGCCTTGTTTCCCCGAAGGGTTGGGCAGAGGTGTCCCTGTAGCAGGTACACCCACATTTCGCCAGTTATGTTTAAGTCCCATGTAATAGGGGGCGAGCCTATTGCCATCAACCGGGCACAAATCCAGACTCCGAGCTGCTACTGAGAAATTTCAGATAGAAAAAGCCAATAACACTTCACCAGAGACACTCACTCACTCACTTTTCCAGATATTAAACGTTTAATTAACCAAATAAGTATACCAACCTCAATATTGTTAATAGTTATTAGCGGTTAACGACTGGACGACTTAAGGCAATAAATAGATCGCCTAGACCGCGTACACAGACGTTGACTATCAGAACGCATTTCAATACAAACAATAATGTCGTGTCAATAACCTAACATATATATACACGTAAGTATAGTTAGTATAGAAATCATAATAAAAGCGTAAAGTGGTGCATACATTATCGTATCAACTGAGGTGATTCGGGTAATTCGTGTATACTGCAGACCAAGGAGTTGGGACAATTTGCCGTATAATTCGCTTGACAAGCCACTTCCTTGCTACGTTTACCACTATATTTATGTGTACAGAGGGGTGGACTAACAAGACGGTAGACCACAATACCGCTGGATGACACTTAATTGATGACTCAAAGCTGTCCATGATGTAAGTACCTATCTAAACCAAGTTAGTAGTAATCCTGGTTTACTCATTGACTTGTGACACGATTTGATTACCCTCCAAGAAGAACATATTATTTTTTAGAACTGAAAGGTTGTCGAACCTTAAGAGCGTTTATTCTGAAAGTGGGCAACGTTGCAAATAGATGTGAAATGTTTCGCTGTTTTTATTAATTTGGCAATATTACTGTATGGAAATAAGAAATGTGACTAACTAATACTCAAGGCGAAAGCGCCCGTAAAATTCATTTTTTTTTTACGTTTTTTGCAATTTACAGGTTGGTGGCCTCAAATGTCATGATTTCATGAAATAGTCATCCAATAGGTAGGGTAATATGAACTTAGAGAGTTGAATGCTGATTCTATTGATTATAATTCTCTAAAGCCATATTTGTCACGGTTGCGAATCATATTTTCATCAACATACAACCTGACATTGACCTGCAAATTGCAAAAAAACGTAACGGCTACCTTAGCGCATCCCCCTTAACTACAAATCTATAAAATGAAATCTAGTAAGGCCACAGATTAATAATACAGATGGGACACTCCGTAAAATCATTTAAATAAAAAGCGACTCTCGCTACGACACAATAAAGTGCAATTCAAGACGCACAACGCTAATCACCTACAGTTATGTTCACCTAGAAGTTGCCTCTCTTTCTATCGCGTGACTCTTAGATCTTCTGACTACGTTACACTCACTGAATTGGCCCAACAAGTCGGGCCCCCCGCGTACTCGTAGCTTCATACCTAAACTGTGGAGTGTCCCATCTGTATTAATCTGTGGTTAGGCATTATAATAATTAATTTGTTCTAAGAAACATTCGGCAAATGAAATAAGTGCCAGAACAGAACGTATAAGGACCCACAGATACTTGATAGTGTGCTCTCAAATAGCCTTACATTAGTGTTACCAAGTTCGCAACATGACTACTTGGCAAGCCTATTTAGATATCAAATTAATGTGTAAGCAGTTGAGCGATCCCATAGCCTGCTGTTCCAACTATGTGTCATGTTGATGAATCAGACCTTTGTGCAGTCATAAGTTTATACCTAAAAGTTCGAGTTTGTATTGAAAAAACATTAAACACAAGTGTTTTTATACAGGGTATAAAGTACATTGACGCTCATTGACACAGAATCATAACCACTCAGCGCAGAAATTAATAGTCAGTGATTAAAAAAAAAAACCTGCCGAGTGCATGTCGGACCACGCACAATGAAGGGTTCCGTAGTTGGGACGAATTTATCATTGTAGTTGAAAAACATGTCATGCATTCCAAGACTTCTTAAAGGTTTTCCTGTAATCCATAAGTATAGAACTATTTCATGTACTTTTTCAAAAATTTTGGCTCAGTAGTTTCGGAGATAAGGACTGTTTTGAAGTGTTTTGATGACCCAAAGCGGTTCATGTTGGATCGGGCGTAGGAATAAGTTTATCGGTTAAGTACCTTAATAAATATTTCCTGTGTCGCCTGTTTGGTGAATGACTTTTTGTTCGGGGCTTCGAATATCGCCTACGTTTCTAATCTTTTGTTCTTATTTAGTTGTATTATAAATATTGCATGAGGTTCTGGAATCGGAAAAAGTGTTATTGGGTTTTCCGTTCAGGGATTTTCCAGTAGCAGCCCGGAATGTGGATGTGTGCCCGGTTGATAGCAATAGCTTCGCCCCTAATTACATGGGACTTAAACATAACTGGTGAAATATGGGTGTATTATAGGAACACCTCCGCCTAACCCTTCGCAGATTACAGATGTGAAGTTGTTTTTGTTGTGTTGTTAATATTAATGAAAGTCATAAGGGGCCGTTCAAGTATTACGTAAGCAGATTTAGTACAATTATTAACCCCCCCTCCCCCTTGTCAGCAAAAGTAAGCAAAGCTCTTACCCCCCCCCCCCCCTCCCATGATTACGTAAACATTAGTATATGCATTTTTCTTTTAATGTAAGTATTCTGTTTTTTTTTATTGATTTATGAGCAGCAGTTATAATTCTAACAAGTGTAAATTTAGACAAGTGAATAGCACGCGGTAATTCCCCTACTCGGTTCTAAGCGAGTACCTAAACATATTCATTATTTGTGGGAATCCACGAATATCCGTTTCGTTTTCAAACATAGACAATGTGTGGGTTGACATATGTGTAAAAAAAGTAAACAATTACTGCTGACGTAATCACTATCTAGACCCCCCACCCCCCATGTCACCAAAAATAAGCAAAGCAAAGACCCCCCGCCCCCCTATAGTGCTTACGTAATACTTGAACGGTCCCTAACAGACTAGATCTTTTCATTGTATATGCACAAGATCGTGCTCAGTGGACAAGATTTCGTCTGAAATTGGTTAACCCCTATAGGAAAAGTATTAAAAAAAAAGCAAAAGGAAACATTGAACTTAGACTAAACAAACATTCCTTGGTTGCCTCATAGCTAGTGTCGAGTTCGCGATATAATATTATCAGTTGATAATTGACGCAAATAGGTACCATAAGCAAATATTATGAGCATTTCGTCGCACATAATTGTTTTGACCTAGCAAAGGTGACTTATGAAGTTATGAGCTATTAACTTATGATTGATTGATGGGCAATTTAATTTCAAGTCAAGTGCACTGAAGGCATTTCCTTGTTCCTATTTTTTTATTGTCAATTTTTGTTTTGTTGGTAATGACGCAAAAAGCGCTGGAAAAACATCATAATAATATTTCGTTGTTGTCATTACCACGACCGACAGTGTTTTGTTTTTTAGCTAACGATGCAAACATAAGTAGGTGAACTTGTTTTGCTGACTTTCACTCTGGTCACTTTTTTAATAATCTTTTTTGTTATTTAGCTGACATTCGAGAAAAAAGGTTTTCTAACGACAATGTTGACCAATATCTACATAATAATATGTCTTCCCAAAAGTCATAAAAAAGGAAAAAATATAATAAAAACTCACCTCTTTGGATTGTTTGGTAGCGAACATGTAGTCGTCTTTAATCTGGAAGTCTTTGGCTTCTTCGAAGAGTATCTCAGCATTGACCAAGTCTGTTGGGTCGCTAGCACTGAAGACGGTACTCGTGCCATCTGGCTTCCAACGCTCCATGTAGAACACCTTCGAGAAACTCGGACCGGAAGACCAGAAGAACGTCTTCACGAAGCTTTGAATCATCTTGAATGTCTTACCACCGTCTAATGTCAAGTATAGCTAAGAAAGGAGATGTACTTTTTAATACACATGAAAGACGAGGGTCCAAAAATAAACCACTTTAGAAACAAGATTGATTGCCAGTCATAAAAATAACTATATCAGTACATCCATATTCCATACGTGCATTCAACCATTAAGATTTGTCCTGGCCGCTTGACGGTCAAACCGGCGCGGTGTATAACCGTATGATTGGTGATATCCCTTCGGGCCATGTCCTCAGTTATTGTGCCACTCTCAGCCAGATACCACTGCCGCCGAATACAAAACTTTTGAATGACAAATCAAATCAATTATATAGGTCGTTGGTTTGAAATTGATCGTAATGTAAATGATTTGATAACAGATCATTAATTATTGACAATTCGACAGTCGAGTCATAGTATAAAGAGAGGAAGTAAGTTATCTTCATAGAAACGCACCGCGCGCGGCTTGTATGTGTGTGTGGCTTGTATCTATGCGTCGCCGCACGCACACTTAACAAAAGCTCGGCTGTTTTAGAGTGCGCCAGTCGGGGCTAACGCCGCACAAGGTTTGCACGTCGCGGCTTTTTGGCACTGCTAAATGTATGAAAAATGAATGATAATCGCAGGAGAAATTATTGCTGTGCGTTTGGGTGTCTAAATAATTCATCGATTCCAAAGTTGTCTCTGTTCAGATTACATACTGAACAGAAAAGGTAACCAAGTCGCATATAATTTTTACTTGATGATGAGATACCTTCTTATTTTTTGTTGTGTTAGTTATCTATCAGACAGACGAAGTAGGCAGGCCTACTTTCCCACTAAAATGTATTAGGTACCTACTTTTGATCTGTCAATTGATATGCCGCTAATGCTTTCTCTTGATATGCCCGATTTCTCAGTATTGTAGGTATAGTAAAGTAACTAAGTACTTACAGTTATAAAATCATAATTTCAAATATTTGACGAATTGTGAATCAATCAGCCATTTTCTAGGCACTGAATTAAAATTTAAGTAGTTAAAAGTGACAACCCTGAGACAGGCAAGTATGGTAGGCAATTATATCGCGGATTGGGCCTGAGATAGCCTACTTGAACTCTTTATACTATGGTCGAGTAATGAATTAAAATATATTAAACAGTATGTTATCTAATCGATCGAACGACTTTTCCACGCACGAGTATTTTGATGTTCTGAATCAGACAGTGAACTTAAATTTTGTCTATAATAATGATAGTTGCACTTACTTTTCTATTGCTGTCAACTTTGTCCAAAATGACGTATTTGTCAGGAAACTCCTCATCAAAAGAGAGCTCGCTGGGGTGGAAGACCAGGTCAGATCGGTGGATGTTGCGTCCACTGTCACTCGTGTAGAACAGCTTCTTATTCGTCGTGTCAACGAATACGCACTGCGAAGAGAAATAGAACATGAAGTTACAAATACTCTCCTCAAGTATTTTATGTTTACTCTTATGCTGGGGCCACACCAACAGGAAACGCCGTTAATTATCGCGATGATAGACTTTATTCCGACGGGTTAAGGTCCATCATCGTGATAATTAACGGCGTTTCCCGTTGGTGTGGCCCGAGCATTAGAAGAAGGTAGAAAGATATACGGCTAGGAAAGAAGTGAACACTGGACTGTAAAAGAAAATGCGTTTTGGACCGACCCTAAATAAATTGAGAAAACTTGTTGAAGATTTATAATACAGTGTGCCTTTATAATGTGCACATTCGAAATGAGGGAATGAATCTATGCTTAATTTTATCGACAGAAAAAAATAAACAAAAGGCAAGTAATCTTATTGAGAAATTTTACGATTAAATATTGTAAAAATAAACATGTTTATTTTCAAATTGAGGGTACCTATTTTTTTTTCACAATTTTCATTTCATAAGTTTGCCTAATTACTTCCAATTATTATGGAGTTTGTTTCATCGCGATAGATCATTCAGTTTAAAAGTTACACAGTTTTGTTTAAAAAATCCATAAAAAATATAAAAAAATATTTAGATTATTTTAATTTTTTTTTCATAGATTCTCTCATTTCGATATTGGCACATTATAAAGACTCACGCTGTATTTAGTATTAACTAAAAACTATAACTGGAGTAAGGTCCAGTTCTATAGTTTATAAGTATGTTGAAATATTAACATATTTTATTAATCATCGTTACCGGACTTCGGAAGCTGGGCTAACTTCTATATAATTAAAAAACATGGAGGAAACTGGTATGACGTCATGATGACTAACCGGATCCCAATCGCTACTGCAGTAATATTATTTATCAAGATTAATGAATTTTTCATCCGAATTCCGGTATTTTTTTACATCATTGCGATAATACCGGAAATTATTGTAATAAAAGCGATTTGTGGTTAAGTAAAAATTAATTAGAAGAAGTCGGAGTGCACAAGAGTGTGTAAGTACCTCCCTAATTTGTGTGAAATATCGTAGTTTCTGCCTGTTAGTGACTGTTATGTCCCGGATTAATTTCAGCACACACTTTCTAGACGACCAGAGACTTTGACCCCTGAGTTGGCCAGGTTGGTTGAGAAACAGTTGGTTAAAGAAAGGATAATAATAAAGCTTCCGAAAAAAAAATTACTTCAAAAAAAATCTATGGTTGACTATAATACTAAATTTCCAAAAAAAATACTAAACTTCGGAAAAAAATACAAAGTTTCCGAAAAGTCAATATGTTGTGCTACAAAAGTTAGTGACAGAAACGAATCGCTGCAAAACCGACTCCACGTAGTCTTGTCTGCCCTACCCCTAGAGTGTAATTTAAGCTCGCGTGGGATCACCGGAGCCTCGCAGCGCCAGAGCCGTGACAGAAACCATGCCTGCTGCATATTGCATGCTCGCTTGCATAGTGTATGCTTGTTTGCATGTTTGAAAAATATTACGTCAGCAAATTCGGTATTGATTTTTCGGAATTTTCAGTATTTTATTCGGTCGTTTCAGTATCTTATTCGGTCGTTTTTTGTTTGTATTCGCATATAAGTTGTCGGAAAATTAGTATTTATAACAGTAAATTTCATATTTTGAGTATGCACATATTTTAATTGTTTCCGGGGCGTTTATTACTACCCTTAAAGAAATAAAGATGTCTAATACAATACGGAGGATATAAATTGGCAGCTCCAAACTTCGCGCAGAAGGCTGCGCAATAACATATTGTAGGAACCAAATGGTAACATGAGGCGATTGTGAGTGAGAGAACATGCGCGAAAGTTCATAGTGCCTATGTTCAGACCTGTCATAGTGCTATGTTTTACATTATATACATACATAAACTTACACCTTCTTCCCATGGGGGTAGGCAGAAACTACAGAACGCCACCTGCTACAATCCTTACATACTCCTTTTGCCTCGTTTACGTTCATACAACCGCACGCGTAGCATGACCGCCGTAGAAACGAGTTTTGTCGACGGAAGAATCGACAAAATGACAGATAAACAATCACAATCTGTCATTTTGTCTATTCTTCCGTCGATAAAACTCGTTTCTACAGTGGTCATGCTACGCGTGCTGGTCATACACGCACGCCGGTTGCGAGTACTACGCACCTGGCCTTTTTGAAGAACATCACCAATAAGGTCAGTAATGTCCTCCTAGGGCGTCCGCCCGGCCTTTCCCTTTACTAATTAGATCTTGGAACTTTTTGCGGTAACTGCGTTGAGAGACTTAATTTTTTTTTACATGTTATGTTTTTGATGGTCCTATTCAGGTCCTTTCAGGTCCAGTTGAAAACCAGCGTCAGACATTTTTTGCTGAACTGGGCCTTTTTGGCGCAGCTGTGAGGAACACTCCCCTGCTAATTTCTTACATCGCACTCTTTACACTTTTTATTTGATTTTAATTTTTATCTGCTGTTATTGTGTGCTTTTTTGGTCTTTGCTAAATAAATATATTGTCTTTCTTTCTTTCTTTCTTTATTTACAGAATAAACAATTTCGTTTCATTTCATTTCACCAGATTATATCCGCTATCCGGCCCGTTCCAAGTTCATCGTCTGTAATGCTAAACGCGATTAGAGCGGACAAAAAAACTAGCTTGTTTCGCGCCACCTCACATAACATACCTAACTGTAAACATCTCATAGGTAGTCATTTAACACTCGTTTTCACTAAAACTAAGCAACACCTAAATAAAAGCGCGCTGCTGGATTTTCAACTTTCACCGCTAAGCCGAGCGTTAAAAATCCAACGGCGCGCATTTATTTAGGCATTAATTTCGGTGTCGCCTATTGTAGGTAAGTGATAACGGGCATTAATATTACAATAAAGTTTAACGACACACTTAAATTATGGTGCAAACATTACATTCGCCAAACATTATTTACAGTGTTATTGTAATGGTAATAAGTATCCAAAATATTGATCACTGTAAATAAACGAAATATTGGTGGTGAATGACCTCAAGTTCTATCACCTGGCTTATTAGGCCAGTATTCTATTATTGATCGAAGCCAGTATTATTATTATCTCCATCTACATAATAACGATTGCAGGTCCGTTATATTCGGTACCAGACATCACAGAAATTGCACTTTAGTGTAACGTGCAATTTCTACTAATGCTTCTTTTTAAGTAGGTAGGAAAATATTTCTTTAAATATCGGGCATTCGGCGGATAATTACAAATAAATAAAAATTGGTGTCCGTTTGTAATGTCAAAATAACAGCTATTTACTAAATTTATATGAAAGTATAAAAGGTACTTTTAGCAAAAAACTTTTTTTTTAAATCTATTTTATTACTACTTTTTTTATGGCTGATATCCGAAACGGCTGGACCTATTTTGACGGGACCTTCACGGGCAGACAGTTGATGTTATAAGCCGGGCAGCCGCTAGTCAAACAAAAAATAACAATTGATCGCAATGCCTTCCATTTTGACAGTTCAGCCCATCAATAGTTCAGCCACGTCCATTGCGTTATTTTATTTACATTGTTGAGCAGACGAATTATTCATACCTATGAAGCAATGGATCGAAAGGCATTGCGATCGATTGCCGTTTTACGTGTGTTACCCCGTGGGTTTCTAAAAACGTGCGTATCTATTTACTTGTTACCTACCTACATACTTGCTTGTTAGTCATTTATAAAATACAACACACAATTATTAAATAAATCTTTCGTCACAACAATAACTCGGTGATATGATATTATTTGGCTACTCTCAACACATTATACAAAGCAAACTTACATGTTTCTCCTGATATTTCTTGACATCTACGTAAGTTAAGTTTATTGACCTCATAACGTGATATGAATGCGACTACATCTCTATAAAAGGATAAACCTTCCTGTTAGGATTCCAAGATTGTGCTACTTTTGCCACAAGATCCCAGTTATTTAAGGAAAGTCGCCAATATACCTACATATTTGATATTATTATGGTTTTCACCAGTACCCTAATTGTGTAACTTATTTTCGTAAACAATTATGCCTAATTTGTTTAATTTTGACAGTTCAACAACACTCATTGCGCTATTTACGTTGTTGAGCAGATTTTTTTTCCAACTTATGAAGCAATGGATTAGCAATCTGTTTCAAATCAAAACAAATTGTGATTACGCAATTAGGGTACAGATTCCACTTGTCAATCACCAGTACCCTAATTGCGTAATACAATTCAAACACATGAAACAAACAATGAAACAAATTTCTCGTATTCGTTTACGAAAATAGGTTACGCAATTAGGGTGCAGGTTCGTGATTTATGATTATAGTTGTTTTTTTTTTCTTTTGTGCATGCAGCATGATTTGAATGGCGATAGTACAGACGCCAGCACATCAAGCTACTACAATCTGTCAAATTTATTTAATAGATTTTCAACTTTATCGCTGAAGTTTAAGGTTCAAAGTTGATTGGGAAAATTTGATAGTTTCGGGTAGCTTGATGTGCTGGCGCCTGTACATTGTTATCAACAAAACAAAAACCATATGGAAATCCCTGACACAATTAAATTGTGAATGTATGTAATTAATCATTACAGTTATTACCTTAAATATCAATGGGTTGATAAAAGTAACAACCTATTCTTACTAAACTATTCACCACCAAATCAGATTTAAAATACGTAAATAAAGTGTTATCTTTAGATAAACAATTTTATCAATGTTTGTTGTTAAATATGAACTGACAAATGTTCTTTGTACTTACATTAGATACACACGACAGTTACATCAAGCTATACATTTCCAGTTTATGCTGATCTCGCATTGTAAACTGCCTGCTACACGGTCGCCAACCTCGTCCCGACAGAGTTGACCTTGGTGGTTTACAACCGTGTTGATGGTAGTTTAAGACCTTTCAAACAGCTCTGCCTGTCGCCAACCAAGGTCACCTCTATCGGGGATGCAGTTGGCAGCCATGTAGCAGGCACTTAAAGGATTTCCGTACAATGCGAGATCAGCTTATACTGGAAACGTATAACTTGATGTGTGGCTAAATTACATAATTTAGTATTTTGTTTTAAAAGACAATAGGATAATATGAATAGGACAACATGTTTTCCCATACATTCCGTATGGGAAAACATGTTTTTGCAACTGCAAAGTTAAGTTGGTCGATTATTACTCGATAACTAGTAAAGCCTACTTAGCTGTGATAGTTTTCCTTTTAATTTCGTTATATAAACTACTGCTGTGATTTTTTTCATACATCCAAAACCATTTAGCTGGCAGGGGGGGGGGGGGGACACTTGACTCTAACAAAAATTAGCACTTTAAAGCTTAATATTTTGCAAACGGATCCCTGAATCCAAAAATGGTTTTCACAAACTCATAATGTTTTTGTAAGACCTTTTCAATGATACCCCACACTATGGGATAAAAAAATAAAAAATAAAACACCACCACTTTACGTGTATGGGAGGTACCCTAAAAAAAATTTTTTTCATAATTTTGTTTTACCACTTTGTTGGCGTAATTAATATGTATACCTATGTCAAATTACAGCTTTCTAGTACTAAAGGTCTCGGAGCTAGACCGCGGACAGACAGACAGACAAACAGACGGACGGACGGACATGACGAAACTATAAGGGTTCCTTGTTTACTACGGAACCCTAAAAATACAGATTTGAAACTACTGTGTTATACAATTAAATAAATGCCTGTGTATTCTTTTGGTAATTATTTTAGTGATTTAGGTCCGTATTACAGAACGTCACTCAATACTCAAGCATTACTTAAAACTAGTTTCAACCAATCAAATGGCTTGAATCTAGTTTTAAGTAATGCTTGAGTATTGAGTGACGTTCTGTAATACGGGCCTTAGTCTATCAGGTATGGGTCTTTAATGCCTGAATTTATCAAATGATTAATTTATTTTATTTTAAAAGAAGGAAAACTTAATGGTTGCAATAGTTTTCTCAGATAGTGAGTTTGGAGCTGGACAATCTAGCTGTATAATCTAATTGTGTTTATTAGTGGCTTTTGTGGACATGATAATTATTCAGATTTATTACAGTTGTAATAGCAATCATGTAAATTTTAATTAAATTTATTTATCTTTTGTATAGATTCTTTTCTACTTTGTGAATGTGAGAATGCTGTAGGTTTAGTGGACTGTAGATCTACTGATCATTTTCTATTTTTTAAGTACCTGGTACTTATTGAAAGACCAACACTGTCCTCTCATACCTAGTAACACTGTTATTTGAAAGTACTGTAAAAGCCAATTATTTTTAAAAGAGTAACCGTGGAGTTTCTTTTCGGCTCTTCTCCATAGGAAACAACCAATTGGAACCCTGTACCTAGCTTCTGAGGTTTCATAAGTGCCCATGTAGGTTTATTTGAAACTAGCTGCGCCCCGCGGTTTCACCCGCATAAGTCTCGATCCAGTGGAAAAAAAGAAAAAGTATCCTATGTTCTTTTCCAGGGCATCATCTATATATGTGCCAAATTTCATCCAAATCCGTTCAGCCGTTTTAGCGTGAAAGCGTAACAAACAAACTTACTTTCGCATTTATAATATTAAGGATATAAGGATAAAATAATTTGAATTTTGACAATGGAAAATTTCATTACAAAAATTGAGGGTAGGTACTAAAATATAGAAAAAACGCATTACTATCATGTGCACAAGATAAAAGAACCATTATTTAATTATTCATAGTGTGATTTTATTGTATTTTTATCATTAACACTATACAATCATATCTATGTGGAATATCGCTTGGAAGTAATTTTATCATTAAGTATGGGTAATTTTCTATTTCTACTATACCTACAGGCTCACAACAAACCATTATATTATGTGCAGGTAACAAGACATGCCTTTGCTTAACAGTGGGACAACAGACCCTCAATTAACCTGATAATTTCATTAATTAATTTATTTGCATTGCATTAATAAAGAAAATATTGTAAGTAGTTGGTTGGACCAAAGCATTTTTTAAATACCGTATTGTGTTATCAATTTATCATTATTATCCTTAAACACAACATTGATAACAATATATGTCAATATATTGAGGAAGCACTTTTTAGCTAGACCCTGTAATATTAAATCCTGTAGGTAATTAAATATTTAAAGGAAGAGGAGGAGGATAAATTTAACATTCATTTGTAAACAACTTCCTCATACTGGTGCCGATTCCCTTGTTCACAAACTAAACTAAATTTAAGTTCAGTGCATCTTTTTCTTTCTATTTCATTAAGAAAAGGACAGAAGATAAATTTTAGTTTAGTCCTGTCAAATTAATCATCGCCTGTCACTCTCCATACAAGTTTAGACGTGATTAAAAACTTGCCGACTAAAATTACGTCAATTTACGTCAAGCGCTGATTAATTTGACAGGACTAAACTAAAATTTATCTTCTGTCCTTTTCTTAATTAAATAGAAAGAAAAAGATGCACTGAACTTAAATTTAGTTTAGTTTGTGAACAAGGGAATCGGCACCACTATTAAGCAAAAGTTTTACAGAGTCATTATAAGTTACTAGGTATTTTACCTACTTATAGCAACTTCAATGTTGAGGGTATTCCCCTACACATAAAGTACAAAAGATTAATAGACTGAACACACTGTTTGAAAGATTAATAAAAACAATATCAGAAGAAAAACCCTTTATAAATGATTGATAAAAGTGTCAACAATACTATGTTAATTGATCAGTATTATTTTATTGTATACAAAGGAAATGTAGGGAATTATTATAACATCTGGCACTATGTAATTTATACCTTAGGTACATAATGTACAGAATTTAAAAAATGTTTGAGTAAGTGTTGTATGTATGGATGCATATAATTATGATGTATGTATATAGATATATTTGCAGTGCAGTCCCAAGATTTGCATTATAAAAGGTAGACTATAATAGTTTTTTTTAAATACTCACAAACTCAGGATATTTTGGATGATTGTAAAACTTGTCCACTTGTGCATATCCACTGTCAGGGGCATCTCCCAATCTGAAGTTCTCTGTCTTATTGGTGAAATTCTTGCCATAGTCATAGGAAATGAAGAGTGCTGATGGTGATACTCCTCCTTTGTTCATAGGGCTGGAGTCCCTTGCTAGGCAGATGATGACATTAGACCCCTTACCCACCCAATGGACCATCAGCTGCTGATGACTGTCATTTAGATGTGTTGTCTGTGGAAGAATTATTTTTTTAATTTCTGAAAGTAGGTTTCACATTTTTATAACAAGTGAAAGTGTGGCTGTAAACTCGGTGGTTACAAAAATTATTACTGATTGTTAGATTGCATCAAAATAGAAAGTTTTCTAGCTCAAACTATAAAAGATTAAAAGAGGATGTGATATAAAAATTTAATTACACTCAATTAATAAACTGAAACATATGAGTTTTTTGGTGTGTATAGTAGAACTCAAATGACAAAATTCTTTTCTCAAAATTGATTTGGCAATCTAATAACCCATTTTTCACGATTTACATCTGATTTTGCATAATAAAACATAAGTTACATAAATTCGATATTTTCTTACACCTCATAAAAAAATACCGTCAATAATGCTTAGTCATGACAATGTACGCCTAATTAAAAATAAGTCTGTTTACTACTAAATATAAATAATGAATGTATGTACGCGACCTTCTGTGCTGAAACTTCAGTCTTCAGACAAAAGAAGTCGCCATACAATGATAAAAATATTAGAAATAGTGGACACTACAATATTTGCTAAGTAAACAATGCGGCAAAATATAAATAGTGGGACGAGCAATACGGGACTACGGGTTCTAGTAGTCTAAATCAAAGTAACAAAGGGGAACAATCGTATTTAATAAGGATGTGGACCATTACCCATGTACTTATGTTTTTCTGTATATCGGGAGTTGTTAACGTTGTTGCTTCACGTTTTCTCCTTTCAAAATGAGAGCTGTCTTCATTCTTGGCGTATCTATTGATAACTTGCAATTTTCCATGAGTCTGCTGCGAATCCTCAGCCACGTATAAAGTGTTACCCGGTGTCCCATACTGACGCAAAGAAACAACACACGGTAACAAACACACTAGAACAATTAAGCCGATACCACGTCCAAATGCCAACAACATTTTGTTATCACTGCATATCCAAACACATCCAATCGAATCCAATATTTCAGTGAAACTGCTGGAAGGAAACTGCGATGCGTTAAACAGACACAAAATCAGAATGAAGTTAGAAGCAAACGAAATTTTTTGACATAAATGACGTTTCGCGTCGAACGAAACGCCGTTGTGTTGCTATACAAAAAATATTTTATTGATTTTATTGTTGCCATTGTTCTAATCTCTTGAATAAGCTCAGCGGATGAGCTTCTATGAAAGATCATCATTTGAGAACAGTTCAACCGATTTTTTTTGTTGTTTGCAAAGGAAGAAGCATTTATTCTAGCCTTAAAGGGACCCTGCATGATATGAAAACTTTGTTGGGGGCCCTCTTTACCCGACAACGCGAAGCACCAAAGCAGGGTAGGCAGATTTCATCAGGGTAGATCTCTAGTTCCAGTCAAACATTTTATAGAATATTGATAGAAAATTGAGATTTCAACATGTTTTGTTGCGAATGTTTCACCAGTGCAACCGCACAGTTACGACTTGACAAAACATCGAGATTTCTTAATTATCTATAAGTTTAATATGAATGTATTATACACATAAACCTTCCGGAATCCATTCTCTAAATTATGTTGAAAACCTCATGAAAATCCGTTAGGTATTTTAGAAGAACACGTTGTTCTTCGCCTGACATACAAACGCGAAAACTGAAACTTTGTTTAATAATATTTACTAGCTTTTACCCACGGCTTCGCCCGCGTAGATGTCGCAAAATATCCCACGGGAATGTACTACCGGGATTACATACCTAATAGCCGAGAAAAAGGTCATTGACTACTACCGCTGCGCCCGCGTTACCGTCAACCTTAAGGATTTTGTAACGCGTAATTTTGAATCTGTGTTCACCTATTTATTTAAATGATTATGATGTCAAGGCATATTTTAATCTACCTGTGTATTCGCCAACACGGTGGTCATATTGAACACTTTAAAATTTAAAATACAGACAATTTAAAAAAGTAATGATTAGTGATGAATAGTTATGATCACAAGACTAAAAAAGGAACAGACTGCAAGCTTCATACTAACGCTTTGCGCGAGATCACTACTACACGCACAGCTTTGTGTGCGTGCAGTGTCACAGACAAGGTGCGCGGGGGGGCACCGGCGCCCGCTAGAGGCAAACTGGTTTGAGCCGGCTCATTCGGAAGCCAACGTTCAGGGGTACGCCGCGCGCCGTGTGCCAGAGCGGTACGAGTGACGCGGACATTTAGGTTAATAAAAATGGCAAATTGTTGAAGTACTGTGTGTATCAATAATAGTAGGAAAAGCAAGGTTTATTTTTTTTATCCAAAGGATTTTGTCAGGTTATTATCTATATCTACCCATACCTACTCATTTTTAATGCTTATTGCAGAATTATTTAGTTACGAGATAGGTAGTATCCTAAATAAAGATGGCCATAAAGTTTTCCCATAAGAATTATTATTTATTAATCTTATGGTTTACCGCCTATATTAGCGAGTTATTGTTTGTCTCCTATTTGTTTCGTATTTTTGTTTTAGTAGGTTTGTAGGTACCACTTACGTTCGTGAAATAGTAAAACCAGAAAGGAAACTTTATAGTTTCGTCATGTCCGTCTGTCCGTCCGTCTATAAGTCACGGTATTTTAATAAGTAACCAACTTCAAAAAAAGCAAGCAACGTATGCATCTATGTATGTATAACTATTTGACAGTATAAATAATTACTTACCTACTTTACTATCGTGTTTTATTAGCATATAAGCTTAATCAGCCTAGGTATAATGTTCCTACTGTTGGGAAATAGCCCTCCTCTTTCTGTGTCTGGGTCTCATCCACCAAGCGGGCTCAGTGCAGGTTGGTGGATGTCATATGTTTTCGAATTATTGGTTCTAGGACATGCCGGTTTCCTCACGATATTTTTCTTTACCGTTTTGAGAGCAGTGGTAATGAAATAATTTATATAAAGTGCCTGCTTGGGTTCGAACCCTAGACTCGTAAGTCGTGACCGTTACCACTGGGCCACCACTGCTCATTTTATTACCCGACTTCAAAAATGGGAGGGTCTCAGTTCAACAACGATGCACGCATTGTGTGTATAATTATTTCACAGTATGATTAATTAAATAGGTATTACTTAATTTTAAACAAACTGTTAAAATAATTACCGGTTCGGTACCGTAATTGGAAAACGGAAAACTCACGGGATCACCTCAGTCACAGTGCGTGTCCGTTCGTCTGTCCGTCTGTCCAGCTGTCCATCCGTCCATCCATCCGTCCGTCCGTCTGTGCTCATCGCCGAATCTCGACTCGCACTTACCCGGTTTTTTAATCTGTAATAACTGAGTGACAGCCCTATGAAAGTAGGTAAGAATTTTGAACTCTGTTATGAAGCTTGCCTTCTGCTCGTTTTTTATTCTTGTGGTTATGATAGTGGTAATAACTAATAACAGAGAATGATAAGTGATTGATTACACATCTCCGCGCTGCACTCGAACCGCGGTTTCGCGGTGCCGATGTAGGTAGGTACTTGTGCCGCGTGATTTCTTAGAAATTATGCCGCCAAAGGATCGGCCCGCTCTCGTACAAAACGCGTTGCGCATATATCCGTGACTACCGCAGGACCACCAACGCCAATCGCTTCCATATTTAGTAAATAATTGGTACATTAGTGCTCGAACGACAAAATTGGTACCTTTGTAGTTTTCGAGAAACTCGACTTTGAAGGTGGTCCGGCCGTAGTCCGCTCCCTTCAGCAGGACCACCATGAGCGCCGTAAAAGGGGGCATGCTGCAGCTATTCTAAGTATACAAATAATTATTACCTTTAAATGTGATTCATTGCGTAAAAAAAACGGAACTGAAACATTTGTATTTACCGAGAAATCAATGATGATAACATTCGCGCACTCGTTCAGCAGGACCACGACTTTGAATGTTGATTCCAAGTTTGACGAGCTTGTCGCTTTCCTCAAACCTATATAGAAAATTAGTACCATGCAAGATAAAATTAGAGCCCAAAATTCAAAATTGGTTCTTCAGAAGTTTACGAGATATATCATGCCATTGGGTGGGGTGGCCGTGGTCACGGTGTAAAATTTTCATTTCAAGATTTCTCTATTAAAAACTATGTGATTTCTTCCCAAATTTATACAAAAATTAGTGCTCCTAAAGAAGTAATAGCGACCAAAAATTCAGATTCCTAAGTGTTGTATTTTAAGAGTAATTAGCTTTCATTACTTTTCCAAACTAAATCTCAGCGTATAACCCGACCAAATTAAGTTGTCAATAGTATTGAGCTGTTTAGGAGATGTACACTCGTGCACATAAATTTATAGATGTTGGAATAACCTATCGTTACCCATGGCCTGTGTCTAGTGATGGGTCGAGAGAATATTCTCTTACTGAGAATATTCTCTTACTGAGTACATTCTCAGATCGAGAATATTCTGCAATATTCTACAATGTTCTTTTTGGCAGAGAATTTACGAGAATTTAAAATTGGAAGTAAAATTGCAAAATTTTAGTACAATATTTTGATTTCTAGGTCCAAAGTCGACTTCTTTTGTTGTTATTTTATTCTTTACTCGAAAAAAGGTTACTGTATGAGATTTCAGAGTGGAAATTGCTACCGGTTCGCGCTCGCGCCGTTCCCAAACATAGACGGATGGGAATTCGTTCTTAATTTGGCTGAAAGACACAGTATTTCAGTTCAACAACTGTTCGAAGAACTGTCTTTTTTTTGGGTGGGAAATTATCAAATAACTTCTCCCGCTCTGGGCGAAGCGGGAAGGCGTGTCAGACTCTTACTGACTAAAACCTACCCGTGTTCCTTCATTTGCCTGTATGTTGCCAGGGGCCACGGTATCCCTTTCGGACTTTCCCGCGGCCCCGGCAGGCATCGGCCCTAGCGGATCCCGTTAGTTTTGCTGGCATCTCTTTCAGGCGCGCGTGAAACACAACACGCCGTCGATCCGGGCCTGGTCCTTATCGGACGGCGAGCTACCCATTACTCACCCTCCGCAAGCCCACGCCTACAGTGGCCGAGAATTGGCCTGGGATTCCCGACGCCCAGGGCGTCTCCTGCGGCGGCTAAGGGCGTGAGGGCGCGAAATTTTCCTTTCCTTCACGCGTTCCGCCTCCTCCTTCGCGAGCACTACTGCTTTGCAGAAAGAAGTGACGGCTTCTTATCGGCCCTCTCGCTCCATACGATGCAAGAGATCACTGCCGCTGAAAATAAGAAAAAATATTACCTACATGTAGAGTATTAGTTAAGGGTTTTATAAAGGGGGTTGAAATTTTCATTATTTTTGCGATTGAACACACCGTTTTCGAGATATAAGCAAAAGAAAAAAAAGATTCAGAACTGTTTTTGCATCTGAAGTCGAGGTGTAGGTGTGAATTTAAAGTTCATGACAACCAATTTTATTCCATACGTTTTTAGTCGCGATTAAAAATAGTCAGATTTTGTTAGAAAATCAAAATTTTAGGTAAAAAACGTCAAATTCAGAATAGCAAAATTGCCAATCCTAACGATTGTGATTGTTATTTTGTTTTTAATTATTTACACCGTAAACATTTCTTATGTTTTGTTATTTTATTAAAGCTGATTATTTGTAACTCATAAAGTTTGTTTTAATACAGAAATCCTAATTTAACATTTATACCATACGAAATTTAAAAGAATTTATGAGAATTTTCTCGGAAATATTCTCGGGAATGTTCTCGCTCAGGAGAATTTACTGAGAATTCAAGTTGTAGAGTAGTTTATTTTAACGTTAACTTCGTAAAACGTTCAAATTCACTCAAAACTATTACTCTAAAAATAGACCGATTCAATATAGTCATCCAATTTTTTAAATTCTCGTAAATTCCCTTCCAAAAGAACACTCTCGAGAACTTAACAGCAAAGTTCTCGCAAGGAGAATATTCTCGGGAATTTACCATCACTACCTGTGTGATAGCATTGTTTATGATGTGGGTAGGTAGGTAATCGAATAACATTTTTTCTGTATTGTACGTACCTTTCTTCTGTGTTCATCTGCCTAGCCTTTTCCCAACTATGTTGGGGTCGGCTTCCAGTCTAACCGGATGCAGCTGGATACCAGTATTTTACATGGAGCGACTGCCTATCTGACCTCCACAACCTAGTTAGTACTAGGTAACACGATACTCCTTGGTAAGACTGGTTGTCAGACTTTTTTGGGCTTCTAACTACCCGTAACGACTGTCAAAGATCTACAAATGACAGCCGGGACCAACGGCTTAACGTGCTTTCCGAGGCACGGGGGGGGTCTTGGTATGTAAAGATGGTCACCCATCCACAGACCAACCGCGGCAAGCGTAGCTTAACCTGATCGATCGACCCGTGCAGCTGTTTGTTACTTAGCCACAAGCCCCTCTTCTGTGTTGTTACGTGAATATCATTAGAACGATAGGTATTTCTTTTCTACTAATTATACCTAAGTATTAAAAACCTAATTTACTGCAGTAACAATATCTTGCTAATAACGTAAGTATATAAGGATTGCATAGGTAATAGGTATGTATTTTTTTCAGTACCTACCTGAAGTCGATTTTATCAGTTCTTCTGACATGTCTGTAGGACCTTGGGTGTATTTTTTACCCGACTGCCCCAGAAGGAGGGCAATGTTTTTCGAGAGTATATATGTATGTATGTCTATTTCTTTGGCACGCTCTGTAGCCTAAACGGCTTGATGGATTTTAACATGTGAAGTGTCGTTAGATTCGTCTAATTGTGGGAGTGTCATAGGCTATATAATATTTATATATTGCATCTGCAAATACAAAAAAAGGGAGGGGTAGGTTTAAAAAAAAATTAACACCATCATTTCAGGTTATTGGTTTGTCCCGCCTGCAATACCAAAATTCTATGGATTATAATGCTTGTTTTTCTATTTCCAGTTATGTGTTTTTGCAGTCGGATTTTTTGTTTTTTAAAGGTTTTTTTTTTATTTCAAGCGTATCAGTTTTATTAAAATAATATATATTGACTCATTACTAGCTTTTATTTGATACCAATTATGTAGTTTTTTTTTTTTAAACCTACCCTTCCCTTTTTTTGTATTTGCAGATGCAATTTATAAATATTATATAGCCTATGACACTCCCATAATTAGACGAATCTAACGACACTTCACATGTTAAAATCCATCAAGCCGTTTAGGCTACCGAGCGTGCCAAAGAAATAGACATACATACATACATAATCTCGAAAAACATTACCCTCCTTCTGGGGCAGTCGGGTAAAAAATACACCCAAGGTCCCACAGACATATCAGAAGAACTTTGATAAAATCGACTTCAGGTAGGTACTGAAAAAAATACATACCTATTTATACCTATGTAATCCTTATATACTTACGTTATTAGTAAGATATTGTTACTGCAGTAAATTAAGTTTTTAATATTTAGGTATAATTAGTAGGAAAGAAATAAGAAATACCTATCGCTCTAATGATATTCAAGTAACAACACAGAAGAAAGGTACTTACAATACAGAAAAAATATAATTCGATTACCTACCTATCCACATCATAAACAATGGTATCACACAGGCCATGGGTAACGATAGGTTATTCCAACATCTATAAATTTATGTGCACGAGTGTACATCTCCAAAACAGCTCAATACTATTGACAACTTAATTTGGTCGGGTTATACGCTGAGATTTAGTATGGAAAAGTAATGAAAGCTAATTACTCTTAAAATACAACACTTAGGAATCTGAATTTTTAGTCGCTATAACTTCTTTAGGAGCACTATTTTTTGTATAAATTTGGGAAGAAATCACAGAGTTTTTAATAGAGAAATCTTGAAATGAAAATTTTACACCGTAACTACGGCCACCCCACCCAATGGCATGGTATATCTCGTAACCTACTGAAGAACCAATTTTGAATTTGGCACTAATTTTATCTTGCAAGGTACTAATTTTCTATATAGGTTTGAGGAAAGCGACAAGCTCGTCAAACTTGGAATCAACATTCAAAGTCGTGGTCCTGTTGAACGAGTGCGCGAAAGTTATCATCGTTGATTTCTCGGTAAATACAAATGTTTCAGTTCTGTTTTTTTTACGCAATGAATCACATTTAAAGGTACTAATTATTTGTATACTTAGAATAGCTGCAGCATGCCCCCTTTTACGGCGCTCATGGTGGTCCTGCTGAAGGGAGCGTGACTACGGCCGGACCACCTTCAAAGTCGAGTTTTTCGAAAACTACTAAGGTACCAATTCTGTCGTTCGAGCACTAATTAGTACCAATTAGGTACTAATTATTTACTAAATATGGAAGCGATTGGCGTTCGTGGTCCTGTGGTAGTCACGGACATCTTTGCGCGGTTGCCAGCGCGCGCGGTGTTGCCACTCCGAGTAGAACGTAAGCCAGCTGGTAAGTAGCTTCATGAATGAATCTTTTACACAGAGTGATCCCAATTTTGGTTATTTTTTTACTATTTAGTTTGAAAATTTAAATTTTTCAATTTACTATTTTTTATTATGATTTTTATGATTACTGGCCACTAGCCCTACCCGTGTGTTACTGTCGCCATTGTAGCGGCACGTTGTATAACGATTTATCGGAGGATCATACTTGCTAAGCAATTTGAGGTATTATAGACTCACAGGATTAACAACATTACAGAAACAACAGCATAAGTTTTTAATTATTTTTATTAGTCATATAATTACAGAACGATGACTTGCTGCTTGGCGGCCTGCTTAGCCTTTAGGCGGACCTGAGCAGCGATTCTGTCAAGATCACGTCTACCCTGAACAGTGAGAATGCGACCACCATCTTGAACCTTCTCAACCATTTTCAGGGCCTCGAGGGCTTGGAGGGATTTGCGGGCGATGCTGCCTGATGACCTGGAAGAATGGAAAAAGAAAATTAAATAGGTTTATGGAATCATCATCATCATCATTTCAGCCGAAAGACGTCCACTGCTGGACATAGGCCTCCCCAAGCACCGCCACTTCGACCGATTCTGTGCTTTCCGCATCCAGCGATTCCTGCGGCCTTCACAAGGTCATCGGTCCATCTTGTGGGAGGCCTTCCAACGCTACGTCTTCCGGTACGTGGTCGCCACTCCAGAACCTTTCGACCCCATCGGCCATACGTTCTGCGAGCAATGTGCCCTGCCCATTGCCACTTAAGTTTGGCAATTCTTTGGGCTAAGTTACCTTGGTTCTCCTGCGGATCTCTTCATTTCTGATTCGATCACGTAGGGAAACTCCAAGCATAGTCCTCTCCGTTGCCCTTTGGGTGATTGATGGAATAGTAAGTAATTATTTCCATTTTTAAAATAGTTTGTTGAATAATAATAACTCCAATGGGTTTGTATCCAACATTGTCACAAGCAAGGTTCATAATAACCAGATTTTTATTTAATACTTTAAGCACACAAATGTTTAGGATGCCTTCACATCCAGCGTTGGTTATGTCGCGGTGGCGCCGTGTAGAAGCTGCGCTAGTGGCGCGTAGACATTTACATAACCTTGCGTTGAGGAGCTTACGACGCTTTTGCACAGTATATACTTTCGACAAAAACCTAGGGTAGTTGCAAATGGTGCAAGACTACTGACAGTGGTTTAATTCATTCTAATAAACAACTACTCGGTCTAGTTGGACAGTTTTTCTAATTATCGAATTTTCCTTAAAACTTAAATGGACATGAGGATCTAGTGGAATGGAATTCTAGTGGGTTATTATTAAATCCATTTATCTACTCTGCCGCGCTAACAAAGAATACAATTAACTCGATTTTAAGTTAAATAAATTATATTCGGAAAATAACTCTCTCGATTAACTTTTTATGAATCCTGAGGAACTCGATTTTTCAGTAAGCAAGAATGCAATAGCTAAAACTTCATTAAACAATTCACTAATCAAAAATACAAAAAAATCAAGTTATTGTATACTTCCTTAGAGCGGTAGTACTGCATCCACTATTTTTAATAAACTGCTGAAAGCAAAAGCTGCCTTCAACAGGTCTTTTTTTGATAATTTTACAATATTAAGGGTCTGTAATAAAAATTTAGGTAGAATTTAAATAATCACAAAATGAATAAGCTTAGAACCTTACTGGTCTAGCTGGCTTTTAGAAGGAAATGTGAAAAATTACAGTAGTGGACTGTCAGGCTGGTTCACAGTTCACTTGACTAAAATTTTATTTTTATTTATATTTTAAAAAGGTTTACGGACAGCTTCTGTATACAATTTATTATGAAAAGTAAATCAAAATTCCAAGTAATAACTAATCCATACAGTATCGTTAGTTATTACTGAACCAAAGAAAATCCTTTTGCCTAACCTTTTGTGAAGGGTGGGCGTTGGTACTGGTTTGACGTTCGAAAAGTGCTGATTCTCAGCCCAGTGACTTTTGAATTCTCTTTCCTGTCTATATCATCCACCACACAATAATTCATCCATCTTTTCTTCAGCCTCTTTCTCCTTGTCCAGCCAAAGCGCAAACAGATCCAACAAAAATGTAAACACTGAAATTACCTGCAGAAATGTGAGGGTGTGACTCCGTTACGTTTGCGACCACCGAAGATCTTAGTGACAGTCTTAACTCCAACAGGGGAACGGATGTAGATGTGACGAAGGATAGCAGCACACCTTACATAGAACCAGTCGGGGTCATAGGGAGCCAGTTCCTTGAAACGGCCGGTCTTGACCAGGTCCATGTGTTCTGGCACCTTGACCTTGCCTGTCCTGGAAAATAGGAACAAAATCATGAATAAAGGCAAGGCAATGGCATTGAATATTTTGGAATGGCAAGGTGATTCAGTTGCATACCAATTAAAACTTCTATTGTCTTGTTAGTGACGGTTAAGTACCATCGAAGAAACGCATAACTATACACCGTAAGGACTATTTCTGCTTGCAGCACTCAGCTGATATAGTAATGCTTACCTATGAAAAAAAGAGTGTTGTGTGCACAGGATTTTGTTTTCAAACTGCTTAGGTATGCGTTTCTTCTATGGTACATATTACGTCAATCGATTTTTTGAATTTATGAGTCACTCAAGTTTTTATTGATTGCAGCAGCTCCATAATGTAAACCTAGAAGTTTACAATGAGCATCCAAATGAAGTATATTTTGTTTCTAGTCAGTACATGAAACTATTTAATAAATAACACAATTTATTATTTTTCTTGCCAATTGTCGTCAACTGTTACTGAGGAGTACATACATACAGTCTCGCCTTTTCCCCAGGGGGTAGGCAGAAGCTACAGAATGCCACCTGCAATGACTTTTACATACTCCTTTTGCTTTGTAGGAGTAAAATTCATCAAAATACTTCAATGCATGCATAAACTTTACATATTCAATAAGAAAATACCAATTAATTGTTTGCCCACTCACATGGACAACTCTTCTAAGAGTTCAACAACAATTAAAATTCTATTGTGTCTCATTAATGACCGTTGAAAGGTTATTTTACAATAGTCAATGTAGGAATCTTGATAATATTCTAGAAAATGAGGTGCTAATACTACTTACTTCTTCAGGTGGGCAGCGACGGTCTTGACGACCTTGTCCTGTTCAACATCCTTCAATGTGACGGAACGCATCTGAAATAAAGTATACACTGGGATTAAATTTCACTGATTCTATGTAAATATCAGATGCATGTGCCTTAAAACAAGGGACCATGTGTGGATATCATAAATCGATCCCGCATAAAGCTGAATTTCAAAATCCCAAATAACTTTAGCAATGGTTGGTATAAAACTGTAAAAAATAAGTGAAAACACACTCGGCATAGCACTTATTTGATCTTTTGATGTTTACTATCAAAAGATCAAATAAGTGACATGACGGACATTGAAAAGTAAGGTTATGATCTACAGAGTAGACATCAATGATGTGCGATTGCCGTTCAAGTCCTTTAACTTAGCAATTACATGACTCCGTCACGATCTGTATACTACTTGCAATCACTTCATCAGATATTGAAATGTAGGTTTTGCAAAATTTTACGAATACAACATGACACTTCATGCGCGTTTCGGTACACTTTCAATTTTGGTTATTTCGCAGCCCAACTAAGACTGGCATAAAAAACTTACGAATCTTACCTTGGGCTACAAACTTAAACAATTATATCACTTTATTCTGTAAACATTCAATTATTTCACAAATAAACCATGTGGCTTTGCCTAAAAACCCACCTTGCCTTGTGTTGGCAACCGGAAGAAAGAAATTTATGAATTAAAACAGTGTTGACAACGTAAAATTACAAATTGTACCAACAACGTGAAAAATAAAGTAAAAGTGGACTTTATGAACGGCGAGATAGATAGAAAAAGAATAACAAAATGGTAAATGTAAAAATATTAGTCAGTATTAAATATAACCTTATAACGATTGTTTTTAGAGTCAAGTTTAGATAATAAATTTTAAATCTAATAATATTATTATTAGATTTTAAAAAAAACAGGCAACATTACATTAGTTCTGTCACGAATTAAAGCTAGGAACACATTATCACGAGGCCCAAATAAGCATAGAAATATTGATAGTTCCGGTAACTTGACGTGTCATATACGGATACACCTGCTAGGTAGCTAATTCAGCCCTGGATGTAGCTGCTATTAATTGTTAAAGAGTTCTCTCAATTTTCTTCCGTGTTCATCGTTAGATCACTTCCAGCTTAGCTATACACAACCTTTCTACAAGCTTTCGAATGAAAATGACACATTTTCGGTTACCTGATTTGCCTTGTCCCCAACTGCAAATAGCTGTCAGAAGATCAATGGAACAACAAATCTGAAAGTGGATTTAAAGTTTTACAGATTAACAGTTTAAACCGAATAGACGTAAAACTGTAAAAAAACCGGTTTCAGATTTCTGAACAGTGTTTAGCCAAGGACTCCATAATTAACATGGATTGACGTTCTATTTGGCACGGAAGCGTATCGAATATTTGTGAAAAGCTATGCAGCACAGCTATTCACAAACTATCACTATGTTTCTTTAAATAAGATACATAATTATAAAACTGATATGTGGACAATAACACAGACACTGCGGTGCTGCGGAATGCAGTGTGTTATTTCTGTCGCATGTTATGGGCATGGCAAACGAAGTCAGGTGCCTTTTTTTCACGCACACTGGCGGTGAAAAAACGGCACGTTTAAAACAAAAGAGTACCCAAACCATCCGTTGACGGCCCTAAGGTCACTTTTTGTCACTCTTATGGTCTGCTTTTTCGTAAGATGTAAGCGTGAAGGGAGCATCAAAAAAAAAAAAAATGCAACAGGAGACCCACCACAGAGTACTTTTTAATATAGGAGACCCACTGTGATTAACCGCATATGTTTTTTTCATCGCAATGTCATGCTATGACATATAATATTACAAAGAAAAAAAAAAACGAACGGCAATGCGCGCTAGGCCTTATGAGTCCGCCACACTAGCTGTAAAAAAATACCCTTTTTTCCATTCGAGTCTCACTCAGCTGAAGTGGTCAATATATAGTGGTCTAGGAAGTGGTGCTCGCACGTCGTCATCGTAATGGACTACCATACACGGTTTTTAGCGAGACGCACACTGAATAAAACGCATGCGTTTTTTTGTTGCAATGCGCACTTCTATTCGCTAGCATAGTCCAAAAAAAAGGCTGCCCCGAAGACAAGAACAATTCTTCGGATTTCGACAGGCCACACCACGAGCTAGCAGTATCCATACATTAAGTCGCGTCCCCACGGCCGCGCCGTGCGGCTCCGCGAGGCCAAGCCTTGTGTGTTCGTGAGCTGGGTTGTAGCGGTTACACCGCCACATATGAACTACGCATCATAGACATGACGTCACACAAATCCTGCATCGCGCAGTTAGAGTTTACCGAGCCATCGACATACAAACAAGATTTCAACTTCAAACCGATGGGCAGTTGCCCGCCAGACACAACACCCGTCTGGTCGGAGGATCCTCCCTTTTCTATGGTGGATGAGTGAACTTTACACCCTGTTCCTCATGCCACTAAAAGGTCAACCCGACGATTGATGGCAGTGGCACAGAATGGAACATTGTTGGTCTACTTCAAAGAAAGCCTCGCGGTTCTAGGTAGTGGTGACGGGCCTCGCAGCCGTTGAGTGCGCTTGTGACCGCCGCTACACAGAGTTGTGTTTGTATTCGCGCCAAAATGGTGTGGTGAACTGACGATAAAACTCTTTTATTTATTCACTTGTATCTGGAGCGCCCGGTGTTATGGGGCTGTCGGAGTTGTTTTTATAAATGCAAAAGGAATGATGCCCTGATTGAGATTGCTTTAATTTTTCAAGTGGGCAAAGATCAAGTTATAGAAGATTAACATTCTTTTATGTTATTTTGCGAGGCAATAAAAATATAGAAAAAGACTAAGTCTGGACTGTGGTGGTGGTCCAAAGTGGTGGATTTACGATAAAAGTTTTGAAATCCTCCATTGCAGCTATTTTCAAGTTAATTTGACACAATTTTCTACATTAAATCCAGGGGCGTAGCTACCGTCGTATCTACCGTATCAATTATACGGGACCCTTGGGCCGCAGGGACCCCCAACGTGCTTAAGCAAAAATTAATAAAAAAATCTCAAATTCATCATCAGCTATAAATGATTTAATAAATCAGTTTGCCGAAAAAAAGGCAAGGAGAGTCAATATTTCTTTTAATTTTATGCAAAATTTATTTTTTATTTTGTGAGAAATTATTACCCTTCATAAGGGCCCCCAAAAATTTTTTATACGGGGCCAAGGCACGCTACGCCACTGATTAAATCTCTTATCAAATTATAACACTGTAAATTTTTCTGCTGGTTAACTTGGTTAACGAATCCAAAAATGCCGTCGTCGTGGTTTGTTTCAAAGACTAAGACATTTCTTAGTGCTTATTACTATAATTCAAAAGCATGTCCTCTTCTTCGTATGTACAGACGCCAGCATATCAAGCTACTACAATCTGTCAAATTTATTTAATAGATTTTCAACTTTATCACTGATGTCTCAGGTTCAAAGTTGATTGGGAAAATTTGACAGTTTCGGGTAGCTTGATGTGCTGGCGTCTGTACATCCCGAAAGCAACTGCGCAAGGCGGGCCGTGAGGTTCCTATAACGCGAGGCCGGCTGGGCCTCGGAGCTTAAAAAGGCCACGCGGCTTGCAGTGGGGACGCTGCTTTACATCTTTTATTGTACTTTTGTATGGGGTGTAATCAGCGAATACTCACTTTTGGTGTCGTCTTCAACTCAGTGACACAACCCTACTGTCGGATCGTATGTATACTGTACTGACTGCTGTTTATATGAAATAATAATGGCTTGTTTAGATTGTAAAATAAAATCAGACAATCGATCGGATAAAATCTGCCACACGTTCCTGGCCTTAGATACTTTATTGTCTATGGTTTTATACTACTTAGTCTGTGGTTTTATGTTTTTGTTTTTGATAGCGCAGCGCCTGTAGTCTATGAATTTAGAATTGTCAAAAATTGGAAAATGGCCGCGAAACAAAATCCCATTGTTCAAGAAGGTAAATTGTTGATATAAATAGCTATAATCCAGTTTATGCAACTTATTTATGTGTTTAATCAACGCCGAATTATTAAGTCTGAGGATATTTATTGCGTGCAGTACCGCTACTTTACGGGTTTATGTTTATAAAGCGTGTGTTGTTTCAGAACCAACACCATCTGATGATATTCCATTGACGTCGTTAGAAGAAAGCTTGTTCAGCTCGGAGAAACTGGATCGTGCTTCTCCAGAATTGTGGCCTGAGCAAAGTATGATAGTTATTTTAATGTTTATCAATAAGAAACGTACGAATTTGGTTATTTAAATTAATAAGTTTTCAAAAATCGCGCGAAACTAATTTACGTTTCTAATGTTGTCATTCCGTTCTTCATGATTTTGATTTCATTTTGTTTTGGCATTTCGGTTAAAAACGACCAGTTTTTAAACTTTATCTGCAATGAGTGACGATAATGTGAATGTAGTGAATTCTGACGAAGTATCCCAATGTTCTACCTCATCGTTTGCAGTTCCTGGAGTGTCGGAATTCGCCCCCCTGCCGAGCAACAACCAGTCTCCTCCATCATGGAGTAGAGGGGCCACCAAGGAGGATTATAACTACATGCAGCGTAAGTTTTTCATATTGGGGTTCACTCCATCAGATTAACCATATTATTGTGTTCCTGATCATACAATTTAAATTGAACAGTACCTATCAATATGATGCCAATATTATTTTTAACATCACAAAACTAATGAATCGCCTTTTAGCTGGTCGGCACAGGCTATAATTGACCAAAATTCAATCTCAGTGCCACATCTATTTCAGAGTTCACAACTTTAATCTTACAACTTTAATCTTTTACAGAATTGGGGTCACTGTCTACAAGTGGTTTGATCATGGAAGTCAAGAAGCTCCATGACCTTGCATACCAACTTGGGCTAGAAGAGGCTAAGGAGATGACAAGAGGAAAATATTTAAACATATTTTCCTCAAGGCGGCAGCGGTAGTGTCATAATAATTATTGTAGGTAATATTAAGATTTATTTAGAGCTATGTCAAACCACTCTTTAAAACCTTATGTATAATATAATTGGAAATGACAACTAAATTAAACACTAGGTAATTTTTAAACAACACTTATAATGTATATTAGTAGACGTTAATAAACTATTTTAAGTTACAAAGTATTTTAACCAAAACATTAACACTTTCAACTAGATATTGTTGATGGAATTTGTCACAATGAAGACAAAGCATGGATCAATCATTTTGCACAAACTGCAAACGCTTACCCTCTGTCCACAAACCTTAGTTTCAGTGCCTTATTAGGTCTTGATATGAAATTTCTTGTTGATCCAATATCTCCATAATGATATTCAAGTTTATATTTCTGCATAATCTGAAAGTTAGAAAAAAAGTGAGTAAATTTCTTATAACCAATTTTTTCATTTATCAGAAATGAGAAAATCTGAATCATTTTAAACCTATTTCATTTCAAAGACAACTTGGTCTCTAAAATGATCCACATCACTGTGAATGATGTGAACCATAGACAGCATAGATCTATGACAGTCTGAACATGTTACAACCACTTCTCATACTGCTATAATAGATTTTATAAAGGTTTCATCTCAACTTACCCTTGTAGTCAGCAGGGACAGCATAATTTCTGACATGTTTTGGCCCAAGCACTTCCGGGCACCAAAACCAAATGGTATGGAGGCAAACGTGTGGTATTCCTGCGCATCTCCCTTCAACCATCTCTCTGGGTAGAATACTGCTGCATCGTCATAGTTTCCTTCTTTGAGTGATGCGTCTTGAGTAGACATTATAATGAGAGTGCCACGAGGTATACTGTAAATAAAAATATCAAAGAGTTCCAGGTTTTCCTATAAATGCCTGTAATAATTAACAGACAGTATGCAATTATGAAAAGCTTTGATCCCTTCAACCTTCCCTTCAACAATAATATAATTTGAAATTGTCTCACTTATATCTGTCTATAGTAATATTTTTCGGCAGAATCCTTGTGAGCCTTGGGATCGGGGGAGCTAATCTGTAATTCAGTAAAAGAATGTTCAACAATTTTAGCTTTTTGTGTTTACTGTATCATAGTCGTGTTATTTTATGTCATGTGCTGCTTACCGCAAAGTCTCCTTTATACAAGCTTGAAGATAAGGCGTTCGTTCAGCTATCTTCGTCATGTCTTTAACGTCAAGGGCACCGATTTTATCTATTTCTTTGAATAATATCTTTTGTGCTCTTTGATACTTGGCTAAGTAATACAAAAGGAAAGACATGGAAGAAGTAATCTGCAAATAAAAATATTTTTGGCCGTGGCCATTGAGGTCAACAATTGAACTTAAGAATATAGCAGTAGTAAGATCTTACAGTGTTAACTCCAATTAGAAGCATGTCCATAATAACTGTGACAATATCTTCAGCATTTAGTTTGTCATCTCCTATAAGCATGGCGTTGATCAAAGAGATGTTATCTGTAGGAAAATATAGCATTTGGAATGGCAGTGTATTATGATAGTAGTGCGGTGTGAGGAGATAAAAAGTCGGGACGTTGGAACGAAGTTCCTTTCAAAATACAAACTTAACATTGTAGTTGAAAAAATGAATGATCTCTCATACATTCCAACTGCAAATGTAAGTTTGTACGCACATTATTGGGAGATTTACCATGTTATTTTAAGACCATAGACTTCTTATAGGTTTTCCTGTAATCTTTAGGTAGGTATAGAACTAAATTCTGTATTTTTTTTTTCAAAATTTTAGGCTCAGTAGTTTCGGACTTATGGGAATGGTAAATTTTATGTTTTTTTTTAAATAATTTATTATTTTAAAATTATGAAAAAAAAAATTGGAAATCCTCACAACAAGCCCTTTCATTTGATATGTACCACACAGTACAGTTTGCTAAACTTTATTTTTTTAATTTTTCAATTAGCCCCCGAAAAGTGACCCCCAAAACCGACTTAATTTCTATCGGTCAACTCCTACCGTCGGCCGCGTTAAAAAATTTCGTTCCAAAAATGGAACGAAATACAATTAGCCGACGTACGCACGGACGTAATAAAATCGCGGCGGGATTTTATCGCGCACTGGATTTTCAACTCTCGATGAGCGTTGAAAAACACACTGTTGGATTTTCAACTCTTAGCGTTAAGCAGAGCGTTGAAAATCCAGTGCACGAAAAAATCGCCGCAATTTTATTACGTCCGTCGGCCAACTCTCGCCTTTTCCCATGGGGTAGGCTAAGGTGTATAGTAGAAGAACCACATTTCGCCAGTTATGATTAAGTTCCATGTACCTAAAAGGGGGCTAGCTTATTGCAATCAATAAATTATTAATTTTATACCAAACCAAATAAAGCCTCGTGCAGACTGGCGCGACGCAACTCTAACGAAACAAAAATTCTAAGAAAATTTCACGGTAGAACAATTTTCGGTGTCGTGTCGTGCCAGTCTGCGCGAGGCTTGTAACACTTACTAAATTCGGTTGGTAGATCCTTGGATTCAAAAGAAATGGCTTGTTCCGCCTCTATAACATGTTTTCCGATCAAACTGTAAAACAAATATTGAAAATAAAGTTTTTTTTTAAACTGCCCTTATTCCACTGCTTTTAAGAAACTGCTGATGTCTACTTTAAGAGTGAAGACTTTATAGGCTGTTGACTGCAAATGGGTCAGCTCATGCTCTGTGGGTCAGCTGTTGATTGGACCTCAGGTGAAATTTAAAACAAAATACAGCAAATTAATAATGCAAAAGTTGAAATAGTGGTCCGCATGCACACGAGTTATCCAAAGTGCAAACTCGATTTTGATGTGTAAATGAAATGTACCTTTGCAGTCTAAATAATAGCCATAGCACCTCGTATCTTGTAACTACACGATATACTTAGGTAGTTGAGTAACCATTTGATTTGTACACACTTATCTAAGCTGTCGCAGTATTTGACCAGAGAATTCCAAGCTGGCGTCGAGAACAGTTTCCAGAAGTGAAGTCCGGATTCGCACTTAATAATAGCATCAGTGGCCTTTTCCAAGCTGTGGTATAGCCATGACATGTCGCATTGACTGTAGACGACCTCCGTGTCCAGCATGGTGAATCTTTTCGAGAATAGTACCAATCCTGCAATGTGTGGATATGTAGGTAGGTACCATCGCGGAAAGCCGTAACTAACCACCGTAAGGACTATTCTTGCTTGAAGCACTCGGCCGCTATAGAACCGCGGCGGTAACAGATGTGGTCATCGTGTGCACGGAATTTTGTTTTCCAATTGGTTAGTTATGGGCTTCCGCGATGGTACCTAAGTAGAGCTTGACCGTAACTGGCTTCTTTCGCCCAAAAATAACAACTTGCGGCCAAAGATTAATGATGATGGCAAAGAAAGTAACTGGAAACATACGAACGAAGCAAGTTAATATAATGCTTGTAATGATACGAAACGTTAGGGATCTTCTGGGAAAGAAACGGGTTCAAAATTGAGGGTTACCTACCCATACAGTCAAAGGCCCATTTGTGAAGCTCCTTATAGAGGTCCTTTGGTATCTCATCTTGATGGTTTCGCAAGTTATATATCTTCTTCGTAAAGGTCTCGCAGACATCGTTGATTCCAACCATTTGTTGTGTTAACGAGTGATTTAGTGGAGCTGATACGACCGATCGGTGACGGCTCCATTGTTCGCCATGACTGTAATGATTAATGACAAAACCCCTCAGGCTCTTATCACGCGTTCTGGCTGCTGGCTAGCTTTCGCCGCATATTCAGCAGCGAAATATGGGCTGCCACATACAGACGTCTCCCTAACCGGCGGTATCGTGGCTAAACGTATGTAAGGAGTGCGCTATTCAGTGGGGTAGCTAGTCCTAAAGGGGCCCTGAATCAAAACTAGTTGAGAGGCCCCTTTTTATCTGACTGCGGCGAAGCTTCAAAAGAGGGTGTTGTTTTTAAATAGCATAAGTACTGACTGGAAAGGTAAAGTTGTCATTGTAATTTTACTAAAATATTGCAAGAGCGAGCGAAACATGTTGGCAAATTGGAGCATCCTGACTCGATCGGTTTTATCAAACAGCGAGCGAAGCGAGTTCGAAAATTAGAGCATTCTACACCGGGATAGGTTAAGTTTTCATTGTGATTTTACGAAGAGAATGCAAGAGCGAGCGAAGCCATCTCAAAAATTGACTGGGATACTAAATTAAGCTGTGGTTATGATTTTACTATAAAGGGAATGCTAGACCGAGTGAAACGACTATTGAGCTCAAAACTTGAACCCTGACGTAGGTAAGTACCTAGAGACCAAGTCATCATCATCATCTGCCTAGCCTTTTCCCAACCATGTTGAGGTCGGCTTCCAGTCTTACAGGATCAAGGGCGAATCCAGAGGGGGGTTCATGGGGGTCAAGACACCCCCTGGGGGCCTACCACCAGCTCAAAAGCAGTATTACTTCAGTGGGAGAAAGAGATAGAGCTATACGTCCTGTAGAGCTTCATCTCTTTCCCACACTGAAGTAATATTAAAATAATACTGCTTTATGAGCTTGTGGTAGGCCCCCTGGACTGCCTTTAGGTCAACCACTGGTATTTTTTCTAATCTCATTGATACATCAAATAAATACTTTGTATGATGTTGCCACGTAGAATGTTTGCCATTGCCACGACATGCAAAATAAGACTGTGCTGTTATTATAATTATGATGATTGACCGTGGAGTTTTCTGCCGGCTCTTTTCCATAGAAAACGACCAAGTGAAACGATTCCTAGCTTCTGACGTTTCATAAGTGTCCATGTAGGTTTATCTGAAACTAGCAACTAGACGTAGAAATTAAACACCCCAGAATAGTGTCAAGACAAACCGCCCGGCCCCGGTCCTGGCGGCCCCCTAAATCTTAAGAAGTATTTTTTAATGATATCCCAAACACGGTCGACATAAATATTCAGTAAGAAGCAGTTTAGAGTTGGAGGCTGAGGATGAAAATTTTCGAGCTCGGTCCGCTCGTTACATTCTCAAACTTTCTGCATAAGTCGACAAAGGAACTCCTATTTATGTATGACTTAAAAAAAACCTATCTGCTACACAAGGCGGTGTGCTAAAATTTTCGAGCTCGCTTCGCTTGCTCTTGAATTCTATATTTTTCTAACTCAAACTTTTCTGCATAAGTCGACAAAGAAACTCCTATTTCCGTAAGGATGTTTAACAGAAACCTAACCGAGAATTCAGAGACGAGGTGCAAAAAAATTCGAGCTCTCCTTGCTCGCGCTCCCCTACATTTTTGCTTTTCGTATCCTATTGATGAGGAAACGAAAATGCACCTCCCTGAAAAAAAATCTCCTGCCTATTGCGAGGTCGTTATACTTGTTTTTTTTTTTGTTGTCATTATAATTCTTTTGTGAAGTGTTATTAGAAATATCTACATATACTAAGAAGACCGCCGCCGGCCTTATTTTGTTTTGCTCCCCTGGGCCCCCGACAGGCTTAGTCCGCCACTGATTGGAACCTGTCCTGACTGACCCCGACTATGTGACCCCCCCTGACTCGAACGCTGGATCCGCCCTTGTACCGGATGCAGCTGAATACTAGTATTTTACATAGAGCGACTGCCTATCTGTTCACCACAACCCACTAGCTACAGACCAAGTAGGTTAGATTATTGTATCATTTATACGACTTACTCGGCGGTACGTCTCTGGCGCTATTCTTGGTTTTTCTAAGAATAGCTCGTCTTTAAATGTCCACTAAGTTGTTCAAAAGTCAAATTAACTTACGCTGAATACAATCCACCATAAATAATGTTTCTGTGTTGCGATCTATATTTCTCCAATGAGTCCAAGGTTGACCTCATGGGGTAATCACCCTCCATGGCGTAGACTTTTTGGATATGATCCGGGTGGTTTATCAAGACTATGTCCCCCCCCACAGGGCTAACAAATCTAACTACAGGTCCATACTCATCAAAGAAGGCTGAAAGATTCTTCAGTGGCTTTTTAGTCTTCAAATAAGTACCTGTAAAAATCTAGTATTTTATTTTGGTAGGTATTAAAAATGAGATATTTTGGATATTTCTCTAAATTAAAGAAGAGCCAAAAATATTAAATAATCGTTCAAGAGTACGTACCTGCATTAAGTGCCACCGTGAGCATACCCACTGTAAGTTGAGTACCTATTTCTGAAATGTACTGACGAAAATTAGAAATATATTTGGAAGCTTTTGGTCCAGGTACGTCGTCGAATGACAACGCGAAGGGTTCTTTATTAACCACAATTGGCATCACCCGCGTTGCTGGGAACATTTCAGTCATTATAGGATCTTTAGGAGAAACGTTAACAGAATTTGAGTTTGCCTGGATGTTCATTTCTTGAGATAATTTCGGACGATGTAATGCAGCTTTTTCGTAACATCTTCTCTGCATGTTAACCAATCCTAATCTCACGTATGGTTGAATATTTCGGAATTGATTTAGGTACATTTTTTATATTCCTTTTACTCTTTCTTGAAAATATTTACCTACCTTTACGGACTGCTGGTTTACTGACAAGTAAAAACAATGGAAAGTTAAATTTATTTGAATTTGGCGCCCGATGTATTGATGTCTATGATTTGAAACTAGGGCTGATTATGCTGGTCATACCATAGAGGAAAGATAGACGTAATCTAAAAGTCCATGCATACTATAAAATAGCGTACTCGTCAGATTATGGTTTCTTAGAATAACATACAAAATGCTTTTATCTAAGAGTATCAAGATCCTTGGTTTTTATTTTTACTGTTGAAATATTATTTTGCTATCAAAGCCCTATTCTGAACGACTGAAAATTAAAAAACAGATATTGCAGAGTTTCTGAACGAATAATGTAGTGTTGCCGTTCGTAAAAGGTTTACTTTATTTTGGTAGAATCAACTTCTTTGTAAAGACTTTTATAACATTTTATTACACATTCATTAAAAAAACCATAGGATTGAAAATACAAAAATACTTGTAACGAAAGTTCAGTCATTTTCTAATCAATCGTATTACAAAGATAGATAATTTTGTTGGATAAAAATAAATAACTCATTTTTCGAATATGGTATATTTTTAGAAACCTTATGAATAAACTCTAATCTGTCAAAAACTCGATTTGTCGCTTGAGCGAAGATTAGCGAAGCGAGTGAGCGAGCGAGCTAAACTGGTAGATGGCGGGAGTGATCTCGTGTGATATAACTGTGTTAGATTAGTTTTTAAATTGTAGTGTTTAATTTTTAGAATAGTTATTAAAATGACTAGGTAAGCTAAATGTCGCCTATTTTAGTCTCCCTCGCGTTCCTAAAAATAACCTGCGTCGTGATTTATGGTACTAAAATGAAGCGCAATGTCCGTCCGTAATATCATGCGAATTTACCTTTAAAGAATACGTTTGCCTTTTCAGAGCTAAAATAGAACTCGGCGACGTGACTCCACATAATATAAAGCAACTGAAGAAGTTAAACACAGTTGTATTTCCAGTGTCTTACAACGATAAATTCTACAAAGATGTTTTAGAAGCAGGTGAACTGGCCAAGTTAGCATATTATAATGATATCGTGGTGGGAGCAGTGTGCTGTAGAATAGACACGTCGGAGAACTCGCGGAGACTTTATATTATGACCTTGGGTTGCTTGTACCCATACAGAAGACTGGGCATTGGTACTCTTATGGTGGAACATGTGCTCAAGTATGTTGAACAGGACGGCAATTTCGACAGCATTTTCTTGTAAGTACATGTTTAAGTACGTTATGTGATACTGAAAGCTGTATTTTTCGTGCATTTTATATGATTTTGTTATGTATATTTATAGATTGAAGGTTATGAATCTTTACAAGTAGGTATTGCTAACCAAGTCATTGTCACATTTTATATTATGTTTATCAGTATATAAACATGGCCAGTATAGTGAAATAGGATTTTACTTATCAGTAAATTGATTCTCATAGTACGTAACAATCTAACTTGAAAGTAATGGACCTATATTGTTTAACAATATGCTGTTAGGCCATCCATCTAACCAAATTATGTCAAGGACATGCACACACTCAATAGATTAAAGAAACTAGACCCCATCAAAGCTTTCTATTTAAATATTCTGATACATACAATACTCATATTAATTATTAAATTGTATGTTATATATAAAACTTGATTATTTACTTAGCTGGATAATAAGACAATTTTACTAACAATAATAGAAAATATTATAAATAATCAATTTATTTGAACATGGCTAATATCATGTTTTAGATTAGGGAATATTCATGCCCATACTTACCTACTTATTTTACTAGGATTCAGGAAGTGTACTAGATAATATACCGGGGAAAGTGTTGTTGATAAGTAATATTGATAAACCTACTCTTTTTCCAAATCATTAAATGCAAATTCAAATTTAATTTATTCAAACTAGGCTGAGAATCAGCACTTTTCGAATGTCAAAATTACATAAAGACAGTCTCCAAAAAACGCCCGCCCTTCACCACTTCCTAGTGCTTTAGCTGGGAAGAAGAAGTGGCACAACAAACTCCCCAGCAGCATGTTTGAATTCTGATTTATTAACCAGAATTCAAACATGCTGCTGGGGAGTTTGTTGTGCCACTTCTTTCATCAATTATAATTGATAAGAGAGGAATTAATGGTGTAAAAATATGATTTCCCTTTTATTGGCATGATTCACTATAGGAAAAGAAAGGGAATCCCATAAATAGGGCTCTATTACATTACAGTTGAATTCCTAACATAAATGTATTCTGTGGTCCTGACTAGATTCAATTCTTTTTGTAAATTTTGATATTCAAAAGTGCCTTTTTATCGGCTGAAATAAACTATATTAAAGGCCTGTTATTGGTATTGCATCAAAACTATAATAGATGAAATTTCGGTAAGGACAAAAGTGTACAAAGAGCGAATCACATATCATCCAAACATCCTAGCAGTAAACCTGATGAATACCCAAACAGTCGCTAGAAGACTACAGAGAAAGATTCCACAAGACCTCATTTAAGAGGCTGTAAGAATAAACGGCAGTCACTGGACAGCTTCCGTACAAACCCGTTAATAATATCAAACATATTGTTGAATATCTGCAAGAATGATAGATTGCAATAAAAATCATTAAAAAAAATAATGCCTGTGCAAGAAAAGGCCTCCATACTATCTTTCCACTTCTCTCTATTTATAGCTTATGGACCGGAGCTAATCTGAAGTCTTGATAAATTAAATCACACAATCATTACATCCAGATCTTTCTTCACTAGTTTGTGATTAAATAAATTATTTTTGGACCTTGTTGGTCTTGATCGCAAGCGCTACCTGCTGAGCATGAGGTCTTGGGTTTGATTCTCAGGTTGTCAAAAGTGTTATTGGGTTTTGCTATTAGAAATTTCTCAATAGCAATCCAGAGTCTAGATTTGTGCCTGTTTGATAAAAATAAGCCTGCCCCCTATCACATGGGACTTAAACATAACTGGCGAAATGTGGGTAGGTGTTTTGGCTGAGTTGAAACTAAAGCAAATTTTCAATTATGCTAGGTATACTCATCTATATTCATCAGAAGTTAACTGCTCATTAAAATGCAATTAGTCTAAATACCGCAGAACTGTGAGAAGAAATTATTTAATGTCCAGTAAAGATTAATACTCAATGTTTATTTTATTCAAAAGTGCTACAATGATACTAGTTTTTTTATTGAAAAATGGAGAAGAAAATAACCCTTGCCTAGTGCAGTGACCCACATTTATGGTTCAAGGCAACTGCTTAAATATTATTGTTTAAAATAATCCCAACAAGTATATCCGTGACAATCAGTCACACTACCACCTGGCAGGCTCGTGGGTTTACCACAACATCTACTACAATAGTGCCAATATGAGCATCAACTATTACGCTTTTCAGGCACGTCCACCGCTGGACCAAGACATTTAATATAAACAAAATAATTGATAGATTTAATAATTATGTGGAGATTCTTATCTCCTGTCTGACTCTGTCGTAACTCAAAGTTCCTATAAACACACAACATGCTAAATTGAGTGCCTGTTAGCTTGTTATAATGACTGTATCCATACTCCAGTTGTCTCCTAAGACACTTGACTTAAATTGATACGTAACCACCCGTCAATCAATTAATCAAGCCAACCTATCACAGTTTAGATCTGCATGATAGCCTGGCCTGTATGTAACACATTCAATAGTGAGATTACCCAGTCAATTTCTTAAGAATAGGGTACCTACTATCATATGTTCCCTGTAGGTTGTTATTCTTGATTTAATCAGGATGTAAGTACTGTAGTTCTATTTTCTTAGTGTCCCTCGGCAAACTTCGTGTTTCGTCAGTTGTCGGATTTCTATCAGTTGCCCTTTGCACTTGGTGTAGACCAGACGTTCTCAATTGACTTGGAAGTATACAGAGTTATTAAAAAATGGGAGGAAAGCTGCTAAAGTCGCAGGCACGACAGATAGGAAAATAGTTTTACAGCTCCATATAGTACACACGGAAATCAAAACAACAATAAACTACTTAGTTCTGAATTCAAATTATTGTACATGTTAAATCTAATAATTGATGGACATAGAAATTAGCATTTATTTGTATTCGGAAATGCGGTGATACCCGAGGGACATTAAGAAAAAAGAAATACTGTAGTTGCTTTGATGATAGCTCTCACCATTGTGGACTCTGATGATAACCAGCAAGGTATAATAAAAATAAACTTTTTCTTTTTCAGGCATGTTCAAGTGAACAATGAGGGTGCAATAGATTTTTATAAGAAGTTCGCATTCGAGATTGTGGAGACTAAAGAGCACTACTACAAGAGGATAGAACCAGCCGATGCACACGTGCTACAGAAAACGATCAGACAACCACAACCTTCCGTACCTTTACTCAATGGCACAGTACCACATGCAAAAACCAATGGACATGATTGAATACACAACCTTACCCAAAACTTGTACTTTTAAAAGCCTCAACTCGGTTGTTAATGTGAAACAAGTGATAACATAATGTGTAAGAATCATAATAAAAACATTGTGTGCATACTGGATTGATTTACATTAAGATATATTTGTAACGGATGGGTTAATCAATAAGTTGTGGTTGTGGACGCATGAGGCCATAAATATAGTACTAGAAATGACTGATATTCCACTCAGTATCATTATAATGTTGTACAGAATATGTTCATAATAACGCATGCATATTTAATAAATGTACTGGCTACATTACAATATGCATTACAGTCTAGTACTTTTTACAAGTGACTCTATGACTTATAAAATAGCATTCAACTTGTAAATTAACTCTTTTCATGATTTGAATAAGTATATGTAAAGTAATGGATAATGCTTAGCTCTAGACATTCTTTTAACTAAATCGACATTAAAATTTCTGTCAGTTTTTTACTATACTTGTATATTATGGTATTTAATAATGTAGTCATGAAGTCCCTGTTTTTAAATTGATTGTTCTCGAATTCGGAACGGAAGTGTTAATAATCACCTCGCAATTAATTGGTATTTCATATCAATTAATTTGTTTTTCAAGCAATGAGGAAAGTGAGGGTTTTGATAAACTACTATTGAACTAAACATTTTTTATCGACGCTTATTCTTTGCACGACGAAAATAAATTTTATTAATTTAATGTTGAGTTGTACTGAAATTTTTGTTTTGTTAAGATTTTTACATGGTCTAATAATAGCTAAATAAAGTTTTTATTTCTAAACGGCATCTGTAAGTAGTCATTTTATCATAATATTGTTACCAAAAAGTCAATTGTCGACCCCTGTCAAGTCTTCTCAATAAACAATAACGTTTGTTAAACATCATGTTCACTGCAACCTTAGCATTATTAGTATAATAAACATGATTAACATTTTATGATGTTTCATTTCATTATAATTTGCTTTTGTTTTTTTTTTAACCACAAATTTAAATGTCGTGTTCATAATTATGGAACACTAGCTTTTACCCGCAGCTTCGCCCGCGTGGATGTCGGAAAATATCCCCAAGGAACGTACTACCGGGATTACATACCTAATAGCCGTGGAAAAGATCATGGACTCCTACCGCTGCGCCCGCGTATGTCTGTGCGCCCGCGTTACGGACAACCAAAATAATTTTGTCACGCGTAATTTTGAATTTGTGATATCTACTACACTATTCATTTAAATGATACGTCGAGGAAAATTTTAATCTAAATTAAAAGCCCAATTTAAATAACATATTTCATTGGACAGGGAGTAATATAATACTGGTCAAAATAGCTTCGGAAATAACAATGAAATTTAAATCAAATTCTGAAAGATAATAATGGTTACTGTAGGTCATCCTTAGAAGATAGACATATACCATCGCGGACTTTTTGTTGAACTTTTTAAGATGAGCAATCCTGTAGAACATAATTTTTATGTAACTTTTACGATTTCCGAGGCGCCCGCCAATAAATCTCCCAGTCGGCATGATTTTTTCCGACATCTTCAACAATAATAGTCAAAGGAGATGATTCAGGCTCCATACATTTTTGGGCCTTTCCTGAAAGTGGGCGCCAACAACCAATTCACACAAAACCTTTAATGAATTATACACAAAAACCTTTTAAAAATTCGTTCGGTAGTTCTCGAGTTTATCGCGTTCAGACAGACAGACGCGGCGTGGGACTTTATTTTATAAAATGTAAGGATACCATACCATCAAGCTTCTACACTACCCACAGTTAACTCAATCGATGAGATACCAATCAATCGACTCTACTGTATAATATTTTAATATGCGATTAACGCATTCCATTAGCAGGAAAGTGAAAGAAAAAGGTAAATAGGTCACGTGAATTATTGAATATAGGTAGTTATTTGATAGCCATGTTTTAGGTTCATTATATTTGTTGGAGAACGCTCTAACTTCGGGTGAAGGATCACTGCAGTCACGTCATGCATTCATAATCACAAACGTTAGAAATAACTGGGTCATCGAATGGCAAGCAGTCGTAAGATTTTATGAGTCTCAAAACAAGATAAAATTGAATTACAATTCTTTTGATCGCAGCGTGACCTGAAAATGTTATACTTACAGCCGGCATTGTAGGTCGATTTATAAATTCAATGTTTACAGTCGGTATTGTAAGTCAAACGTAATCTTAGGAACTTATTACTTAAACTAGCTGCGTTCCGCGGTTTCACCCGCAGAAGTCTCGATCCCGTGGGAATATCGGGATCAAAGTATTCTATGTGTTAATCCAGGTTATAAACTATCTGTTTACCAAATTTCATCCAAATCCGTTCAGCCGTTTGAGCGTGAAGAAGAGACAAACATACACACACACTCACAAACTTTCGCCTTTATAATATTAGTAGGATAGTGTGATTCCTCTTTGCAAAATCATGCATAATGATTAATGAGTGAATTTGGGATAGATATTAATAACAAACTACATTGTTTGCATTCATTTATTGAAATAACATGAAACATTATACAATATTGTCATTAATGACTAGTTGGTATATTTTCACTATGGACAATAGACCATAACTATTTCGTTTGTGATTATAATTTAACATCTATATCCATTTCCATAAGGCCTAATTTCAAGTGTACATCTATTAAAATCACAAATAAATATTTATAGAGATATCTCTATGGATACTTTTATTTCTATAAAAAATATTGTTAAATACATTTCTATATTACATTTTCATAAATAAATACACAAACAGACAACATTATATTACATGATGTACTTATTATTCGTGTTTTAGAATACTGTTAGTTATGCTTTCGAAAAGCCTCAATTCGCTATCACAGACACAGTTTAACTTTGCATTCTTATTGCATCTAACTTTGTAGCTCGGTTCCTGATACATTGACAACTACGAGTCGAAGCCAGAGAGCGAATTTTGATTACGAACATCGATATGACAGAAGGCATTTTTGAAAGTTGTACCTAAGGGACAGGTGCACGAAACGCAAAGAAAACATTAATCACCTAGACATAGACAATAGTATGGATATTTTCTAACTTTAAAGTTTAACACGTAAACATTCAAAGCAATGAGTCGATACACCTCCACTGATTAATCAGATTTCAAAAAAATATTTAAAGAAAACATTTAGTATCTTATACCATAACAAAATATTAGGCATATTCTAAAGCTATGCGTTCTCTAAGACTACTTGCTATAGAATCTCGAGATTTAAGATAGTTGCAGTACCTACATATTAACATACTAGCACAACTATTAAGAAAATGATATAATTGAACACAGCTGTGGAAAAAATGCTTTATATTTTAATATTGAAAAGAGGTCACAGTGAATTCCATTTACCAAATTCCTTTGCCTCATTTCGATACTTTAAAAATACAGACCATAATGGATGAAGACTGTACTTTATTTCTACAACCACGTGTATTCTCTTGAAATTTAAATATTACATATAAAATACGTATTCATTTCACAAATAAATTTATCAAAAATATATAACGAAGAATTGAGCATTCAATGTTTCAATAATTTTTATAAGGTGATAAGGACATGATATTCAAGTATGGCCCATAATGTATATTACAAAGTACAAATAGCTTTTAGAAGAAGGAAAAGTTGATAATGAATCCAAATAAACCAACTAAAATGATCTCTCAAGCCTTCAAGATAAGGATGTATTTTTCGAAAGCAAAATAACTGGTGTCACTAGAACATATTTATCCAAAGTGAATTCTGCAGGTAAATTATATTTGACCTAGAATTAAACGCTGAATTGGACAATCCCATTCGCAATTCAATAAATCGTATTTAGTATTTAGAAATTTTACAAAGCTGGAACGATTTTATAACATTTATGCCACGCTAAGTATTAATAAAATTTTAGGGTTTGTTAACATGTCCAAATAATAAAAAAAACCGGTTAAAATTAAATAAAAAAATCAACATCTTAACAAATAGCTGCGGATGATAATATCATTGTTTATCTCATCATCTGTTACGACGCCTCATTGACGTGGATAACAATTAAAATTCTATTGTGTCTCGTTAATGACAGTTGAGAGGTTATTATACAAGTTTTATGATGTATGACAGCCCGAAGAGGGGCTACACGCGAGGGAAGTGAACAGCTGTCTTTGCGTGCGACCTTCGCACACGCGTTGCTCTATTTCGCCACACGTAATAATCCGCAGTGAAACAACAAACTTCTTAAATAAAAAGATTTTTTCCTCAATAACAATTAAGTGTAACACATTATTAAAATATTAATAAAACACAATCACTGACACTCCTATACAATAAATAGATAAAGCTTTTTTACAACACAATGATTGACCAATTAAATAAATAAAGTTCACAACACTAGCGAGGGAAAATAGGAAATGTACAGATATAATATAAATAGTTAAAAATTATTAACATTAATTTTAACTAAATGCATTTCCCGTGATGTTTGGTGTTATCACATTTGTGGCAACATTGTGACAATTAACGTCGAGTACAATAATGTTGCCACAACATTAATACATAATTGTGATGAAAATCAAATAAAATGAACAACCACAAACATTATTAAATCACATATTGTACCTACATAAAGTTAGCAATTCAGATTCCCTTGATAAGGTTACATAAATTTTGGGTTAAATAGTATATTTTAGCCCAATCTAATTGTTATTTACGTAGTTAATAATACGTATCTACAGTAGCTTGTTAACTAAAATACTGAACTATCGATTGCACATACAATACTGCACCGTTGGTACAAACATCAACACAGCTCGGTGAAATATTATTACAGTTAGTAGGACGAAGTGTTAGTTTAACGCATGTTTTAAACATTATCTTATTCTTACAACATTAATTATATTATTTAAATTGACAGTACCATTCTGGAATTTGGCATTATTAATAAGAATTTAAATTTTTATTACAGTTAATAAGACTGCTTACTCGCAGTCGCATTTCTTTACGTCAAAATTTCAAATTGGTACGTTATTTCTCATATTATCTAGCGAATATTCGCTTACTAAAACGTCGATAAAGGACAAATAGTTTATCTTCTATTCCCAAGTGCAAGTTTCTACTGCAAAATTCAACGAAATTTGAATGAAATTCGTTACAAATTGGTCAGTGCGAAACGTTACGCGAATAGTAATATATAAATCGGAAACGGAATAGTTCCACGATTTATGATAAGCATTTACAAATTCATCTACCATACGTGTGATAGATATTCTCGATTTCATCTAAACAAGCTTATAATCGACTATTAGTTTACGCCTATTTATTGAGCTTGACGAATAAATAGTTGAGTAGTCGATTCCGCTTGCAGAGCAAATTGCCAATTAAATATTAATCGACTAAATATAAGTGGCTTTTGCCTTTTGGTACCGCAATATTCACTTCACATTGACTCGACTAAAGAGTTTAGTAAGAATTGGTACGATAATTGTTTGAGAGTCCGTTCTTGTCGCGTATAGTGGACCTACTAACTTTTCCCGCTGTGCTTCCGTCTGTGAGGTCAGGCACGTACTAAGGCCTACTCTACGAACGACAGCAGAGGCCGCACATTCATAACTGCTCGTTCTCCCTCCCACCTGCACTGTTCTCGAGGTCAAGCAGCTGTTTGATGCGTTCGATGCACAGCTTCGAACCTTCGTTCGCTTCTTTTGCCATCTGGGGAAAAGGGATTTAAAAAAATAAAGTAATTGCTACTTGCACTTTGAGTTTTCAAGGCAAAACAAGCCTTAGACATAATGGCAACACTGAAAAGTAAAGAACCGGTTTAGGAAAGCTTGGTTAAAAAATCTGCCTTCTCCTTTTTTATGTTGTTTGTTAAAAGTCAAAGTCAAATAATTTATTTCAATTAGGCACATAAAAGACACTTAAACGTCAAAATTTACAAAAAATATAATTGATTCTCGTCGCCCCTTCCAAATGGTAGTTTTCGTATGCAGAAGAATGGGCAAGAAACTCCACTGTTATTCTTTAAAAAAAAAGACGTCGTTATAGTTTTTTTTTGTCTTTGTTTGAAATTCAATGTGCATTCAGAATTCAGGTTCAGGTAAAAGTAAAAGGCACTTACAAGTGAAAAGTTAAGGAATCCGTGTGGCAATCCCTCCAATACTTCAATGCCGACTTTGTTGCCGAGTTTCTTCAACTTTTTAGCGAACATCACGCAGTCATCCAAACACGGATCCAAGTGCACGGTCTGTAATAATAAATGCAGTTCTATTATAAGAGAAAACATTTGGAAGCACGATAGTAGATAGAAAGAGACACATCTATATCTATACTTAATATATAAAGCTGAAGAGTTTGTTTGCTTGAACGCGCTAATCTCAGGAACTACTGGTCCGATTTGAAAAATATTTCAGTGTTAGATAGCCCATTTATCGAGGAAGGCTATAGGCTAGGCTATATCATCACGCTAAGATCAATAGGAGTGGAGCACCAAAGTAACTATTCCAGGCGGACGAAGTCGCGGGCAGAAGCTAGTACTAATAATAAAGCTGAAGAGTTTGTTTGAACGCGCTAATCTCTGGAACTACCAGTCGGATTTGAAGAATTCTTTTTACATTTGATAGCCCAATTCTTGAAGAAGGTTATAAGCTTAACACGCTACGACCCGTAGGAGCCGAGCACAAAGAAAAAAAGTAAAAGAACGGTAAGTGAAAACGAAGAATGGCTCGGGCGGGCGATGCGGTGCGACGGGGTGGGACGGGGGTCATTCTGGACCAATATCGCTACCGAGCGCAACAGTGATATCGCTTATATTTGAATAGGCTTTAAGAGGAGCCTCCCTAAATTGTATGTTAATTTGCATTAATATTCTGAAATAGTCACGCATACAATCAAAATGGAACTTTAGTATATTAATTATTGGAGTTTTTTCTTTTCAAATATAAGACAGTTACGTAATTGGAACATTTTCGCTCGATTCGTTTTATATTCGAAAATTATGTCTTTTTTAAAGATTATTTGAAACAAAAACAAAATAACTCGGCTTTTATGTCTAAAATAATTATTGACAGTAAGATGATGTAGTTTACTATCCAAATATAAGATATTTTTCTCTAGATCAATTATTACTTTGGTTATAAACGAAATAAGAATTGAGACTTACGACATTTAGTTCCGTGCTCGAACACGACCAAAGAGAGCACGCCATATTCAACTTTATTACTGACGTGTTAGCGTTTATCACATAGTGGAGTGGTGGGGTGCATGGGGGCGGAGTTTGCGTAGAAATTGACTTTGGAGTGCCTGGTCTTAAATCATCAAAAACGGCACACGAACGCACACATAAATAGCGTAATAATGTAATGTCACACTATATTGATGACACAAGGAAGTAGGACGGCATGTCATTATTATCCGAAGGGAAAACAAGACAAGCATATGTTGCTTCACATGCTTCCGTTGACGGCGCTACATTGGGTTCAAGTTTGCTAACTAGCCAAGTTATCAGGCGCGGTTCGAGGGGGGGGGTCCTGACCCCCCCCCAAATCTTTCAAGCTGTCGGGAGCCTGAATGGTTTACTTATATTACTAATATTTAAAACTACTACAGCCACGGGTTACCGTGGCTCAAGTACCTGCAGTTACGATAGGCACATTATCCAAAAACATTAAGAAAATAGGCAGTCATGGGGCAGTCCCCATGACTGCCTATTTTCTTAATGTTTTTGGACAGAAGTGAAAACTTAAAACTATGAAATAACAGTGTTTTCTTAAAATTTTCCAATTAATTGTAGGACCAAAACTGTGAAGCACACCTCCCCCCCCCCGCCGCATGTAAAAGATGCATCCCTGAATAGCATAACTAATGGTTGGTTTAGTGGTCGCAAGCGCTATTCGCGTGCTCTTTTGGGAGGTACCTCCCTATAGCTATTCCTCGGCGGCACCCATGGTGACCCCCCCCAAAATCTTGGGCTGCGACCGCGTCTGCAAATTATAACGTGCCAGTTGCAGAGCGCGTATATCCTATCTACCTGTTTTACTTATTATTGGGTTATAGTCCTTGCTGGAGTCTTTGGAGCAATGGTGGCCCAGTGGTAACGGCCGCGACTTACGAGTTGTAGGTCGTAGGTTCGAACCCAGACAGACGCTTTACTTTGTGTAAATTATTTCATCACCACTGCTCTCAAAACGGTGAAGGAAAACATCGTGAGGAAACCGGCATGTCCTAGAACCGAAAATTCGAAGACATGTGACATCTACCAACCCGCACTGGGCCCGTGTGGTGGATTATGGCCCACTCCCTCTTACAAAGAGGAGGCCTGTGTCCCAGCAGTGGGAACGTTTATAGGCTGATGATGATGATAGTCCTTGCTGATATTGAGAGAAGTAGAATCACAAATGACCCGTAAAGTACTTACCAGTATTCTGACAGGCGGGAACTTAGTGAGCAGATTGTCGTCTGCCCAGTAGGGCGACAGCAGCGGGTCGCGCGGCACCGAGAATATGAACTCGTCGGACGGACTGCGCGCTATCAACGCGTCCAGATTTGTGCGGGCTGCGAGACTGTGGATGCATAAAGGAAGTGTTTCAAGATGATATCGCTTCGTACGGTCGGCCTCAAAAAGATATATAGACTAAGAAGAATTTATTTAATTGTCTACAATTTGTGTTCCAGAATCTTGTATCAATGTGTAGCCACAAAACTTTGGGTACTTATTTGTTCCGAGTTTTTGAAAGCGGTCTCTACTCAACTCCAATTTCATTATTCTAGGTCATCTGAAAGTACCCTACGGTTTTGGTTTTGATTTATTTGTATCAAAATATGTCGCATTCATCATCATCATTTCAGCCGAAAGACGTCCACTGCTTAACATAGGCCTCCCCCAAGCACCTCCACTTCGACCGATTCTGTGCTTTCCGCATCCAGCGGATTCCTGTGGCCTTCACAAGGTCATCGGTCCATCTTGTGGGAGGCCTTCCAACGCTACGTCTTCCGGTACGTGGTCGCCACTCCAGAACCTTTCAACCCCATCGGCCATCCGTTCTGCGAGCAATGTGCCCTGCCCATTGCCACTTAAGTTTGTCAATTCTTCGGGCTATGTCGGTTACCTTGGTTCTCCTGCGGATCTCCTCATTTCTGATTCGATCACGTAGGGAAACTCCAAGCATAGCCCTCTCCATTGCCCTTTGGGTGACTTTTAGCCTTCTGATAAGGCCCATTGTGAGCGACCACGTTTCAGTACCATAGGTCATCACTGGCAACACGCACTGGTCAAAGACTTTCGTCTTGAGACACTGTGGTATGTGGGACGAAAAGATATTGCGTAGCTTCCCGAACGCTGCCCAGCCGAGTCGGATTCGACGATTGACCTCTTTCTCGAAGTTGGACCTACCTAGCTGGACAGTTTATCCTAGGTAAACATACTCGACCACAACTTCGAGCGTAGCGTCTCCGATCTTCATGAGAGTGGGTGTCACATGGGCATTTGACATATGAAATACATTTGAAATATGTTGCATAAATGGTCGTATTTTTTTATTGCGTTGACTTGATGTTTTGAGAGCTCCAGGGGACCATAGACCTACGTTTTTGATATTAATTTTAACTTGATACCTTCACACGTTCCTGAGAAAAAGGGTCTTAACAGACGGACAACGGAGTGATCCTATAAGGGTTCCGTTTTTCCTTTTGAGGTACGGAACCCTTAAAAACAGTCTATCAAAAATATTAACGTATGAATAAGATAAATATTAAGTTGACAGCAATAGAATCAAGTAATCGAAAGGAAGTATGCTATTCATATGGTTCTAGCAAGCATACCTATCGATCATTTTAGAAGAGGTATTTTATTTATTTAATATGTCCAGTAAAGGGAGGTGAGTTGAGTTTTAATAACGTTACTTACTCGTCTTGCGTCGGCCTAGAGATCGCGTTTGATCCAGTGATGTACGCTAGCCGAGACGACATTGCACCCATGAAGCCAGTTGCTGCTTCGCTAATCCTTTGAAAAAGATACCAAATATTCATAAACAATTTTAGTATTATAGTAATTTTTGTCTAATTTGACAACGATTTAAATGCAACTTTAATACCTTTACATGCAATTGAAATCGGTAAATCAAAATTAAATTACTTTGCTATACGGCTGTCCTTGCAATACAGTATTTCTATATTCTTATGTCCCTCAGGAATCATCGCATTTCCGAATACAAACGAATGCTAATTTCCATGGCCATCAATTATTAGATTTATCGTGTAGAATAATTTGAATTCAGAATTCAGTATAGTACTTTATTGTTGTTTTGTTTTGATTTCCGTGTCAACTATATAGAGCTGAGCTTCTGTAGAGCTATAAAAGTATTTTCCTATCTATCGTGCCTGCGACTTTAGCAGCTTTACTCCCATTTTTAAAATAAATTATATTCAGTTAAAAGAGTCTTTTTACTTCCAAATCGATTAGAGCGTCCGGTCTGCACCAAGTGCAAAGGGCAACTGATAGAAATCCGACAACTGACGAAACACGAAGTTTGCCAAGGGACATTAAGAAAATAGAAATACTGTACATTGAAATGTGGGTTTATTTATTATAACACCTCTGCCGAACTCTCCAGTGAATACAGGCGTAATGTTACCTTATTATATTTTATTTTTTAATTGACTTCCAAAAAGGAGGAGGTTATTATGTTCGTAGCGCATGTGTTTTTTTTTTGTATGTCCGCCGATTTCTCCGTCATTTGTGAACCGATTTTGAAAATTCTTTTTTTTTTTTTGAAAGGGTATGCACTCAAATTGGTCCCATATAAATTTTATTAACTTTGCTTGGGTAGTTTTTGAGTTAGCTACAAAATACGTATTTTTTCCCACTTAGTATTTAGATGATAAGTTCCTGTCACTGGTAGCAGGTGTGGTATTTGAATATGTGTGGGGTAGGTACCACAACTAAAAATTGAAAAATAAAAACTTATTACAAAAAAAAAAAAAACAACCGACTTCCAAAAAAACAGTACAAAGTGAAAAATAACTTTAATTTCGGAAGTCGGTGGCAAAAAACGAAAATACAAAACCCAAGACACCAACTTCCGAAATTAAAGTTATTTTTCACTTTGTAATGTTTTTTTTGGAAGTCAGTTGTTTTTTTTTTTTTTTTTGTAAAGTTTTTTTTAATACCTCGTCTTTATTCTCTTCTTGTTGTCTTTACTGTCATTGTCGTCGACTAACGGCGGTTCCCCTACTAATGTACTAGAGTTTTCAGATTCAGGTTCCCTATAACAACACACAAGCGAGTTAGCACAACAACACTGTATGAAGGTTAGAAACATCGGTTCAGGAAATATAGTTTTGGAAAGGGTTTTCAAAAAAGTTTACCTGTCAAAACGCCGTTATTTGTCTGGAAATGTATGACATTTAAATAGGACACATCATCTGCCTAGCCTTTTCCCAAGTATGTTGGGGTCGGCTTTCAGTCTAACCGGATGCAGCTGAATACCAGTATTTTACATGGAGCGACTGCCTATCTGACCCCCACAACCCAGTTAGGTACTGGGTAACACGATACCCCTTGGTAAGACTGGTTGTCAGACTTTCGGGCTTCTGACGACCCGTAACAACTGTCAAAGATCTACAAATGACAGCCGGGACCAACGGCTTAACGTGCTTTTCGAGGCACGGAGGAGTCTCGGTATGTAAAGATGGTCACCCATCCACGAACCAACCCCGGCAAGCGTAGCTTAACCTGTTGGATCGACCCGTGCGGCTATACACATACAAACATATACACACACACACACACATATATTTAAATAGGACGATTAGTTATATTAATTTAGTGGTCAAATGCACTTAGTTCAAAAAAACGACACTAAATTGACATGCTACGTTTCAGGCAGACTGTAAATCACACAAAAAAAAAAAACAGACTATGAAAGAGAAGAAACTCCACATAAAAAAAAGAAAACGCAGGCCGTAAACATGGCACATCGAGTATTGAGCGTTGTATCTGATACCATTCGTCCGGACTTTTCAATTTAAGGGTATTAAAAAAAATACGTTTTTTTTATATACAATAATGTTAAGTTACTACTTACTGTAAAAAAAAAGAAAGATTAAAAAGTAAAATGTCCGGTGTTTTTATTTTGCAAATGTCCGATTTTTTATTTTGCAAATGTCCGGTTTTTTATTTTGCAAATGTCCGAATTTTTGAAAGTTTTTATTAAATTTCAAAATGGTAACGTCTCTTTCTCAAATTCGAAGCGTCATATTTACGATTACTTTACTACTTTTTTACTAGTACTGTAGTAGTAATTACTTGTGAGATTCGTCGTAAGACTTGACCGTGGGTTTGATGATAGGTATCCGGCGGCCTTCTGAATCCGAGCCGCTATCCAACACGTACCTCTCGAGGAAGTCTGATACGTACTTTTGAGATTTATCCTCCGGTGGTGTAGCACCTGCAGGTAAAAGTAAACAGACATCAAGATCACGCGTACGGAAACCTCCTTAACCATACTTAGAACCTTGTTATATACGATGCAAAAGGCGACGTAAAATATGACGTATTATATCAAATGCCAAATAAAGAGTTTAATGTGACGTCCAAAATTGATCAACGTTTTCGTAAGGTAACTGTACAATCGCGGACATTGGCGGTGGACCTCTTTTCAACCTTATTACTTAGGGCATAAGGGTGAAAAGTGGTCAACCGCCATTGTCAGCGATTGTACATAAACAACCATCCCTATTTCTGCGGGCAGCGTTGCTGTGTTCCGGCCCCCAAACCCTTCGTGGTTTGGGGGTCAGTGAAATTACAGTTGCGTGGGGATTTCAGCTTTGTTTCTGGGGAACATGTATCGCCGGAATTTTCACGATCCATTACATAAGAGCAAATCTTCTTTCTTTGAGCAGCAACAAAATTGGAAGAACAATCAATATGTCTATGGTAATTTCCTCGATTAAGTTTTTATGACATGCAAGTTATACTCACAAGAGTCGCTGTCCTTACAGCAGTACGTTTCTTTGCAACTACTTGAAGATGACACTAGTTTTTCGTATGTGATGTTAAAAATTATGGGATATGTTAGAGGATAGGCATAAGATATCAGCAGTGTTAATAATAATAGTGACCAATAAGATCTTGGGTACTATTATTTACATTTTCCATTCACACTATTCACCAATACGTCGGGAAAGTGTCTTTAAGGCGCAACTAGCCGATACTTTTTCCATACAAATTTCGGGGGGGTTTTACTCCACTCGAAAGACGAAAAATTCATAGGAGGTAAAAGCCCAGGACATAATGGGCTTAAAATAAGGAGGCCATTCGTAAATTCTCCCCGTCCTTGTCACAGTTGGTCATATTTATGTGACCCTCTCCCTAGGTGTGACGTCACATAATTATGTTGCAATTTTAAATAAAATCTCATGATAATATTGATAGTTGGTACTATTTACTAGTTTTCCGTTAGAGTAGAAGTTTCGAGTTTTAATACTTTGATTTAAACATGTGACGTGACGAAGCTTATGACTCGCCCCCCCCTTGTCACACTTTGTTGACCCTCCCTCTCAACGTGTGACGTTATTTATGCATGGTATTTTTTTCGTGTCAATGGCACAACAGTTTATTAAATTTAGTTGGTCCATAACTTCACTTTTTTGATGGCACCTTATAATAATGGGCAATATAGTCGTCACTAACCTGTGGCGGTATGTTCGCTCTGCAGCGAGGCAGCACTAATGGTAGTGTCAGAAGACTTCCTTCGTTCGCTACCAGACTTGTGAGCTTGAAGTTCTGCCAAGTCTGAGGGTGACACCTCTTCAAATGATGAGGGGCCTTCACTTATGCCTTCTGTGAAGAAATAATAATAATTATTATTTGAAAAACCCTACGCACGCACGTTTTAGACCATGTCAAAAAATCCTCTGAAAATATTCAAGTAAGTTCAGACGCGTATTGAAAACGTCTATACAACGTGGCGCTACAATGGCGACATTAATTTAACACACGAGTTGGGCTAGTGGCCAGTAATCATAAAAAATATAAAAGATAAAATAATTAATAAATTGATGTTTTTTAATTTTCACACGCCCGCCGACATACGGCTCTCTCTTTCCTTAAATTCGAATACTATTTGCTCGAAATTTATTTTATTTTCATTTAAGCGATGTTATGATCCATATTCGCGGCAAATGACCTCTGCGCTACAGTTCTTTAAGTACAGGTTGGTCCAAAATGCTATTTTAGAAAATTGTAAATAAATAATAACGTTTGATGAAATTAAAATATCTTCATAAAACGAAAACGCGAAGCAGGTTGAGAAAGGTTGGTGTTAAGAAAAGGTGACAACGTGAAATGAAACTATTGATTAATGTATCTTGATGGCTTTCACGCCATCATGCGCAAGCGTTGCGCTTCTATTATGCGCAGGGTATGCGCCAGCCCCAACAGCATCCAGGGGCCCAAGTCTGCTATTTTTATAAATTCGTCATTCCAACACGATCCCATTGTCATTTTGCTAAAAGTTCGTAATCTGCTAAATTCATAATGGTCGATCATTGGTCGGTCAATGGTGTTGTAATAGAATTGTGTTATAATGGCTTTGTCGTACAATACGACCAATGATACCGACTAAGTCAGTCATTCATTTGTCATCTCATTATGTACGAGATTACCAATAAGTGCCATTTCTTTCAATGGAATGTCAGTGGCTGACCATTGGAAAGTCATAATGACGCCATTATATTAGTAGATTACCAAACTTGTCAAAATCAACAATTATGAAATCAATGAAAGACCATTCTCACTATTGTAATAGCAGACTTGAGGCCCTGATAACTATAGCTGATAGGTGGGACACCTGGGATACTGGGACATTGACTATGCAAAATTATATCTGCGGCAAATGTCCACACAATGTCATACAGGCTAACTCATCGAAGCTGTATTCATTATAAGTTAGTAGTTAAGCATTAGCATTTAATAATATAATATACTAGCTGACCCTGCAAACGTTGTTTTGCCATATAAATGTTTGGGGTGGACCATCTTTATCACTTACTACCCTACCTGCCCTACCTACTCTACCTACCCTACCATAATTTGTAAAAACATAATTTTTCTTCATATCTTTTTTTTTCCTAAATTAAGATGTAAGCTATCCTATCTTTCAAGTTGGATCAAACTGCACACGGTGTGCAAATTTGATTAAAATCGGTTAAGTAGTTTAGGAGTCCATCACGGACAAACAACGTGACACGTAATTTATATATATTAAGATTAAGCACGAATTGTAATTGTACGCGTATATTACGAAATGTAACTTGTTTGTAGATGTCTTGGTTGACCTTTTAAGTCTACAAAATGTTTAATAAATAAATAAATTGAATACGCCTACATGCCACTGTGGCGAAGTGATGAATAGTCTGTGTTGTTTTTCTGGTAGATGTAAGTACTAACAGTAGTTTCAAAGTCGTGTGTATACTAAACAAATTGACTAAAGTCCCCGTCACGAGAAGCTATAATTTTTGTAAATAAAGAACTTCTACCAAGTTACGTAGCGACAATTTAATCAACAACAAATAATACCAAATTCAATGAAGTCAAAGTAACGTACGTGTTATACGAAACTAATGAGCAATTTCACTTGATATTGAGATATAAAGCGCTGTCGTCTAAGGTTTTGTGGTACTGGAACGCATCTGATTCATGGAACGTAAACATTTGGGCCACGATTTTGAAGTAAGTTCACGCTGACGTTGTCTCTGCTGTCTTTCGAGTTTCGAATGCGTCTGTTTATTTCTGGTGTTTTCGCGGATTAGGTTATATTGTTTATTTGTAATTAGATGTGTGTGTTTAATGTAATTATATCCCTGTAAAAAAATAGTACAAAACTGGTTTTATTTTACCCAAAGATTGCAAACCCCTGAATGTGTGTTTACAAAATTTATAGCTTCTCGTGACGGGGACTTTATATGGGTGCGATTTTTTTTTCTCCTTTTCTGTTGAGTCTGGCATCATAAATCGTATTTCTATATCTTACTTTAATTTTTTCCTTTCCCTGCTAGAATATTTCTAATTTCAAAATAGAACAATTTTACCTAAAAATAAAATTGATATTAAGCATACTTACCTTTCTCTAAGCCACAAATTGAGATAGCGTATCCGGTTCCGGTACGGTGAAGCGCTATAAGCCCCGCAGCGTCATATCCGCCCCAATCCGGCAGGTAGTGGGGATACGTTTGCGCAGCGCGCGACGATATCCATGAACCTCATTGCGGCTCAATTTACCGTGATTGATAAGGATGTCAATCACATACATTTATAATTAAGAATCAGCAGACAGAAATATAAATTGGCTTAGAGAAAGGTAAGTATGCTTAATATCAATTTTATTTTTAGGTAAAATTGTTCTATTAAGCCTGACTGTACCTTTCTCTAAGCCACAAATTGAGAAGTGTTTGTTATCGACTGCTGGATTGGGACTAAATTAGAACGCCAATGTGATCAACAAAGTTGACATTTTAAATCAACAGAATTCGTTCCTGTAACACTACATCGATATTACGATTAGGTAAATCATCTTCTCGTTTGAAACAGATTACTGATCTGATTTGAAGGACTTGATTTATTTATAGAACTGTCCTTGATTTCTTTTCACAAAATTTGTGAAATGTCAAAGCAGAGCGCCAATATTTTTCTCCAAAATATGATCAATGGGAATATTATCTGACCAACTAGCCGAGGTTACTGCCGATCGCACACTACCTGGACTAATGTTTATTCCAGCTTGTTTTACCAATGACTTAATCCAGCCCCCTATGATGGTGCAGGTAGCTGGTTTGGGTTCACCACGTGTGCCAATAAATAAGCTCTCAATATTACCCCTTCGATCATTAGAGTACTCTAGCAATTTATCGATACAATAAATTGAGTCAATGTTAGAGTTCGACTCGCTTTTAAGTATACAGCAACCGGATTGCTTATATATAAGTTATATTCTCCATTATATCTTTATCAGATTTGGGCCCAAAAATCGGCCAAAATACTATAGAATTATCACTCCTTACAAAGTTTTCTTTATTTATACTCAATAATGTAAGGTCATGGACTCTGCGCCCGGAACACAATAAAAGGAGAATTGCAGTTCTTTTAGAAATTTTGAACAATGACATTTTGGAGGGAATTTTGTCAACTTAAAATCTAATTAAAACATTAATGTCCCAAATAGGAGAGACTGGCCGAGTTTTAGCTTTGGATGGCTGTTTTAATGCTATACCCTTTAATACTTGCTTTATAATGATGTGAGAACTTAGTGAGAAGCCACTAGGTGGACGACAAAAGGTACATACCACAGAGTTATGGACTGCAATTGTATTATAGGCAAATTAAAATTAAAGATGCAAATCAGTTAAAAATCGAGACATCTTCAGGGGATGGATTACACATTATTGCCACGTGACCATTTACACCATCGTGACCATGCCGGCTTATAAGTATTTAAGGTCGATTTCCTCCAGCTACCTTCTAAAATTTCTATCTAATTTTTCTGCCAAAAATCTAATAGCGATGACCACCCTGTATTAATCACACCTTTAAATTCAATTGACGAACTTGTGGAGGCGGTCGATTGGTTGTTGTGTATCAAGACTTGGTCCAAATTCCTCACCTGGTAGGGAAGGCGCATGGAGCGAACCACCAGATCTGCTCTGCAAAAGACCTTCTCCCAATCGTGTGCTATCACCAGGTGTATGCCGGTTGCCTGGTTCAGGTGCGATAATACTCTGGGTATTAGACACGGTGGTGGGAATACCCATGCTAACCTGTAGTGCCAAGGGCGACCGCAGGCATTGTGAAAAACAGCCGCCTGATCTAAATCCAGACTCACATACCTGGGTACTACATGAGCAGTTCGTGATGTAAAAAGACAATTCAAAAAAAAAAAAAAAAAATCCGGTAGGACAGGGAAGTAAATGCCGTTCTGTCGGGGCAGATTTCCTTGAAAGCCTCTGCTACGTAGTTGTACAGTCACGAGCAAAAACATGCATACACTCATCAAAATTCAAAATGATTCTCTCGTGAGAATAACGATTGCAATTTGACATAAGTCCTATGTAGTGTGGGACTGTGGGTTCCAAAATACTATATTCCTAGAACATACAATAACAATCAATACAGTAAAATAGAGAAAATATCTCAAAAAAGTTGATAACCGCATACATATTAGTGCTCGTGACTGTATCGACCGGGAAGGAGATATACTGACACATGTATGATTCTGTATCCACCACTGCAGGTTCAGAATAACCTTTACGAACAGCTGTGTTCGACCTTTTAATTTTTTTTATCGCAATAGGAAATTGCTGAAGGTCAGCATTGCATGAGAATTAAGCGCCCTCGCAAGACTACGAAACTGGCAAAATTACAAAGTCCTAATATACTCTGGACTTACTTACCTTGGTGGCTTTTACCATTTTCGATGTTCTCGATTGCAATAAGCGAAACTTTGCTGGTGGTAGTATTTTGACATTTTGCCAAGGATCCCACAATATCCCCAGATACTTAATTGACTGCTGAGCAGTCAATACAGATTTCTAAAATTTTATTACAAAGCCAATGGACTGCAATAGTTTTACCGTTAAGTTCGCGTGACTTAGCAGTTTCTCGATTCTGATTCGCCAGGAGAAAATCGAGATATACCAGCAATCGAACTCCTTGGTCTCTTAGGATCTGCGCGATCCAATTCGTGAGGCTGGCAAAAACCTTCGGAGCTGTTCTCCTTGGTCTCTTAGGATCTGCGCGATCCAATTCGTCAGGCTGGCAAAAACCTTCGGAGCTGTTCTCCTTGGTCTCTTAGGATCTGCGCGATCCAATTCGTCAGGCTGGCAAAAACCTTCGGAGCTGTTGCCAAACCGAAGGGGAGGCAGGTAATTTGCCAAAGTTGGTCTGAGGAAACGTCTGTGTCCTGGCGCGATTGGCAGGTGAAAATATGCATTTTTCAGGCATACTTTCACTAACCAATCCTGTGGTTGGAGGAAGTCGGGGACTTTGTACATGTTCACCAATCGAAATTTGTCTATTTTGACATAGTTGTTTAGCCATTTTAAATTGAAGACCGGGCGAAACGAAGACGTCGCTTCTTTTTATTTATTTTTTGGTACAAGAAAAATTATTGAGACAAAGCTCGGAGTCAATGAAGCTTTTTCTAACACCTCTTGATCACTTCTTTAATTGCATTAAGATTTCTTTTGAATTTATTGTGTAAAATCTTTTGGAAATCCTCAAGGGATGAACAAGCGGTGGTTTGCATAAAAGGGGATCCGATAACCTAATATTATCCTTAGTATATACAAAGGTGCCCCCCTCAACTTCCTCCAGACACTTACCCGATGTTTGATTCCCTCGGCTTGAAAACGTTGATGATAGTCAATCGATTCGTTTATCACGCCATCCCAGGGTACTACGTTTCTTACTGTATCGTGTATCTTCGGTGTGACGAAAAAACTCTTCTGCCCTTCTCTTTCGTCCTTGCGCAGGATTAAAGCCACTTTTAGTGGAAGGGCGATAATTTGCACTGTTGCGCACAGGCAATATATATTTGCTACCTCGTTGTGTGTCCCTTCTTTGGACAGAAGGTTTATACGATCTACCCTGCGAGGATAATGTAAAGGGCGCGGCTTGAAAAAATTTTAAGACGCCCCCTTGTTTTCCTACAAAACTGTAAACTTTGAATCGTCAAATAAATGATGCGCGGACGGGGGTATTTTCCTTAACGATTCCTTAAAACAACTTTCCTTTACTGAAATTAAAATACTGTCACGACGTTGTTGCATGATATCAGCCCGTTTGCCACATATCATTTGTAATAAATCCGATTGTATTTTTTGGTATTCCCCGGCGGCAAAAATTTCATTGATTTTCGAAGTAATCTCTTCAGTGGTCGTTGGGTTTTTTAATTCGGATACCCATGAAATGAATTGGCTTAAACCTTTTAAAAATGCTTCATTTTGTAAAATAACAGCATGTGACATAGCAGCTAAAGAATTTTCAACGACAGCTAACGAACGATTACATTCAAAATTTTTCAAAACATCATTACATTCGAGCTCTACAAAACCTGAGGTAGAATTATAAAGTTTTTGTACTTCAGAATAACGTACTTGAGCCCAGTCGGGCGAGTTAAAATGTTGCAATTTGTGAAGCAATTCGAGATGCGTATTATTTGTCTGTAATGTCTGCGACTTGAGGGTAGTTTGTATTTTAAAATCAATCTCTTTTTCTTTATTTAATTCATTATCCAGTTCAGTAGAGCTCGGAATATACAGAATATACTCACTGTCAGACATGCACGACTGAGTACTATTATTAATAATAAGATCTTGCAAAGAGGATACTTTTTCGGTAAGTTTTTCAAAAGCATCCTCTAATGTACTTAGCTTTGTACGGCAGCGCCGCTCCTTTCGCCTACGATGTCTCCTTTTCCGTGCCGTGGAAGAAGAATTGCTGCTACTGCTCGAACCACTAGATTGCGACCGAGCACGTGGGGCATTGTCCATACTAACATTATTAATATTTTCGAACAAAGAGTTCATTTTTAACACAAATTAATTTTATTTAACACTAAAAAGTAGGACACCCTTTTTAAAAGTAACGAGTTACTTTTAAAACGCGACTACACCGTTCGGATTCCGAACGCCAATGAGGTTCATGGATATCGTCGCGCGCTGCGCAAACGTATCCCCACTACCTGCCGGATTGGGGCGGATATGACGCTGCGGGGCTTATACCGCTTCACCGTACCGGAACCGGATACGCTATCTCAATTTGTGGCTTAGAGAAAGGTACAGTCAGGCTTAATAATTAATTTTTATCTTTTTCTGTACCCTATGCCAAAAAATGTCATAAAGCTCCAACAAATTCTAAATAATATGACTGACCTTGTGAAGGACTGATTCTAAGGAACCCATTGCTGTCTAACGGCGTAGTGGCGATCGATACAATCTGATTGTGCCCTCCATTCTGTTTGTCATCATTGCCTTTACCGCCTCCGGATTTCGTGTTGGGACTTGCGTAAGCTGAAAAATTTACAAAGTATGGAAAATGATCATCTGATTTGATGACGTCAGCTAATACGGTGGACAGATTCAAACACTTATTTTGTTTGAAGGTGAGAATGGAAAAGGCACAGAAAAGTGATACTATACAATCTGCCGAGCCTTTTCCCAACTATATTGGGGTCGGATTCCAGTCTAACCGGATGCAGCTGAATACCAGTATTTAACATGGAGCGACTGCCTATCTGACCTCCACAACCCAGATACTGGGTAATACGATACCCCTTGGTAAGACTGGTTGTCAGAATTTTGGGCTTCTGACGACCCGTAACGACTGTCAAAGATCCACGAATGACAGAAGGGACCAACAGCTTAACGTGCTTTCCGAGGTACGGAGGAGTTCTGTATGTAAAGATGGTCACCCACCCGTAGACCAACCCCGGCAAGCGTAGCTTAACCGGATGAATCGATCCGTGCGGCTGTTATTACTTAGCCACAAGCTCCACGAGAGTCACGAGCCACAGAAGTGATATTAACCCTAGGTAAAAAGGTAAGATTTTCAGGGGGTATCCAAAAAGATACACACGGTAAGTCTTAAGACATTAATTAGAAGTATCAAAGCTCTTGGTGTCGCTAGGTCATTAAATATACCCATGGACACTAAGGGGTTTATTTATAAACGTTGCTTAAAGTTAGACGTTCAAACCTCAAAAATGTATGGTTTAACAGTCGCTAATTATTACTTGCAGTGCAGTGGTGGCCCAGTGGTACCGGCCGCGACTTACGAGTTGTAGGTCGTAGGTTCGAACCCAGACAGGCGCTTTACTTTGTGTAAATTATTTCATCGCCACTGCTCTCAAAACGGTGAAAGAAAAACATCGTGAGGAAACCGGCATGTCCTAGAACCAAAAATTCGAAGACATGTGACATCTACCAACCCGCACTGGGCCCGCGTGGTGGATTACGGACCACTCCCTCTCTAAGAGAGGAGGCCTGTGTCCCAGCAGTGGGAACATTTATAGGCTGATGATGATGATGATGAATTGTTACTTAGCTTTAAGCAACGTTTATAAATAAACCCTTTAGTCGTAAGAAATACATCTTTAAGGCTGCCTGTCCACTGGAGCGGAGCGGAGAAATGTGCCAATATTAACCTATAGGAGCGGAGTTTAGATTCTATTGGTTAATATTGGCACATTTCTCCGCTGGGCTGCCTCGCTCCGCTCCATTGGACAGGCAGTCTTAACAATAGATGAATATCACTTGGAATATAAAACCTAAACCATAATAATACATTTATTCAGTATTAAAGAGTAAGATTATGCTGAACTTACCTTTGAGACACCTCATCATAAATCCAAAAGGCAGAACGGGATCCATCAAACACAGCAACCTGGCTGGACTGGGCACAAAGCTGATCATCAGCGGCGCGTATGCCAAGAACATGCCATCTGGTCTACGTAACCCTGAGGTTAATACCTTGAGCGTGCAAGCGGCTACTAGGTTAGCACCAGCCGAATCTCCCGCGAATACTATTCGTTTACCTGGAGAAAAAAACATAAAAGTATAGGTTATTAGCTTCTGCCCGCGGCTTCGCCCGCAATGAGGTCCCCAAGGGAGTACTATCAGGATAAAAAGTATGTTCTAACCCAACTGGCAGGTCATGTGTGCCAATTTTCATCAAAATTCGTTCAGCCGTTGAAGCTTGAGAAATTTACAGACATACATTTAATTTATTTTTATACTTTAACAATTAACATTGTGTTGAACATTACATATTAAATAAAATTATCACATGCAGAAACGATACATTTAGGCGATTCGCACACTGCCCCGCATCACGCAGCGTAGCGCGGGGCGGCCATAGCAAACAATCTGCGCGCGGGAGCGCGTCGCGCGCGCATATTGTGTTTTCTATACAAACTGGTACAATGTTAAACCTGCTGCCGCGCGCTACGCTGCGTGATGCGGGGCAGTGTGCGAATCGCCTTAAAAGCCTAATTAAAATTAAGTGAAAAGTTAGTTCGAGTCAAATTAAATTAAAATATGTCAACAAATAAGGACAATGTCAAATTAATAGCAGGTATTATGTAAAATTCAATGTCAAAAAAATATATTTGAGTATAACTTCATCAAAGTCCAAGTGATGAGCATAGTGTTTAAGTCAAAAGATAATTTATTATATAGCTTGTTCACTGTTATTATTATAGGTGACTATTATTATGACATATTATTATTAGAGACCGTCAGATAGAGTTACTCATAATATTAGTATGGATAAAAGAATTTAAATATGAATAAGTTATCGTGAGAACTGTCTAAAAATGTATAAATAGGAGTAACTTTCAATCACAGCTATTTATTATTAAGCAACCATACCCACAGGGTTCTCCTTTGGCATTTACATCCAAATAAAATTAAACTGTTCAAATCACTCACCAGTAGTACCAATGTCCTTAAAATGCGTCAGCATCCAGCAATATGCGTAGTACACTTCTTCCAACGCCCTCGGGAAGGGAGCCTGTGGCGCTAAACTGTAGTCTACGGATAGTATGGGCACGTTCAGCTTAGCGGCCCAATCTCGAAGGTACGTCTCATGGGATTTTGAGCTTTGAGCCACGAAACCTCCTCCGTGGCAGTGGAATAGAACGCCGTCGGACGGTGGAAGGGACGAGGAACCTTCGTCAGCCTGAATACGTGGAAATAGATGTAGGGTGTTGAAGATTTTTGAATGTTTTACAGGTCGTTTACGTCTACCAGGGCTTTAATACTAAAAGTAGTTTCAATTTGAGCTCGCAGCATATCGTGGCGTTGCAATCTGTCACCCAAATTGAAGCGTACTTAAAACAATAGGGGAATATAACAAGTTAGAACTTAATTAATGCTTAGGACACTGAAACAGACTAAAATTCGTAACGGTTAACCCTAAATGGTTTAGTCACATCACGCTAACAAAACACTAATATGAAAAAGGGGTTTTTTCATACCTAAAATGAGAGCTACATGGACTATGATCGATCAATATTACCAATGTGAGTAGTTTCGCTAAGTTCTAATTAATACCTTCACGATATGTAGTAATAATCATTTACCTTCGTCTCTCGGGGTAGCTGCGGTAGTTATTAATAAAAACTTTTTAGATTACATAAAAAAATAGCCCAGCCATAAAATGATCAACTAAGATAGTTTTCGTTAAATAATTACGTTGTTACATTATAATACAGTCGAACCTGGATAAGCGAGAGTTCAAGGGACCACGATCTCGTTTTCTCTTATAGAAGTTTCTTACTAACTCGAGTTTCTAGCTTATAGAGGTACAGAGGCCATACTATGACGTGTTAAAGCTATCATTGTTCCATTATGAAAAAGGGATAGTGCTATTCATCTCATATAGCTCCATCTCCCTCTGACACTGAAACAATTATGGCTTTAACACGTCATAGTACTGCCCCAGGAGTGTAGGAGAGGTTGATTGAGAGGAACAAAAACAATGTTAGTTCCACGAAATTTAAGAATGAGTCTTATATAGATGTTAAATGCCGCTCGACTGTCGCTTATAGAGGTACAGGGAAGTAGCAGTCTCAGTTATCTCATTATCTGTCACGATGCCTCATTGAGGTGGATAACAATTAAAATTCTATTGTGTCTCGTTAATGACAGTTGAAAGGTTATAGAGGTCTACAAGAGAACAACGACTTTATCTTACTTATAGAGGTTTCTGTTTCTCACTTATAGAGGCTTAAGAGTGTTTAAATGGCGGGACCTGACTATTACTCTCATTTATAGAATTTTCTGGCTTAACCAGGTTTGACTGTAATATTATTATGTATTCTTTTATTTTTCTTTGATTGGGTTTTTCCATCAGAAATTTCTCAGTAGTAGCACGTAGCCTGGATTTGTGCCCGGTTGATGGCAATAGGCTCGCCCCCTATTACATAAGACTTAAAAACATAACTGGCGAAATGTGGGTGTACCTGCTACAGGTACACCTCTGTCCAACCCTTCGGGGAAATAAAGCGTGTTCCATATCTTAGTAACCCAAACAAGACTTTAGCATTGTATTTTTCAGCACGTATGTAAGTGCAACAACTGTCAGCATAGAACGATTTCTTTTAAGACCCATTTTACGGTTCCCGAATCTATGATACGAGACCTAACAAAGTATAAAGTTCACTGGAATTAATAAAGGGCCGCTACTCACCATGCCAATCCTTTTATTCGCACTTATAAGCCTAACGTTCAACCCTTGTAATCCTATATGTACAGTGGGGGGCAGTACTGTGATCTCCTTGCCCTCAGTTGTGGTGACAACTATGGGTTCCGGAGGGATAGTTATAAGCTTGTTCACAGCTACTGGTGACGACATTAGACTAGGAACTCTCTTCATTATCTCTGAAAGGATAAATTATATTTTTAGTAGGCTAAAACATATCACGGGAAACATGTTTTATGCAAGGTTTGGACGAAATAGTTATAAATATCAATACTTCAGTAGACTGTATTTGCCGTTCGCACGGACGTAATAAAATCGCGGGGGGATTTTATCGGGCATTGGATTTTCAACTCTCGGTGTTAAGCTGAGCGTTGAGAATCCAAAGCGCTGGGACGCACTCTCGTCCCAGCGCGTTGAAAAAACAAACAGTTGGATTTTTAACTCTCGGCGCTAAGAAGAGCGTTGAAAATCAAGTGCACGAAAAAAAAATCGCCGCGATTTTATTTGGTACGTCCGTGGGCTTACGGTCTAGTACCAGTTTCTATGAGTCCTATGTCCAGCAAACGGCGATAGGCTAAGTTGGTTAGACTGTTTTTGTGTGTACCTATCCTATTCTCTCTGTTTTTTTTAAAATCTTCTACTGGGTAGCTCTTGGCCTGCATCCCAACTGATGGTAAGTGATGATCAGGCCGAAGGTGGAAGCGAACTTCACCCGGAATCCTCAACAACAGAGGAACTGGCTATCTTACCTCTAACTAATGAAACACAACAAGCAATGCTGTTAACATTGTTGTTATGGCGACAGACTTAGATAAGATTGTGGTAGATAGGCAGGCGGACTTGGAACAAGCCCTACCACCCACAAAACCGAACAAAAAAAAAAGAATGGAAATGATCATTTGAAATACTGAATTCTAAACCGTCCCATAATGGTTTTGTTGCTGCAAGTACTGATGAAGGTCCTATGTTAGATTATAGCAGTGTTGCTAATTGCTGTTATTACAAAATTCGTAGTAGCTTTCAAGTCTTTAGAATAGTGTCTTGTACTTAAATTGCGACAGCTTAATGTCTATCATGACTGACCCTTCGAGATATTACGGGACCACGTTATGCGAACACTTGTGCAACAAGGCAAGCTTGCTTGTCCAAGCGTGATGTGAATTGATTAATTTTAGTTTTGTCATTTGTTGTGAACTCAAAAGATTTTGATACTTGCCGTGACCTTCATGCAAAAGTATTTACTTGAATGAATACGAGAAAACCAGAGAAGATTGCGATTCTGTAAGTAACTTGAGATCGATAATTTAATTAACTCGTTATTACTCTAACATCGTTAATGATATTATCTACTTTGAATTTTTGTGATGGGACATGCAACGGTTATATTTGCTATATTATTTGAATGCTTATATTATTATGTACGAAAACATTACCTATGTTTTATTTTGAAACATAAGGTCGACGAGGTATGTTTGTTTACCCTGCTGCATTGCGCTAAGATTAAATTTCACTTACACATTCTAAACACGTACGTTAAACCAAGGCGATTTTACGCGGAAAATCACGTTTGATACGCTTAATATGTATAAACACCAGTTAATATATTTTGATACGCGTGAAACGGCACGGCCGGCATGATAAAATATTTCGTTTGTATGATTACCTACCATTTGATAGATATTGGTGCCGATTCCCTTGTTCACAAACTAAACTAAATTCAAGTTCAGTGCATCTTTTTCTTTCTATTTCATTAAGAAAAGGACAGAAGACAAATTTTAGTTTAGTCCTGTCAAATTAATCAGCGCCTGTCACTCTCCATACAAGTTTAGACGTGATTAAAAACTTGCCGACAAAAATTACGTCAATTTACGTCAAGCGCTGATTAATTTGACAGGACTAAACTAAAATTTATCTTCTGTCCTTTGCTTAATGAAATAGAAAGAAAAAGATGCACTGAACTTAAATTTAGTTTAGTTTGTGAACAAGGGAATCGGCACCATTGTGACTGATTACTGCTGGTGGAGTTGATGGTGTTTAACTCTTTTCCAAATTTATTGGGGTCGGCTTTCAGTTTACTGGATGCTGCTGAATACCAGTATTTCATATGGAGCAACTGCCTATCTGACCTCCACAATACAGTTACTGGGTAATAGGGTACCCCTTGGTAAGACTGATTACTCTCTCGACGTATAACTCTTTAGGAATAAGAATGAATGAAGCCGGTTGTGTAAAAGTGTGGTTACCGGAATAAAGACTGGGGGTTACCATGCACTCTTAAGGTTTGTCCAAACATAAAGCGGCAATCGTTGACTGGACGACTGCCGCGCAAACATTCGTCGGTTTAGTCCATAGATATAAGAAAGAAGGAGATATGCCCGGTAGTTGAAAATGTATCGAAACCCAATGTCTCCAATTTGTCCCCACCACGTCGCCACAACTACACATGCAATCAGTAAAGCTAATAGATACGAAGTCGCGCTCATATTTGCAATTCATGAATCAGAACTTACTACACAATCAATTATAAACCTTATGTATTCAAACACAGCGTGCATTTATAATGCACCGTACAACTCACTCACACGAAAGTTATCGATGTCCTATGCACAAGCAATTTATTTTACATATACGCTAGTGATTGACGAAATCGAAAACTTATCGATTCTCCCATTCATTATTATTATTGTATTAAACATTTTGGAAGTTCCTGAAAAAATTATAAATAAAAACGATTCACATATAATAAGATGATATGAATAAACTGAACAAAAGAAACGGCGCAAAAAAAAGTGTGTGTGTCAGCTCCGACGCATGACTGGATTTCAGTAAGAAATTGTTATTATGTTGTGATCTAGGTAGATACATATTAGATTCTTATTAGGTTCGTGTTAAAATACTTATTTTGATCCATTAACAGTGTTAAAAGTTAATTTAGAAGGAAATTTTAGCAAATTGAAATTGTCATAATTACGTAACTTGAAAACTCACTTTTTTGTTTGTAAAGATACTTCTTTAATTTTGGTCTTAAATGAAAGGTCTAAACTTAAAACCATTTGTCACGTTTAGTTCATGAAAATCGGCCCGCGGAACAAAAAGATACGGTTATTTTATATGTGGAAATTTTGTTTAGTTAATAATTTGTAAATGTTTGTTCTAAAAAGGTGTTACTTAAGTAAATACCTTATATTTGTGTTTTATATGCTTTTTAGTAAGCTGTATAGACTTTATGTATACACACATACATAATTTCGAAGTGAAAGGTGCGCAAAGGAACCTAACGCCTCACTTTTAGTTACCGCTCGATTTTACTCATAAAATTTTCATACCGTGGGCTAAATATCAAAATGGTTTCTTAAGGAGTAAACTCCAAAAAAATTAAGTAAATCAATTAATTTCAACATGAGAAAATCTAAATGAGTATAAAACAAGATTTCACATCAGTCTTCCAACCAGGCTATAACTGGTGACAAATTGAAGAATAAACTTTCAAAGTAATATAAATTCGTACGACAATCGACATTGTTGTCGATATCCTACGTTAGTGGATCTGCACAAGCACATCACTAGCTCGTCACAAGATACAGCGGCCGTACTACGCGATGCAACGCGTAACTAAAGTATCGTTTTGTGATTTTTACATTGCTTGTTCAGTCAGTAAGTGACATACTTAGGTAGTGGTTAAGAAGCAATGTATTTGCTGCAAAAATAGTATAATCGCTGTGATATATGAAAACAAAAATAACGTAGTAAAGGCAAGAAATATTTTACGATTTGTTGTTTTTCATGATTTTCAAGACAAATATAGTAAAAAACTTGTCCTGTTAAATGATAAATGGTTCCATGATTTATAAAGATTTTAGTTTGGCTTCGATTTTTACAAGAAACCACTGAACAACACGGTATTCTTAAATGTTGTCACGATCGCGTTCGAAAGCGTACTAGATCGCGGAGACGGCCATTTGCCTATACCATGAGCATTTTGATCATGGCTCGCGGACACAGACACGCCCCCATGCCACTTCTCCTGTTTTTTATATTTCTATGGTTTAGTCCTAACTAGAGCGCGGCAGAAATGTGTCCTGCAAACGCCGCGTGTTGCTGCCGCGCTCTTGCCGCTCAATGTTTGGACACACCTTTATAGCAGGCTAATAAAGTGATTTTGTACCATGCAATTATAACTATTACCTTGACCTACCCTGCAAAGGCAATGGTACAGGCAGTCTACCCCTTCCCATAAGTGTCTGTTATAAAAGGTTCCAACAATATTAGGTACAAATGTTCAAAAAGATAAATATGGAATGACTGATTATTGTATTATAGGGCTGCCAGACTGGCTGACTGGGCTGTTTTCCCAGGACATGTCCTGCTTTTTGGGATGTTCTAGGGAGTTTTTAAGTAACATCCTTGGTTTTTTAAAGCATCCTGGTAAAGTCCAGGTTTTTAAATTTTGCGCCTTCAACCTTACGTTTATCAGTCAGCCCCGCGCCTCGCATTTGCAGGTCATAGAAAAGTCTTTTCTATGACCTTCACTCTGTTGTCTCTTTCTCACTAATATTTTGCTCTAACTTAGCTAGCAGAGTACTAAAGTTACGTACGAATTAATTACTTAGCTATACTCCATTTGAAATAAGATTAGACATTTAACTAAACCTTTTTTACAGTCCGTTCAACCGATTTTGACTTCTATTGCGTTGGTGGCATGACAAATGACAGCTGCAGTAAACAGTTGGTTTGTAACCACTTTTTTTGCTTTTAATGCCATCCTTATGCCTACGCAATATAAGTCAAAATCGGTTGAACGGACTGTAAAAAAAGGTTTGTTTAAATGTCTAATCTTATTTCAAACGGAGTATAGGTATTGTTCATTTTATAATTTAATCATTCATTCCTACCTTATTTTTTTTGTAGAAGAAACATTGGTTAAATTTTTTTAAATAAACTAAATACATTATTGAGTTTCATTGTATCTGTTTTCATTGCGTGTTGCTATTAACTACTGCTCTTATACTGCGTCCTGTTTTTCATTATTTGGGGATGGCAACCCTACTGTATTATCTTAAAAAGTTAAGATTGGCCAATTTGCTTTGGTTCATTGACATTATATCTACTAATAAGTTATACAGACATCCGTGTCAGGTCGATATGATTATGTTGTACTCATCATCATCATCATCATCAGCCTATAAATGTTCCCACTGCTGGGACACATCTCTGTGAGAGGGAGTGGGCCGTAATCCACCACGCGGGCCCAGTGCGGGTTGGTAGATGTCACATGTCTTCGAATTTTCAGTTCTAGGACATGCCGGTTTCCTCACGATGTTTTCCTTCACCGTTTTGAAAGCAGTGGTGTTGAAATAATTTACACAAAGTAAAGCGCCTGTCTGGGTTCGAACCTACGACTTACAACTCGTAAGTCGCGGCCGTTACCACTGGGCCACCACTGCTCCTCCACTGGGCCACCACTGCTCCTGTACAAGTGTGTTTAATTAGCAGTTTTATTACTCAATTAATTGTATCTAAGTATGATACGTATAGAAAAGGTGATGTCAACACTTATAAAATAACAATTTCAACCAACCATAAATTAATGTCGTATTGATAATAATAGCAATTAATGAAGTAATTCTAACTTCACTGAATGTTACTCGGTAAGACATTATGTTTTATCAATAAACCTTGAACTCTGTCCCACTAAACTTACCAACTAAACATTGAAACAGTTGCTTAATTTAAAACACGTGATAAATAAATCACGCGATATTATAATATCTTTTGTTCTCAAGAATATATGTCGTGGCCAGATCTTAGAATTGATCATTTCATGAAATGAACTTCGACCGCTGGTCACATCATGATGTGGTCTGGCCAGATCATTGAATACTCAACGTTTGACGATATGAACAGTTAAACGCACGACTACTTCATGATGTGGCCAAACATTAGTGATCATATCGGAAAATAGTTAGATTATCCCCCGGTAGAGGCGTTGATGTCGCTTTGATTTTGTTGTGCATCATGGCGGCGGCATACAACAAATCAAACAAAGTAGGGTGATCACCAATGATCGGAGTAGGTAGAGTGATTTGGGGTCAATACACTGGCACGTATATATTAGTATGGATATGCCCCCGGGATTCCGGGATTTTGAAATTATTAAGGCCTTTTTTAAGGAAATTTAAATGTTGTAATGTGTAGAATAAAGAATACATCAATATGCATAAGAAATATTTAACCCTTTTGCTGTCTTTTTAATAGTACATAGGTGATCGGACTCCAAGAAAAGGATAGGTATACTATAAAAACAATATAATAATATATTTTAAATGTTTATCTATCGCATTCTATAAATTTCTAATGTATTAGTTTAAAAATCCTTACTTTAACAATATTTGATTTAATCCCGTAAGTACCAAAATGAAATCCCGGAAAATAGGCTTATCCTTGTTATGATTTCTATGACTATTCATGATGCGAGTACGTAAAATCACTCTACCTACTCCGATCACTGGTGATCACGCAAAAAAAGTCGATGAACTTTTATTGGGTTTCCAAATATGATATTATGGAAAGCGATCAACTTGGAAGTAGCACTCGCCGGTCGCTGCCGCAGCGTGAAATGCAACATAGCACTTAAAATTAGTTTCTAAAAATTAAAAATATACGCCACTTATGTGGCACCCCGACAAAATGGGTTAGGTTAGGTTACAATTGTGACCAACCGTGCGCGAGCCGAGCGAGCGGTGCCGCGGCATCGGCCAGCGAGCGCTTCTTCCAAGTTCGTCGCAATTACTTAGCTATTTTGACTACACTTTAAAACATAGATACCCTACATTAATGATATGGCCAAAGGTCGACTGACATATCATTAAACGTTGACGTTTAAACGATATGGCCAATTGTAGCTGGCCATTTCATGAAATGGTCAATTTTAAGATCTGGCCACGACATATACATTTGAACGAGTTACAGGATTGATACGAGGCATTGCATAATACGAGGTGATGATGGTGATCGTGGTGATGTTCTTTAGAAAGGTCAGGTGCGGAGTCGCAACCGGCGTGTGTGTATGACCAGTACCCTAATTGCGTAACACACGATCAACCATAATCTGAATTATTTTGAAGGATACTGGTGCCGATTCCCTTGTTCACAAACTAAACTAAATTTAAGTTCAGTGCATCTTTTTCTTTCTATTTCATTAAGAAAAGGACAGAAGATAAATTTTTGTTTAGTCCTGTCAAATTAATCAGCGCCTGTCACTCTCCATACAAGTTTAGACGTGATTAAAAACATGCCGACTAAAATTACGTCAATTTACGTCAAGCGCTGATTAATTTGACAAGACTAAACTAAAATTTTTCTTCTGTCCTTTTCTTAATGAAATAGAAAGAAAAAGATGCACTGAACTTAAATTTAGTTTAGTTTGTGAACAAGAGAATCGGCACCACTGTTAAAGCTAATCCATTGCTTCATATGTTCGAAAAATTTGTCAGTTGTTGAACTACAATAGACGTGGATATATTTAGTAATCTGTTCCGCTTAGCTATTTCTAAAGAGCCATAAAAAACCCCTGAAAGAAATCGACACGTGTTTCACCTCTCAACGAGGCATCCTCAGGATGACGATTGACTTGTCGCGAACCCGAACACGGCATGTTGCCACACCGAGCGCTGAACGCAGAGAACTATCGTATGTTCTATTGTATTTTATGGATTTCCGCAAGGTCACGCCTGAATCGATTAACCATCTTAAAATTGTTAAACTGCTAAAATGTAACAGATTGTGACTGATCGTGTGTTACGCAATTAGGGTGCAGATGTATGAACGTAAACGAAACAAAAGGAGTGGATCGTAGCTGTTGGTGTTCTGTAGTTTCTGCCTACCCTCATGATCGGTGTTCTTTCGCGAGTTTATGTATGTATGTAAAGCGTCGTGCAAGCAGGCGCGACGCAATAGCGCGACGCGACTCTAACAAAACAATTTCTAAGAAAACTACATGGTAGTAGAACAATTACCGGTGTCGCGTCGCACCAGTCTGCACGAGCGTTTATACGAGTTATTAGCGTCACAAGGCGCATCGTATGTGCGTCAATTGTTGTGCATAACATATTTAACTCCCTTGCAATGCCGAGGTCATATTCTCGCTTACCGTCTTCCGAAATTTTATTATAAGTATTCTATATCAATAAGAATATAAATGACTATCAATTTGTTGCGGTATCGACGCGTCAATAATTTCCGAATGCCATTAAAATCAATTGAGGAAAACGGTTTTTTAAGTGCGAGTAGGTGACGCTTGCGCATTGTCACTGAAGTTCTAATGGTTTGTATTATTGCTTAGGTAAATTGCATGAAGACATTTATATTGCTTTGGAATAGCTACTGGTCTCGATCTGAACAAGAGGCCTAATTCTGTCTCGGCGAATAATATAACTGTGAGTCTTGCTCAGAATCAAGACTAGCTACGATTTTATCCTTGGGCAGATTTCTATACTAACGAGAGAATGGTACAATAATGGTATTCAGCTGCATCTGGTAAGACTGGAAGCCGACTCCAACATAGTTACTTTGGGAAAAGACTAGGCAGATTGATTTTGAATGAATGGTACGAGCAAATTCTGGAATGGTCATGGAAAACTTTTGGTCCAACCCACAATTCGATTTATTCTGGGCCCTGGGCCCTGGCTTAGTATGGAGGCCCTAAGGTCGGTCCCCATCCATACTAAGACTATTGTCAGTATAGCTAAAATCTTTTACACGTTCACTGCAGTACCTACCATGTTGAAAAATTCAACAGCTCGCTTTTATTTAGGCATTAATTTAGATGTCGCCTAGTGTTCATGAAAACGGGTCTAAGTCCAACTAAAGTTGACAGACAGTTCTTATATATTGTCTATTCCTATTTCAATAAGTCTTAAAATAGTAATTTTAATTCTAAATGAACATACCACTTTCAGCTAAAAACCAGAACGCCTTGCAGAATTCAATGCTCGCAGACTGCGAGATGTTAACGATTCTCCTTGCCCTCATCTCAGGGTCAATGAGGTACTGTCCGCCGGTCCACACGGAGCTGATCAGGTTGCCATGACAATAGTAAGCCTCGGAGAAACCCGCCATACATATTGATATGCCTTTCAGTATGCCACGCATCGATGGTAAGAACTGTAATGGAATTAAAGATTAGGGTAAAGGTTGATTTGAGTGTAGTGTGAGGGTCTAGGAGTCGATAAATGGACTTAAAGGACAGTACGTAGTATAGGCACGTAATTACAAACTCTAGGTTGAAAAGTGGCCGTGTATCTACTTGACCTATAGACGTTTCTAAGGTGCAGGTAAAACCAAAGCCATTTTACTGTTTTGAAATGTATTAATTTCTGAGCTTTAGTTTCATAGTCTGATCTCAAGTGTTTTCTTTTGATTGGTATATCATTATGTAAGTACTTAAAGTGCATGGATCCTTTATTTGTGCGATTTTTTAGGCGCACTGGATTTACAACTCTCGGTATCGAGTATTGAGAATCCAACAGGGGCCTTACTGTGACGCGTTATAGCCATTACTGTTTCGCTGTGCAAATGGGACAGTGCTATTTATGCTGTATAGCTCCATTTCTCTCTCACACTGGAACAATGATGGCTTTAACACGTACGGCCCTAGAGCGCATCCCAACGCGTCAAGCAGACCGTTAAAAACCTAGAGTGCGAAAAAAAACGCTCGTGCGGACCTGAGCTTACTTCATTGCGCAGTCAATGAACACATTTAAATATGTCTCTATACTAACTACATTGTGTGCTGATTGCCTGTCATATAGGATAAAGACCACCCGGACGACTGGCTTCAAATGAACCGTAAAAATATTAACCCACCAAAAACATTTCATGTTAAGTAGGTTGCCTAGATGATCTTATGAAGAGCCAAGCCCCTAACTCTACAAACCTTACGTCTTGTCAAAATGTACAGCTTGGCCGTTCCTTTGAACTATTGTATGACACAGGATTAAAGATTAAGTACATCTTATCTTGAGAATTTTAGCTCTCTAGCTTTATCCAGAGCGAAGCTATGAGGGTTTGAAAATACGATGAAACGCTTCGAGAAGATAAAGGATGGCAGGGACATCGACGCGAAAACTGTTCCCATGGATTCAGTACATGATTCTGAACTCCGCTGCATTGAAATTCTATGCATCGGACTCGCGCACCGAGAGTTTCGTACCTACCCATTACACCGCTATAGTAAAATTGGTATCATTTTTAGGGTTCCGTACCTCAAAAGGTAAAAAATGGAACCCTTATAAGATCACTCTCTTGTCCGTGTGTCACCACCGATTTTCTCAAGAACGGGTGGACCTAGCAAGTTGAAATTTATACCACATACTGAGGTCTATAGTCCCTATTAGGTGTATAAAAATGTGTGTCAATACGATAAAAAGATATGAGCAAATTTAGATTTTCGCGAAAACTTGTAAGTACCAAAATTTACCTTAATTTTCAACTTTTTAATTTTTCGGAATTTTCCCTTTACTTGTGCTGTAAGACCTCGTTTTTAACCAAAATTGAACATTCTAGGTCAACCGGAAGTACCCTATAGGTTTTGGGTCGAAAACCTATATGGTAGTTCCTGTTGACCTAGAATCACGAAATTTGGCAAAAAGTAAGGTCTTACAGCTGATAAAAAAATAACTGACGAAAAATTTCAACGCACGTTCAGAATCATGTACTGAATCCATGGTAACAGTTTTCGTGTCGATGTCCCTGCCACCCTGTATAGCTAGTACTACTGCTTTTTATTTTTGGCTCGTCTTGGCGTGCCAGAACAGGGAAACAAAAACTACTAACAAAATTTTATAACGTATTCAAGTAAACATTTACAAAAGACGAGATCACTGCGAACTTTGCTTCTACTCAATTACCAATTCTATTCCAACTTGTTTGCAATTCATTGAGTTACTAATTGGACTTCAGACTTTAGCTAATTCGCGATTGGCACTCGACCAAGTTGTGGCAAAAAACGACAATCTTAGAATACCTTTTCCCTATATCTGGGTACTTCAGTATTTAACATGCTTGACAAATTAATGACTACTAACAATTAATATTATGACGAGTTGCAAAAGTACATCTCTACGGTTAGAGAAAATTATTGTTTAGAAGATTGAAAAACTTGCCGTTGGTTGATAGTCAATTTGGTAAACTACCCGTTTACCTGGCTGTACATTTGCCAGTTTCAACTTACTTGGAATCCGAGACACCTTCCATAGAAACAATACTGATTGATGGTGTCTGCCTGAGCGAACAACTCCTCAGGAGTATGTGGTTCCGTTGGGAACAGCTCGCCTGGCGGTGCCCATGATAACAGCGTGTGTAGGTGATGCAGACATGTACCCAGTGACGCTAGCAGCTGCCCGCAGGATTCAATCTCCCTAGAAAATATAAGGCTGGTTAGAGTCTGAATGGACAGGAGTAAACACAATATTTTTCTTAAGACTTTCTTGAACGATGTCTTAAGGTGCTGATAAACTTGAGCATTCACTTGTGAGCATTCTAGCGAATGTTACATTACAGTCGGGTCTGTCAGCTGTCGGGTCATAAGTTCTGTCACGTATTAAGTGTGAAATAAATGACGTCAAATCTGACATACTCGTGAAGAATATTTTTGAATTGAAAACTTCTTTAGGCGCGTTGGGCATTTTTGAGATGGGACTAAACCATTGATTTCGCGACACTGTAACGCAATTTTCCGACACCGTGGAGTAAAAGACATTAACGCATTGATTACCGCGGTGCCGATTTTTTTTCAAGTTTTCACTTCTGTCGGTACTCCCGGAGTGACATTGTTTTTTTTTTTTCGATGAGCATTGACTAGAGCATTCGCTAGAATGATCGTGAAAACGTTCGTAGCGATGTTTGCCTCTATGCTTTGGTTCTGTTCGTTGTTCAGTTCGACAAAACGGCGAATCCTCGAAGTTCTTGATACAAGTGAATGCTCAAGTTTATCAGCACCTATAGGTAAAATATGGGTAATTTATTATGTCCCAATTATTAACAGTTTCAGCGACAAAAAAAGACTTCTGAAAATTTCACGTGCATGTTGTTTCCCTACACAGCTCTTGTTTATTTCTCTTTGGCGCGAAAATACATTGTGACGTAAGGCGGCTGATGGATTACCTACACCAGAGTATCGAGTAGCGGAATGCATTTGCAAGTTAACACACCGCAAACACTAATCTGCCTGTAAATCGTTCAGCAGCTACGTCAACAATGTCTATTAAAATATGTATAATCATCAGAATAAGCTATCATTATGCGCTTACGCACATAAATCACATAAACAAAGACAGACTGGGAAAAACAATCTTCAAGCTATTAAGATTTCTAGGCATATTCCGATGCGGTGAAGCCAAACTGTATAAATAACGATAATTGCGTTTCTTTTTTAAAGTAATATTATATCACTGTCCATTAAAAAGCAATTTGTTAAAAATGCCTGTTTTTTCTGTTTATTGAAGTGAAAACTTCTTTAGGCGCGTTGGGCATTTTACGCGTAAAAGGAGGTTCTCAATTCGACTGTATTTTTTTAATATTTGTTACCTCAGATGTTTCGATTGGGTGAACCGATTTTGACGATTCTTTTTTATTTGAAAGCTGGTGCTTCCCGTGTGGTCCTATTTCAATTTGGTACAGTTCTGACAATGGCATCCATGAGAAAATAATATACCTAAGTCTTAAATTTGCATAAAGTATGTGCGCGAGAAATGGACGTATAACTCTTCCTGTCGATGTTATTTACATAGCAGGTAGTGGTTTTCGAATTTGTGTGGGGTAGGTACCACAACTAAAAAGTGAAAAATAAAACATTTGACAAAAGAGAAAAAACAACCGACTTCCAAAAAAAAAAACACGAGAAAGTGAAAAATAACTTTAATTTCGGAAGTCGGTGGTAAAAAAACAAAAATTCAAAACCAAAGACACCGACTTCCGAAATTAAATTTATTTTTCACATTGTAGTGTTTTTTTTGGAAGTCGGTTGTATATATTTTTTTGTTGTAACATAACATCACGCCTTGTATCCCCGAAGGGTTAGGCAGAGGTGTACCAATAGTACACCCATACTTCGCCAGTTAAGGTTAAGTCCCATGTAATTGGGGGCGACCCTATATAAATAATCAAAGCCTATTGCCATCAATCTTAGGCGCGGAGCAAAAACTAAAACGAAGTAACAGCAAGGGCAATCGATGCGATCTGACGCGTTGGGTCGGGGGCGTTTTCACACGGACGATATCGTGAGCAGAAGAAATCGCCAACCCGCCTTAAGCAAGCATGGTGATCAATGCTCATGCCTACCTGTATTAGAAGTACTTAAACTAAAATGGAGATGGGCAGGCCACATTCAAAGGCTAGAACCACAAAGATGGGCCCAGGGGCCCTACCACCAGCTCATAAAGTAGTGTTATTTTAATATTACTTCAGTGTAAGAAAGAGATGGAGCTATACGTCCTGTAGAGCTTCATCTCTTTCCCACACTGAAGTAATATTAAAATAATACTGCTTTATGAGCTGGTGGTAGGCCCCCAGGTCGTGACAAACTGGATCCCCAGAAACAAGAAAAGAAAAGAGGCAGACCTTTCAAAAGGTGGGTGGACGGTATAGAAAGAATATCTGGCAAATTTTGGGCAAGAACAGCCAGACTACGGGACGAATGGGAACATTTGGAGGAGGCTTTTAACGCCTCAGACGGTCCTTACATAGAGGAAACAAACATTGGAGATACTAACACACAATACTAACAAATATAAAGTTAAGATTTTTATTTCACTACTAATATGCTTAAATAGTGTCTTATACTCGTAAGTGTAAAAAACTCATTGATGTAGTTGTAAGGAATTAATAAAAGCTTTTTATATAATATTTTTATTTATCTGTATGAGAAGAGGGCTTTGCCCTTGCAGTGGGACAATAATGGGCTGGTACTATTATTTTTAATTAAGTACTTTGTTTCCTGTGCCAACAGTAACATCTCACGAGTTTTAATTCCCACGAGTCACTATAAATACCAGTTTGTCAATGCGTGAGAATACTGAAATGTTTTAAATGCGAAGAAACAGAATATTTTAGTAGAGATTTGTCGTTGCGCATGGCTGAAATTGGGGACACAAAGACAATAAAATTAAAGAAGTCTTTATTTAACTATTTATATTGTGTTATGAGTATATTTAACTTACTGTGAGTTTGCACTGGCGAAACATTCACATAAAAACATGTTGAAAACTCTGTTTTCTGTCAATGTATCGACTCGCGTTCGCATTGTGAAACATGATTGACGTTTCATATCACTTGACATGTTTCGTCACATGTTTTTACAAACCGATGTCCTACCAAAATGCAAATCTCTAGCAACATGTTGCAAAATTTGTTTTGACATTTCATTGTATTTTGCCGTCTTTTATGTTCTGTGAATCTTAATGTTGACAGTGATTTATTTGTGGCCAAATCGTAGCGAAGTCAAAATTACTTTTAACGAACAAAAACGAAACAAAGTTTATTAACTGTTTCTACTTTTGATATTAATCAAAAGTAGGTAATATAAAATGGATTCAAGCGATGAAGACGATTTATTGTTTGTAGCTGCCAGTATTGCATACCTGGAACGGCAAAAACCTAGGAAGAAACCTAAGTACTGGACGCGCGACTTTGAAAAAAAAAAACCTTTACCGTGTGTACTTTGGACCATTCCATGTTTCGATATAAACACGGGATGTTTACTGCCATACTCGGATAACACAAAATATTAAGCAAAAGACAAGTTGCGAGACATGATTTAACCTAAACAAACAACAGTGCGAACGCAAACGTGACAAATCTCTATACAAAATATGTCTATTGTGTATGTTTCTAGACGGTGCGAACGCAGATAACAACAAATCTTCATCACATCTGTCTTATGACTTACTCATGTTTCGTGCAGTGCGAACGCAAGTTCAACAAAACAAGTAATGAGATTTGTTTCATTTGACAAGTTTCGAAACATCTACATGTTGAATGTTTTCTGGTGCAAACGCATAGTTACTTTTACCTATGTGGTTTATAGTTCCAATGGTAAAAAATATATATTCTTTAAATGCAATTAAGCGACTGAAAGTTGGCATCTGTTTTCAAGAACAATAATAATTATGAAGAGGAAATATCTGAGTATGTTCGCCAAATCGATTTATGTGTCATTTGTTTTGTAGTTAGATGTACGAGTATGTGTGTTGTTCACAATTCAGTAATGTACCTAACTAACGTTAAGAGTTATAAGGGAAAATGTATAAGGAAAAATATGAGCCTAAAGATAGCTGTTAAATAACATTATGTTTTAACTCAGTCGTCGGTATAGCTGTACTAGAGGCTATCTGATCTAGCTAATTTTGATAAGAATGATAGATAGATAACTAAGTAAGTAAAAGCATATTGTGTTCTTGCTATTCCTGGCATGATTACAAATACCTACACAGTTCACAGAAACGGTATCTATTCATCATACGTATGTATATGCATAATAATGCTCATATGCATTGCATGCGATGGCTGTCAAAAGTAATAATATATATTTAATAATAAGAGAAGATATTGTCTATATCTCAATCAATCAGCTCAGTCTATCGCAATCCACTGCTGGACATAGGCGTCGTCCTAATTGGCTAATGATCGTACGAGCAGACGATGCGATTTTGTCGCACGATGAAAATGATCGTGCGATGATCTAAAAGGTGTCCTAATAGCTCGTGCGATGGGCATCATGCGATGCCGCCGCGTTGCCGTGATCGCACGATAACACGTGACCAATTAGGACACTCAAAAGAGATTTGTAGCTTTGATTGAACGATCGCACGATCAAACCCATCTTACGATCGTTATTAAGCATTTCCTGGGGGCCTACCACCAGCTCATAAAGCAGTATTATTTTACGTGTGGGAAAGAGATGAAGCTCTACAGGACGTATAGCTACATCTCTTTCTCCCACTGAAGTAATATTAAAACAATACTGCTTTTGAGCTGGTGGTAGACCCCCGTGCTCGCGCGATGACTTGCAAGCTTCAATGAGGACACTAAAGAAATGTGTGTGTTTAATCTCGTCGTGCGACGAAATCGCATCGTTTGCTCGTACGATCGTAGCCAATTAGGACAACGTTTTAGGCCTCTCCTAGGCTGCGCCACAACACCCTATCCTTCGCCTACCGCTACCGTTTTAAGATCGTTGGTCCATTTATCTGGGGGGCGTCCCACACTACGTCTATATCTAATAATGGTATTTTTTTTAAACATTCCCTACGCAAATAATCACGTACCTTAGTTCTAGCTTAGGTGTAATAGTCTACATCACATACAAATATTATATTCCACGTCACACTTTTGCTAAAATAATTGTTACGTAACTTTATAAATGTTACAGTACGTAACTTGGCAAGAATCGTAGATCGCGCAGTCTGCGTTTTCGTTTTTTAGGGTTCCGTACCTCAAAAGAAGAAAACGGAATCTTTATAGGATTACTTCGTTGTCCGTCCGTCAGTCTGTCAAGACCCATTTTCTCAGGAACGCGTGAAGGTATCAGGTTGAAATTAATATCAAATACGTAGAAGATCCATGTTCCCTTGGTGCTCTAAAAAAATCAAGCTTCTAAGTCAACGCAATAAAAAAATACGGCCATTTAAGTGACATATTTTGATACTCGCAAATAAATCAAAAGCTACAGGGTACTTCCCGTTGACCTAGAATCATGAAATTTGGCAGGAAGCAAGGTTTCACAACACTAGGAAAGGAAAAGTCTTAAAATTGATCATTTGTAATTTTATCACATAAAAAAATGCGATTACAATCTTACATTTCGTTGCTCGGCATCCAGTACCGCGAATGTGACATTTTTGACAAAAATCTGATTTTTGTTTTATTTCATTCTACACGTTCAAATACGTGGTCCTGCATTTCAAAATGATTTTCGTCAAAAATGTCACATTAGCGGTATTGGATGCCAAGCGACGATTTGCAGTTGGAGAATTGACCGTGACGTATATCGATTCGTGGGGGAAAATGTTTCTCAACTACTAAGTTAAGTTCATTGTGCGTGGTCCGACACGCACTTGGCCGGTTTTTTCTAAACAGATATGTTTAAAAATAAAATATGGCAATAACCATAGAATAATGACAAGCAATAAGTGTCAATTTTTTTAATGCACTATTACCCGTTTTCGCTTTCACTAAGTGACACTTAAATGAATCCCTAAATAAAAGTGCATTGTTGGATTTTCAACGCGCCTAGCGTTGGAAATCCAACAGTGCGCCAAAACCTTGCCAAGCCAAGTTACGTACTGTACCATAAATTAGTCATTTTCATTAGTGTCCATAGGATATCAGCCTTGATCTCCTTGCTCCCACAAGTGGCAAAAAGTAAAGACATAACTAGTTAGGTACTATTCGTGTTTGTGGTTAACAAGTACCTATTGTGTACAACTGTACAGTCAACAACAAAAGTAATCGATGATTGATTGGCTTTTCTAAGGTTTTTTTTTCAGTAAAACAGCATTTTTTTTTCCTTTTTTGTACATCTATCTGATAGAGGATTTCGACTTAATTACTTAAGTTTAAGAACAGAGTTTCTACAGTAGTCTATTTACAAAAAATACCCAAGATATCCTATGGCTTTTTCGGAATTTTACAGGAAAACTCAGTACTTTTTCTGTTCAATTTACTTTCACTACTTCTTTACAAGTTTGAAATAGGATTATAGACCTAAAGATGTAGCACTAAGGTGCATTTAAGAACGTTACTGTTTAGGATTAACAGACACAATGGCTTTGTGTCACTTTGAATATTAACAGAAACGCTTGAAATCCAATCTTGATGATGATTATGTTTTCTTAGTATCGTAAAAACTGCAGCTTTGTAGGTGCTGTCTATATACAGCAGGAGTTTGCATATTGTAAGAAAATAAGTCTTAAATGTATTTGACTTATATTTGTAGCCTATGTGATGTACCTACCACAGACTTATATTTACTAAATATGTCTGTGTACCATGCCATGGTTGCCTCGATGATCCTGGTCGTTTAGAGGTATGAGGAACTGGGTGTAAAGTTCACTCATCCTCTATAGAAAAGGAAAGATCCTCCGACCAGACGGGTGTCGAGTCTGACGGGCAACTACCCAACGATTGATGTCGGGGAACTTATACTGCCGTCATACGGTGAAAGGCCGTAACTAAAACTCTTATCAAAAATTTGTCAAACAAGTATAGGGCTGGATACAGCAATAAGCTCTCTATATTTCTGTCTATATCTATACGGTGATACTTCAAGCTGCTTTTAATTCTTAGCCGCAGATCATCATCATCATCATCATCAGCCTATAAATGTTCCCACTGCTGGGACACAGGCCTCCTCTCTGTGAGAGGGAGTGGGCCGTAATCCACCACGCGGGCCCAGTGCGGGTTGGTAGATGTCACATGTCTTCAAATTTTCGGTTCTAGGACATGCCGGTTTCCTCACGATGTTTTCCTTCACCGTTTTGAGAGCAGTGGTGGCCCAGTGGTAACGGCCGCAGATACATACTGTTAAAGTGACTATGGATTGAGCTTGAAAACAAAACTGTCATTTACTCAAAATCTTTGAAGTAGAAATAGGTATTCGCGCGGTAAACTCTAATTGCGCGATGTAGCATTTGTATGACGTCATGTCTTTAATGCGTAGTTCGCATGTGGCGATGTAGATGCCGCCACAGTCGCAAGCGCAACTGCTGAGCATGAGGTCCTGGGTTCGATTCCCAGATCGGGCAAAGTGTTATTGGGTTTTACGAATTTCAGTAACAGCCCGGAGTCTGGAATTGTGTCCGGTTAATGGCATTACGCTCGCCGGCTGTGCTGCCTAACCTTTCGGGGAAAACAGGCGTGATATTATTTAATATCTATTTGGATTTCCATTAACACTTAGCTGATAGTACAGCACGCGTAGCATGAACACCGTAGAAACGAGTTTTGTCGACGGAAGAATCGACAAAATGACAGATAAACAATCACTATCTGTCATTTTGTCTATTCTTCCGTTGACAAAACTCGTTTCTACGGTGGTCATGCTACGCGTGCAGAGGCCCTGAGTTTCTTTTAACCATCTCGACTTTACGCATTGACCGCGTTCGGCGTTCCGATTGGCCTTTCACTAGTAAAGGCCAGTGAAGGGCCAATCGGAGCGCCGAACGCGGTCGATGCGTAAAGTCGAGATGGTTAAAAGAAACTCACATTAGGGCCTCTGAGCTCTAAGAGCGGATGCACACTGCACGTAAACGTGAATGTATCAGAATTACGTCGTGTTGGCGCGTCGTTGCGTATACGTTCAACGAGCGCCGCATTATGTGAAGGAAAAGGGACCCAAAATGTACTTACTTAACAAAATGTCCTTTTCGAAACAGCAGCGCATCTCTACTAGTATTTACTTGTCTGCTGAGTTTCAAACCGTGTAGTACACAGGAATCGACCACTGAAACAAAACTGCGGTACCCATTTCCCGGGGACTTAGCATCAAAGTCGTATAGAGGAGCCACCTAAAACAAAAAAAAGTTCAAATAAGTAATTTGGAAACTATAATTTTTCTTTAAAGTAGGTGGTCTTGTCTCTTTCTTTTATGCTTTATTAGAAAAAACCAGGTTCTTAATAATGAATTACAATCTAGACTTTATGAGCGGTTTCGCATTACGTACGTCCGATCCAAATCCGAGAAATGTCGGTCCGCAGAAGCCGTAGTACTATTTGTATGAGGGATTGCGCACTAGATCATGCCATTTCTTTCAATGGAGTGTCAGTGGCTGACCATTGGAAAGTCATAATGACGCCATTATATTAGTAGATTACCAAACTTGTCAAAATCAACAATTATGAAATCAATGATAGACCATTCTGACACTATGGTAATAGCAGACTTGAGGCCCTGATCTATGTCCGTCCGAATTTAGAACATTCCCTATTCGGATTGAATTTGGAACTTTAATTCGGATTCGGATCGGACGTAGGTAGTGCGTAACCGCTCTTAGACTAATAAGCAATTTTAATGTAACTTGATTTTTTAAGTGATAATTTATGCCTTGTATTTGACAGTCGTTACGGGTAGTCAGAAGATCGAAAGTCTGACAACCAGTCTTACCAAGGGGTATCGTGTTGCCTAGTAACTGGGTTGTGTGTCAGAGGGAACAATAACACCATAGATACTGCTATGGCAAGTGCAATTTTAGCTAAATTAAAAGCCGACGTTCGCACGGACGTAATAAAATCGCGGCGATTTTTTTTCTTGCCCTGGATTTTCAACGCTCTGCTTAGCGCCGAGAGTTGAAAATCAAACTGTGTTTTTTCAACGCGCTGGGACGAGAGTGCTTCCCAGAGCGTTGGGATTCTCAATGCTCGGCTTAACACCTAGAGTTGAAAATGCAGTGCGCGATAAAATCCCGCCGCGATTTTATTACGTCCGTGCGAACGTCGGCTAACACAAACAATATTTATGAGAGTACTATGTATGACAGTTCAAATAAAGATAGCCCTCTTTAATTATGAATTATGACCCATAAAACTGCTGCAAATACTTTTCGTAAATTTTCATCATGTTTCCTCCTATCTAGATTTAATTTTAATAAGATAAGCATGCTACTTGTGGTTCTTCTGTAGTTTCTTCTACTTATCACTGTGGGAAAAGATGATGATAAAGATTAAAATTTTGCTTTCTGCAAACTTTAAGATGTCACATAGGTACTTTAGATACAAACATTGCAGTTAAAAGAGTGTGCTGTTATCAAACAGATCATTCTAAACGTACGAACGTATTCGTGAGGAAATCGGCATGCCTAAGAGATATTTCTCGACGGCATGTGAAGCCAAGTTAGAGGGCCATGGGTGGGTTTAAAACTCTGACACCAGGTTAGTCACTAACCACACGAAAAGTAGAATTCTAAAAGTTGGCAACGTCGCAAATAGCTGTCAAATATTTACCTGTTTTGATTAATTTGGCAATATTACTATACCTACAGGAAATATGAAATATCGCTAACTAGTGAATTAGAGTATTAATCGTGGCCCCCGGCAACATGGCAACTGAAGGAACACGGGTGGATTTTAGTCAGTAAGAGTCTGACACGCCCTCCTGCTCCACCCAGAGCGGGAGAAGTTATTTGATAATTCCCAAGCCAAAAAAAAGGGGTACAGAAAAAAAAAAACACGAAATATCACAAGGGGGGAGGGGGTTGTAGTGAGATATCCCGTGTATTTATGTTTTCGTTGAACAAGTGGTTTCGAAACCGAAAAGCGGCGGGTGACCTTGACACGCCGTTGCCAGGCAACAATTAGATGAAATTTTTTAAGATACTTTGTACCAAAAAAATACACGTCATTTTTTTGGGCGGGTAATTCCAAAACCTCACCACGTATCACCAGGAGGGGCTTAAAAAGTTGTTAAAAACATCATGTGATTAATGAAGTAGGTAAATTTAACTAACTTTAAAATGGAGGAGATTCTCATTTCGAATGTTTTTTTTTTTTTCAAATAGCCCTAACAATGATATACAATCCGTTTAACACAGTGTATTCTAACAGCTATGCATTGGTTTAGTTACACACGTGATGATGTTAATTAATACCTCTAATGAGTAGATACCTAGTAAGTTAAAACAATGTATGTGCACATGTTCAGCAACACACATTAAAATTGATAACAACATTTACAAAACAGTGATTACCATTTAAGCAAATTGGTGTTTATATCAGCTGCACATTGAATTGATTGGCATAATGTGTAAGATGAGTAGTACATTTTCCCAGTGAATCATTGATGTTTAGTAAGGTACAAAGTTCATTTACACATTGTCTGGCTGAGTGTTTATGATAAGTTTTTTCAGAAGATACCAATGTAGGAGTATAGTTATTAAATTAAAGTAACCACATGTTTCTTTATCTCATCATGTGACCATAGTATGTTAGAAGCATCTGGTTAGAATATATCACGTGTTTTCAATGATGATAAACACAACATAACAGCATAACTAGCGGACTGTGGGTGTACTATAGGTACACGTCTGCCTAATTTGTCAGGGAAACAAGGCATGATGTTCGAAAGAGAGAAAACTTGTTTTTTCTGCACAAACAAATCGCACATTTTTTTAAACTAGATATAAAATACACATATACAAAAGTAGCCAGAAGCCTTGTATTCAATCTGTGCTATGAACATTACAATTGAGGATTAGGTATAAGTTCATCTCTAACTTACATACATATGTAAACTCAAGCCTTCTTCCCAATGGGGTTAGGTAGAAACTCCAGAATGCCTATTAATCTTTAACTTGTGTTATTAATTAAAAAAATTAGGCTTAAATCATTAAGTTATTAAGTGTATTAATTAAAACCAGCAATCTGCTTTTCTTAAATTATAAAATAGTGCAAAAACTTTAATCTATAATGAAGGTAGAGACCACGAACATTATAATACCATCAATATTTATAATCTACTTTAATGGACACAAGAATATTAATAAAAATAATTATGCTAACATTGTAATGATTGATTAATGAAATTTAATACAGATAAGAGTTTGATACATTGGAAAAATCTAATTTATAATCTTTCTTTGAGATAAACACAAGGAAGTCTGATAATTGTTTCAGTATGATATATTTTCAAAATCTAATTTGAATATAACAATTGTTTCTTGATACAGATAGATTTCTTAAACTGGGACATTGGGACCAAATAAGCAGTAGAAAGTCTATAAGAATTGATGATGTTGTGTGTGACTGTACTGACTGACCTCATTTATTTTGTCTTATGAATAACAATTTTTAATAAGTATTAAGAGCACAGTTGGTTCTAGATACACAATACAATTTCACTTTCAAAGCAGCTATAAACTTTACATTTTTACTAGTTTTATGAATTAAATATGTGTACATACCTTTCTCACATGATCTACCAAAGGCCATACAGTATCTACATGGTCCATGAGAGTCATGAAGCCCTGGTACAATCTCTGGCCATTTTCAGTGTCGTCCGGCTGAAAATAGGTCGCGTTGTTTTGGCACGAATCTTTCAATGCCTCGTACATAGCATACGTTGGGGGAGCACCATCCTGCGACCCTTCGCAGCACAGCGCAGCCTTAGCCGGCGACTCCGGAAAGGCCATTTTCGACAAACCTCTTTTCGCGAAACGCAAGCCGCGTATAAAGAACTTAATCCTCATCTGCAACGATTTTATTATAAACATCTGACGCACTTATTTGTTATGCATACAGAAAAATATTATACCAATCGAAAATATAATTACAAAATAGTTCGCGGGAAAATTTTGTTATCATTGTATCATAACTGTTTTACTATTTCATTCAGCGGCCGATTATAACACACAGCACTGAATTTTATGATTGTAAAATATCGCTCCGTTACGATCGAGTATTGAATACAGTTTGACATGCGACTGGATTGTGTGGTTGTATGTCAATTTTACTGAATGACAGATTGACATTGACAGCTGTTTTGTGTTTTGTTTCCTTGTCTTTCTCCGTATTATTTAAGTTGGCAACAGCTGTTGGCTACTAGTAGAAAAAAAATAAAGGTAGTGGTCCAATAAAATCTATCGATAAAGAAAATAATATAAAAAAATCGAAACTTCTTGTTTTTGAGTAAGTTGGCAGCACTGTTGGCAGTGCAGTTGGCAGCATTGTTTACCTTGTTCCCTACCAAAAGTGACAGACTTTTTTTGCTTGTAGAAATATGCGTATGCACGTTACAAGTCCATAGGTTAATTCAAGGTAAAATGAAGACAATACTTTATAGAGCCCCCAAGACGTTCAATTGGACGTAAAAAGAAAAACTAAACTAAAATTACTTTTTATCCTGATATTCCCACGGGATGGAGTCTTATGCGGGTGCAACCGCGGGGTGCACTTATTATTACACTATTTTGCTCAAAATGAACACGAAAATAATATTTTTATCGATATCGATAATAAATAATTATTGAAAATAAGTCATTTCGTGGTCATGACCTTCATCACTATCAGTGTCACTGTCATTAAGTGTCATCTATTGACCTGTCAAACTGACTGGTTTACGGTGAAGTGAAGTCAAGTTGGATCATTGTGTAAATTTAAAATATGAAATAGACTGTTATCTATTAAAATGGGGGAAATATCGATGGAAATTGATACAGTTGATCCCGGCGAGCATATCAACCAAACCGAAATCAATACCGAGGGCGCAGAAAATGAAGAAAACTCAGTGGTTCAAGAAGAGATTGTATACCAATATCCAAGTTTATTTACGAGTAAAACTCTGATAGAACTTTCAAATTCTACATGGTCGCGTCATAAAAGAGCCAATCAATGTGTGCAGCCTTACTTGCGCGGTTGTAAATGGTCACCGGACGGTACATGTTGCCTCAGTGTAGTAAATAATGATGGGGTACATGTGACCGAATTATCAAGGGACCTCTATACGGGTAATGTAGCTGCGGACCGGATTATAGATGTTATGGACTCTGTAATCCATGTCAAAGAAGCTGGGTTGATTTATGACTTCTGCTGGTTCCCTCTTATGAACAGCGCGGTACCTGAAAGTTGTTGGTTAGTGTGACTTTAATATTCTAATGACTATTAAAACTTCTATCATACAAACATTGATCTTACAGGCAAAGGAATGTCTATGCTGCATAGGTCCACTTCTCGTACTGTACTGTCACATTCTCAATTTTTCATAAACAATTTTATTATCCATACAAAGTACTTACAACATTTTTACAAACCAGTACTAATTAGTTTTTTAATAATTTCAGCTGGCTGACAACCAGACAAAATGCACCGGTGCAGATGTGGGATGCATTTGATGGTTCACTGCGGTGCTCCTACCGAGGATTTGATGCCGTTGATCAGATGGAACCAGCCATCTCAGTGGCCTTCACAAAAGATGGTCACAGAATTATAGCTGGATACAAAAAGTTTATTAGAACTTTTGATGTGGAAAGGTGATTAAAGAATATAACTGTGTAGTCTCTGTATATTTTCTATAATGTATACCACAGACTACTGTCTCTTGTCTCTCTTTTTCTCTTTAAAGCCATCCAAAGGTTGTTTTAAAAAGATAGCCTTTAGGGATAAGACTGCCCATCGTCAGACAGCCATATCAAAAGTTGCCAAAGATTGTCCACAAAATGGTAAGCATTTTGTGGGCAATCTTTGATAACTTATATTCATAAGAATATGCAGCAATAACCCTGCATTCTACCAATTTTTTTTTTTAATGAGTTCCTGCTACAGAGGACTTGAAACAGCCATCATACTGGCTACTTCCTACTTTATTATATTATTAGCTGCCCCCCGCCGTATTACATGCTTAAGTCTCTGTCCCATGGGAATATCGGGATAAAAAATCCAGGCTATAAACTACCTGTGTGCCAAATTTCATCCAAATTTGTTCAGTAGTTTTTGTGTGAAAGAGTAACAAACATCCATCCATCCATCCTCACAAACTTTGCTTTAGCTTTAATCAAGCAAAAACGGCATGATTAACCCAGCAGTTCCTGTGGGATAATTTCCGACCCCCTTATGGGCGAAGGTGCGGGCAAAAGCTAGTTGATCATATTTTAATTCATTATAATCTTTACTAACTCACTACTGGGCATGGGTCATACTCATAATCTTCCACATAAATAAATCATAATATTTTGTCCACTAAAAAAAATTGAAATTCATGAATCCACAGGCCAGGTAGAGATTTTGCAGAACATAAAATTCAAAGCCCTGCTTCATGTTTCGATACTAGTGACAATCTACTGGCAGTTGGCTCCTGGAACACAAGTATTAGTTTATACAATATCAATGAAATGGGTGCTTACAAGAGTATTGGGAAAATGCATGGACATGGAGGTAAGAAATTATTTGTGTATTTTTTAAGTGAACACTTCTTTAGGCGCGTTGAGCAATTTTTCGTAAGGGATAAACTTATGGATTCGCGCCGACATGCTCGTGCCTATGTGCTGTACTATAGAATATAGATGGCACTAATGGCAGTTTAAAGTTTTCACTTTTATCTAATAATAATTTCAACCACAGCAATAAAGGCTAGCATCATTAGTTGTGGGTGAAGAATGGGGTAAAGAAGCAAGCAAGGTGGTATCAATGGAAGCCATTGCTCAGTTTAGTACATATTCATATAAAAAAACAGTGGCACTCCGGGAGTGCCGACAAAAGTGAAAAATTTAACAATTAAAAAAAAAATCCAAAGCCTTTAAAGTAAAAATACTTGCATAGAACATTGATCCGTAACGGAATATAAATAAAGAGCACAATCGCGTTTACAAAAATGAGGTGTCGGTAACGGTGTCGTGAGTTAAATTGTTTTTTCCCTTCTCAAAAATGCCCAACGCGCTTAAAGAAGTTTTCACTTCAATACATCAATATTACAATAGAGGTAATGCTCTAAATTGAGTGGCCCTTGTGTGCGCTTTAGAGCATTATAGAATTTTTCTCTCGTTTTCAGGTGGAGTAACACAAGTAAAATTCGCGCCAGACGGCCTACGTCTCGTATCAGGCGCACGCAAAGACCATAGACTACTAGTGTGGGACATCAGATATTACCGTAGACCACTCAACATACTATCTCGCGTAGTGGATACCAACCAAAGAGTTTACTTCGATATCTCGCCGTGTGGCAGGCACTTGGTGACTGGTGGTACAGATGGAGTGCTAAGAGTATGGGATGAAGAACAAGTGCATTGGAAATCCAATTTGGATACTAGCGCGGATCAAGGCGATAATACTACTTATAAGGTTTGTATTTTCTTGTATTTCTATTTGATGCTATTTGTGATAAGAACCTTTGAACTTTTTGATGTGTAACATCTTTCTTCCTCTCGCTTTCCTGCAATCTGTGGGAGTGATTTCGTGAAGAGGGACGGAAGTGTGTAACAGGAAGCCGGGGAAGCGCGCGCTATTTGATTTAACCAATGAGTGCGCGCGCTATTTGATTTGACCAATGAGTGCGCGCGGTGTTACAGTTGGCCGTCTGATGGTACCAACCCATTTTCCGAGAGGTTGATATTGGTGCCGATTCTCTTGTACACCGAACTAAACTAAATAAACTATCACTAAAATTCCTTACTTTTGACTATGAGAATCTCAAAGCTATTCTGCAAATAAATTCTCTAAATTTAAAAATAATTTTGACACATTTAAATCGAATTTGACAATCGCGACTCCACACGTGATACCTAACCACGTGAATCTTTTTAGAGCCGGAGGTGCGCAGGGGGGGCAGCCTCGACGTGTTTTATATGGATTTTTCACTTTTTGTATGGAAAATAAGAAAAAATATTACCTACATGTAGAGTGTTAGGGGTTTAAGGGTTCTATAGAGGGTGTCGAAATTTTCATTATTTTTGCAATTGGACACACCGTTTTCGAGATACAAGCAAAAGAAAAAAAAAATTAGTACTGTTTTTCATCTGAAGTCGAGGTGTTGGTGTGAATTTTAGTTCATGACAACCAATTTTATTCCACATGTTTTTAGTCGCGATTAAAAATAGTCATATTTAGTTAGAAAATATAAATTTTAGGTTAAAAACGTCAAATTCAGAATAGCAAAATTGCCATTTTCACTAAACTAATATCTCAGTGCCATCTTAGTGCTGTCAAACTAAAATTTAGTTAAGTTGTGTCGCTTTAGTCTATTTCAGAATGGGAAATCGTCGTTTGACAGGAATAAACTAAATTTTGGCGATTTTTAGTTTAGTTTAGAGGCATTTGTGACAAGAGAATTGGCACCACTGTCAGCTAAGATGTCAGATGTTACACAACATATGCGACTATTGTAAAGCTCGCTCGTTTTTTATTTCATTTATCTTATTTGCTGTAGTCAACCACGCAAACATTAAGCTTTTTAAAATAGGCCATAAGCGTGTTTAAGATTTAACATGACTTAAATCAAAGCAGGAATTTAAACATAATTTATACCAGAGTTTTAAATGAATTGTACGTTTTTCATTATAGTTCCCCCTCCACAAAGATTGTTGCAACAGCATCTCCATACATCCGCTGCGTCCCATCTTAGCGACGGGCTCAGGACAATTTCACTTACCAGATCCACTGCTCTCACCACAAAAGAAATCTAACAGTGGCAAAAAGAATGTTAGCGATGGTGTAACTCCAATGAATACAGAACTGGATTCTGACATAACCAATGATAATACGGCTATAGTTAATGAAGAAGAAGAGGAATCAGATGAATCTGGTCACGAAAATGAACAATCAGCAATTGATGTAGACGTAAAATATTCTGACATAAGTGAAAATAGTTTAGTGTTCTGGTGGATTGGTGAATAGACCTCAATATTATCATAACGATGTTATCTAGTCTTTAATTAGTTGTAAGTTTCTAATCTTCTGATATAAAACCATGCATTTAACATTTTGTTTTTGAAATTATTTTGTGTTACCCCATAAAATAAGAGTACAAAGTATAGTTATCGCAACATGACGGTTGCATGTGGCGTTATCCGACTGGCCGAAAGTATTGTGGAAAAGGCGGACACAGCCATACACGAGCACCTATTTCAAACGTGTATTAAACTGATTAGAGTCCTCTCAAAATTAAATTGGAATGTGATCTTTCAAATACATTCGAAATTGTCAAACGTGAATCGTGACACCGTTCATGCAAGTTTGTTTGTTTTGGGGTTCAAAACAGTTCTTGAGCTTGACGTAATAGATAATTATTTATTTAAGTAATAGATTTCAGTGCCTCGGTAGTAGGGCTCAATCTTAAGAACCTCAATATGTCAGGTCAAGCAGGTGTTCCCCAAGGTTCAATACCATTCCTACTCTTGGTCGAAAACTCAAGTCACTATTTTGTCTATGTGGGCATTATTTTATCCTAAGCTTATCCTCTTTGTCACGGTACACTTTGTAGTACCTACTTAATCCTAAGGATTAAGTACTACAAAGTGTACCGTTTATTCAATGTCTAAAAAGTCTTCGTCCTAGCATTGTTCTTAATAAAATGTTCCTATGATTGTGGGCTCCAGTGTTTCTGAGTACCTACTTCAGTAGAAACGTAAAGGGTCCCTTTGTAATTGTCAATGTTTACGTGAATAAAAATTTCAAATGATATGCTGATATCGTAACAAAGCAATGCGTGCCGAAGCTTCGTGTTTTGCTCGGTAATACTTTTTGGGCTAATGCGGTGGTCTATAGATGTAAGGCTGGTTTAAAACCAATTAAACCAATCCATTTAAAACGAAAAAAGCTGTATAAAACCGAAATAAACAATTTTTTTAGATTTCAAACGGTTGGTGTTGATGACTGTTTTTCTTAATTTTAACTACATTTTCTTGATTTTACCGAGGTAGGGGTATAACGGAGTACCTAAAAACTCTGTGCTGGTAAATAATTTTTTTTTTCATTGTTTTAAACGATATAAATAATCAATTTGATTCGGTTTAAAACCAAACTCACACTTTCGCACTCGTTGACGTCGTCACTCGTGAATCGACGCAACGTTGCCAGTTCGCCTACCCTACATGCACCTACATAAACTGCTGCGCGCGGCCGCCGCGCCGCGCACTCACGTACTTTTGTTTTTGTGGGCGAGTTTTCAACCGTTTAAAACGATTTATTTGGGGTTTAAAACGGCAATATTTTATTTAAAACGTTTTAAATCGGTTGTTTTACATCTATACGGTGGTCACACGGCTTCATAATTTTAACGAATTATCGTGCAATAATCCAGGATGGATCTCCGATATTTCGACAGAGCGTCTACGCATTTCGGAAACAACAGTCGAAATTGACAATGCTAGTCCAACCACGCGCCACGCTAATTAGCGCGCTAAAACCCTTTGATGTACGACCATCCGAGCGATAAATGCTACGGAGCCCGAACCATCATGACGATAGCTGATAATGGTTGGTCACATCGTGGTCACATCTGTGTGCATTGTATCACTGTGCGAAGCTTCGTATCACTATAGACACAGGTGCGGCCCCATTATTAATGATTAGGTAATGAAGCTCCAATATTGAAGGTATCATTTGCGTACGCCTCATTTAATTTTTGAACTGTGCTGAGAAAAGTCACGTAGCTCACACTGCTCACCAGCGACTGATCAAGAGTTCTGACCGCCCTAGGCTAATTATGAGGACGCGCCCCCGCCAGGTGTGTTAGGTACGGACGGCCTAAAGAGTAGTAGGTAAGTGAGTAGAGTAGTAGTATGAAAATTTTAACATGGTTCAACTACCTATAAAAGTATAAAGTCGATCTGCAAGCGAAACTAACGTTGTTCTTTAATCTGCATGACATTCAACATTAGGGTGCATTTAGTTTTAGTGTTTTGTCTCGGTCTAGTTGAAATATGTAGGGTAGATGCAATGATGCTAGATTAGTGCATGCGAAGACACGATTTCAGCGCGCCCCCCCCCCGACCCTCGCCTCGCGCCCTAGGCTGCAGCCTAACCCTGCTGCTCACATGTCGCTCAATAACAGATAAGTATTGTAATTGCAATAACTCTTACGGTTTCAACACAGAAAAAACCCTATCCCTATACAACGATAAAAGCAACAAAACAAATCGCGTACTGGGATAGTTCTGGCACCAGCTCGAGGTCACGGCAAGATGGTGTTTGGGTCCGGATACGTCCGTCATGTTTGAGTTCGAGCGGTCGAGATTAAAGAAAAGCCGCGTTCCCATTATGGCCCGTGCAGACTAGCGCGACTTGTCGGGCGACGCGACACCGGTAATTGTTCAACGTGAAGTTTTTTTAAAAATTGTTTTGTTAGAATCGTGTAGTGCTGTCGTGTCGCGCCAGTTTGCACGAGGCTTTAGGGCTGCATGGCTCCGGAGGCCAAACTGTGCGGCCCTACTGAGAACGTGGCTAAACGATTACCATTTGCTGTCATTGAACATCAATGACATCATCAATATACGGTGCGCCAATTGCCAATTGCCTCTGACTTGGCTTCACATGCCGTCGAGAAATATCTCTCAGGCATGCCGGTTTCCTAACGATGTTTTCCTTCACCGTTTTTAAAACAAGTTATAATTATACAATACGCACATGAATCCGAAAAGTCAGAGGTGCGTGCCTTGGATTCGAACACGAGACCTCTATGACCTGGCAGCCCGACGGTCACGCCTATCAGGAGATACTATATCAATCACGTAAACATTGACAATTGCAAAAATTCGTTTCAAGGGGGACCCTAGGTGTGAGAAAAAAATAAAGGTTCTATCTAACACGTATAATATACTAGCTTTTGCCCGCGGCTTCGCCCGCGTGGATATCGGAAAATATCCCACAAGAACGTGCTACCGGGATTCAGAGTATCCTATGTCCTAACCCAGGTCATGGCCTATCCTATGCCTTTCATCTAGAAATCCGTTTAACAATTACGGCATGAAAAGGTAATAGGCAGATAATAAATCTGTTTTAGGGTTCCGTATCTTAAAATGAAAATTTTTAACCCTTAAAGGATGACTTTTTTTTTCTACTTCGTTGTCTGTCAAGACCCTTTGTTCTCAGGAACGGGTGTAAGTATCAAGTTGAAATAGATACAGTAAGTACCTCATTAAAAAGATTTTTCAACATACAAAGGTACATTGTGTTCTATCTCCTCTCATTTGCTACGAAATGTATGGGAAGTTTTTTTTTTGGCCTAGTAATAAGAAATAGGATCCACATGAATCAAAAAAGTTTTTGTGGAAATTGGCCATTTTCTTGTTGACTACGTTTTTTCAAAATCTGTGAATGCAGAACAAAATTTTTCAAAAAGTTAAGGACAGTCTCCTAAGACCATTTTCTTGTAGCGACAACGGTTAAGGTACAGACGCCAGCACATCAAGCTACCCGAAACTGTCAAATTTTCCCAATCAACTTTGAACCTTAGATTTCTGCGATAAAGTTGAAAATCTATTAAATAAATTTGACAGATTGTAGTAGCTTGATGTGCTGGCGTCTGTACCTGCCCTTATTGCCCCATCTCAAAATCCACCCTGTATATGCTATGATTGACTGCTTAGCTCCATAAAGGTATAGGGTGATGATAATCTTTTAAAAGGTTAAAACCGTAACTATCTGCAATATTCTAACCTTTTGGCTAGTCTTTTTACAATTTGCTGTAAACTATAGAAGAATACGAACATAATGCTACTCGTATATTGCTCATCCCCCATAGCAAATAGCGTGATAATAATTTTTGAAAAATCTATTGTGACGTTTCTTTATTTGACTTACAGATTATTTATACCAGTTTTCAAGTTAATTAAGCCACACAATAAAATCCTCCACTGTAAAAATGGGGGTAGTTTTTCAAAAACCCTGATATTTATTTTTATTTATTTTCAGTTTTAATTATAAATGAGTTTCGAGTTAATCAGACCGCTCGTTAAAATTCTTCGATACAAACTTTAACTCCCCCAATCCTTCTTTAGGGGGTACTTTAGAAAAACTAAAAATAGAAAACTTTATAATTTTCATAGATAAGTATTCGTGCCAAGTTTCAAGTTTATTAACTCAAAGAATAAGGTTTTTCATACAAACAAAATACCCCCTTTCCACTCCCTTAAAGGTTGAATTTTCAAAAATCCGTTCTTAGCGGTCGTCTACTAACTATAAACTACCTCCCATCTTTATACGTTGAGCGGTTTTCGATATTTCGTGATGAATGAGTGAGTGAGTGAGTGACCTTTTGCTTTTATATATTAAGATTCATGGTTCTAACAATAAATCGATCCTATTCTTTTAAAGAAATAGTAGCAATAACATTGTATGAAAACAATCTCGGCTCGGGCGCTACTTTTGAACAAAGCTTAATTTGAGCGGAGGGAACAAAGGTTCCATTATTGATAGTAGGGTGTTGAAATTAACAACTATTCTTTGATATCCGACCCGGCAACACGGCGCGTTCATTTTAAAGCCTATACTTTAGCTGAACGTACCCAAATAGTAAAACTTATTCGTTTTATTGCCAAGTGCGGGCGGAACAATCGGTAATATTTAACAACTCTTTTCAAAAAGATATTATCATTTGATTTAGGGCTACGTTACAAATTCGTTTATGAGTTATTTGGTCGTTTCGGTATTCGCATTGTTGGGCTTATTGGTTTAGTTCGGCCTAGGGAATGGAAGTTTCTAGGGCTTTTTAATGACTTTCGAAGCGTTGTTTGATATTTAACAAATATTTCATTTCAAATGAAACGTTTGCTGACAATAAATCCTTCCCTACATTTGCTCTTATTTATTTTTATCCACAGGTTCTTAGTTCAAAAAACCGACCGACTAAACTCCAATCACAACAGGGGCTTATAAATCTTCACTGACAGTGACAAATCAAATGTCCACTATTACCTACAATGTACGATCATTGGGCGATATTGCCATAATCACCACATTAATTTTATTACCTACCTACGTATATTGTTATTGTTATGAGCAGACAGATGGATGCTGTTGTCCATCGTCTCTGGCTCTAGCTAGACAGTCCTTCCTATTAAGGATATTAATCCAAGTCCAGACAAAAACCCTTTTCCCAAAATTATTATTATAGGTACTTATGTCAATTAATTTGTTTCCCACTGCTGAGTGTCGTTTCATTCGGTTTATTGTTTAAAAATCTCACCTGAAAACAACTGAAAACTTAGTGAGCTTGAAGTGAGCTAGCTGTCATTCCACTAGATCAGTGTTCGGCAAACCGCGGTTCGCGAGCCGCATGCGACTCTTTGGCCTATACTTAACGGCTCTGTGTGTACAAAATTGAGTCTATTAGAATCAAAAACAGCAATGTCCATTTTCGTGTTCTGGCCACAATACATATTTTTTAAATTATGGATGAATGCACATTCAGTGGTAATATTGTAGTATTAGAAAATAAAAAGGATATGTTGTTTAATGAAACTATAATTATCAAATTACTTAGATTCGTTATAATAACATAAAAATTAAATAAATAGTTTGGACTTTGCGGTTTCTGAAACAGATGGTTTGACTTAGCTGTTTTTGTTGCATGCATTTGATGGACAATGTTAATTTTGAAACATACCTATTTTTATGTAGTATGCTTAGTTAGTTTAGATACTTTGAGCAGTTTGCATAGAAAATATAAAACAGTAAGATGATGCACTCCTGTTACTGACCGAACCACTTGTTTTTTTTACTATGATGGGTCCGTGACTTCGTAATAAATTTTACCGTTTAAACCGTAGACAGGGATACTCAAACCTACTTCCACGACTGAAATAAGATTAAAACATTTTTTTTTATTAGCCATTTCTATCCTACTGCTGGGCAAAGACCTTCCACTCTCTTCCCACTTTTGTTCAGAACAAAAAAAGAAAACCAAACAAATTACGTATTTAAATAAATTAGTACCTATCATTAAAAAATGTAAACAAAAGTATCACGACATGGTCGTTATAGTATACTCATCGGCCTTGTTTGGCCTTATTTCTTTTCCAGTTTACACTATCAACTCGACGCTTTCGTGCATGTTTACTATCCGCCATTTGGGGATAACATTCCGTTGTTTATAATTGAATAGTTTAAATCCTTTAAATTGAAATTTTAACACCTTCAAATTAAAAAAAATTGAGCACACTCTCACAAGGAAATGACTTTTTCCGTCATACTGTTTGTTGCGTCGTGATTGGCTGTTACGGACAATGCTGATTCTGCTACATAGACTAATGGACAATGCTGTATTTGTAGCATACTTTGATTTTAAATGCCAAATTTCTACAGGACTTTGCGGCTTTAGTTCCATTTTGAAAATACAACAATGTTTCTTTTAATTTGTAGATTCTGACGCCATAGACAACTCATTTTTCCTTTCTTATGGACATTGCGGTTTTTGATTCTAATAGACTCAAATGTCGATGAGTGCGAGCATATCGGGGGTCAGGGTTTCGGTCATTAAGCAAGATATCAAGTTTTATTCAAAATTCAAACTATATTTCAAAGATTTATTTCCGAAGTATTTTCACCAAAAATTAACAAAACATCGAAAATTTATCATTTACCTACCAAAGTTTTCGAAGGTTAACTTGTTAATAGATAAGCAAGATGCCTTCATCATATTATTATCAGCCAATTTGATGATGGTGATGAAGGCTTCTTACTTCTTAGCAAGTAAATTTTAGGAAGCGTTGTGGAGTGAAAGAGGATGGGAGATTTAAGGATTAAGATAAGTGTATTGTTATTGAGACAGTTTAGACACACAGAAAGGATTGGCTCTTATAAGAAATCTTAGTCGTTATGTACCTAGTATTGATATTTGGCTCTATTGTCCAATGAGTTTGCTGACCTCTGCACTAAATGGTAAGGATTTACACTATTGACATCTCACTTCACCTAAGTGTCACAGTAGTGCTATTCTGTAAAAATCTCACCGTGATGACTTAGGTGAAGTGAGCTGCCAATAGTGTCAGTCAATCCTTAGCAACTGACAGCTCACTCCACGCTCACTTCACCTAGGATAACACGGTGAGATGGTTACAGAATATCACTGCTGGTCACCCAGACAGGTCTCCTCTCAATGAGAGAGAGAGGGGCCACCAAGCGAGCACAGTGCAAGTTGGAGGATATCATATCTTCGTATTTTGTTCTAGAACGTGTTATGTTAGCTCACTATGTTTTCCTTTAAGATTTTTAGAACAGATCGAGGTCGAGAGCTGGTCCAATCCGAAAAAAAAAACAAAAAGTAAATAAATTATAATTATTTAAAACTGTAGGAATGGAAGTATCTCCATCCCTTAAATGCGAACTCTAAGAATACAGCGTATTTATATTCTTAATATACAACGAGCTATTTTATCAACAAGTTTGAGCAAGGTCTCGACAAATACGCAGGCAGTCAAAATGTGAACATAGACAGCCTTAAGATATGACGTTTCATTAAGATAACCTCGCCTATAACATTAGGCTTTTAAACTGAGACGTGCCCCGTACTATGAGGTTACCTTAGTAACCATCTTCTAAAGGCGTGTACACACGAACGAACAAGAACATAGTGATCAAGAACATCAAACATTTTGTTCGCATGTGATGTGCGTGACCACTAAGGCCTCGGTCTCGAAATCAACGGGCGCAGGGCGGCGGCGGCGGCGGCGGCAGCGGCGTGGGAGCGGCGCGTTCAAATGCATAGTTTTATATGGAATTGTTTTGCCTTCGAGGCCAGTTCCATGTAAATCTAGGCATTGAAACGCGCTGCTCCCCGCGCCGCCGCCACCGCCCCGCGTTCACTGACTTCGTGTCCGTAGCCTAACGAACATCAAAGACTGTTCATCAAAACTGATCGTGGCGATCCAATTTCGAATCTATAGCTACTAAAGAGAGCGGGGCGGTTGAGCACAAACACAAGTCGAACTGTGGTCGTGTTGGCTTTGCTAATTTACGTCCACACGTACGAACCAAATGTGTCGTGTTCGATGTTCGTGTTCACCATTTTTTGTTCGGTCGTGCGTACACGCCTTAAGAATCACGTACCGTAAGTAATTAATAGTAGGTATGTTTTTTAGGTAGCAACACTCAGCGTGGTTATCTACTAATTTCAGAATTAGGTGACTAATAGTTACACAAAATCAATTAATCATTGTAAGCGTGTTGTTGTTATGTGTTCTTTTATTTCTTCTTTTAAAACTTTTGTTTCCATTTTTTTCAAGGTTGTCTTTAAAATATAATAAATTATATTATAATAATAATATCATGTAGGTATTTCAGGTGACACAGGCCCACAGAAAAATACCTTAACCTAAACATACATATTTTAATATAAACAAAAACTTGTGTTAATAAATAAAGTTTAGACTATGTTAGTAGCACCTCACTTTGCACTAGCTTTACTTTGTGCTGTCCTGTGGGACCAGTCCGCGGAAGCGACGGAACACCACGTCCTGCAGCCAAAAGTCTTCTTCTATGACGTGGAACAGATAGCAGATACCTGATAGCTTTTAGTGAATCGATAAGACCGCCCATCGTATGTGACAAAATAAAGAGTATTCTATTCGATCAGGATAATCAGAAATCTTTTCTGAATTCGCTTAGTGTTAATCTATGTACTTTGGCATTTACTATAATAATGAAGTACCTACTCTGTATTGAAGCTACTCTAGTAGGTATTAAGTAAGTACTTAATCATCACCATCATCTTTCTGTCCTTATCCCATATTTAGGTACGTGGGGTTGGCGCACACGTTTCCTCTTTCCATTCTCCCCTGTCAACCGTCACGCAATCATTCACTCCATCTAATATTAAGTATTCAGTAAAAAATTACTTTAACAAATATTCCTAGTGATAACTGTAATAATAAGTGCCTATTACTCTCAGTAATTGCTTGGTAACGATAATATCGATTGCTGCTATTAGCTAATGGAATAAAATTGACTCATTTTTCGCAGATGCTGAACCGTACCGTTTGTAATAAATCCGAAAATTTCCGTAAAAAATGTGGTACTTAATTTGTAATATTAATAACTAATAATTGGTCGTTAGATTTTGTAACACGAGTTCACACGACTACCTACTTGAAAACCTTTTTTCGTTACGTAGTTGAATTTATTAAATACCTATAATAGCTCCTCGGGCATTTTTTTTTTTTGGGTGGGAAATTATCAAATAACTTCTCCCGCTCTGGGCGGAGCGGGAGCGTGTCAGAATCTTACTGACTAAAACCCACCCGTATTCCTTCGGTTGCCCTGTTGCCGAGGGCCACGATGTCCCTATCGGTTTTCTTCGAACCCCCAGCAGGCATTGGCCCTAGCGCACCCCGTCAATTCTGCTGACATCTCTTTGAGGCGCGCGTGGAACACAACGCGCCGTCGACCCGGGCTTGGTCCTTATCAGACGGCGAGCTACGCGGCCTCATTGGTCTAGTGGTCGCAAAGGGTCTGCGGTCGGGCAAAGTGTTATTGGGTTTTCCATCTGGAATTTCTCAGTAGCAGTCCGGAGTCTGGATTTGTGCTCGGTTGATGGCAATAGAATCACCCCCTTATTACATGGGACTTAAACATAACTGGCGAAATTGTGGGTATACTATAGGTACACCTCTGCCTAACCCTTTAGGGATTACAGGCATGATGTTATGATATGTTATGTGTGTGTCTACAAATAGGTAACTGCAATTTCTTTTGTAATAGTAACTACTAGAAAGTTCCTATTTTATGTACAATCTCCTACATCTAAGACACGTAAGCTAGAAGTTCTAGAAACTCAAACATATCCTTATCTTACAGAACAAAATTACAAACAAACGTTGCGTTTTACGAGTGGTATCGTAGCTCGGCGTAGGCGATACGTATCTCGTAGCCGTAGCGGGCAGCAAATAAGTCGGCGTGGTAGACAGCTACACCGCTACGCCGTAGCCTTCGTAGCAAAATATTGCTTTACAGAAGGCTTACTTGATAAGGAACTGAGAAATATGTTTCTACGTAACTGCAATTTACGTAATTAAGAAGAGCCTTGTACTAATGCACTGCGTAAAGCGATAAGTATTTTTATCTAGTTGATTCTAAGGGCAGTTTTCTTTTGCATTCTTGGACCTTTTAGGACATTTCTATTTTGCGCCAGTATCTGTTACCACAAGGAAGCTACGTAAGGAAATATGTTTCAAGTTTACTGCCCCAGAGTGATGTTTTGTTTGCTCAGCCATACCGGTTATTTATTACTGTTATATGGTAGGTACACAGTCCAACTTTCTATTAACGGTCAGCTAGATTGTAATACTAGTTTCTGCCTTGACTTTTGTACTGTATTATTTACTTTCTGCTTATAAAATAAACATATGTGATTTTGCACATTTTCATAGCATTGGTAGCAGTTGATAATAATGCGATTAAAAAGGAAATTTCTTTGAACTTAAACGATTCATTTGATGGCCACGTTTGTTACCGATTGGTGCTAATTATCTCATGGGGTCAGTGGAGTGCAAACTAGTGTCCTATGAGTAGGAGCGCTTAAAATTATTTTTCACTCCTCTTGCTCAAAAAGTCCGTTATTGTAGCGTACCAGAGCGGGGAAAAAATAGTATATCTTGCTCTAGGGGAAAAAGTAATTTTTGTCTGTAACCAACGAGCCTACAAAAACGAAAAAGTCTTTATTCTTATGTAAAACTAGATTTTTACTACCGCATACCGGGATAAAAAAATCCTTAAAAATTCAGATTGAACAAATTGTATATTTTTTAAATAAAATAAACTATTTAATATTGTATCGGATTGTTTTATTTTCTCGCAATCGTAGTGAAAAGTAGAGTGTAACACACGGCACTAAAACCCATTCTAACTCGGTTTCTATTTACTCCCTCGCCATAAAACGACTTCGATAGAATGGGTTGTTTTAGCCCCTCGTATAACAATCTACTATAGGTAATAGTGGATTTAATGGTAATGAATTTACCACATTTACTACCTGCAGTATTGTCACTCCTCCCCTAATCTATCCAAAGGTTGTCTATAAAAGATCACTTTTAGCTATAAGACCGCCCATTGTTTTAACCTCTTGTAAAACTACATTTATGTCAGTATAATTTTTACGGCGTACATAAAGAAAGAAAGAAAGAAAGAAAAAAAAACATTTATTTTGACACAGTTCGTGAAACACAAAATATACATAAAATGAAAAAAAAAAAAAATTTTTTTTTTTAACAATAGTGTGTTCCTCACGGCTGCGCCAAAAAAGGTTCATTTCAGCATTAATGCCAGACAGATGCTGTCTGACGCTGGTTTTCTAATGAACCCTTAAAAGGACAAGTGACGGGGAGTACAAACGGTTTCAACATACCTAATACATAATTTGTATACTTAAAAAAAAAAACTAAATTAATAAATAAGCACGTAATCAAATATAATACAAAAACAAAAAACATACGAAAACAACAAGAACTGTCCCAGCAAAGGACGGAAAATCACTGAGCGTGCGCAACCACCCGCATACCCAATATTTATTTTGTTTGATAGATACAACAGGAATCATGATAGCTCTGTAGGCATTTCATATAAGTGAGACATTAGGACATTACACAATAAAGAGTATTCTTTCTATCTATAAATCTAGAAGACTTTTACAACCTGAGTCAAACGACTGCATATTCCCAGGCCACCGCAGATCTTCAAACAATTTCCTTCTACTGGCGTCCTTTTACGATTATTGTGACGACAAAATACCCAACTGCCCTATTCTCGTATATATGTACGTGACAGCTTCAAGATTTACGAGGTAAGCAAACGAACATCCGCTCCACTTCCCGCGTCCCAATCGTATCGCATTCGCATCTCCTTATAATAAACTAGCTTCTGCCCGCAACTTGGCCCGCGTGAAACTGGTTTTAACATAAAATATATCCTATATGTATGACACTCGGAAATACTGTAGCTTCCCTAGTGAATGAATTTTCAGAATCCGATCAGCAGTTCCGAAAATTACCCCCTACATAAAAAACTCACAAAAACCTCTTTATAATATTATTACTAGCTTTTGTCCGCGGCTTCGCCCGCGTGGAGGTCGAGAATTATGCCACAGGAACGTACTACCGGGGTAAAAGGTATCCTATGTTCATTCCTAACCCAGGTCATGGTTTACTTGTGTGTCAAATTTCATCGAAATCCGTTCAGCCGTAGAGGCGTGAAAAAGTAATAGACAGACAGATAGAGTTACCTTTGCATATTTACTAGCTTTTGCCCGCGGCTTCACCCGCGTGGATGTCGGAAATTATCTCACAGGAACGTGCTACCGGGATTCGGGAGCAGGAATGTTACGGAAGTCGTTTTCCCAGAACTGGAACCGGAATCGGAAGTGTTAAATTTGTTTGATCGGAATCGGAACCGAAACTGTCATTGGAGGCGGAAGTAGAAGATGTGTTAAGGGAAGGCTTAATGAAACAGTAGAAATATAATTCAGCCTCTCTAATCAGTCTCTTTAATTAGTCTCTTTAATGAGTCGCTTTAATTAGTCAAACATTAGTGATAACATTAACAAATAAAGCAATAAACTGACTGTTTGTTTGCAATGGTGAAACATTCACAACAAAACATGTTGAAATCTTTACTTTCTGTCAATGTTCCATACAAAGTTTGACAGGAACTTGAGATTTCAACATGTTTTGTTGTGAATGTTTCGCCAGTGCAAACGCACAGTGAGACTTCAAGCGCGAGCGTGTATAAAATAATCAAACATTACCCTGGCGACGAGGGGCTTGTGGCTAAGTAACAACAGCTGCACGGGTCGATCGATCAGGTTAAGTTACGCTTGCCGCGGTTGGTCTGTGGATGGGTGACCATCTTTACATACCAAGTCCTCTCCGTGCTTCGGAAAGCACGTTAAGCCGTTGGTCCCGGCTGTCATTTGTAGATCTTTGACAGTCGTTACGGGTAGTTAGAAGCCCAAAAAGTCTGACAACCAGTCTTACCAAGGGGTATCGTGTTACCTAGTAATTAGGTTGTGGAGGTCAGATAGGCAGTCGCTCCATGTAAAATACTGGTATTCAGCTGCATCCGGTTAGACTGGAAGCCGACCCCAACATAGTTGGGAAAAGGCTAGGTAGATGATGACCCTGGCGACGAGTTAAAACTTGGTTGTACGAGCTCTAGTCACGTGCATCGTTGCGTTTTGAACTTCGGTATAACTCCGATTCAAAACTATCGGAATCGGATGTGTAGAATAAATCGGAAGTTCCGACCTTTCGGAATCGGAACCGAAGCTCCGTAACATTCCTGATTCAGAGTATCCTATGTCCTAACCCAGGTCATGGCATATCCGTATGCCTTTCATCTAAATCCGTACAGCTGTTACGGCATGAAAAGGTAACAGGCAGATAATAAATCTGTTTTAGGGTTCCGTACCTCAAAATGAAAAACTTGAACCCTTAAAGGATGACTTCGTTGTCTCTCAAGACCCTTTTTCTCAGGAAGGCTAGATCTACGGTCTCTTGGAGCTGTAACGAAAATCAAACTTCCAAGTCAACGCAATAAAAAAAATCGGCCATTTATGCAGCATATTTTCACACTCGCAAATAAATCAGTCTATTTGGTACTTCCCGTTGAAGTAGTCCACTTAGAGCACCCGTCCGAATAGCACCTGCGACTCAGCAGCTTACTGCTGGGATGTGTTTGTTTTACAGGACGTTATAAATTAAATATATCGATAAAACAAATTTCGTATGTACGTAAGTATGTGTAATTAATAAACATTCTAGTGATTTTTATCGATATCTTTCATTTAATAACGTCCTGTAAAACAAATACATCCCAGCAGTAGGCTGCTGAGTCGCAGGTGCTATTCGGATGGATGCTCTAAGTGGAGTACGTCTTCCCGTTGGCCCAGCAGCATGAAGTTTGGCGAGAAGCAAGGTCAAGTAAAGAGGAAAATCCGAAAAGTGGTACACACGGCTACACATCAATTTCCAGTTTATGCTGATCTCGCATTGTATAGGATTTCCGTACAATGCTCGGTCAGTTTATACTGGAAATGAATAGCTTGATGTATAACCGTGTGTACCTAATATGTTTAGTTATAAATATGAATTGCAAAGTTTGTTCTTCAATCTGGGATCAAAAATTCATAGGCCGTGTCTTGAAGTAACATTTAGTATGTTTTTATCACGCTATTAAAAGTTATTTTTCAATAGAAAAGTTAAGTTTGTCCTTCAATCCAGATTTGGAAATTCGGGCAGCCGAGCAAGCACAGCTTTGAGGCGGAACTGAGCGCAAATCCTACTCACACTTGGTTTAAAAAAAAAACAGGTTTATATATGATTCTACATGCTTTACTTAAAATACTAATTATTCATTTAACTATTATCATCACCATTAATTTGTAATACCTACTCTAGTGCCGCCATTGAACACATACCTACATGTTAGAAAGGTTAGTTTATGACTTTCAATTGTAATAATTTTTAACCAAGTGTGCCGATTTTAATGAAATGAAGATTAAATGGTAATTCAAGATAGGTACGGTCTATGACTTTATTTCAAATCCCTTAAATCTCTTGAAAGAAGACACAAAAAAACACGAATTTCTGTGACCCAAACACGAACGTGTAACGTAAATATGTAAATGAATTTTGAATATGGGGCTCATTTTGAGTGGCGAACAAGAAAAAAATTTAAATAATTTGTTTTTAAATGATAAATTGAGACAAATATTTGTCAGCCTTCAGATTTTAAAATAAACAATTTCTACACCTAGGTACCTACCTACTTCAAAAACAGAGCATCTGTTACCTTAATCATCTGTAATGGGAAAGTCGACCATCATAATTTATATCGGATGGTTACTTCACCAAGGATCCTTCTCAATTTAACGTCCTCATTAATTGTTGATTGTTCCCTTGATCCAACATCTGAATCCGTGGGATATAATAATAGGCTTCAAAAGATGATAAGCCGGTGTCATCATCATCATCATTTAATAATAATAATAAATCTTTATTTCTCCGTACATGTACCTATGTATTTTGATAAAAAATGGCTTAAGTTTGCCCTCAAGAGTGAAAAACCCTGACTTCTAAACTGGGTTTAGAACTTAGAAGCCAGTGTCGTTAAAGTGATGTGCATATAGAAAATTGGACAAATTATACACAATAATCCATTAGGGCAAGTCCAAGAGAAACAAAAAAGAAAAGGGAAACAAAAAAAAAAAAAAAAGAAAACATTAAATGAAAGTGTTGTGTGTGTATCAAGTGTGCTTGTCTGGAGTTGTGCTTGTTGGTGTTTGAGGGTGTGTGTATGTTTGTGAAAGGGTGTGTGTGACTGTGAGTGAAGTATGAGTGAGTGTGCGAGCGTATGCGGGAATATAAGAATTTGCATAATTTTACTTTAAACTCTTTACTACTTATCTATTTATATTTCCAAAATTTCCCACATCAAATTCTCTTTCCTTTATTATCCCAATTTATTTGGGGTCAGCGTAAATTGTCGTTTGCTACCATATTTCTCTATTTATCGTCATCTTGGTGTCAGTCACCCCCTTTCCAGTCATAATATTATCTTTCACACAGATTACCGGTATATTTTGTAAAAAATCATACCGTGAGAACCGACGGTGAAGTGACTTTTACAGAATAGGTCGGCAGTTCTAATTTCGATCACTTTCGCATCATCTCTTAAAAACCCATAGGCACCAGGTGTATGCGGATCTTTAAGGCTTACGCGCATACGGCGAGCCTGACCACCACAAAAAAAAAAGGATTGTGTGGTTTTATGAAACCACGGTAAAAGTGAAACTTTTAAGCGAACTATAGGCGCCGCCATATTGGCCTTGGCTGCTCTGACGAGCGCCTTTCACTTTATCCCTACTCCGCGGCCGACCGTCACGCGACATGCAACACACGGACGAAAAAGTTTGAGACGATGTAATAAAAGTTTCACTTTAAAAATCGAAATTCTTATTAAATCGAGTTGAATATTGGTAATTAAATTGTAAAGGTACTCCCCCCTCACCGGGAGCATTCGCATGTAATGTAACGTTACAGATTCGATTTTGAGTATTAAATTAAGATACAATTCCCGACCCCGAACCTAGAGGGTTGCGCACTGTAATGTTCGGTTCTCCTCCTTCACTGTTGTAATGCTCGAATTGTATCATTATGGGTTTCGCACTGTAATGCTCGGTTCTCCTCCCTCACTGATGCTATTTCTCGACTCGACTCTAAACGTTTAATTACAGGCGAATGCTTCCGGTGAGGAAGCACCTTTAGACAAAACTATTTCGTATATCAAGCCAAACTGTCGCAGTTTTGGCTGTTCAGTTCGGCCTTCCAATGTATAAATCCGCAAGACATAGATTCATCCATCACTTTCCCACAAATCCCTTCTTGAGTAATAACTTTGGTGTAAAAGCCGTTTGTTAAAGACAGATGGCGCCACTATTACGTCAGACTGTTTATCTTAGTAACTTCAGAAATTAAATAAACGTCTGGAAAGATAATATAAAAAGTAATATAGTAAATGGATTTGTTTGTGCTAATTCTTTATAGAACTTTCTAGACTGTTTGCTTCTTTTTTAATTTAATAATTAACGATTTTAACTATTAATCCGTGAGTCAAATTTATTAAAAACGTTGCCCCACACTAGGAATTTCTCCTGTATTGTGGAAGCTTTACAAACATTTAAACACACATACGCAAACAGCCAGACCCGGAACAACTACTTGAAGGTCATACAAATATTTGTTCCGTGCGGGAATCGAACCCGCGACACGCAGCACACCAGTCAATCGCCCAACCGTGCCGTGCCGTGAATTGCTCGCGGTCTTTAGTCCATGTTAACCTGATAATACAATTATAGTAGTAAGTCTAGTAAGTATATTATTATTAATCTGCCTAGCCTGTTCCCAACTATGTTGGGGTCGGCTTCCAGTCTAACCGGATGCAGTTGAATACCAGTATCTTACATGGAACGACTGCCTGTCTGACCTCCACAACCGAGTATCTGGATTAATTAATAATTCATAATTACCTGATGAAAAATATTAGGTAATTAATGTATTAAATATTTTTCCGTGTTTTCTTCTAGACTAGGTACATTAGCGATTAGCGTAGAAACAAAAAGTAACGTTTATTTGCACACATTTCGTGAAACACAAAATGCAAACAAAAAATATAAAAGTGAAAATAATGTTTTAACAACAATAGTGTGTGTGCTAAGTAATAACAGCCGCTCGGGTCGATCTGTCAGGTTAAGCTACGCTTGCCGAGGTTGGTCTGTGGATGGGTGACCATTTCTACATACCGAACTCCTCCGTGCCTCGGAAAGCACGTTAAGCCGTTGGTCCCGGCTGTCATTCGTGGATCTTTGACAGTCGTTACGGGTCGTCAAAAGCCCGAAAGTCTGACAACCAGTCTTACAAAGGGGTATCGTATTACCCTGTTACTGGGTTGTGGAGGTCAGATAGGCAGTCGCTCCATGTAAAATACTGGTATTCAGCTGCATCCGGTTAGACTGGAAGCCGACCCCAATATAGTTGGGAAAAGGCTAGGCAGATGATGAGTGTGTGACTGCGCCAAAAAGGACAATTTCAGCATAAATGCTAGAGAGATGCTGTCTGACGCTGGTTTTCTAATGAACCTTTAGGGACAAGTGACGGGAAGTACAAACAGTTTCAACATACCTACAAGGCCGTAGCTAGACTTGAATTTAAGATAGGGCAGCTGTTGTTACAGGTAGGGCGGAAGTTAAAATGTTGATCTGTTCTGGTTAATTGATTTTTGGCTTTTTTGACTGATATTTGTAATGTGTGAGTCAGTTACTCGTAATACTTAACTGTCGGGAGTGATATATAGATTTAAAAAAAATTGTAATTAGTCTGACATAAATTATTATTTCTCCAATCATGTCCAAACATACCTACTCAATATAAAGTCTTTGCTTAAAACAGCTGAATTCGAATAAGATTCAGAATAAATAATTATTTTATTGTGATTGTAAGATGCCGTGGTTAATTCGGCAATGTTTAAATGTCATACATAACTTAGCTTCACAGTAGTTTGCTTATTATTAGTTGATATTTAGAATAGTTAGGTTTTTTTAAGGTAGGGCATTGCCCCACAATGCCCCCCCTTAGCTACGGCCCTGCATACATCCAATAATACATCCTATCCTACTTAATATTATAAATGTGAAAGTTTGTGTGTTTGGATCTTTGTTACTCAATCACGCAATAACGGCTGCACGGATTTGGATGAAATTTGGTACACAGATAATTTATACAATTATATTATATTTTATATTTTTATAATTTTCATAGTATACTTTTTATCCCGGCAGTACGTTCCCGTGGGATAATTTCCGACATCCACGCGGGCGAAACCTAGTAAATTCATAATTTTACACTCATATCTATACTCCGTTTGAAATAAGATTAGACATTTAAACAAACCTTTTTTACAGTGCGTACAACCGATTTTGACTTCTATACCGTAGGCATAAAGATGGCATTAAAAGCAAAAAAAGTGGTTACAAACCAACTGTTTACTGCAGCTGTCATTTGTCATGCCACCAACGCAATAGAAGTCAAAATCGGTTGAACGGACTGTAAAAAAGGTTTAGTTAAATCTCTAATCTTATTTCAAAAGGGGTATAGGTACTTACTTATTCTTTAGTTCACTTCTTCCAACCTAGTGTTTAGTGAAAGTGGCAAAATCAATTTAAAATTCAAACAAAAATTAATAAAATAAAATATGAAGAGTAACACCAAACTTTTTAAAGTAGTTAATAACTCTGTGAAACTCTCTCGGTACCGTGTACTGTGTGTTAACTGGCTATTAACTTGTTTTCCTTCTCGTCTCGTCGAAGTTCGCCAGCCTTGAGCCTTAGGGCAAGATTCATAGATCGCACATTCGCGTATTCACATGCATATATAATTTGACTGCCCCGTCGGTCTCGTAGTCGCAAGTGTGATTACTGAGCGTGGGTCCTCCTGGGGTCGTTCAAAGTGTTATTGGGGGTTTCCATTAGGAATTTCTCAATAACAGCCCGGAAGTTTCGAAGTCGGCAGTGTCTCGGAAAGCACGTTAAGTCGTAGATCCTACGCCTGATCTCTCCGATCATGTCGCACAGTATTGTTTTTGCCTCGAAAAGCGGACATTCCCTTTTTATTAACTTATCCGATAGAACAGGTTATTTTAAAAGTAAGAGTAAAATACCCGTGTGACAATTTTACACCAAACACGAGTAAAAAAAATATTTGTTTTTTTTTTAACTTTTCTAAATTAATTCATTACAAAAAAAGTAAGCATTATTTTACCCATTTCTTTATTATGTGTCATAAAACTATATTAACGGTATTTGAAAAAAAATACAAAAGAGTTCTAACTAGTACAGATGTAAAGAAATATGCTTTTTTTGTGTTTTTAGATTTTGATTTTTCATGGTTGTATTTTTGCTTAGTTGGATTCAATATTTATTGTGAATCATATTTAGACATCAACCAATCACTAAAAAAAAAACCACATACAAATCTCGTGGTATCTAGGAGTTATTCACTTCTAAAGTTTTTTCTGATAATTTTGATTTTAGGGTCATCAACTTCACAAAAAATAATATTTTTTGTTTGTAGGTTTAAATTTTATGTTGGATTTTATTTTATCATAGAATAATACTTACTTTTTTATGTATACATATTTACACCTACTCTCATTTTTACAAATAATATTTTTATTATTTTTACATCGAACTAAACATACAACTACTTAAAGTTAATTATTTATACTTAAATTTTTCATGCTTTATTGCATATCAAGTCATGTGCGGAGATGAACAGGGTGAAGCACACCTTACACGAACCATTTCAAGCTACTTTCGACCACCTAAATCTATTAGACCTACGAAGTTCGTTAAGGCCCCGTGCTGTGAATTCACTCGACAGAGTTTAGGTAAATTCTTGCGATGCTATGTTTGTGTGCACCGTTCACGCACACACGCCTAAACATCGAGGTTAGTGATCGCTTAAACAGTTTTGATCCTATAGACGGTATTTTGTTAAGTTACGTAGGCACGCTTATGAAATAAGTCTGGAATGTTTGTGTATATTCGTTTAGTATATTTATAACAATTCTGTTTTATATGGAATTTTATACTTTTTGTTTGGAAAACATGAAAAATTATTACCTACATGTTGAGTTTTATGGGTTTATGGGTTTCATAAAGGGGGTCGAAATTTTCATTATTTTTGCGATAAGACACAATTTTCGAGATATAAGCAAAAGAACAGAAAAAAGATACAGTACAGTTTTTGCACCTGAATGAGTAATTAATTTAGTGAAAATGAGAAATTCGCTATTCTGAATTTGACTTTTTTCACCTAAAATTTTGATTGGTGCCGATTCTCTTGTACACCGAACTAAAGTAATTAAACTATCACTAAAATTTCACTTTTGACTATGAGAATCTCAAAGCTATTACGCAAAATAAATTCTCTAAATTTAAGAAAATTTTTGACACATCTAAATCAAATTTGACAATCGCGACTCCACACGTGATACCTAACCACGTGAATCTTTTTAGAGCCGGAGGCGCGCATGGAGGGCAGCCTCGACGTGTTTTATATGGAACTTTTCACTTTTTGTATGGAAAATAAGAAAAAATATTACCTACATGTAGAGTTTAAGGGGTTTAAGGGTTTTATAAAGGGAGTCGAAATTTTCATTATTTTTGCGATTGGACACACCGTTTTCGAGATATAAGCAAAAGGAAAAAAAAAGATTCAGTACTGTTTTTGCATGTGAAATCGAGATGTTGGTGTGAATTTAAAGTTCATGACAGTCAATTTTATTCCACATGTTTTTAATCGCGAAAAATAGTCAGATTCAGTTAGAAAATCTAAATTTTAGTTGAAAAACGTCAAATTCAGAATAGCAAAATTACTATTTTCACTAAATGAAAATCTCAGTACCATCTTAGTGCTGTCAAACTAAAATCTAGTTAAGTTGTGTAACTTTAGTCTATTTCAGAATGGGAAATCGTCATTTGACAGGAATAAACAAAATTTTGGTGATTTTTAGTCTAGTTTAGAGGCATTTGTGACAAGAGAATTGGCACCATGTCTAACTAAATCTGACTATTTTTAATCGTGATTAAAACGGTGCGGAATAAAATTAGTTGTCTTGAACTAAAATTCACACCAACACCTCGCTTTAGGTGCATAAAACAGTACTGTATCTTTTTTTTTCTTTTGCATATATCTCGAAAATGGTGCGTCCAATCGCAAAAATAATGAGAATTTCGATCCCCTTTATAAAACGCTTAAACCCCTGACACTCTACATGTAGGTAATATTTTTTCTTATTTTCCTTACAAAAAGTAAAAATTCTATATAAAACGTCAAGGCTGCCCCCAGTGCGCCTCCAGCTCTAAAAAAAATTCACGGGGTAGGGCAAACAAGTACCACGTGGACTCGCGATTGTCAAATATAATTTTAGTGTGTCAAAATATATTTAAATTTAGAGAATTTTTGTTGCAGAATAGCTTCAAGATTTTCATAGCCAAAAGTAAGGAATTTTAGTGATAGTTTAGTAAGTTTAGTTCGGTGTACAAGAGAATCGGCACCACTGTTTCACTAGCATACATAGTTCTTTGATGTACATGCAGAGTAAAGGTAATATGTGTAGTTTTTTAAATAACAGTTAACAGCTGTCCAAAAACCAGACACCAGATATTGCCCTAACACACTTCTTTTGTACCCGAAATGCCATTAAAACTTCAACGGAGTTGCCCCATAATATCAGACCATATGATAGCCCAGACGATACGTATCCGTGATATTCAGTGACTGCTGCGTCTACGGACACTGTTGATCGTACACGTTTTATTGCGTATACGAATTTGTCTAGTTTTTGTTTGTGTTTAGTTTGTTTGTTTAGTTTTGTTTTTTATGTACGATTTCCAGTTACAGTTTTGGTATATTATTATCCCCAAGAATTTTGTCTTTATTACTTGTTCTAGGATAGTGTCTTCATATTTTATACTAAGAATCTGCAAGTTTGATGATGTTCGGAATGTTTAATATGTCTGCAAAAGTTCCATGGTTTTTGTTAGATAATGTTGTGCGAGCAGTATTACCATCTTTGGTGGTGCTTGCATTGGGTCGCACCACATCAACCAGAAGCCCCATTTTTTCTCTTACTTCTTGTTGCACCTTTTTTTAGTTTACTTCCATAATTATATGCTCCGGAGAATTGTGAGATATCCTCCATTTTTTTACTTGCATCTTGTATCCTAGACATCGCGAGCCACCGCGAGACAGCGCTGGACATTTTTCGTTGTAAAAGGGTAAGCGTGATTTCAATTCTCACCCATCTCATCCACGCCTCGCCTCGTCAGTATAAAACCACCTTAAGACACGTATCTACGCGTGCAAAGGACTTATTCCGTACTTTATAAGCGATTCATCTGAGGCTTGAGAAAGCACAAAGTCTAACTTATTAAATTGAGAGGAAGTCGCCTTACAAAATGGGCATCTTATTTGTGACTAAGTGCTAGTGATTATATTGAGCACTTCCCTACATATTATAAAAAAAGTCCCCCGCCGCGTCTGTCTGTCTGAACGCGATAAACTCAAAAACTAGAAAACGGATTTTCAAACGGTTTTCACCAATGGACGGAGTGATTCTTGCGGAAAGTTTTTGGTGTATAATTCATTGAAGTTTTGTGTAAATTGGCTGAAATATGACGATTATTATCGAAGATGTCGGAAAAATCATGCCGACTGGGAGCTTTACTGGCGTGCGCTGCGTAAACCGTTAAAAGATACATCAAATTTATGTTCTACAGGATTGAAGATTTTAAAAAGTTCAACAAAAAATCCGCGATAGCATATGTCTATCTTCTAAGGATGACCCACAGTAACAATTATTATTTTACAGAAAAATGAATGGTTTAAAAGATATCACAGATTCAAAATCACGCGTAACAAAATAATTATGGTTGAAACGCAGCGGTAGGAGTCGATAACCTTTTCCTGGACTATTATTTAGTTATGTAATCCCGGTACTGCCTGGTAGTACGTTCCCGTGGGACATTTTGCGAAATCCACGCGGGCCAAGCCACGGGCAAACGCTAGTTACCATCTATAAAGGTCAAGTAAAGTTGAATTTTTGCCGTTAATGTTAGGTTTTTTGATGCTTTTACGCAAATGCTGTGCATTTCTTTTATTTGGTCTTCTACCCCATACCCTTCATTGGCTAAACGAAATTGAATTCATTTATTATATATCATACGTATTTAACGTCGTATGATATTAGTTAACTTACAAATATCTAAACGGCAAAAAAAAAATGTTACATTTATAAAACTGGTAGGATTACTAGCATTATAATTCCGTTTATTCATTTTAGTTGAATTAACTTTTTAATTATTCATAAAATAATACGAAAATAGTTGGATTTATCATTAACAATGTAAAAATCAATGTAACTTCTTTCAGATAACCATGTTATTATGTCCTTTATTTATTTTTACACATATTATTTTACATTTTTAAATATTTCTTAAAAAATAAATATGTAAAAACATTTAAAAATACAAAAATTTTAGCCCACCGGTATCGGGAACAAGGTCCTATTACAATGTTATTATAAATTTTTCGATAAAAAATACATTTAAAAAAAATACGATTTGTGCCAACCCTAGCGCCTAAATTTCAGAATCCTGTAAGTTCTAGATACCATAAGATTTGGATGTGATATTTTAAATCGGCACTTCTTAGTGCCAAAACAACAGCTTGTCTCAATATTGAATCCAACTGCCATGAAATAAGCCCGTAAAAAAATAAAATCGAAAATATGTAAAATTCGAAGTTACTCACTACCGGTTAACGATAAAAATTGAGCGTTTGCTTGATAATTTACTTATTATAAAGCATCAAGTAATTGCAATCAAAGATATAACAAAAACGGATTGGATCTAAAGTTATTGCGATTTCTATGGTCTTTATGGAAACCATAGAAAAAAATTAAAAAAAATTATATCTCCAGATTGCGACAAAATTGTCACACGGGTATTTTACTCTTACTTTTAAAATAACCTGTTCTATCGGATAAGTTAATAAAAAGGGAATGTCCGCTTTTCGAGGCAAAAACAATACTGTGTGTCGTATTGCCGTCCCATTAGACTGTGAGAGTGAGTCAAGAGAGAAATCTCCCGCGTCGATGGCTAGTCTCCGCTGAGATTGGCCGCCATGGCCGAAATTTGGTCTGGAGGGCTATTTTAATTTTCTACGCTAACTTTACTTAGCAAACTATAGTCAAAGTGCGGTTTGTGAATCCTGCCCTAAGTTTCTCATTGACGAGTTCCCGAGTTTCCTTACTCAATAATATTTACGTATCTTCGGTGTACGGAACTCAATTATAACAAGATTCTGACTTGTTTAGTCTAAGTTCGGGTTGTAGCTAAGTAGGTATAACTCTATGTACATCTATGAACTACCTGGAATATTTGTTTGTAGTTTGAAACTACTGGTGTTGAGCCAATTATGAGGAAACAATTAAGTTCATAGTAACTTCTACGACCACGTAGATTTACTAATTTTAGACAGTTTAGAGTTTTGAAAGAAACAAAGAAAATACGTTTATTTGTAGTAAGCAAAAAACCGGCCAAGTGCGTGTCGGACCACGCACAATGAAGGGTTCCGTAGTTGGGATGAATTAATCCCAAAAACAAACTTAACTTTGTAGTTGATAAACATGTTCTCCCATACGGAATGTATGCGAAAACATGTTTTTGCAACTGCAAAGTTAAGTTGGTCGATTATTACTCGATAACTAGTAAAGCCTACTTAGCTGTGATAGTTTTCCTTTTAATTTCGTTATATAAACTACTGCTGTGATTTTTTTCACACATCCAAAACCAACCATTTAGCTGGCAAGGGGGGGGGGACACTTGACTCTAACAAAAATTAGCACTTTAAAGCTTAATATTTTGCAAACGGATCCCTTAATCCAAAAATGGTTTTCACAAACTCATAATGTTTTTGTAAGACCTTTCCAATGATACCTACACTATGGAATAAAAAATAAAAATAAAACATCACCACTTTACGTGTATACCTACCCTAAAAAAAAAATGTTTTTCATAATTTTGTTTTACCACTTTGTCGGCGTAATTAATATGTATACCTACCTATGTCAAATTACAGCTTTCTAGTACTAAGGGTCTCGGAGCTAGACCGCGGACAGACAGACAGACAGACAGACAGCCGGCCATGACGAAACTATAAGGGTTCCTTGTTTACTACGGAACCCTAAAAAAGAACAGGTTGGGGGAAAATAAGTGTCACATCCACGCAATAAACGGCCATCGCTCAGCACAATGCTGCGACACTGTGCGAAACAGCCACAGCGCTGGTTTTCAGCGACAGCCGGCGTTGACGTCACGTCATCCATCGTTGTAGCATATAATAAGATTGAGATACAAAAAGCAAATAAGAAATAAAATAAATACACAATACAAGTACCTAATCGTAGTAGTAGTAAGTAGTATTGGGCTTTAATCTGACGAATTTGGCTGATCTTAGAAAAAATACTGATCTAATAGCTTTTATTTATCCAAAAAAAAATAGACAGTCACTGCCGTCAGAACGGAAAACTTAAAACTGGTATTAGCGCCATCTAGCTTCAATAGTACAGCACTACGGCTCGAGCATGTAGGTGACGCGAATCCATAAGTTTATCCCTACCAAAAATCGCTCAACGCGCCTAGAGAAGTTTTCCCTTCAAAAAGCTTTCGTCATGTTGTTGTTTAAAAACATGGAGTACCTATACCTATATAATAAATAACCTTCTTACTTAACTTTATTTTTCTTGTCGTTGCTTTTACTCGTATTTTTATATTCAAGAGTGTCACACAATCCGCTCTACGTCTCTCGGTCTTCAGTTGATAAGACAAAGAGTTGATAAACTGTCTTACAGCCTTAGACCAGCTTGTAAGTTTTATCTCGAGTAGATATTTATCATTCTGTCAAATAACTCATGTTCACAAGCTCCCAAAGAAAGCGTTATATGTGAAATTTCCTCATTTTATTCTCAAAGCTTAGTCCCTAAAGCCAAAATGTGCGGAATAATTGATAGGTCTTAAAAGATTGCCGAAAGTTAAAAAGTATGCATGTAAATATTTGTGAGCTAAGTTATCCTTTCTGACTGTTTCGAAGTTATAGAATTATTAGCTATAAATGCTTTTAAAACATTTATTTCGACACATTTCAAGTTTTAGGTAGGACCTGTAGGTACCTAATTTTCAAACTCATTTCATTACGAACTAGGTAGTTACTATTAATTTATAGTTTTTGTCAGTAGGACCTAAATTTGTTACTCCACAAAAATAAAATACAGTTTTAATTACTTTTTAGTCATTAAGTTTTGAAACTCATAAAACTCAAAGCATTTATCTAAAGTAATATTATAATCTAAACTAATAGCATAAAGAGAAAAGATTTGATTTTTTGTATGTTTGTTTGTAATGGATAAACTCAAAAAATATTTAACCGATTAAAAAAAATATTTCACCTATATAAAGCTACATTATCAGCAAGTAGTATTGGCTATATTTTATCGACTTCCACGCGAACGAAGTCGCGGGCCGAAGCTAGTTTGAAAAAAGGATTGTGTGTTTTTATGAAACCACGGTAAAAGTGAAACTTCTATAGGCGCCGCCAATTGGCCTTGGCTGCTCTGACGAGCGCCTTTCACTTTATCCCTACTCCGCGGCCGACCGTCACGCGACATGCAACACATAGACGAAAAAGTTTGAGACGATGTAATAAAAGTTTCACTTTAATAAATCAATTACAGGCACTTTTAAATTGTCAAGGGGTCACAGTCAGAAAGATGAAGCTAGTTGCCCATTCTAAAGCGTAGTCGTAGAGTCCTATGGAGAAAAACGGGCCAGAAACTCCACGGACACTCTTTTAATTCAAAATATTGGTTACATCATTCATGTTGAAATTATGCATGTGAGAATGATTTAGAAAGACGAGCACGTTAAAAGCGTCTATAATAAAAAGATAAAAATTAAAATTAGCCGTGGCAGCTGAGGGATGACAAGTCCCTACTGACCGTGAAAAGGTTATCACTTTCTGAAATGTAAAGTAGGGACGCTAGTATCTGATAGTTATTGGAACGAAGTTCTTTAATGCGGCTTCCGGTAGGTTAAATTGGCAGAAATTGTCACGTAACTAAAATGCGTCAGGGAGAAGCCACACATTGCGACATTAATTTTTATTTACCTACAACTTGAAAATACTCCCAATCTTTTACCAATTTTTCTACCAAAATGCGCTCATGGACATTTACGAAACCCGATGGTACGGAAATCAAAAGCGAGTTTAGTTGATAATCTCAACTCACTCCATTGCTAAAAAAAAAAACGCGATTTCAAATTTATTGCTTCTCTTGTTGTATGTTATAATGTTTTGTTCAAAATTGATTTGACTATTATAGTTTGACCGCGATCGTTGTACCGATCGCGCCTGAGAGATATTTCTCGACGGCATGTGAAGCCAAGTCAGAGGCCCATGGGCGGCTTTAAAACTCTGACACTTAGTCACAAACCACACGAAAAAGAAAGAATATAGTTTTATTTGATCACGAATTTTCTTAAAAGGGCGCTGTTCCAGCCTTTCGCCTAGGGTGCCAGGAATTCTCGGGCCGGCACTGCACACCGCGCTTCGATTGAACGAGACGCGAGGGGGGGAGGAAGTGCACTGGGACTGGCTAGGTCCCCGCTCCGCATACTTCGGCGCCGCAACGGTGCTGTATTGCGGCGCCGCATACCACATGTGTACATTGATGCGGCAAAATGTTTGCGGTGCGGCGCCGCACCGCATCGTGTGTCCCTTAGGCCCGGACTCCACCAAAGCGGAGATGTGCGGAGATGTCCGAAGCGGAGACGAGAAGAGCTGTTTTTCAGCTAGGGTGTATCTACCGAAGCTGTGCGGAGATGCGTACTGGCTAGACTAGAGCGGCAATGTGTGTGATGTGACGCGAAACGAACTTAGCTTCGTTTTACTTCGTTCCCAGTGTGGAAAGGAAAGCTAAACGAATTTAGTTTCGTTTCGCTTCATTCCGAGTGCAGCCTGCGCTTAGCTGTTAGGCAACTGCTTACTTTTATGTAGCAAGTTGTTAAAGGAAACGACAAATCATTATTTAAAGTCGCATGAACGCCTGTAGTGTATTTCCTCTAGGTCTTCCATCTTATGCCTACATACATACAATATTTATACTGCAGCTAACCCATGTCAACCTTTCAGCCTTATGTATGCCTGGTACTTACTTGTACGTCCTGTATCACACTCACACATTTACATAACTTGTATATTATTATCATGATACACGGGTAGCGGACGCACACATGCGAAACTCCTACAGTACGACACAACTTAGAAGTTCCATCAGCAAAATACGTGAAATATGATAATTTTTCAATGAACTCAGGCAGAAATCGACGAGTGTCATTCAGTAACCTTACTCCTAGGCAAACCCCAGGTTGGTCAAAGAAAAAAATTACCGTGTCCAGTGTGTTAGGTACGTACCGAAATTCATAATATATATATTTCAAAATATAGTTCCTATTCATATAAGTGGAACGAAAATCAGCAATAACTAGTTATTGGTGCCGATTCCCTTGTTCACAAACTAAACTAAATTTAAGTTCAGTGCATCTTTTTCTTTCTATTTCATTAAGAAAAAAGGATAGAAGATACATTTTAGTTTAGTCCTGTCAAATTATTCAGCGTTTGACGTAAATTGACGTAATTTTAGTTGGCAAGTTTTTAATCACGTCTAAACTTGTATGGAGAGTGACAGGCGCTGATTAATTTGACAGGACTAAGCTAAAATTTATCTTCTGTCCTTTTCTTAATGAAATAGAAAGAAAAAGATGCACTGTACTTAAATTTAGTTTAGTTTGTGAACAAGGGAATCGGCACCATTGTCGTTCAATTTGGTACATTGATGCAACCTTGAATTATTGTATCGAGCTGCTCTTTAATTGCGTAACACACGATAAATCTATTTCATTTTGACATGCAACAACATTCGTTGCGTTATTTACGTTGTTAAGCAGACAATTTTTTTGAACATATGAAACAATGGATTAGCAATATCCTTCAAAACTGATTCATATTATGATTGATCGTGTGTTACGCAATTAGGGTGCTGTAGTGCTATTCTGTAAAAATCTCACCGTGATAACTTAGGTGAAGTGAGCTGTCAATAGTGTCAATCCTTAGCAACTGACAGCTCACTTCACCTAAGATAACACGGTGAGATGGTTACAGAATAGCATTACTGGTATCCGCAACTCCACGTCCAAAGCGCGTATTTTGCGTACAGGTGGATGCAACCTTTAAGTTGTGTCGTGTTTAAGGGTAGATCCACGTGGAGTGAAAGTGACACGGAGGATTTTAAGATTAGAACGCTACGTTAAATAGTGACGTGTTGTTATCCCTATATCGCCTGTCTACTAGTAAGCCTACCTTGTGAGCCTACCAAACATCAGACAGTGGTATTATTTAAGTCTGATTTACACCGTGCGATTTGATTGCCAGTGGCATGCAAGTTGAAGCAGCAATAAAAGTTGAACTGTCTAATGGTGATAAACGATGCAAGTCAGCCGTTGCTTAAATTTTTGTGCTAATGTGTTAATGCTTGAAGTTGCATCGTGTAAATGGAGCTTTAGACCTACAGAGCGTAGTACAATTGCTTATAAAAAGCATGCTTAAAAGTAGCTTGCTCTACAGCTGTTCACATTTGCTAGCAATAAGCATGCTAATTTTAAGCATACACCAGGGGGTCTACCACCAGCTCATAAGCAGTATTATTTTAATATTACTTCAGTGGGAGAAAGAGATGGAGCTATACATCCTGTAGAGTTTCATCACTTTCCCACACTGACCCCCTACCCCCCCTGGTGTGTATGCACGCACACTGGATCAAATCGATACTAGCATGCTCATAATACGCAAACCTGTTCAGGCGCGCTCGAAGCACGCCCCCATTACCAGCAATGTTTCGACACACATGCTACTAAGTAGCAATTCGTCGCTTATATTACAACACCGCGAACATGCATTTTTTCCGTTATTCACTTTTGAATGTCATTGGATAGAGAAAAAAATTACGCGTTGATTGCACCAATCGCATTCAAGGTAACTCGCCAATCACAGGCAGAATTCAAAATTTGTATCACCGCGAATGCCGGTGATTGGCTAGTTTGGCATAAACACCGCGAATGTGCATCAGTCGCCATACATTCTTTGCGGCGGAGGTTTGGGTAAGCGTAATTTTAATGTTTTTATCAGACTTTTCGAATTATTTGGAAGTAAAAGTGCTTTAAGTGATATTAAATATATTGGTTAATAGTAATTGAATATAAAATATATCAAAATTTGTTGTTTTGTATTAGTAAATTATTGTTAAAGTCACACTTTCTCATTCGTGATGTTCTATTGCAATTTTTTTTCATATTCGCGGTGTTTACAGGTTCAACTACAGACAAAACATGAGCAGTGCATTCAACGCATCGTCAGATAGTGAGGATGATACAGAAATCTAGAAGCTGTGTAAATTAGCAAATATTAAATACAAGAAACCTAGTAACCATAAACCTACTTTAAGCATGGTTCCTCTGCAAAGCAGTACACAGGCCGAAAACACTACCAGACAACTTTTAACTCAGCAGCCAGAAAATAGCATACAAGTGGTTACGAATGATGATTATAGTGACATTATCAATATGGAAAATTATGAGATGATAGGTGATTTTAGTGTCGTTGAGCCTACAAAGGAAAACGGAATTGTTTCGAACCGGCAGAATAACATCATTCTTTTAGAAGAGCCAACCCCTAGTACCAGCAAACCAAAACAAACGCCTAAGATAACCATACTACAAGACATCTTATTACCACCTAAAAAATATTTCACGGCGAACCTCAAAGTCAGAGGAAGAGACAAAATAAAGTTAGTAAAAATTCAAAGAAGTGGCAAAGAGAGTTCAATAAGAAGTTGAGAGAAGAAGGAAAGTCATATTTAGGTTACAGGCGTGATAGGAAAGTTGACACTTTCAAACCAGCTAAAGATATGGGTCCTCGCTGCAAATCCGCTGTTTGCCAAAAATCTAAGTTCCGTGGATGTCCTGATATTGTACTCGGATGGATGTTGCGCTACAAAAAAGAAATAGCTACCTCAGCAATGCTTTATTTAGAGTAGCACTAGAACAAAACATAGAGGTCACTCAAAAGTTTTTAGTCAAATGGCACACTCAAATGGAGTACGACTCAGTTCATAGCTCCATAGAGTCGAAACTTAAGGGTCAAGAGATTTATCTGCCGAGTCAATATTCTGCGCTGACTAAGGCTGCCAGAGTTCACCCAAAACCGTACAAAGCCATTTCCTTAGACTATGGATTTTTCACAGATTTTTCAAAACCTCAAGATCAAATCTACAAGTCTATAAGGCCTGGCAGAAAAGCTGGAGATCCAACAGTTACTGACATCAATGTACTTATCTACAAACCCGATGGAACCATTTGGTACAAGTTGAATTTCGATGAAGCCCCAAAGATATTGCCGCAGCGTTCAAAAGTACCCAAAAATACAATCATTAGCTTGCTGAAATTGTATAAAGAGCGTTTACTGATCTCTGAACGAAAGTGGCAGCACCTACAAGAGCTTAAGAGTGTGATACCTAGTGATTGCCATGGTTTTTATGACTCTTTACCTCATTAGTTGCTTTTAAGAATTATATTTTTCAGATTGGGTAACTACCGACCCTATTTTCTTTTTCTATTTATGATTGTAGTTTTTGCTATGCGTATTATTTTGTGTTATGGTTTTTGGAGATATTTTTTGGTTTATAATTTTATTGCATAACTTTGTTACAAAGATTAATGTTCAAAGTGGTATAGTTTAATGAAGACTGATTATTAAGTTCCTATAATGAACACCGCCTATGTGCTAAAAAGTGCCATATTTAAGAAGGCAACAGCGCCAAAGTGTAATTTTTACTTAATTCATAAGGATATAATTATTATGTGCATTTAATTATTTGTAGAATAGCTAATAAATGATCCTTAAGAAACAATCCGATTTTTATTTATTGTTAATTATTAATAATTCAGTTTTTTGCTTCTCTGGTAAAGTTAAGAAAAAGGCATATTCGCGGTGTTGTAATATAAGCGACGAATTGCTCAATAGTGGCATGGGTACCAGAGATGTACAAAATAGTATAAAAAAAGTATTTAAATACAAAATGCTAATAGTTTTCTAATTTACCATTTCAAATGCAAAATACTTTTGGTTTTTGTGTTTTAAATACTAAATAAGTAGGTATTTTCAAAATACTTTATTCAAATAAAATAGTTTTAAATGATATTAGTATTAAATATCTAACACTTTCTTTTTGAAAATAAACACTATTAACGGCGTCGAAACAGAAAGACCGGTAATTGAAGTAAAACCAATCTCGTTTTATGGCGTAGCGTCATGTTCCACAGATAACGTTCATTTTGTTTTGTCACTTTGCACACAGACTCGCAAGGTTTGCAGCACTTGCAGCGCCTCTAGTGGCTATTTGTCGAATTTCTGACACATTGACATGAAAATTTGAGTGGTCATGTTGGTGAAACTTACCTAGCAGTAAAGTATTTTGCATTTTACAAAAAATAAAATATATCTCGAAAAGTATTTCAAATAAAATGCAAAATGCCGTTTTAAAGATATTTAAATACAAAATATAAAATACGTATTTTGTATTTGCATTTTAAATACAAGTATTTCAAATAAGTCGCAACTCTGATGCTTTAGTAATGAGCATGTAGTCTGTCCGTAACTTTAAAGAGACTTTATATTTAGATCAAATAGAACTGTTTTGTTACTTGTTCTCTATAAAACCCAGAACGTCTGCCCTAAATAGAACAACTTGATAATATTTGATATCAAGGTAGGCACTTTATTTCCATTAACTATATTGTTTTCTCTTCCGAGAATTTTACTGGTATCTACGACACTTTTCTGTGAACGTGCCTCTAAAAACAGACATAAACAAACTACTGTATTTATATTAAAACTTGCCCGTGCGTTCCTGGGCAAAGTATTATTTTAAGAAGAAATAAAACAGACAAGATCTGATGCTATCATTATATTAAGATGGGTAATATTTTCCTAGTTATTTATCAAAGAATATTTATGTCATTCTAGTCTAGGAAGATAACATAAATCGATTCCCGGCCACCGTAGGCGCGGGCATGCGGACGGTGAGCAATGGGTAGCTCGACATCCGATAAGGACTAGGCCCGGGTCGACGGCGCGTTGTTTTCCATGCGTGCTTAAAGAGATGTCAGCACAACTGATGGGGTCCGCTAGGGCCGATGCCTGCCGGGGTCGTGGGAAAGTCCGAAAGGGATACCGTGGCCCCTGGCAACACACAGGTAACTAAAGGAACACGGGTGGGTTTTAGTCAGTATGAGTCTTTTTTTTTTGGGTGAGATATGATCAAATAACTTCTCCCGCTCTGGGCGGAGCGGGAGGGCGTGTCAGCTTTTAATGACTAAAACCCACCCGTGTTCCTTCAGTTGCCTATATGTTGCCAGGGGCCACGGTAACCCTTACTCGGTAAGAGTCTGACACCCGCTCCGTCCAGAGCGGGAGAAGTTATTTGATAATTTCCCACCCAAAAAAAAGGGGCTGCAGTCTCGACATAACAGCGATCGCTAAACGACCGAATTCGGTCGCAAAGTCCTAATGGCGTTCGTAGACACGCGCGACGTGCTTGACCAGCACGTGATTTTTTCATGTTTGTCAAGTAATTTTACTGTCTAGAGACGCCATTGGGACTTTGCGACCTGATTCAGCCATAGAGCGATCGCTATCATGTCGAGACTGCAGTCCCAGGTAACTCACCACCTCAAGACCTAACGTGCATCCAAAAAAAGTGAATCTCGGCGAGATGACAAAGATCAAATTAGTTCATCAAACCAAACAAGCCACAGTAAAAAACTGGTTTTCAAAGAAGAAAGAAAAATAGGTTTATTTGTCACAGACACACGTGCATACATAAAAGACAAGAGTAATCAGAGAACAACACAAAGTACATAACAAATCACGAGCATAGAACAGAAATTACTTAGGCGGCAGCTGCACGACATGACTGCGACAAAAAGGCTTCCACTCAGCATGATGCAGTGCTATGGGGGACCCACAGCACAGCGCTGATTTTCAGTGGTCACTCGAAAAAAGAAAAAAAAAGATGTACGGAAATCAAGTCAGGTTCAGTGATTTTTCTATTAAACATGTAACAAAATAAAATAAACAGTGCTTAGAATATAAGACAACTATACAATGAATATAAGAATAAATATTATCAATAAAGACATAACAGAAAAAGCGACGTTTTGATCCTTCGATCACAATCCAATCTCCTTATCCATCATTTTCGTCCGTGTCATGCACAGATCGTTTAGGGAGGTTCGCTTGAGTCAGGAGTCGAACACAATAGGGAATAATGAACTTTAAATAAAAGGAAATTGTACTCTGACTGAAATGGTGGGTAGGTCTTTGAAGATTAATCAAGAAATGAAATATTTTTGTTTTTTATGTAATAATCAATCATGTAAACGTTGGCAGTATTTTTATTTATCTATACATACTATAATAAAATAGTAACGAAGTCAAAACTATACATTCGATATTTTTCAAAAAAAGTAATTGCTACGAGGTGTTGGGAACGAGTCATTATGTCGAAAATAAAGTTTTTTTAAAATTTTCTGTTTATCTGGATTTTTGTTCCGCATTGGGGCAAAAACGGCTTAACGGATTTGGATGAAATTTGGCACACAGTTTATAACCTGGATTAACACACAGGGTACTTTTAATCCCGGTAGTACGTTCCCATGGGATATTTTCCGATATTCATGCGGGCGAAGCCGCGGGAAAAAGCTAGTCTAAATTATAAGAAAAACCGGCACTGTATTTTATGAAGGTACAATGAATCAACTGAACTTTTTTCCAAATCACAAATATGAATTAAGTTGATGAAAGAAACCTTACTATCTTATCCAACCTCTTTATTTAAATTATATGGAAAAAAATATAACTGGCCACTTGATGTCAAAAAAATTAAAACATTCTAGTTTTTATTTTAAGTAATTCGATTACTTTTTCTTATTTAAACGGCTGTATATATTTTTTACACATATCAGCCTGTTTTAATAATAATACATATGTAGTTACAGGTCGACACTACTTATATGTAGCATCGGCAAAGTCCGTAAAACCGATTACATCCGAACTAAGTGCGCCTTCAAAATCACAATCTTTATTACTGCTTTAGGCAAAAATGATCTTTACGCAAACACAATAACGTGTAAAGTCATATAACCAAATACATTCGTAAAATTGATGCGTAGATTGACATGTACTTTCTTGCAAAATAAATGATCACGTAAATAAAGTCTATATTATTTGTTTGTTTTTTAGATTCGATTTGAAGGATACAAGGCTCTTGCGATAAATATTACAAATCAAAATTTCAAGGCTTTGCCAGATAAAACGCGTACTTAGTGCGCGTTAGAACGTTTAACGTAGCCACATTTTATAAAAATATCTACTACGTTTGTAGTTTTGTTTTCAGCTGCCAAAATATACAGAGAGTCAGGAATGGTGACTCAGGAGCAAGCGACGTACGTTGTCAGTGTGAGAAGCAGCTTGTCCTGAGGTCGACACCCGCAGCCTTCAGCCTTCAGTGTCAGCCCCTGTGACTTGTTGATAATCATCGCAAAGCATACGCTCACAGGGAACTGCACGCGCTTAAACTGGTAATTGTGGGGAATTAGTGGTATACGCGGTATAAACACTGTGTCGCCAACGCTACAACCTGTAAGAATTTCCGCTTTGATGACGTTTTTTTGCAAAGACACGACTTTGAGCCGGGTTCCGTTACACAGCTTCGTCGGAGTTAAGATCCGAAGGAGAAAAATCGGGACACCAACCTTCGGCTGGATGATGTGCGCCGGAAGTCCACTTGCTATTAGCGAATTCGGAAATTCTACGTGGTAATGTGATGGCATCATCTTCCTCTACATAAGTATTTATGGAGGTGTATATCACTTCACTCTCTTCAATTTGCGAGAGAATACAGTGGTTGCTGCAGATTGATCATTTTCGGCGTTCAAATGGAATCACGCCCAAGAATTTTCTTGTTTATTTGAAAATTATCATATTTTGTCGCACTGATTTACATTAAGATGGTAAAAAGCAGACATAAGGAGTGAACTGAACAAAAATCGTTTTAAAAATAAATTAAAAAAATATTATTTAGAAACATGTTAAACACGTTAGTTAACTATCTTAAACATGTTAAAGTTTATGCTACCTATAAATAATAATTAATTTTAAGTACAGACGCCAGCAAATCAACCTGCTCCGGTCTGTCAGGTTTTCCCAACCAACATTGAACCTTATTATCTTTAGAGTTAAGTTGAAAATCTGTTAAAGTTTGACAGATTGTAGTGACTTGATGTGCTGACGTCTGTACAAAGTTTATTTAATGTATAGAGACTCACCGACCCCACAGTCAAACCACTACTACGGTTTTGTGGGGCTTAGCATAATAGTTACATTTACCATTATGTGAATAAAGATAAATAATAAAATAATAACGCAACCGCATATTGATGTTTATTTTTTGCATCAGTGAGTAACAGCCCAATATCAGTTCGTAACAACGTGCTTTGAATCCCAAGTGGGGTGAAAGATGTCATTATTTCAAAGCTTGAAAGATGAGTATCTTTATTTTATTTGCCTTTATACGATGCTTTTCTTTTATTTGCGGTCCAGTGAAAGTCGTGTGATGGGTGCTAATATAGCAAATGTTGGGTTTTGTTTGCAACTTGCAATTAATGCTTATATGCTTTTGCACTATACATATAAAGTACCGATCTACTAGTATCTATGTTTAATTAAAAACTCGCTGTTTGTATAAATAAATAACGTTTTCTAATTTATCCATAATTTGAAGAAATTCACATGCGATCGTCATTAGTATCAATAGGCTAGTTGACAGTTTTTGGGAAACCAATTAGTAATGTTCCTTGTAGTTTATTTAACTCAAAATATGAATATTTCAGCGCAAGAATTGACGTGTCGCGTGCTGATTCGCGTTCAGTTTTACACGTGACCAATAGATTTATTTTCACGCAATTATTTATCAATCAATCTGCCTAGCCTTTTCCCAACTATGTTGGAGTCGGCTTCCAGTCAAACCGGATGTAGCTTAATATCAGTATTTTACATGGAATGACTGCGTATCTGACCTCCACAACCCAGTAACTGGGTAATACGATACCCCTTGGTAAGACTGGTTGTCAGACTTTCGGGCTTCTGACGACCCGTAACGACTGCCAAAGATCCACGAATGACAGCCGGGACCAACGGCTTAACGTGCTTTCCGAGGCACGGAGTAGTCTCGGTTTGTAGAGATGGTCACCCGTTCACGGACCAATCTCGGCAAGGATGGATCGACCCATGCGGCTGTTAGTATTTAGCCACGTGCTCCTCTCACGCAATTGTTTATCAAAAACTTTAATTAAAATTATTTACAAAATTAAGTTGAGCTTAGATATTTTAATTCACGACCATTCTACAATACAAAATTCATTAATTTTACCAACTAGCCTATTGTAGGTACAAACTAGTAGGTAGGTATGTCCTAAGTCCTAACACATTCTTATTATTTTTATTCTGAAGCCCCGAGCTTCGATGAATTTTCTGGCAAAGGAAGTGCTATAAATTGCTTAAACTTGCAAATGGGTCCATCAGCGTCGTACGTCAGCCCCAAGAGACACATACCAACAGATTTGTTTATCCAGATTTCGACAATTTTACCAAAAGGCGTAATCAAAATACCAATTCCAAGCAAATAACAGTAGGCAAACATAATTGAAAAGAAAATAGAACAAGTAAATACAAAATGTCTTTGAAAAGTGTTCGTCAAAGTAACGTGACGGCGAAAGAGGGAAATATTGATAAAGTGACTTGAAAATAAGATATACCCAAAGATTTCAATCGCAGATTCGCCCTGCCGCCGCGTCGAAAGATGTTCGCTAAGTACGCGGTTTATGGTAAGGTACGATTTATGGAATCATAAAACAGGACAGTACTTAGGTAGAATAGTAGATTGTTATTCAAGGGTCGAAAGGAATTGATGACTTTCACCTGTGGTTAAACACTCTACCTTTCATTTAGAATATAAGGAAAAAATAATATTTTTTCTAAAATATTTATTGATATTAATAACATGAGTATTTGCTTGTGTTGCAATCACTAGCAGTATGAGAACTACACCCACAGCCGCCTTACAAGCAATGCTTGGACTGCCGCCTCTGCACCTCATTGTGCGGGAGGAGGCGGCTCTGGCTGCTTTTAGGCTGCATTTATCAGGAACCCTAAGCAGAGACTCTAGAATTAAGCACACACGCATAAAGGAAGATGTAATCAAGCGTCGGCAAATGATGGCATCACCCTGCGACAAAGCCCCGAAATCACACCATTTTCAAAGGCACTACGACATAATACTTACAGAAGAACAGTGTGACTACTCAGGCCCGGAAGAGGTGAGGGTCTACACTGACGGATCGAAGACTGACTCCGGTACCGGGGTCGGAGTCTTCTCATACGACCTCAACATTAAGATATCCCGACCGCTGGGAATGTTCAACACCTTCTATTAGGCGGAGTGTGTGGGCATCATACAAGCGGTCCACGCCATTGAAGCCAGGAGAGTTACGGACACCCACATACGTATACTCTCTGACAGCGCCTCAGTTCTCCAATCCCTGAAGAAAAAATATATTACCTCGAAATTAATACTAGAATGTCACAATACACTAGAACAAGTAACGGTATCTAGTCGCAACACGGTGACGCTACAATGGATAAAAGGACACAGCGGATCGCTAGGTAACGACGCAGCTGACGAACTTGCTAGAAGAGGTTCTAGCACGGCGGTCTGTGGACCCGAACCTATCGTACCGATCCCTTTCAATCAAATACGCAGGTGGCTACATGAGTTCACCCTCACACAAGCGGAGTACTGGTGGACCTCGACACCGGGCTGCAGGCAGTCCAAAGAAGCTATGCCATCCCTGGATAGCAGGCTAACCAGGTGTTTATTATGCCTGGACAGGAACGGCCTGCGCCTGGTGACGGGAACCATCACGGGACACTGCTCGCTAAACAAACACTTCCACACAATAGGCATAACGGACAGCCCCCTGTGCAGGGCATGCATGGAGGCTGAGGAAACCGTCGCGCACGTGCTCTTTGAATGCACAGGTGTCACCCAAATTAGAATAGAAACCCTCGGGTCACCCAGATCTTTTACAGATGTTCTGAACAAACCAGGAGTTTTGATTAACTTCTGGAGGGAGGTGGGCTGGTTGGAATAACCACCAAACGGCCGCCATGGCCCACGCACAATGGTCCACCTGACGGACTAAGTGCGGAAACCAAACCCCATAACATAGAACATAGATAACATGAGTAGTACCTATTTAAAATTTTAAATATGGAACATATCGCGTCACCGCCTCGGGCCGTCCCGCTTAATAGGTATTTCTTTTTAATTCACACTGGCTGTTTATACATTCACTAGAACGCAGTTTTTTTTCGATATTTTTCAACAAAAAAAAAATCGTAGCCGACTACCGAATCCAATTTAGTTCAATATTTAAAATTCATTCTCGCCCTAGAGAGGAAAGCAATTATTATGAGTCTTTCCCGCCCAAGAATGGGGAGCAGCGTCTTCCACCCGCTACTTGGATTAAACAAACACTAGGTATTTTCCGAGTACCTATGAGAAATGGAAAGAAAATTTTCTTATTGAGCCAGACGGTTTGCATAGACCGGACTTTCATATCTTCGTTGATATCGGGAAATATTTGCTGCGGCAGCGGCAAACGAGCGATACATCCAAGTTGGACGCAGTTTCTGGCTATTTAGTACATATTTTTAGGACCGCAAAATAGAAATTATTTGAGGTTCACATTTTTCTTTTTCTGTAGGGCATCTCACAGCTGGTTCCGAAAACTGTGGCTGTTTAACCGGTAGATCCTGTGGTTGCCTTAAGCTACTACACTCAAAGCCTCCAGCCAGGGCATAAAAAAACTAAGCTAAAAAGCTTAGGATGAACGCTCGCTAAGGGCACCCCCTGTGGGGTACGAGCCTCGGCTTAGGGCGTTATCCGGAGGGACGACATCAAAAGATGGGACGGGCTGGAGTTTTTTTTTTTTGAAGTTCACAAAGTCAAAGTCAAAGTCAAATCATTTATTTCAAATAGGCCCATGTATGGCACTTTTGAACGTCAAAAAATTACAAAATAATAAAATTGATTCTAGTTGCCCCTTCCAAAAGGTAGTTTTCGTATGGAGAAGAATGGGCAAGAAACTCCACCGTTACTCTTTTAAAAATGTTTTACAATTGTTTGTATATGTACATACATTTGTTAAATAATTATTATATGTGAAGACGATGCACCTAGAATAAAATTACTATACCACAATAGGTAAAAACAATTAAAAATGAAGCAACGATAGATAATTTAATATGTGATAGATACATTGTGCTCACATATTTACAAACATTGTAAAAGTAGACGATTTTCCTAAAATTTTACAATTAATAAGTGTGTGAGGAAGTCACAGAATGTAAAATCAATGTCATAAAACACAAAGTAATAAATTTTACAATTAAATTAGCAACCAGTTTGATTTTGTCTTGATTCTAAATTGTCCTATGGAGCAGGACCAGCATGTTTCCAAGCACTCTTATCTTGGATATAATCCTCTAATTTGTAATATGCTTGTTTACAAAGTGTACTTTTTATATGAGTTTTAAATTTTCTTTCATTTAATTGCAATATGTCACAAGGTATTTTGTTGTAACATTTAACACAGTACCCCATAAAAGATGTATGTACTTTAGATAACCTGAAAAATGGTTGATCTAGTTTATCTTTATTTCTAGTATTAAAATTATGTCTATCACTTATTTTATTAAAGAGATGTGGATTTTTCCTTACATACATAATATTTTCATAAATGAATTGGCAAGGTACCGTCATAATATTAATCCTTTTAAAAAGTTCCCTGAGAGATTCGCGGCGACGTAGATTATAAATGGCTCTGACAGCTCTCTTTTGCAAAATAAAGATTGATTCAATGTCAGCAGCCCGACCCCACAGTAAAATGCCATATGACATAATGCTGTGGAAGTAGCTAAAATAGACCAAACGCGCGGTTTCTACATCTGTTAACTGTCTTATCTTTCTAACAGCATAAGCGGCCGAGCTTAACCGCCCCGCAAGAGATGTTATATGAGGTCCCCATTGTAATTTCTCGTCTAGCGTGATTCCCAGGAAAACCGTTTGATTAATAAATTCCAGTTTTTCTCCATTCAATATGATGTCACATTCGCTACTTTTAACATTAGGTAATTTAAATCTAATGCATTTGGTTTTTTTTTTATTAAGTACCAGATTATTTACCGTAAACCAATCTTGGACTTGCAGAATAGAGCTATTCACGTCGTCAAGATTTTGTGACCGTCGGTTTATTTTAAAGATTAATGATGTGTCATCTGCAAATAACACCATCTTCGGTTGATTTTGAAGTAATTGGGGTAAATCATTAATGTAAACTAAAAAGAGGAATGGACCCAATATCGAACCTTGAGGAACGCCCATTGCCATTTCAGACCCTAATGAGTTTACGCCGTTTACCTGAACTTTAACCTTTCTATCTTTCAGGTATGATCTAAGTAAATCAAGAGCTGTATTCTTAATCCCATAGTGCTCTAGTTTCAGCAGAAGTGTCTCATGGTCTACACAATCGAACGCCTTCGAGAGGTCGCAAAAGATTCCAATGGCATCTTGTGCTTCTTCCCAGGCCTTAAAAATGTTCTTTATTAGGGTGACACCGGCGTCAGTAGTACAACGCCCTTTGGTGAAACCGTACTGTTGTTCATGAAAGATGGAATTTTTATTAAAGTGACGTAACATTTGATTGAGCATCAACTTTTCAAACACCTTACTGAGAACTGGCAGAATTGACACAGGCCTATAATTGTTGGGTTCTTTACTATCACCGGATTTGAACAATGGAACTACTTTACTGTGTTTCATGAGATCCGGAAAGACTCCTTGGTCTACACTGGTGTTAAATATGTAAGCTAAATAGGGCGCAATGGTTTCGATAATAGATCTACAGACTTTTACAGACATTCCCCAGAGATCTTCTGTTGATTTAATTTTAAGATCTTTAAAAGCTTTTATAACCGCCTGGGGGTTTGTATGCTGAAACCTAAACTCCAAAGGGCATGCCTTCACATTCTGTCTAAGTAAGGCAGCAGAAAGCGCGGGTGAGGAATTTAAAGCTTCAGTAGTTTTAAGGGGAATATTAGCAAAAAAGTTTTCAAATTCTTGAGCTATTTCTATATCTGAGTTAATGGGGCCATGTGCAGTCTCTAAATTAAATTCAGTATTTCGCTGTTTTTTCCTACCTGTTTCATTATTTATTACTTGCCAGGTAGTTTTTATTTTATCATCAGCTGATTTTATTTTATTGCTAATATAAAGAGCTTTGGCTATTTTGCAAACATTTTTAAAAGTTTTTGAATATTTTGCAACATACTTATGAAAGCTTGTATTATTCATATGTTGCTTTAAGCCATAAAGTTCAAATAGTTTTTCCCTGCTTTTACGAATACCTGGAGTCGCCCAATCACTAAATAAGAATTTTGTGTAAATACTTTTAGTCTTTAGTGGAAAAGTGTCATTAAATTGCGTGTTTAATAGTGAAAAGAACTCGGCGTAGAACTCATTTGGGTCACCTATATTATTAAAACTCTGAACACATAATTTATTGGCCAAAGAATGATTTAATTTCTCTAAACTTTTACATGTTATTGGCCTAAACCTTATTTGAATTTTTTGTAAAGGTATGTAGGAGCAAAATGTTATTGTTTGTCCACTGTGATCTGATGGCAACTTATTTACAATTTGTTTGTGTAAGTAATCACAATTACAAAAAATATTGTCTATACAAGTGGCAGAAGAAGCTGTCACTCGGGTTGGTTCAATAAAAACATTTGACAAATCAAATGACCTAAAAAGACTTAATAATCTGACAGTATTCGAGTTATTTTCTAATAAGTTAATATTAAAATCACCACATACGATTATTGACTTACTACTAGTACTAAGTTTCTTTAATACATCTTCCATTACAGAATCAAACACGGATAGATTCTGGTAACTTGGAGGTCTGTATACGCATACTATAACATGCTTATCAAGCTCAACACAGGACAATTCAATGTTGTGTTCAACAGACAGTCCAATAATGTCTTTTCTTTCTAACATTAACACATTTACACAAAAAGAGCATTAATTATTATTAGAGTCTTCAATAATATTTTTAGGAAAGCATAATGGGAATTATTTGAGGTTCAATTAAATACATGTTACAACTCTAGCGATTTACATTTCTAAACATTTGCTAACGAGTAATTGTTTGCCTCTGTTGCTATTTCATAGTTTTTTTATATGAACGGAAAATTATGATAAGATGAAATTATTTCATATTTGAAAATAAAGTTTAATATTCATGAATACATTTTCTGTTCATATTAAAAAACTATCCGCTTTATAAATCAAATAAAAATACCTACCACACGTATCCTTTCAATCCCAGTTTTAATATCTGCTGCATTTTATTACCAGACTAAAGTGAGAACTGACACCTACACTTTATCTATTTCAGGTCGTATATCTGTGCTCTTTATATAAAAACGGCTTTAAACATAAAACATATCACGTTCTGTCTGTTGCACATAGAGGGCGTTAGTGGACCATTCCACCGCACATTTGACATCTATGACAGTTATAGGACCGCCATTTTATTATCCCTAGAGAGGTATTCTACAGATTTTATTGCTGTAACACGCCAAAATGGCTAAATTATTCTAGTTAACACCAACGAATGGCTGCTTAGTTAGTTAGAGATGTTGGGGCTAATAAATAAATATAAAAATATTTAAATGATCTACGGAATTTGTAGATGTCAGAGACAATAGAAGAAGGAAGGTTTGAAAAAAAAAAAAAGAAAGGCACGAATGTTTAAATGCCTACTTCATAGGCACTAACGCAAAAATGTATGTCTGTTTAATAAAAAGTTCCTAACAATGTGCTTAATAACAGTGTCTTTGCATTGTATATTTAACAATACCAACATATTTTAACGCAGCATGCTCATTAAAACAGAATAAATTAGTATAACTGCATGTTTTCGAAACGAAATTTCAAATACTTATTAAAAAAAAACAAAACAAAATGACAATTGAAATACTGGGACGTGGATGACATAAATTCTATAAAAACGAAAAAAGAAACCATTTGGAATAATGAAATTCATAAAATAAGCGAACCTGAACTGAAAGGTGTATTGTTCAACACACAACCAGAAACACAATAGCGGGAAACATGACGAAAAATGTACGTTCAACTAAGTGCGACATGTGGTGAGAATTATTGTGCCTCCTTATAAACGTGCGTAAAATATAATAATACAATTCTGTATATGTACGAGTTCTCACAAAGGTTTCGCGAGTTCTCGCTCCACTTACATTATGGAAAGAAAAAAGGGGCGGAACGTTATACGGAATTTATCGTAACGGATCACAGATTTTGTATTGAATTGTTTTCGCTTTTTAGGTCGGATTTCCCGATTTTTTCTGCATACAGCCAATACTTGGGATTTCGCCCAGATCCTTTGATTAGAGGAAGGCGGAAGGCTGTCTGCCCATTACTAAGTTCATGACCTTTGTCCATGATACTTACACGGCTTATTTCCGCATTGTAAATATTCCTTGCCTTAACCACTCCACTGTAGAATCAGTTTAATCTTTTTATCGATACACTACGTTAGAGAGGGCCATAGGGCATGTAACGAAGCGGGTATCTATCGATTGGAAATTCCTGAAAGACTTCACATACTTCCTTATTGAAGCTTGCTCATAAAAACCTAAATACATTTTATTAGCAGGCTTCACAAAATGGCGACCAGTATTAATTGCGTAATGCACGATCAATCACAATTTGTTTCGATTTGAAACAGATTGCTAATCCATTGCTTCATAAGTTGAAAAAAAATCTGCTCAACAACGTAAATAACGCAATGAATGTTGTTGAACTGTCAAAATGAAACAAATTAGGCATAATTGTTTACGAAAATAAGTTACGCAATTAGGGTACTGGTTATTTATTTTGTAAAGCGATTAACAATAAAATTCCGTTAAATATTCTTTACAAAGCGGGTTGATACAAGAGATATTATTTATCAATCCACTTTCCGATCACTCACATTAAAGTAACGTTATACTCTAAACCAAAAGGATTGTATTTTATCCAACTAAACCCTTTCGTATCGCGAACCTTGTAACACAACACTCGTTATAAAGTTGGAGTCTTGTTGAAGACAAAGTTAGGATCCGTCTCCGGACAAATCTCGGCAGTAATGACTACGTGTGAGCCAGACTAATGTTGGACTGCGCAACTGCGGTGATCCTTCACTGTACGTGGTAAGTGGATACATTACTTTTTTTGAAGAACTTTTAGTGTAAGAGAATTATTTCTATGGACTTGAAAGAAAACTTTATATGAAAGATATTGTTATACGAAATTCGCTATTAGGGAGATGGTAGTTTAACTCCTTGGAGTTAGTTCAGAAACATTAGAATTTTTTCGACGAATTTTTGGAAGTATGGAAGCTACAAGAGGTTTATTATCTGAAGATGCATCTATAAATACTGTGAAAGAAGCATAACTTCAAACTATCTTTCGTGAGGATATTATAAAGGAGTTTCTCCTTTATCCTCTCTTCTGACTGAGTATTGGCTTGCCTATAACCTTTAGCGCTCTAAAACCTCTAATCTTCATAATCCCAATACTTAAGGGGACATGAAATGGACACTATCGTAGTACCACAGATCTGCGATGACAATGTAAGCCCTAATGTAATGAAGGCGAGCTTACAACTGTCTATTGACTATCTTTAGTTGTGATCCCTCGTTAGACCTATCTATAAAATTGTTCGAAACACCAATAAAATTGTAGCAAACCTTAGATATTTTATTAGTGGATTTTACTTTAACTATACTCCGTTTGAAATAAGATTAGACATTTAACTAAACCTTTTTACAGTCCGTTCAACCGATTTTGACTTCTATTGCGTTGGTGGCATGATAAATGACAGCTGCAGTAAACAGTTGGTTTGTAACCACTTTTTTTGCTTTTAGTGCCATCCTTATGCCTACGGTATAGAAGTCAAAATCGGTTGAACGGACTGTAAAAAGGTTTGTTTAAATGTCTAATCTTATTTCAAACGGAGTATAAGTACCAGTTATTTACCAATTTAAGTAGACTGCTACTTAAATTGGTACATAACTGGTACTTAGCTTAAGCTTTTATAATCCCATCAAACTGTTTGTAAATTAATAATTATGTTTATCATTGTTTCATGTTACCATTGTTCTAGCCAGCCTCTACGAAGACAGACCCAAATCAGTAACACTTAGCTATTCGTAAGATTAGAATTTAGATATCCAGTGTACTTAGTGCATCCATCTAGTTGAATAAACATTCTTTATAAACAAAAGGGTCGTTTTTTAGGGTTCCGTAGTAAACAAGGAACCCTTATAGTTTCGTCATGTCCGTCTGTCTGTCTGTCTGTCCGCGGCTTACTAGAACTAGACGCTTAGTACTAGAAAGCTGTAATTTGGCATGGGTATACACATTAATCACGTCGACAAAGTGGTAAAATAAAATCATGAAAAATATTACTTTTTAGACATGTAGAGTGGAATGGTTTTTTTTTTCTATCCCTTGGTGTGGGGTATCGTTGGAAAGGTTTTTCAAAAACATTGTGAGTATGGTAAAACCATTTTTAAATTTAGAGATCCGTTTGCGAAATATTAAGCTTTAAAGTGAAATTTTTTGTTAGAGTCAAGTGTCCCCCCCCTGCCAGCTAAATGGTTGGTTTTAGATATGTAAAAAAATTCAAGGCAGTAGCTTATATAACGAATTTAAAAGGAAAACTGTCACAGCTGAGTAGGCTTTACAAGTTAACGAGTAATAGTCGACCCTCTTAGATTTGCAGTTGTAAAAACATATTCTTCCATACATTCTGTATGAAATAATTTTTTTTTAACAACAAAGTTAAGTTTGTTCTTCGGATAAATTCATCCCAACTACGGAACACTACATTGTGCGTGGTCCGACATGCACTTCGGTTTTTTATAAATAAAATCATTGATTATATCGTTGCTCTAGAGGTCTGACAAATAAAAACAAGAGCATAATCCACCCAGCCATTTAAAATCCCATCCCTACTTAAAGTTCTTTAACCCGGTAAAGAATTAATAAAACGATATTTAAGAAATACTTATTTGAAGTACAATATTCTTTTGATATCATCATCAAAGGCCATTGTTGGGGTAATGTTGACAGGTCAACTACATACAATAAAGGAAAAAGTCAATGCTTGATCTAATTTCACGTTCACTCAGGCGGAATATATACCTACCTATTCCATAAAAATCTTGAAGAACAGCCGGATCTCTCGCTGTGTTTTTCTGAGGATTTTCAAAATGTTGCTTTTATTCTTCTTGCCATCAGCACGAAGTATGTATGCAAAACTTTTTCATACTGTATGAAGATTGCACTGAATATGGTTTTGTGATCTAACTTGAGTGTACCTATCATTCTCGTTAGCATTTAAATTAGTCACTTTTACTAGGATATGTTAAGACGCAGATATATGACAGTGACCTTGAAAGGTTAGCTTGCGTGTTCTGTACTGAGCTCACGCAACGCGTTGTCAGTCCAGCCAGTAATAGGACCCGCCCGTCAAGGAGCGCTGTCTCAAATTAGACTCATTATTAATTTATTATACATAAAAAAAGGTATTTTTAATATAAAAATGTATATTAAAAGATCAATAATTAACTTATCTTTAAAATGATGAAAGTTTCAGAAAAATACGCTTGACAGATTTTGCGTGATTGTCAGTTTTTTATCCGCGTTAGACATAAATTTACAAATAAATTTCACTATGTAATTTAAACATAATCTTAAATATGCCTATATTAAGCTATTAAAAAAATGCTCTAATTTAACATATCTTTTTTCCAAATTATTAACACTACTCGTTTCGACGTCATCTTCAGTATTAAATCATTAAAAGTCGGTTATCGTCGCCTTAATGAATGAGGGTACACAATTAATGCAGCTGGTTCCACCATGCAGAAGTACAACATGTACTGTCAATCTTATCTACAGGCATATGCATACTTGCATAGCCTAGTTCACAGCTTCGTTTAACAGCAATTTGTAGTCGCCAGCATGCACCATAACTCATTATACTGGCAAATGCAATTCCCACTCTATTCGTAGTAATAACCTCATTGAGATAAAGTAGGACATAGACAATATTGTGATGGGGATTTATGTCAGCTGTCCAGTGCAAGATCGTGTTTGATCTCGCACGTCGGTTACGAGTACTACGCACCTGACCTTTCTGAAGAGAATCACCAATACAGTCAAATATATCCTTCTAGGGCCCCCGTCGTTTCCACTCACATCTGCGTTGTAAATACCTGAACATTTTAAAAGGATTATATAAGATTAATTCTACTTCTTTTAACTAAAGCTTGGTCTCTGTTATGTAAAGTTAATAATACTAACTTTTACCTATACATAAATGTTTTTTTTTTCGTAATTCCATTTATTTTTCATTAGTACGATAAAAATATATAGGTACTTAACAACTTATAACTAATTAATTGAAACAACAAAATTATATGTATACTAACACTAAAACTATTCACAAACTAAAATATGGCGTCGAAAAATTCATCCGCATCGCTGTCGACTGGTAATGTACCCAAGAGCCTGCCGCATTGCCACATTGTATGGCAATCTTAGCCTCTGGCCAAGGTAAAAGCTAGCCCTTGGGTCACGGGAAGTGTCTATCAGCCATTTAGAGATTTTATGAGCACTCAGACCCTATGACCCGAGGGTTTGAACTCCAAACGAGAATTTTTGGGTTACCTAAAACGTCCTACGCCTTAAAAACATTCAACACTATGGTATCTTTTTTCTCTAAATTCGTTCTATGCAACAAACAATTTGCAATTTGTTCCAAGCAACAAATGGCCTGCAACGTCCAAATACTATTTACACAGTGAAAATTTTCTTGTTTCTTCAACTTTTGGTATGTCACAGGCCACACTGGCAATCAGATCACACGATATAAATCCGGCTTTACTTCTCTCGACATTTTGAGTTACCTGAAACGAGTTTATGTGGTTACTTATCGCTCGCTTATCTTTTGTTTATAGGAGCTACTTTTAAACCTAATCCGTATTTACGACCCGTAGGTCTAAATCGTCCCGTTCACTACATATACAAACATGTAAGTGACGGCAGTATCTAACATTTGTCCAGTCATAAATCTTAAGCGGACCGCTTTACTTCGTAATTGTTCTTGTTATTCGTTCCATTTACTTCGTTAGTGCTTTATTGACTTTGTTTTTCTTAGTAGTTAATTGCTACTTGGAATAGGATAACAGTGTTTTGGAGTTAGATTCTTTGTATCGAAGTTTGAACCTTTATGTTCCACAGATATGTAGAGACAACCAGTCTTGCATAACCCGACCTCTCTTCCCCTATTATTATTTGTAAAAGGAATCTAGTAATGCAGAGTGCTGACCGTGCTATCTCAGTTTTTAGGGTATTGGAATAGCTTCAGTGAAATGGACTTCAACTTGGCCAATGGCATGTTACTGAATAGGCAGCGAGTTGTGTGGCGCTGCAAATTCACGCATTGCAACATGTGAAGCGCTGAGCTGCAATAAGCCTTTCAGGTTAGCATTTCCACGAGCTTTAGAGCTTCACTTCTACGAAAGTAAATAAACTTATATAAAGACCTTTAAGTCGTTGCTTTCGTCCTAATATTTTATTACGTAAAATTCAGTATCAAAGCTCAAAAAATGTGTCGCTGAAATCCGAAGCAGTCTTGTACATAATGCATATCAAACGTTGTCTGGCGAAGTCTGAATAATGTTCGTATTTTATACGGTCTGTCCCTCGAGAGGTTTTTGTCTCTGAGGCCAATATTGAGATTATCATAACGTCATATCATTTTGTACCGATAATGTATGTGAAGTGAAATTTGAACGATAGCATTTCGTGTTTTAGATTTTGCAAACCGACCTTTTTTCTGTCGGGCCCTTTTCTTCTATTCAATGGAGATTTTGTGAATCAGCTTTTTGTATAGGGTTACGATTTCTACCCTATTAGACTTTGTTTGAATGCCTTTATTATTGGATGTCTTGAGTTTGGATGAACGTCAAAAAAAGGCTAAAACCTTTTTGGAGTGATGTGCAAATACCAGTTCGTGATTATCTATACGGTCTGTTCCAAGATAAATCAATATCAAGGGTATGTAATATATCTTCATACTAAAAGGCAACGCAGAATATGGGTTGATATCAATAATGTGCCGTAACCAATCCCTCGCCTGTGATAAATCTATCAATTTCTCGCGGCTGTACCGACGATTCCTCATACCGTTCTCATAAATGCTTTTCCAATTTCATATTCAGGACGTTGTTTGAACTCGGAAAACTGGAATGAGGTCATTGTGGGCTGAAAATAAAATATTATTTTAACTAAGAATAAATGTTGATTGTCATATTATTCATACAGGTTTGTTTAAGTGTCTTCGTAATGTCGATAAGAAACATTACCTATTAGTGTAGTAGTCAGTGGATAAAGCTTGTGGGTTATTGAATTTGTAATAAGTTTTTGTAATAACAAAATATACATACCAACTCGCACTCGTATGGTCGATTACGATCCGTTCCCTATCACGGAGAGGAGGCCTGTTTCCAGTGGGAATGTTATGTAATTTTTTGACGTTCAAAAGTATCATACATGTGCCTATTTGAAATAATGATTTGACTTTGAATAACAAAATAGCAAACGGCAATATTGCGTGTGTACTCTTTATTCACAAAACGTTCAAACAATAAAGTTTTCATTTCTGTGTTCCCAATCGATTGTCACCATTCAATATTTTGTTTAGCACAGACCTACATACGAATGAACAATTGTGGACCCAATAACATTGCCGAAAGCGTTTTCAATTTCTATTGTAGAGCTCTTTCAGAGCTCAATGAAAGGCCCTATTCGCCACTGTTGTTCACAACAGTGGCGAATTGGCTAGTGTGTGGATTCTTAGTTTTAAATAAAAGTAGGTATACAATAAAAAAAAACCTGTCTGATCCGAAAGGACAATAGGACAATAACTTTACCAAACAGTTTTTTATTTTTTATTATTTGTGAAAAAAAAGTTATTGCTATTTAAAATTCAGATTTTACCAAAATTACCCCAAGATAAAATAATATTTATTTTGTTAAACATGAGCACAGTATGAAGGTCTTATAATTAGGTACTATGAGGTGGGTCTATGTTTTCCCAAATCCATTAAAAATTAGAAAATGTTCAACAGGGGTGATAATTGTGATAAGTTATGACTTGCAGACACCCGCTAAATGACGGCCGCCCGCGCCCCATGTAATAAACCGGTAAAATTCGTCATTGAAAAAAAAATCCATTTTTCTTGAAAATCACCACTTAAATACTCTCAGTACGATACCTAGCAACACCCTCACAGATCGGACAGGGTTTTTTAACATGTATATATTTGTTTCTGCAGTAAAAACTTCTTTAGGCGCGTTGGCCATTTCTGAGATGGGGACTAAACCATTGATTTCGCGACACCATGACCACACCTCATTTTTGTAAACGCGACTGTGCTCTTTCTTTATATTACGTTACGGATCAATGTTCTATGCAAGTATTTTTACTTTAAAGGTTTTGTAAACGCGATTATGCTCTTTATTATTATTTCGTTACGGATCAATGTTCTATACAAGTATTTTTCTTTCACCAAGGCGATCTTGTTCAAGTTTTCACTTCTGTCGGCACTCCCGGAGTGCCACCACTTTTTTTTACATGTTGTATATATTTGTTTTTTTTACATGTTTGTAGGGTTGGAAATAGAAATTTCTTGACGTCATTAGTGCGAGTGCGGTAAAGGTGTTACAATTATGCAAAATAGACAATGTGCCAAGATACTCAACAACTATTATCAGCTCTCAGAATGGTAGTAGATGGGCACTATATACTAGTATCTTCTTGAAGCTGTACGCACTAATCTATGGTAGGACCAAAGTAGTACACTAGCAATAAACACGGTACTTTTTTATTTTTATTAATAAGGGTATTTATCCACACGGATACGTCAACCCCATTGTACCTTATACCTACTTTATTACACACAACTATACACTATTTCTACATTACTATCCACCACCACTATATATAAATACTATAAGAAAATAAAATATAAAAAAGAATCACATAAACACGGTACTTAGCATCCAGGCTTTACCGAAATCTGTTTCGTTCAACACCTCAAGCTTATAAGTATCTAACATATTTTCCAAAGAAGAATAAACATGAATTGACGATTATATTTTTATTCCCTGTGAAGGTTATCACTGAGAATATGTATAAGATTTCATACAAGTTCTTTTATCTGATAAATTCATGTTTCCCCAAAATGGCTTCCTTGGAGGATATAGAATATGAAATACTACTTTATATTTCTTTGTTGATATCAGTGAATATTACAAGAAAATGAATCTCGACAAGGAAATATACCTACTAGAATATTTTTTCGGAAAGCGATAACTGATGTTTACATTACTGTTGTTCCTAAATTTGTCAAAGGAAAATGCTTTTCCTGCTTTCTATTCTTTTCTTTTCCTGTTGGTGTTTTTTTTAACTGACTTCAATAAAAAGGAGGTTATCAACTCGACACGTATGTATGTATGTTTGTCCACGCATTTTTCCGAAACTATTAATCGGATTGTGACCATCTTTTTATTGCCTTACATTTACTTCAACTTAGAGAACAGTGTAAGTTTCACCAAAATCGGTTCAGTAGTTTTCAAGATATGGACTGATGTTGTAAGTGTGTGCGGCCTGGCTTATTGATACGAGCTACGAGTACGTGTGTGACGTCAAAGGGAAAACATCTCAAAATCTTGGTCAACCACAACTACCGAAATTAAAACTTTTTATAAAAAAGCAATGGACTTCAAAAAACAAAAACACAAAAAAAGTGAAATAGTAGATTGTTATGCAAGGGTCGGGATCTCATGGCGTCATGGAGAGTGCGATTGTAGCAACCCCGCAATGGGCACGCCACAATTGCGGCGATAAGACCCCTCTTTGAGGAGTGGCTTGAGAGACGCTACGGCGTCCTCACCTTCCGCCTGACGCAGGTCCTCACCGGACACGGCTGCTTCGGGAGGTTCCTGTTCAGGATAAGGCGGGAGGAAACACCCGGGTGTCATCATTGTGTGGATCGGCCTGAGGACACGGTGGAGCATACGGTGGAGGTCTGCCCGGCTTGGGCAGAGCAACGCCGTGTTCTCGTAGAGGCGATCGGCGGCGGTGATCTCTCGCGTCCGGCCCTGGTTCAGGCCATGGTACGGAGCGAGAGGAAATGGCAGGCCGTCACCTCCTTCTGCGAAGCGGTAATGCTCGCGAAGGAGGAGGCGGAACGCGTGAGGGAGAGGCAAATTTCGCGCCCTCACGCCCCTAACCGACGCTGGAGGTGACGCCCGGGGCGGGAATCGCGAGCCGATTTCCGGCCACCGTAGGCGCGGGCTTGCGGACAGTGAGCAATGGGTAGCTCGCCGTCCGATAAGGACCAAGCCCGGGTCGACGGCGCGTTGTGTTCCACGCGCGCCTCAAGGAGATGTCAGCAGAATTGACGGGGTTCGCTAGGGCCAATGCCTGCCGGGGGTTCGAAGAAAACCGATAGGGACATCGTGGCCCCCGGCAATAGGGCAACCGAAGGAACATGGGTGGGTTTTAGTCAGTAAGAGTCTGACACACCTTCCCGCTCCACCCAGAGCGGGAGAAGTTATTTGATAATTAACCACCCAAAAAAAAAAAGGTTCGAAAGGAATTGATGAATTTCACCAGTGTTAAACACTTTACTTTTCATTTCGAATATACGGAAAGTAAAAATAGTAGTTTTTCTAAAATATTTATTGAAAATAATAACATGAGTAGTGCCTATTTAAAATTTAAAATATGGAACACACCGTGTTACCGCCGCGGTCCGTCCCGCTTAATAAGTATTTTTTTTAATTTACACTGGCTGTTTATACACTCACAAGAACGCAGCATTTTTTATTATTATTATTTTAAACAATATTTTTCTTAAATAAGTAAAATTTTTTGTAGCCGGCTACCAATTTAGTTCTGTTTTTAAAATTAATTCCCGCCCTAGAGAGGGAAGCAATTACTATGTCTTTCCCGCCCAAAGATGGGGAGCAGCGTTTTCCACCCGCTACTCGGATCAAACAAACACTACTTTCCGAGCATCAATTCGATGTTTCCGAGTATGAGAAAAAACGGAAATTCAAACTCAGTAAATGAATTATAAATTCCAGAATCAATAACGAACAACGATAGATTAGAGATAATTTTTCACGCTCCAGTATGTTAATTTGTTTATTTTATTCTATAAACAGCTCTATTTGCAAGCCAAATCGATTTTTTTTATAAAATCTTTGATAAGTAACCTCCTTGGTTGCCATTGTGTCCATATAAAAAGTTCGTTCCATTTTTAAATTTCACGACAGTTATGAGTATTCATAGTAATTTACTCGGCCGCTAAACACGACAGATATATGGAATTTCATACTAATATTCACGGCCGCCAGCTCGCATATATTTGACCAGTATAGCATTTTCGATTTATCTCGAAGGTTGTCAAAATTGTAATGCTCGAATTGCCAAGCATGTTTGAGCAAAGTAATTATTCGTGTGATTTCATTTGATAAGCTTACATCACTTGTTACTTTTTTCTGAACCAACAATCCAATTTAGTCGACCTTCCGCAGGTGTAAACAGATCAATATTGATAAGTCTTACTACGCGTCTTACGTTCCTTCAATTTGATGCTACAATACCCTCAAAAGATACGTTGGAGGCTTTTACTAGGGCTGGCTGAATAGTTTTGTATTGCCTACTGTGCAAACCGCGTCGCATTCGAATGTACTGCTTACCTTTGAGGTGCAAACATTTTATAGAACACTAGCGACTCGCCCCTGCTTCGTACGGTTTTTATGACTAGAAATAACTTTTTTTTTTATAGAGGTATGAGGAACAGGATGTAAAGTTCACTTATCCTTTAAAGAAAAGGGAGGATCCTCCGACCAGGCAGGTGTCGCGTCTGGTGGGTAAATGCCCAACGATGATGTCGGGAAGTTATATACATACTGATCGTGCGGTAAACTTCGTTTGCGCAATGCAGGATTTAGCGTGACGTCAGTGTAATGCGTAATTCGCATGTGGCAATGTAGATGCCACCACAATGTAATTTTAATATTAATGTATTATACACATAAACCTTCCGGAATAAATTCACTAAATGATGCTGAAAACCGCATGAAAATCCGTTGCGTAGTTTAGAAGAAAAATGCGGTCGCACAGACAGACACGAAAAGCGACTTTCATTTACAATATGTAGTACGTTTATAGAAGCGATTGTTTGAGTGAGGTACAATGTATCGGTTGGATTTACGGCCTCTTGTGTTGTGGTTCCTTGTGGTTTGATTTTAATAAAACTGTGTTGTGTCGTTTGGAGGTGTTTTCTACTTTTGTAGGTATTATGTTCGGGTTTTTGTGGTCGAAGAGATGTTTATAATTTTCATACTGTCCATCGTCTGTAGTATCACTGGTCACATGTGTTAGGTTTTTAAGATGGCCGACTAAAAATAATAATTTTATTGAAGGTTTACAAACCGCCCAGCCTCTGTTATACAGCAAAAACAGCGAAAACTGTTACCATGGATTCAGTACATGATTCTGAACCCCCCCTTTTTTTTTCTTTTTTTTGGGTGGGATATTATCAAATAACTTCTCCCGCTCTGGGCGGAGCGGGAGGGCGTGTCAGACTCTTACTGACCAAAACCCACCCGTGTTCCTTCGGTTACCCTGTTGCCGGGGGCCACGATGTCCCTATCGGTTTTCTTAAAAAAAATCTGCTTTTCCATACATTTTCACCGCGTAGGTATTGCACTTTTCTATGAAACAGCAGATTTTTTTAAATTACCGACGAAATATTTCAACGCAGGGGCGTTCAGAATCATGTTCTGAATCCATGGTAACAGTTTTCGCGTCGATGTCCCTGCCACCCTGTATGACTTTTTTTTTAAGTTAACGGTGGCGGAATCGGTTTGTTAATCTTTTAACCAAAAGTTTGGTGAAGACAGAGTACAAGTAATGCGTAATATAAAATAAATTTCAACAAAAACTTTTTATAATTTTTTTGTTCGAGGTACGTAAACTTTTCACTGTCTTCAAAGGTTTTCACAGCAACTTTATTTTACGTATGAACCACAAAGTAGGCTATTTGCGTTATAAATGATCTCTATTCTTCACGTTAGCAGTCGGCTCTCTTAGATATATCAAGTTTAATGTCATAAACTGGAGACTCAGATTTATCATGTGAATAAAGATAATGTTTAGGGAATTTCTGTCTTTATTTTTTTGTTAAGATCCCTAATGTTATAAAGCTCTAATTCCAAGCTTTTTTTGTGTTTTCGTCTAATTGCGATTCATGTTTGGGAGTTACAGTTTTTGTACTACACAACTTCGATGTAGCATCGACAAAATCTACGCATCAATTTTACGAATGTATTTGGATATATGACTTTACAAGTTACTGCGTTTGCGTAAAGATTATTTTCGCCTAAAGCAGTAATGAAGAGTGGTGATTTTGAAGACGCACTCAGTTCGGATGTGATCGGTTTTACGAATTTTTCCGATGATAATCTAAGTTGTGTTGTACTGTACCAGGAAACTGAAATGGAACACCTCTATATATTTTCCTCCTTCATGTAATACTTGTAGAAAAAAACCGTTAAGAAGTTTCCACGCATACGTTGCTACAGGGTTAAATTAAATTACTTAGCGGAACTGCCGACGTAATGGGTATCGATATCTAAAACACGATACATGAACAACATGTTCGTGAACTTGCGCCGTCAGTAGGGACTGATCATCTCTTAGCTGCCACGGTTTATTATTTTATTTTTGAATTGTTTTTGTATTTTTATTACGGACGATTTTAACGTGCACGTCTTTCTACATTGTTCTCACATGTATCATCTCAACTTGAATGGTTTAATTTTAATTTAATTAAATATCTTTATTTCAGATAATACAGTCCATATTTTCTACATCTAAGCTAGCGTTAGTAAGGTTTGTTAGCAGTACACATAAAATACAATAAAAGGTGTTAGTAATTTGTTAGTAAACAAGACAAGTTACACAATAATCCTATTTCCTATTTCTGATGTAACCAATATTTTGATTTAAAAGAGTGTCCGTGGAGTTTCTTGCCCGTTCTTCTCCATAGATACCTACTACGCTTTGGAATGGGCAACTAGCTTCATCTTTCTGACTGACCGACCCCTTGACAATTCAAAAGTAATTGGTTTATTTCAAATAAATGCTTTGAGTTTGAGTTTGATAAAACAAAATTAATTTGATGAACTTTTTTTAGGGTTAATGATAGTTGGTAGAGTAGTTTACTTGAAGTATGAGTTGAGAAAAACTGGTTTTATTTTATTTTATCAGGTATAACGATACCCATCACGCTTAATGTGATCCCGTATATTTTAGACCCTTGCTGTAGTAACAGTAACCGTCAAACAGTTCAATCTCAGCCGTATAAAGACGCCTCAAAGAGATGTCAGCAGAACTGACGGGGTCCGCTAGGGCTGATGTCGGGGTCACGGGAAAGTCCGAAAGGGATACCGTGGCCCCTGGCAATATAGGCAACTGAAGAAACACGGGTGGGTTTTAGTCAGTAAGAGTCTGACACGCTCCGCCCAGAGCGGGAGAAGTTATTTAATAATTTCTCAACCAAAAAAAAGCTGTATAAAAACGAAAATAATGAACATTTCCAACATTTTTAAGTTATTATCTTGAACATAAATAACAAGCGAAGAAGAGAACACACATACGAAGTACGTTGAGCAAATATTTTTAAGGATACATTTTATATCATGGAACATTAAAAATATTTCGAACAACATTAATATTCCACGTGGGCGCGATAAAGCAAAAAAAAGCCTTTTCGGAATCTATGTTTTGTTATCACTTTCCAATACATTGGTTCTCTGTATTTATTTTCTCACATATTTTTTTCGCCCCTATTATTTGCAGACACTTAGCTGACATTCGCACGGACGTAATAAAATCGCGGCGGGATTTTTTCGTACATTGAATTTTCAACGCTCTGCTTAGCACCGAGAGTTGAAAAATCCAACAGTGTGTTTTTTCGACGCGCTGGGATGCACTTTGTTGAATTCTCAACGCTCGGCTTAACACCGAGAGTTGAAAATACAGTGCAGTAAAATCCTGCCACGATTTTATTACGTCCATGCGAACGTCGGCTTATTAGGTATATTTATGAAAAAATGTTTGAAACTAACATTATGCCTAAATAATTCAGGGAGAAATACGGTCAACCTAGTAAAAGGTTCGTTCTAAAAACTTATTTTAGCCGATTTGATCGATTTAAATGGGATAATTGCAAACATTTGCTTTCGGTTCTGAAATTCATAAGACGACCTACTTGCAAATGTTAAGAGTATTCGATTATATAATCGAGAAACAAATGCAATCGATGATGATCATTTTGTAAATCGCATGTTACATGCAGATATCGCAATTGATTAAATTGATTTCAGTTTCGGTTTTAGTGGTACCGGAGCCTTTGTGGTGTTGTGGTTCTTTTCTATTCTGATGCATCTTTGTTTTGGATAAATTAATATACTTATGTATGGAAATGACATTATTCATTGCAAAGTGCGAGAACAGTCTGTTTTAAGTACTGTGCGAACAAGTAAATCAAATTATGTTTACGATATTAAATAATTAATAATTACATTGTTATATAAAAATCATAATTATCTTATCGTATAGGGAAATTAATTAGTTAATTGAACGTACACAAAGGCGATGTTGAAAATTCAAACACCTATAATAATATGAGTTCAATTAATTGGTTTTCTATTGTGTTCCCTAACTTTTTTATCCATAATCTAAAGTGCCATAATGTTTTTAGTCCTAATCATCATTTGTCCGAATAATAACTTGCTCGAATTTAATGTCACATAATATAACATGCCATAAATTGAAATCCCTAAATACAAAAGACTTAAAACCGTTTTCAATAAAAGTTATAAGTCCTAAATTTAAATATGAATTTAATTTTTATTTATTAGGATGAATTTAGATTAATAAACATTAAATAATTAAAGAGAAATTAAAGATGCAAAAGCAATATGGTTTTTGTCTCGGCTCCGGCGCTGCATGTATTATCACTCAATAAAACAGTTGATTGTGAACATGTGGTTTTTATTTCTCCGTGAGAAGCATGCAAACAAGCATACACCATGGCATGCAACATGCAAGCGAGCATGCCAGCGAGCATGCAAGCAAGCACGCAGCATGCAACATGTAGCATGCGAGCAAGCATGCAGCATGCAAGCGACCATGCAAAGTGCAGCAGGCATGGTTTCTGTCACGGCTCCGGCGCTGTGGGGCTCCGGCAGCCCCACGCGAGCTTATCGTCGCAGATGATTGAACGTTTACCACCGTAGCTTCGTCTTGCTGGCCGGCTTCGCCGGCCAGCCTCAGCCGCGGCAGCGAGCGTTACAACCACCTGCTCCTCAACTCGCGGGCAGCCTTGCCCCTCCGCGCCTACGCGATTTTAAATTACACTCTAGGGGTAGGGCAGACAAGACTGCGTAGAGTCGGATTCACAGCGATTCGTTTCTGTAACTAAAACCAAATTTTTGCAAAAGTTTTAGGACTAACAATTTCATATGAACATTCGGAATAATACACATTATTTGATACAATACTTAGGACATATGACTTTATTTCATGTAAAATTAGGATATTCAATTGTTATAGTACTCGATATTAGGACAGAATAGTTTTAGAAGTAAAGATAATTATGTTAAACAAAATTTCGACTTTTTGAATATTATGGTTACTGAAGTCTATAACAAACGTGTTATGATAATGATATTCGGACAAACAATTTTAGGAGAAGACAGGGACCCAATCAATTACCTGTAGGTACCTAATATGATAATTATAATTATCGACATTGTTACTGAAATAATTGTGGTTCCCAAGTGGGCCTTTCGTTAATTTGATCAATTAGGGCTAAAATATTTATCGGATCCTTTTCCAACGGTCCTGGCCACCGATATCATTTTGGTTGAAAGCTTCTATTATATAATCGGTTTTTCGGTGAACTAATTTTTACGTGCCAATGAGTAGGTAGATTGACCAGAGACTTAAATAGCTTCATACAATCAAGTAGCAAAAGGTTTATAGTAAGTACAAGCCGCGTGTCTGATGGGAAATCTCATCAGCTAAAATGAAGAACTTCCATACATACTTTCATTCCGTATTTGGGTAAAATAGGGGAAGAAAGTTTGTATGGAAGATCCTTAGGGGATGAGTCTCTAAAAACTGACGCTACTGCTACCATTTACTAATGAACAGAAATCTAAGACTCAACTTCCACGGTTCTAACTTAAAAAATCACAAACTAAGATACATACTTTCATCCCCTATTTCACCTATAAAATTTAAAATAAAAAAAACTCTCAGTTAGTGCTCACTTTCGTTATATAAGGAACTCTAGAGCAAAATTTCAAGCTTCTAGGCCCAGCGGTTTAGGTTGTGCATTGTCTTGTCAGACAACGCGCGTTGCGAGCATTATTTTGAAAAAACTTATGTATAAGATTTTCATTAAGCAGAAGATTTCTTTCTTAAGTCCAAGTCTCTCTGTTTTGCTCATGGATCTTGGAACAAACCACCTCGGGGACTATAATAATATTAGTTAAGACTACACCGATGCAGAAATCGGTTTAGGCTCGACCACAAGCAGTAATTCGTATGGCGTACATATTATGTTCCATATAGCGTAGCTACTTTAGTAAAAACTCGTCAACGTCTGCACGCAAACATAGCCACGTCGTGGATAAGTGAATCAATTACTGGTACAGCGCGATGTTACGAAGCTTCAAAGGTCACTCTCTGTTTTCTATCTACTCCTTGTCCCTACGTTGAAGCTAATGCTCTTTTTCAATGCTTGGGAACCGGCGTCAGGTAATAAATTGGTATGGACGGGTTCACATATAGAATTACGTGTGCTGGATTAGATTAGTGATAAAACCAAATTCGCGAATGTAATTGCGCAGATTTGTTGTAATGGATGGCTTTTTTATCACGAGATTTATTGAACTGTCCTTAAAGAAGAGAATTAGGAAAAAAAATGAGTTATTTAAGAAAAGGTAAGGTACATTAGTTTTTGTTGTGTGTTTTTAAAAGTACAATCATCATCATCAGATCAGATCAAAGCCTGCAGCATAATCTGCCAAGCTTTTTTACCCGACTACGGCAAAGCCAAAAGGAAGGGTTATGATTTTAGCAGTCTATGTATGTATATTTGTATGTATGTATGTTTGTATGTATGTTTTTACGTGTGTTCCACCGTAGCGCCTAAACTACTGAACAAATTTTGATGAATGAGGTATCAATAGATTCGTAATAATGGTCCGGGTGACATAGGCTATATAATTTTTACCTAAATTTAATTTGGTGGACTTTACACGTAAATTTCTAACCTCGAAAAAAATTAAAATGGGATGATCATGACATGTTTGGTATCAAAAGAAAGGTCTTGACGAGCACATTACAAATATGTATATAATATTATATTTTCAAAGTAAACAAATATGTTTAAATCGTTAAAAACAAGCAAAAGTGAGACTGCGCTACGTAGTATCGCAAGATGTTACCAACGTGCAGTTAATCAAATCTTAATATGTAGTACCGATTTGTAATTCCATTCTTATGAAGAAAAACAAGTACAACGAAATATTTATATTTTGGATTTCTTCGAAGCTCGATATCGATATATGGTGTTGACATCGAAATAAATCGCTCTATGGTTTCGTCCAAAGCACTATGCACTGCTATTGGAATTTAAAATAGGTTAATTATTGAACTATTGTATTACTCTACTCTTATTTACGTTTATCAAGTGTAAAAACGGAAAAGTATAAAATAAAAAAATAAAGTTTAATAAAAAACTGTAACCCGACTACGGGAAAATAAAAATGATCTAAAAAGTACGAAACAAGCAAATATTTCAGACAGAAATCAAGACATAGGTACAAAAATGGTCAAGGTAAAGCCGTGGTCGCATGCCTGTATACCATGTTGGCCAAGAACACCTACAAAATTATAATGGCATGCGACGACGGCTTTACCTTGACCATTTTTGTACCTATGTCTTGATTTCTGTCTGAAATATTTGCTTGTTTCGTACTTTTTAGATCATTTTTATTTTCCCGTAGTCGGGTTACAGTTTTTTATTAAACTTTATTTTTTTTTCCAACTATGTTGGGGTCGGTTTCCAGTCTAACCGGATGCAGCTGAATACCAATATTTTACATGGAGCGACTGAATAATCTGACCAAATCAATTGAATCAATCGTGAGAACATTAGTATTGTACCTGACATTACTGTACTTGACATTTATTTATTTGGCACCTCAACGACTTACTCACTTAAATATACACATACAAAAATTACATACAGTTTTATAAGTATTGTGAACTCGTCACTTATAGAAGTGCACAGCACTAGCAGAGAACTTAATGATTACAGGACGTTTTAGTTATCGTTAGTTGATTTAGTAACAAAATAAATTTCAAATTAATTATGTTCACAAATACGATAAAATATTTAACCAAATAACAAAAAAGACCTAAAAAGAAAGAAATGGAAGTGGATACAATTTTATTAATAGGCTTGTGTCGCACAGAGGTCTTGACTCCGAGCTGGTTAAAAGTCTCGTACGGAATTGACGAAATGGGTTATATTAGAGAAGATCTCGATGTTATTGGTTCGTGTAGCGATTTTATTATAATTTCCCATTAAACGATTCATGGGTGCAGTGCTACCAAGGTTAGTACGACTTGCAGTTGTGGTAAAGGTAATGGTCTCGCGACCAGGGGGCCTACCACCAGCTCAAAAGCAGTATTATTTTAATATTACTTCAGCGGAAGAAAGTGATGGAGCTATACGTACTGTAGACCTTCATCTCTTTCCCACATTGAAGTAATATTAAAATAATACTGCTTTATGAGCTGGTGGTAGGGCCCCAGATCGAGTTTTCTGTCAAGGTACAGCTATACTTAATTCCGCCAAAAGATCGGGAACATTTAGTAAACCGTTAGCGATTTTGAAAAGAAGGATTTGGTCTGTCACGTCTCTTCGGTGTTCAAAAGAGCATATTTTAAAATGACTGAGCCTTTGACCATAAGAAGAATCTCGTGGACAGCTAGAGCTTCTAAAACTAAGGTTTAACTTTGGATACGTTCAATCCTGTTTACGTGAACACGGTAAGTAGGGTTCCAAACTGGAGATGCATAGTCTAGTAGACTTCTCACAAACATTTATAATAATAATCATGTAGGTAGGTAAAATAACATACCTTTCTGCTGGGAGACTGTAGTACTTATTGCAGCATTTTCTCGACATAAATAATGTTGCCAATGTAACAAATAGTTGGTAGTTATAAAGTGGAAAGTGAATATGTTTGTTGTTGAACTAAACTACTTACATACGAAGTTACATGAGAAGTTGAAGAGACATTAGAACTCTGCGAGTGTACTAACAGCTCATAAGAAATTGTTATTTATTACTTGTATTCTTGGATAAAAACTTTTACATGCATTTTAGGAGTTTTTACGCTTGACTTCCATATTTATTATATGTAATATAGTTTTTCTAAACTGTGCTGCTGGGGAGTTTGTTACGCCACTTCTTTTTCCCAGCTTAAGCACTAGGAAGTGGTGAAGGGTGGGCGTTTTGGGAGACTGTCTTATGTAATTTTGATGTTCGAAAAGTGCTGATTCTCAGCCTAGTTTGAATAAATGACTTTTGATTTTGAATATTTTGTAAATCTTTTGCCTTTCGTGGAAAATAACCTCTTTGATAGGTTACTGTTTCTTGATTTCTTGATGTATTACTATAATCAAAATTACTAAACTTTGATTGTGTTTTTACCACCGGGAAATCCAAAAAGTTGATGAAATAAGGCTACGATTTCTTACAATTTTCGTGGCTGATTTCCCCATAGCCACAATTACCCAAAAAACAGATATTTTAATAAAAACTTTTAACAGAAATTACCTGTCTATCTATAAACGGTTATGAAATTACTTTAAATCCCAATGCAATTAAAAAGTAACTTGCCTTAATTGTGCAAGATGAAATCTTAAGACCATTATGGTGCAATGAAATTTCCGCTTTAATTGTCTTTCTGCGAGCTTTAGGTACTTTCAATTTGAGTAAAAATAAAGTTCTTAACGGAACTAACTCTAGCAATCATACTTATAGAACATGGTACATTAGCCCCTATGATGTTCTTTGCTAGTGTCCTCTAAGGCGACTAAGGGGATAGGCAGTGCCAGTGGGTAGTAGCGTCCTCTAAAAACAAAATGCAACTGTCTTTTATAGCTTTCCACAAAATTCAAATCAGGCTGAGAATCAGCACTTTTCGAACGTCAAAATTACATAAGACTGTCCTCCAAAACACCCACCCTTCACCAATTCCTAGTGCCTTTAGCTGAGAAGAAGAAGTGGCTCAACAAACTCCCCAGCAGCACAGCTGTCTGTTCAAGTTAGAGAAGTGGTTTTGACTACATCCGACTCTACCGTGTACGATTGCAGGTACAGATGTGACGATATCGTAATTAAGAGTGCATCGGTAGGTACTTAGATAATATAAGGAGCATTTAAAAAAAAAACGGCCAAGTGCGAGTCGGACTCGCAAACGAAGGGCCGCCGGCCGTACCGTATTAAGATCGAGCAAATAACGCCAAAAACATACGTCTCTTGCATTGGGACCAACTTTAATTACTTACTACGAAATTAATTAATTTGTAAAAAAATATATTATTTGTTGTTATAGCGGGAATAGAAATAAACAATCTGTGAACATTTCAACTGTCTGTTCATGAGATACAGCTCGCTGAAAGACAGACCGACGTACGGACGGACAGCAGAGGCTTAGTAATAGGGTTCCGTTTGGCACCCTTCAGGTACGGAACGCTAAAAATCTCCAGTTTTGGTTATCAACCTGACGTAACTTAAGATGTCTTCGACTCTATGTTTGGTCCTTTCAATTTGGAATCGATCTACATAGAAATGGTACACGTTTACAACTAGGTACAACAGTCATTTTACGGTCTACAAGCTAGAACCGTTCTAAAATTTATTGTTCCATGTAAGGTTTCTAGTCGAACATCTATGTTTTATAACCGTCGTTATACAAATCTATCTTGACTGGCGTGTTAGATAAACAAAGCTCAGTCCCCTTTTGTATGTTGTACAACGTGATTGGCACAAGTAGCAATAGCCATAATTTGTTATGCGCACGGCCAAAGTGAGGAACTTTCTGCTAGCGTCTGTGTTCCTCCCTTCCACGTATCTACAACCCGTTAGCTTTCAAAGCAAGAGTGGGCACAGGCATCTTCTGGGCTTACTCGTTTCATCATAGATCGAGGTTAAAACTGGCCCAGCTCATTTCGCAAAAAAAAAAGATAGGTATTGTCAAAGAAAATAGGTCTGTGTCCAAAAAAATTTGTTTTGTCTGACAGGTAGATTAATGAAAAACATTGGACACGTATTTTTTCTTTTTTGACGTAATTAAAAGATTACGGCGACACATTGAGTTAAAATGTGGCATGACGTCACGCCTTGCTAGATTTTATACTGAGTTGTGACGTAGCGAGCCCCACTCTCCAACTTTAATGCGTGTTTTCTAAGTTATTTTTGATTAAATGTGATAAAGCAAAAAATTCGTGTCTAATATTTTTTTTTTATCTGAAAGACGGACTATATAGATAGTTGCGTTTTTGTTTCATTTTGACACCTCTGTCACACAATAACGCGGTGACTTGACTTGATTGTCACAAAAGCTGAGCACTCTTAGTATGGCCACTTTTTGGTGAGGGCAAATCTAGCGATTTAAATCTTTGATTATAACACCCTCTAAAATATAATAGGTTCAAACATTGTTTTGTTTACCGAGAATATTGCTTTTCATTTACATTTACTCGATAATTTCTTGTCACCTCCGTAACAATGAAAAATTTTCGTGAAAAGGAAAGGTCATTGATATATCTGGGTTGCTTTTGGCGCCTAGTCTGTGTTTGTATATTAGGGTCGTGCTCAATTCCGTGAAATACGTCTTTGTGTACTTTAAAATATTAGGTGTTTATGTAGGTGTTACTTATGTACCTGTCTTGAGATGTAAAGATGACTTTTCATATTACCTACTGTTAGACATAAGCAAATAAATAATGAAATATCGGAAATATCATAAAATATTTATTTATATTCCGGCCGTCGAGATAATGCATTCCTGACAGCTGTCAGTTGAGACTTGAGTACAAAAGAATACGTGTTTTACGAATTTATACATTACTAGCTGCGCCCCGCGGGTTCACCCGTATAGGTCTCGATTACGTGGGAATATCTGAATAAAAAGTATCCTATGTGTTAATCCAGGTTAAAAACTATCTGTGTGCCAAATTTCATCCAAATCCGTTCAGCTGTTTGAGCGTGAAGAAGAGACAAAATACATACACACTCACAAACTTTCGCCTTTATAATATATCATAGTGTGATTGTAGTAGGATAGAAGAAGGATTTGTCCCTAATAGTGGCCAACTGAGAGGTGACAGGGACGCGATCTTTTGGCGGTCGGAATTTTGTTCTTGTGTATCTATGAGATGTCCCATAAAGTAGAAAACAAAAGAAGATGAAAAACATTTAAAATGAAAATAAAAATGAAATATAAAAAACTTTTTAAGTACAAAAAAAAAACAACCGGCCTCCAAAAAAAAACATTAAAAAGTGAAAAATAACTTTAATTTCGGAAGTCGGTGTCTTGGGTTTTGTATTTTTGTTTTTTGCCACCGACTTCCGAAATTAAAGTTATTTTTCACTTTTTAATGTTTTTTTTTGTAAAAAGTTTTTATTTTTCACTTTTTAGTTGTGGTACCTACCCCACACACATTCGAATACTACTACCTGCTACCAGTGACAGAAACTTATCAGATCATCTACATACTAAGTGGGAAAAAAATACGTATTTTGTAGCTAACTCAAAAACTATCCAAGCAAAGTTAATAAAATTTATATGGGACCAATTCGAGAGCACACCCTTTCAAACAAAAAAGAATTTTGTAAATCGGTCCACAATTGACGGAGAAATCGGTGGACATACATAAAAAAAAACAAACATACGCGACGAACATATAACCTCCTCCTTTTTGGAAGTCGGTTAAAAAGAGGTTTTATACCTTCTTGTTGGCTCTAACACCTACCTAGTGTTAAAGAAAACGTGTGAGTGTTTCTACGTATTTTAATAGTAGGCAGTCAGGTACATAACACATATTAATGACTAAAGACTGCCTCGTTGGTCTAGTGGTCGCAAAGCGCTACTGCTGAGTATGAGGTCCTGGGTTCGATTCCCGGGTCGGGCAAAGTGATACTGGGTTTTTCAATCTGGAATTTTTCAGTACCAGCCCGGAGTCTGGATTTGTGCCCGGTTGGTGGCAATAGGCTCGCCCCCTATTACAATGGGACTTAAACATAACTGGCGAAATGTGGGTGTACTATAGGTACACCTCTGCCTAACCTTTCGGGGATTACAGGCGTGATGTTATGTATGTAAATATCAGTCCTGTCGCGCACGCGTTGTCGCACGGACGCGGGAGACCAACCATGGCCTCTAAATTGTTAAAATGTTCGAGTTGCAATATAGTAATCAACGAGGTTCTAGCATTTGTTAGTAATAAAATCGATGTGATGAACGAGGAGAGCATTAGTCATATTTGTGTGAGTGCATTTTCTGACGAGGATATTCACAGTGCTAAAAATCTTCTGTGCGAATCGTTACCTACAGAGAAGCGTAAGAAGGCAAGGAAGCGAGACGGGAAGAAGCTCCGTGAAATAGATGACATCATCTGCATGCTGAAGGAGTCCGACCCTGAGGTCTTACCGGTGTTTGTGGCCCGTGATCTGCATAAGCTGCCGCCGGTACTTTTCGACCATGTTGACGTCACTCGGATTTTAAAGGATTTGGTGCGTATGCAGCAGGAGATGAATCAGATCAAAGAGCTGTATGTCACTAAAGAAAACTTAGATGCTGTTAAGTCTGATCTTGAAAACCTAAAAAAGGCATCTATAGTGAATAACTTTGGAAGTACCGCCAGTAACGTAAACATCAAACGGGGTGGATTTTTGCTGGATAGTCACGACGACTACTGCAGCGGTCCTAGGGGACTTGCATACATGGACGCTGAACATGAAACTCCATGCAAAAACCCTAGCGAGATATCGGATTATAGGGATATCACTAAATCATTTTCCAAAAATGAAGGTAGGCGAAATATTTGCGGTGAGATTAACGTATTTGATGAGAGCGGTGTTCGCCTTACGGCGGCCGGTAACGTGCCCGAGTCGGTGACTCACGCGCAATCAGCTACGATCGACGTACCCAGCGGGACGAGACACACGGCGGCTCCGAACGTAAATAGTAACGTATTCGGCAAAAATAAAACGTTGGCCGATGTTGTACGCATTGGTGAGTGGAAAATACCCAAAGAGGACACAGAATGGACCATAGTTCAGAGGAGACGTCTAAGGAATCGCTTTGTTGCAAACAGAGGAAAGGCAGTTTTGAGCCCAAATGCGAATTTCAAAGCTGCGGATATAAAAATTCCCATTTACATCTATAATGTTGCGAAGGACGTGCCCGTGTGTGACATTACAAGTTATATTGCAGGTAAAACTGATGTTGCGGTACACATAGAAAAGATGACTATGAAATTACCAAAACAGTATGATGCGTACAAAGTACTGGTACCAAAGCAAAATTTGGAAATGTTTCTCAATGATGATTTTTGGCCAGAAGGAGTCGCGTATCGTCGCTTTGTGAATTTTAAGACAAAAACGAATGGAGCAAGTGGATAGTACGCCAATGAAACTTATTAGTTTCAATTGTAAGAATGTTATTAGATCGGCAGATTGTATACGGAGGTTGTGCAGGACAGCCGACATAATTGCTATTCAAGAAACTTGGTTGTTGCCGCATGCCATACCTTTTCTTGGTACTATCGACGACGGGTTTGCATTCACGGGCACCTCAGCTGTGGATACGACAGCTGGGGTATTAAGGGGCAGGCCGTACGGTGGTGTGGCCCTGCTCTGGAGGAAGTCTGCGTTCCCGTGCGTTACAGTGATACCGTGTGATAATGTGCGTATTGAAGCCATTAAAGTAGTGCTCAGTGACAAGTCAATTATGGTCGTATCAGTGTACATGCCCACCGCGAGTGCCGATAATTTAATTGAATTCACTAATTGTCTTAGTGAAGTTAATGCGTTAATTGAAAATAGTGCCGTGGAGTCTGTTTTTGTACTTGGGGACTTTAATGCACACCCAGGTGAGTTATTTTCAAATGAACTAATAAACTTTTGTACCGAACAATCATGGTCGTGCGTAGATATGGACTTGCTACCTATGGACACATATACGTTTGTGAGTGAGGCACACGGCTGTCTGCGCTGGCTCGATCACTTTTTGACGACCAGTGCGGCGAGACGCTCAGTACGTAAAGTGTCCGTTTTACATGATGCTTACTGGTCTGATCATTGTCCCTTGTTGGTTGAATGTGACTTAAAATTGATAAGGCCGAAAATTATTGCGACTGATAACGAATGTAATAAAATAATTTGGGGAGAAAGAAACAGTGAACAGACCGGAAAGTTTTTTGAAAATTGTCACTCACAACTGGCAAATATTAATTTTCCTGTAGAATTTACACACTGCGCCGATCACTGTTGTTATAATGAGGATCACAAGCGCATTTTAAAACAAATGTATAGCGATATTGTGCAGATACTTAGTAAGGCGGCAGCAGACAGCTATGTTGGTCCTGTGTCCAGGAAATATAAATATATGCCAGGGTGGAACAAACACGTCAGCGGTGCTCACAGAGAGGCTCGATTATGTTATCAAAACTGGTTATGGAGTGGGAAACAAAAAAGTGGGCCTATTGACGATAGCATGTGCCAAAATAGGCGATTTTTTAAATCGCGGGTAAAATTTTGTCAAGATAATGAAAAACAAATCAAGTTAGATATAATTGCACAGCATCACTGGAATAAACAATTTGGTAAATTCTGGAAAAAGACAAATAAATTGAACCCGAAATCGAGTCTACCTGTGAGCGTTGCGGGCGTGCATGTGCCTAGTGATATAGCCAACCTGTTTCAGCGTCATTTTAGGGTGGAATCTCCTCCTGTAGGCTCGACTGACCTGTCACGTGATGCTGAGATCGTGACAGGGGACATTACTGTTCGATTTTGTGCCGGGGAAGTTGCCTAATTCATAAAATGGTGCGAGGTAAGTCCCCTGGTCATAATGGTCTCAGTATTGAGCATTTGAAATATGCTGGTTTCCATTTGTCTCGAGTACTTGCTATGTTTTTCAGTTTATGTATGAGTCATTGTTACCTTCCGGATGAACTTATACATACCGTGGTTGTTCCAGTTATAAAAAACAAGACCGGGGATGTCTCAGACTTGGCAAACTACAGACCCATCTCGCTGGCAACTGTGATAGCAAAAGTGCTGGACAGTCTGCTTGACAAACACCTGGATAGGCATATGGAACTTCATGATGCTCAATTTGGATTTAGACCTGGCCTTTCGACCGAGAGTGCCATTCTGTGCCTCAAGCAGACTGTGCAGTATTATACAGCCAGGAAAACGCCGGTCTATGCCTGTTACCTAGATTTATCCAGGGCATTCGATTTGGTATCATATGATGTATTGTGGCAAAAGATGACAAGTGAAACAGATGTGCCACGTGATGTTGTTGCAATGTTGAAATATTGGTACTCGAATCAAAGGAATGTTGTGCGGTGGGCAGGCTCACACTCGGACGTGTATGGGTTGGAGTGCGGGGTGAGGCAGGGGGGGTTAACCTCTCCTCGCCTCTTTAACATGTACATGAACGAGTTGATCGGCGAGCTCAGCAGAACAAGCATAGGGTGCCATATAGATGGACAATGTGTCAATAATATCAGCTACGCGGACGACATGGTGCTGCTGAGCCCGTCGATCAGTGCCATGCGCAGATTGCTGGATATTTGTGAAAAGTATGCACGAACCCATGGACTCAGATATAATGTGAAGAAGAGTGAAGTGATGTTGTTTAAGGCTGGTAATAAATCCCTCGCTAATGTGCCTCCTTTGTATCTTTGCGGTATCAGCTTAAACAGAGTGTCTAATTTCAGGTATCTGGGTCACTGGGTCTCGGAGGATCTTTGTGACAACATTGATTTGGAGAGGGAGCGCAGGGTGCTGTCTGTGCGCTGTAACATGCTGGCCCGCAGGTTTGCACGGTGCACTGAGCAGGTCAAAGTGACATTATTTAAGGCTTTCTGTCAATCTTTTTACACCTGCAGCCTGTGGACTAAGTACACGCAGCGTACATACAGTGCTCTGCGTGTGCAATACAATAACGCGTTCAGGGTACTGTTCGAGCTGCCGCGCCACTGCAGCGCTTCAGCTATGTTTGCGGTTAAAACTGTGGATGGTTTTCATGCCATCATGCGGAAGCGTTGTGCGTCTCTTATGAGGCGCATGCGGGCCAGTTCGAACAGCCTTCTGAGCGTGTTCGTGGACCGCTGGGACTCGCCGATGTGGCAGCACTGGATGCGACTACACACTGTGGGTGGACGCGTCCAGGGCTTGGCATAAACTGGCACTCCTGTGCGGTGTCACTTCGTGGTTTTAATTTCTTTTTTTTTTTGTTTTTAATTTAATTTCTTCATGTGGCTTTGTTTTTGTTTATACTAACAATAGCTTTATAAGGTTTTTTTTTTTTTTTTTGTATTACTAACAGTATATGGACTACGTCTGAAATAAATGTTTTGAATTTGAATTTGAATTAATATAGGTATTATAGTACCTAAGACATCGCATATTTTAAACTAGCTGCGTCCCGCGGTTTCACCCGCATAGGTCTCAATCTCATGGGAATATCGAGATTAAAAGTATCCTATGTCCTAATCCGGGTCATAGCCTACCTATGTGCCAAATTTCATCTAAATCTGTTCAGCCGTTTTAGCATGAAAGCGTTACAAATAAACGAACAAACTCACTTTCGCATTTTATTTAGTTAGGGTAGGTGCGGTAAAAATAAAACCAACCGATTCATACAACCAGAATAAGCAATCATTTTAGTTCGAAACGTAAATCTTGTTACAATGCCTACAAGATGGCCGGTAATAGATCAATCCGATAGTCCTTTCATGTCATGTAATCCAATGAATCCGTCTCTATTATTGATTACCCTGTACCGTTAATTGATTATCCGTATCCGAAAGATAGACGTTTTCGGACACGCATATATATAACGGACGAACTAGAGCGCGTCTGAAGGGATATAAGGGTTGCCGAACTGTGCAACCTACTTGCGCAAGTTTGCGTAAGTTTCCGTATTTAGAAGATGTTATGCTGGGTTTTCACTGTGCTTGCAAAGACTAAGGCCCTTTGTAGACGGCACGGTTTCTTTACGGTACGGCGTATAAACCGCACCATAGAAAAAACGTATCTGTCAACAAGTTTCCATAGTGATCCATACAACAATTAATAATGTAAATATTTGCATACCATAATAGGTAATGATACAGAGTACTTCATATTTATTTGTAACATCTATTTGTACCTACCTGTATTAAGCAAATAAATAATTTGATTTGATTTGATTTTAACACTGACGGTGAATAAACCGTTTTTAACGACAAGAAAAACATGTGTGTACAAAGGGCTTAAGAAGATGTAGCTCAAAATGATGGTCAAGTTCGATGACGGTGGCACTCGAGCAAGCCACAGATCAAATGGAGATTCTCTAGCTAGATATTCAGAAAATAATGAGAAGAAAGAAAATTGATTATTCTGTGCAAAGACACAATACATATTATTTTAAATAAATGTAAACTAATACAAAGTAGCCAATAGCTTCATATTCGACATTAACATAATAAAACAAAACAGTAGCACTCCGGGAGTGCCGACAGAAGTGAAAACTTGGAAAAAATCGGCACCGCGGTAATCAACGCGTCGATGTCTTTTACTCCACGGTGTCAGTAACAGGTCGCGAAATCAATGAAAACTTCTTTAGGCGCGTTGGGCATTTTTGAGATGGGATTTAGTCCCATCTCAAAAATGCCCAACGCGCCTAAAGAAGTTTCAAGTTTTCACTTCAAAAAGAGAAGCAACCATGCTTCGCAACAATGAGGAATATATTACGGTAGAGAAGGAAAGTTAATGTAGTCTGCTTTCGAACCAGTGGCATTGTATTTTTTTAAACATCTAATCTTCTTTGTTTAATGAAAAGTACCTGGACGACCGAGCTCTGCTCTAGTGAAAATAGAGAATGCTCATTTAATAGTACACGATAGTACATAATAATTCCATGCTGCCATGATAGTAGGTACTTACATATTCTATGCTGCCATGTATTTCTTCTAAGGTAGCCATCTTGTCCCAAATTTTGGGCGACCGAGCTCTGCTCGGGTGAAAATACGGAGAAAACGAATTTTCCTAGATATGAGACCTAGCTGGATCGATTTTTCGCCTCCATAAACCCCTATATTGCAACTTTCACCGAATCGTTAGAGCCGTTTTCGAGAACGTGATTACAAATATTGCTCATTTACTCGTAATATCTATATGGTCGAACTTTGCTCGGTTTTTTTTTGAACGACGTTTTCTAAAAATAAAACCTAGCTAGATCGATTTATCGTCTCCGAAACCCACTGCATAAAAAATTTCATGAAAATCGTTGGAGTCGTTTCTGAGATTCAGATTATATACATATATACAAGAATTGCTCGTTTAAAAGTATTAGATATAGGATAGGATGGCTGTCACTTCTCGCTTAGAGTAGGATCGCGGAATCTTTGCAAAGATAGTGAATACACTGCTTTAGTTCGACCTCAGGCTAATTTAATACAGTTGTCCACTGCGAGAGTTATTACTAGGGCCAGCTGCTTATTTATTCTACTGTTTGCACTATCACGATATGCCTGAGTCTGTTAGGGCTCGTATACACGTACCACAACCACACCACATCGCAACGACAAAATGCAGGCAAGCTGTGGTTACGTGTGAATAGATTCGCTGCAGCTTCTTGCAGTTGCCTTGTGGTAATTACAAAATCAAATCAAATGGTCGACGCAACGTTGTGTTTGCGATATGTCTGGCCGCTAGTGCATGCGCGGTCTCGCTGGTGGTTGCGTTGTGACTACGACGTGACGTGGTTATCGTTAGGACGTCGCGACGCCCCCGCAAGGGGGCGTGGCGAGCGGGGTCAGGGCTTCGCCCTTCGCCCGCGGTGGCCATACATTGACCCATTAAGATGGGCCCCTCGTTCTTGTTTGCCTCGGACGGCTAATGGAAACGACCGCATTATCGTGAAGCAATAATGCGTCGGTGTGGTTGGTTGCTCTGAATATTTCTGTAGGCGCGCCGCGACGCCCTCAGTGGCGCCGCTTGCTTCACGACATCCCGGCGGTCTGTCCCCGCCAGGTGAGACCCCCGGTTGCCCGGGGGAGGCCTAGCGAGAACGACCAGCGACGGGGATGCCGACTCGACGCCCTACAGGTATAATATGTAGCTTCCCCTTCTCCCCGCTTACAGATCGAGCCGTTTATGGTTTGAGGGGTAGGCAGTCGCGTATGTGTGAGCGGCGTGTTGTTGTGTAACACCGCTCAGTGTATGCGTGCGTCGCGACCCGCATCGCGCCCGCACGTGTTGTGTATAGGTGCATGTGTAGTTATGGGTGTCTGTATATAGTTATGTGACGTGCCTATATTAACTTAGAACACGCCACACAACGGATGTATGTGTACATCTGTAGAGTCTTATTATTTCGAGTAAGCTGCGTGTAACCTGGATGCTGCTTACCCGAGGCGTCAAATCCGGTGCGATGGGGTCAGTCGTCCGCTATCAGGTCGCGGGGCAGGGCTTTTGCGTCAGGCGGTCGCGCGTGCAACGGCGCTAGCTGCCTGACATGGGGCCAGGCAGAGGCGTCGGCACGCGCGAACATGGCCCTCGCGAGTCGCTTCACAAAATCATCCAGGCTCTCGATCCCGAGGTCCCGCTGGATGACATCGTTCCTCACGTAGCGAGGGGCGTCGACGATGGTCCGCAACGCGATGTTCTGTTGCGTGCGGAGCAGCTTCCGGCTCGTCTCGCTCGTGAGGGCGAACCAAGCGGGAGCGGCGTACGTCAAGACTGGGCGCACGTACATCTTGTACACGCTCAGCTTGACGCGCACCGGGATGCGGGACGAGAGCACAGGCCTGAGGAGGATGCGGGCGACCTTGCCCTGTGCGGCGACCTTGCGGACGTGGGGCCCCATCGTGAGGCGGCGGTCGATGGTCACACCCAGGTACTTAGCCTGGGGCGACCAATCGACGGTGGCACCTTGTAGTTCCAAGGGTGGTGGGAGGGGCGCGCACCCGGTGATCAGCGCTTGCGTCTTACCCACGTTAACTGATAGCCGCCATTTTGACAACCATGCTGGCAGCGCGTCTAGCGCGCGCTGCATTTTGACCGTCGCGTACTTCGCATTTAGCGATGTGGTAATGTACGCGGCGTCGTCCGCATACAGCGCGAGCATCGCATCTGTGGTGGTGGGGATGTCGTCAGTGTAACGTGAGTAGCACGCAGGCGAAACGCAGCTCCCCTGCGGCACACCAGCGAGCACCGGGCGGGCACTTGATAGCGCTCCGTCGACCACCACCCTGACTGTCCTGTGGGAAAGAAAGCTAGACACCACTTTAACAACGCGACGGGGCGCGCCTGATGTCGATAACTTATAAATCAGGCCCTCATGCCACACACGATCGAAGGCCTTCTCCATGTCGAGGAATACTGCCACCGAGTATTCCTTCTTGTTTCTTGCGGCTGCGAGGTGGTGCAGTACCCTCGACAGCTGGAGCGTCGTGCTGTGTTCGGGCCGGAACCCATATTGTTCCGGCCTAGGTTCGATATATTTTTGTAGGTGTCGCAGCAGGAGTTGCTCGAACACCTTGGAGACTGTCGGCAGTAAGGTGATGGGCTGATAGCTCTCCGGCTTCAGCGTGTTCTTTCCCGCCTTGGGCAGCATAATGACGCGCCCCTCCTTCCAGGAGTCGGGAAAGGTCCCCGTGCGCAGTAACGCCGTAAACAGGCGCGCCAGTGCCGCTACCATACGGAACGGCAAGTGGCGCAGCACTGTGTTGGTGATACCGTCCGCACCGGGGGCCTTCTTGGGTTTGGTCCTCAGGATGGCGCGTCTGACTGCGCCCGGCGAGAAAAAGATGGGGTCCTCTTCGTGAGCTATCGGCGTTGCGAAGTAGGCCTCCAAGTGTTGCTCGACTGCTGCGACATGCTCGAGGTCGTCAGTCGGATTTGGTTTGAATTGACGCTCCAGGTGTTCTACGAAGACCTCCGCCCGGTCCTCCGCTACGTACTTGAGCGCCCCGTCGCTGTTTAGTAAAGGGCGTACCGGGGCTGGGGTGTTCGTTAACTGTCGGCAGAGTTTGTGCACCGACGGCCAACTATCCGTCGTTGCGTCGATGCGGTCCTCCCAGCCCGCGGCAGTGTGGGCCTCTAACTCGGCCTTCACCTTTTCCGCGAGACGGTTTAGCTGGGTCTTCAGTGTAGGGCATCTCAGCTGTTGCCACTGCTTGCGTAGGCGCCTCTTCCTGGCGATCATGTCGGTGACACGTGCCGGCAGGGGCGGCATAAGCACTCTCCCCTGTGGCAGTGTCGTTGTGGCCGCTTGCAAGGCGCTTGCAAGGCGCTTTGTATGCAAGCAGTGACGTCACCCGCCGTCTGGTCCACGTCCGCGGAGGTGACGATAGGCCGAGTAGGCGTGGTGGTGTCTAGCTTCTCTCCGAAGGCTGTCCAGTCCGTGTGTCGACGTGGCGCTTGGGGCTTCAGTCGGGTCGGCATACCCGATAGGACGACGAGCACAGGTTGGTGGTCCGACTGTAACTCGTCGTCGATCACTTGTTGTGTGATCTGGCAGTGTAGCCCTCGGTGGACTACGACGTCCAGCACATCTGGCATCCAATGTGTCAGGTCCGGGTAGTGTGTCGGCGTCTCCGGCCCGGACACGTAGTACCCGAAGGCTTCCGCGTCCGCGAAGAGCCGTCTCCCCCCGGTATTCATGGTCATTGAGTTCCACGCTGGATGCTTGCAGTTCAGATCGCCGGCAAGGAGGACTGCGTTGCCGCTAGGCGCGCTGACTAGCGCCCGCAGCTCGGCCACAACTAGGGGGGCCGCGGGCGGTTTGTAGCACGCGTAGACGTTGACGTCCTCGCCGGCAACGTGCAGCTGCACACCCAGCGCGTAAAAGCTGCTGAGGGACGGCAAGGGGAGTTCCTGATGGACGACTCTTCGCCTCACTAGTACTGCCAGACCACGGTAGCGGGCGTTGTTTGCCGACCTTTCATCCTTCCTGTATATGTGGTAGCCCGGGAACCGAATCCTGTCCTCTGGTCCCAGGAGCGTCTCGCTGATCAGCGCCACGTCGACGTCCTGTTCCCGAAGGAGATGGCGGAGGGGGGCGGCCTTATCCCTAAGGCCGCGAGCGTTCCAATGTAATATCCTCAACGGCCTAGTCATCACAAAGTGACAGTAAGGTAGCCAGGCCGTCGAGGATGACTGCTTCAATATCTCGGCCCTGCCTTATTGCCCTGATAAGATCCATCAGTAGCTTTATCGCGCAGGTTGTAAAGTCATTTTTTGATTTGGTCGAAGTGTTCGACGAAACATGTGCCGAAATGTTCGCCGAAGTTTTCGTCGATGCCTTTGTCGAAGTCTTCGCCAAAGTGTTCGCCGAAGTACTTGCCGATTGCGCGATAGTTGTTGCGCCGCCATTCGACGAAATGTGTGTTAGTTCGGTCGATTGCCGCTGCGACCTCATGTCTCTGACCGCGACAGTGGCGGCGCCGTGCGGCTTTTGGGCGAACTTTGGTGCGTCTTATTTTTGTGTTCTGTTTTGATTTTCCCTCGGTGCAACCTGCGCGATTTTGAATGCAGGGGCGGCCGTAGGGGGGTCCTCTTGTGCTATTTGGGGGGAATTCTTCCTCTTCCTTTTCCCCCCGCGTCTCTTCTTCCTCCGCCCTGAGGAGGAGGCTTGCATCCGGCTAGTGGGCTCGTTGGCCGTCGCCATCAACGTCGTGCCTTGAGTCTCTTCTCCGGTTGCCATCTGGGCTAGTGGCCTGGCTATTTCAGCCCGGCTTCTGGCCGTGATGGCGACGGTCCCCGCTCGCTTGTTTTTGATTTCTCTCTCAAAAACTGGGCATTTCATGTTATTGGCGGGATGAGGGCCACCACAGTTTGCACAGGTGGCCGGCTCCTCCCGCGGGCGCGGGCAGTCCCTTGCCGCGTGCTCTTCGCCGCATCGCACGCAAGCGAGCGGGCGGTGGCACTGGTGCGAACTGTGCCTGAAACGTTGGCACCGGTGGCACTGCGCGGGCCCACGTTTCCCACGCAAAGCCTCTATTTTCACACCACACATATTCATGAAAATGGTGGTGTCGAATATCTTCCTTACGTCCGGGGTCTTCTTAAGAATCGCGTGGAATACGCAACCGGGTCGTCCAAGTGCGCCCTTTATGTGACGCACGTACACCGGTTGGTATTCCAGCTCCCGGAGTTCCTCCTCGATCTCCTTCGGGTAGGTGTCCGCCGGTAGGCCCCTGATGGCGATCTTCATATTTTTGTCCGCTGGCAGTGAGTAGGCAAACCAGCTGACGCCGCTGTCCTTTTCCAGGCCGGTAAGGTAGCGCTGGACCAGCCTGTACTCGTCCTCGGTTTCCGGGGTGAATCTCACCCCGGTCCCGTACGGACGTGCGTTCGGAGGCCGGCCCAACTTGTCCCTTATGGCCCGGAAGTGTGCGGCCCAATTGGGCAGCGTCTCGACCACCAGCGGAGGGAACCTCATCTTCTTCTTGTTCTTGCCTGGCTTCTGCTTCGTTGTGAGCGCCGTTACGGTGCCGGGTGGGGGCCTCAGGGGGGGCGGTAGTAGTGTCAGTGGTAGGGGGGAGTTTGGTGCGACTTACCCCTACAGGTGACACGGGAGGCGTCGGTGACTGCGGTGGTGTGCGTTGACAGACTGCGTCGGAGAAGGTGGGCGATTCGGGTGCGGCCCGACCCCGCGGTGCGCGTTCGCGCTGTGGCCGCGGCGGGTCAAGGCAATATCACTTCGCCTCATCCGACACGGTCTCGTCCGAGCTTCTTCTTCTTCGCTGGGGCCTGGACCCGAGTTGGTCCCCGGTGACTAGTCCCGCGTTGGGCCGCTGTCCGGATCGCGGGGTCATGTCCGGGGACATATCTCCGCGACCGGAGGCGGCCGAGCCCGCAGATGCCAGCGACATGCTCGACCCCGCACGCGAGGAGCACGTCGATAGCATGGCGGGCGAGTCGTAGGCCGAGGTCCTGGGGGGCACCGGTGAGTCCGGCGCCTTCATGGTGGCTGGTGCCGACCGAACGAACGGCCCGGCACTGGCGGGTCGCTCCCGCTCAGCCATCACCGGGCCCGCCAGCAAGAGGCGGGGGCCGGGAGCGGCGACGCGAGGAGCGGCCGCGCTTGTGGGTTGGCTTGCTCTTGGTTGAGGCGGCGACACGAACCGCGGCGGCGGAGCAGCGGTCCGGGACGTGGGCGCGCGTGCCCGCGCCGACGATGTTGATGCGCGCGGAGCAGGCAGTGCTGGGTATTAGGCGCGCGGCGCGCCGGGGCGCGCGGCGGGCGTGCTGGGGTGTCCGGGCGCGGGAGCGCGCGCGGATGGTGATGGTGCGCGCGCATGCTGTGCGCGGCTTGCAGTTGCGGCCGGTCCCAGTGCCTGTATTGGCACCGGCCGGAACGCGGTGGGACGGACAGGAACGGCGTGCGACCGGCTCGTCGACGGCGTCGACGCAGCGCGCACAGGCGCCGATGACGTCGGTGTGCCGGCGGCAGCAGCGTCGCTCGCTTCCCTCGTCTTCGTGCTGGTGGTGACAGCTGTGTCCTCCTTCCTGGTCTTCTTTTTCGTTTTTGTGAGGCCGGCCGGTGGCGCACCGGACGCCGCGTCACCGATGTTCGGCAGCGACGTCGCCCGATCCAACACCGGACGAACCTCCTGGCCCCCGGCATCGCGGCCCAGCGAGCCGCGCTTGCCGGGATTCGACATCGCCGGGGGTTTCTGGTGCTTCCGCGACCGCGACGGCGCGAACGCCGGGCGCTCGGGGCGACTCCCCCTGTGTCTGCCCAGGTACTAAGTTCCCTGTGCACCCACAGAGAGAGACGAATTAAAAACTGCGGTCCGCACGGAAAAACTGACTTGTGCGTAGTAGACGGCTAGTCAGTGCGTCCTGATAGCCAATCCTGACGTGGTTAATGTGGTCGTTATCGCCCATACGGTTGATTTTGACAGCCAAATGTGGTCCGTGTGAATAAAATATTCATTTTTATACAAATTAGCGCCCGTCCACGTGTTGTTGTTATGGTGTGGTTTTGGTTGTGGTGTGGTCGTGGTACATGTGATTGGGGCTTTATTCTCACTGATTACTTGTTTGAAGTACTCAGATATAGTTACTCTGTGGCACCATTCTGAATCATTAGAACTGCTGTTATGTTACCACCGAAAAGAATTAATGGCGTGTAACTTCAGATTCCTGTAGGTGAAAGGAACTCCGTATCAGTAGATACATTGTTTATTTTGTTACGCATGGTAAGCAGTAATGGCTTAAGTCATCAATATTTTCTTCATATCTCTTACGATGCAGAAAAAAGAACGTAATATATCAATTTTAATGTGTATCCTTCGGAAGATGTATTGTGTTTCTAACCGCCTGTGTCTGGTATTTTTTTCTTTTAATCTTTTAGTGGATAGATTATTCTGCGGTTTCACAGACACTGAAGAACTTTTATCTTGGATACGTCTGTGAATTATTAATGCGAAATCTCTAGGTTTTTTGACATTGTAGTTGGCTTTTCTTATGAGCTGTTGGTATTTACTAAATATAACGTAAACCTTACATAAGGTTTACGTTATATTACATACATACGTACATTTTTTTAAAGTTGTTTTTTATGGAATATTTTTACTCTTTAAAATTACACCAACTAGTTATAGGTATATTATGTAGATTGCTAAAAAGACGATTAAGGAGTTTCAAGAACGTAGAGTGTTTTTAACCAATTTCCTATTATTATGAATTGATTTTGATGATTCTTTTATGTATGGTAGGTCATACTTCAGAGGTGATCCCATATAAATTATATTAACTTTGCTTGGGTAGTTTTTGAGTTAGCTTCAATAATACGTATTTTTTCCCACTTAGTATGTGGATAATATGATAAGTTCCTATATAAAATAAAAACTTTGTATAAAAAACAGCCGACTTTCAAAAAAAGTATACTACAAAGTGAAAAATAACTTTAATTTCGGAAGTCAGTGGCAAAAACGAAAATTCTAAACCAAAGACACTGACTTCCGAAGTTAAAGTAATTTTTCAATTTGTTGTGTTTTTTTTTTAAATAAAAACAAACTGCAGCTATTGCCTTTATTGAGTTAGTAGATTCATTAGTTAGAGTAATCGTTCGGTTTTTATGAAAAAAACTGTGGCAATGGCTTTCATTCAGTCGCAAATTCAGTAGAGTATTCCACAACTTTCTCTCGGATGGAAAGTAAAACGATGAGAACACTAGGGTTAACAAAACAGATTCGTGTTCAAACTTAGAATATACCTATTAATAAGGTTCGCAGGTGGTATTAACCCTATTATGCATTAGTCGAAGTTTCGCGGAGGGTAAAACTTAGTTAAAGTCCCAAGCTCCGTGATAATACGTAACTTAGATGCAGCTAAGAGCTAACCTATGTTCGGGATGCTAGTCGAACAATAGGGTAGGATAACGGGTTCACAAAAGGTGTTAACTATTACAGGTTAGTGGGGTTATATGTTTCTTGGATATTAGTTCGGAATTTAATTTACTTGGATTCCGGAGTTCCTTTATTATTTAAATAGAACATAACATCAATCTTGTATTCCCCGAAGGGTTAGGCAGAGGTACCTATAGTACCCCACATTTTGCCAGTTATGTTTAAGAGGAGGCTCCCTAAATTGTATCTTAATTTGCATTAATATTCTGAAAAAGTCACGCATACAATCAAATTGGAACTTTAGTATATGATTTATTTGATCTATTTCTTTCCATATATAAGACAGTTACGTAATTGGAACATTTTCGCTCGATTCAAGTTTTATTCGAAAATCATGTCTTTTTTAAAGATAATTTGAAACAAAAACAAGATTTACTCGGTTTTATGTCTAAAATAATTATTGGAAGTAAGAAATATAGTTGACTATCCAGATATAAGATATTTTATCTCTAGATCAATTATTACTTTAGTTATAAAGGAAATAAGAATTGAGAGTTACGACATTTAGTTCCGTGCTCGAACACAAACAAAGAGCGCACGGGATATTCAACTTTATTACTGATGTGTTAGCGTTTAGCACATAGTGGAGTAAGTGGTGCATGGGGGCGGAGTTTGCGTGTAAACTGTTTTTGGAGTGCCTGGTCTTAAGTCCCTTGTAATAGGGGGCGAGCCTATGTTTTTGAATACTTAGTTCACGGTGTGAATCGAAGTAAGTAAACACGCGTAGCTACATGAGCGAATCCAAACGAACTTCGCTTCGTTCCCAGCCGTAGGCCACTGCGCTTAATTCCTAATTGGTACAAAGTTCCGATTTTCCGAATTTCACACTGGAATAAATCAGAATTATGACTTAATCGCAGTTCAATATATAGATTTCGGTGAAAAATGGTATACAAACATTTCAAAGTTTTCAGGAACTTAAAGGAAATGCGATACATTTCTTTATGTTCTTGAAAACTTTGTAATGCTTTTCTTTAGTAGATTCTTCAAGTAATTCTTGAACAAGGCTAAAGATAAATTCAGTTGAAATCCTATATTTTTGTTTACAAAATATGATGGAAATAAACTTTACGTAATCCGAGCTTGACGTATTATGAAGCAGCGAAATATACAACCTGAATAAACTTAAAATAGGTTGAAAAAACGGGACGCCCACATCACAGGAAATAAGGTCGAATCACCTAATTGAACACTGTTCGTCAGTTTGGCATTATTTCGTGTAAATTACGAGGGGACCTTTTCTGTTTTCATAAAAGCATTAATTTTTTTATCAAAAAAGTTTTTCTGTGTTTTTAGGACATCGATTTGTGTTACGCGTTGTTTAATCGTAGAGCATTGTATTGTTTACCCTGAACGTCTTTTGTTTCTCTTGTGAAATCTTGGTAAAAGCGATTTGCGAGTGCTTAATTATGAATAAAAAAGTTGTTAAACGTTTTGTTCGGTTCATGTTGAACTTTCTCTGCAATTTTACTACTCGGCGTTTATCCGAGAACCTAATGTTAACTTAAGTATTGATATTAATAAAAGATAATAACCTACTTACTAAAGGCGGAAGTACCAGGGTAACCCGCGAAAATCAACCCGTTTTTTGGAATTTGCAAGTCAGTATCAGGTTGTATGTTAATTAAAATATGATTTGCAACCGTAATAAATAAGTATTTATAGAATTATAATCCTTAAAATCATCAACACAACTCTCTAAGTTCTAATTACCCCATTGAATAACCATTATTTAAATCATATTTTGATCAACATACAACCTAACACTGACCTGCAAATCGCAAAAAACGTAAGAAAATTTGAATTTCGCGGGCTACTTTAGCGCTTCCTTCTTTGGGCCGCGTCCTTCCCAAAGCTAACGCAGTGCCAATACGCAATTTGTTCCGTGAACGAACGCGTGGTCGCGCTGCCATATGAACGCTTCGATCGCGGAATAGCGCCACGATCGCTTTTGGCTAGGACGCGGAGTCATAAGAAAGTTAGTTTTTATTTAAATGTCAAGGATTTCCAAAAGAACAGCTACACATCTTTTTACTCAGTACTTTTATTTTTGAAGTGAAAACTTTTTTAGGCGCGTTGGGCATTTTTGAGATGGGACTAACCATTAATTTCGCGACCTGTTACCGACACCGTGGAGTAAAAGACATCAACGCGTTGATTACCGCGGTGCCAATTTTTTTTAAAGTTTTCACTTCTGTCGGCACTCCCGGAGTGCTGCTGTTTTTTATTTATTTTATTTGGTTCATCAACAATTGTTTACACTGATACATACACAAAATACATTCTTAAAAGTAAAATAACAGTGCATCAGTGGTGCACACCACTTGCATAAAACAATGAACCAGATAAACACGCTAACTTACTTAGTAATAAGCGCTAATATTGAAAAATTGGTAACAATGGTAAATTTTTTTAACCGCCTCTGTGTTCTAATGGTAAGACCACCTGTCTCAGACCCAGAGGTCCCGGGTTCAATTCCCAGCGGGGGCAAAATTTTCTGTTCGGTTTGGTTGGTGGTAGGGCTTGTATTAAGTCCGCCTGGCTAGCTACCACCATCTTATCTAAGTCTGACGCCATAACAACAATGTTAACAGCATTGTTGTGTTTCGACTGTTAGAGGTAAGAAAGCCAGCTCTTCTGTGGTGTGAGGATTCCGAGTAAAGCTCGTTTTCAACTTCGGCCTGGTCATGACTTACCATCAGGTGAGATGAAGGCCAAGAGCTTCCCCGTTGTAGTAAAAAAAAGCTACATTTAAATTAAATTAAATTTGATTAAATTCTGACATGAAAACATAAAATTGATTATTCTTTGACAATACAATTGGTAAAATTCATTGTTAGGAAACAATTTCAGTACAACTTGGAAATGTAGCTTCCAATACAAACTAGGTCGAATTAGGGTTCATTGATATATCCCCGGGTTTATTCCTGACATGTGAAGGGTCTGCGATATCCATAAATATAATAAATCTGTACGAAGGGTCCAGATGAACTTTGATTTATTCTCGCGGTCAAATTTCGGGGATTGGTTCACGTCATTTTTCTCTGTTTTGTTTTTAGAGTAAAATATAGTTAAAGTTTCGGCTTTGTTGTGACTGAAATGGGTGACTTTAATTTCATGTTGTTTAAGTAGGCCAAAGCCTAAAAGGCATCCTCCAGTAAGAATGAACCTTTTTGCTATTTTAGTTAATTTGCAAATTTCGACGGCAAATTTTAGATTGTTAATAGTTTTAATTAGGTTAGGTTATTATATTTTAAGAGTTAAGTATATTAAATTGAGGAGCTTGTGGCTAAGTAATAACAGCCACACGGGTTGATCTATTAGGTTCAGCTACGTTTACTGGGTTCTGGTGTTCTGTGGGTGGGTTACCATCTTTACATGCCGAGACTCCTCCGTGCCTTGGAAAGCACGTTAAGCCGTTGGTCCCGGCTGTCATTCGTGGATCTTCGACAGTCGTTACGGCTTGTCAGAAGCCCGAAAGTCTGACAACCAGTCTTACCAATAGGTACTTATCGTATTACCCAGTTACTGGATTGTGGAGGTCAGATAGGCAGTCACTCCATGTAAAATACTGGTATTCAGCTGCATCCGGTTAGACTGGAAGCGTATAAGAAGTCAGTTTGAATAAGAAGTTTATCCAATGTGTACATTTTTATCCTCTTTAAAAAATACCTTTATTTAGACCTAGTTTTATTTTGTGCCAATATTTAAGTATTTCCCTACTCTTTAAACCATTTTACCTAAGTAAGCATGCCATTTGATAACCATTGAAAAATCTTCAGTACTTATCTCCAGAGGAAAGTTGCAAGAAAAAGAGACAAAAATGATTTGTGAGGACGTACTTAAGACAGCTGGGGAATCCATCATTCCTTTTGAAATTCTTCTCAGTAAATGTATATTTTGTATATAATGTATTTGCAGACTCAAAAGCCTGAACAAAGAAGGACACAATGAAAAGAACGACAGTATAAGAATAAGTCAAATATTTCGTGCATTGTGTGTGCTCTAGCAAAGAATTCAACAATGCAGCCAAACCTATAAATAATTGCGCTTCTAAGAATTTTATGATACATTATGTGGCTTTTATTTAATGGAGATGAAAGTGTCTATCTGGATATACAGGGTCAAATTAAATTATAGTAGTATTGATATCTAAACACGACAAAATAAACATAAATAAAAATGTGATGTTTTTTTTGGGATCAACGACCGCTGGTGGTTTTGTTACTTGAAGTGGGAGTGACCACTGAAAATTAGCGGTGTGCTGTGGGGCCCTCATAGCATTGCATCATGCTGAGTGGAAGCCTTCTTGTCACAGTCATGTCGTGCAGCTGCCGACTAATTTCTGTTTTATGCTCGTGATTTATTATGTATACTTTTGTTGTTTTCATTTACTCTTGTCTTTTATGTATGCACGTGTTTCTGTGACAAATAAACCTATTTTTCTTTATTTTAAGTATGGTTTTTTTTTGTTTTATCTTGTTCAGAATTATCAATACTACTAGGTATAATTTGCGTCTAAGTGTCGGGATCTTTAACTACATTATTTGTATTTTAGTAATTGTTCTTTGAATATAGATTCACTGCAGACAGCTATCTTATATTATATCGTACATAACTAGATAAGTTTGAAGTACATTTCATAAAACAGAAATTGTTTTTTTTTTCTCTTTCTTATCTATTAAAATTCAGGATTAAATTTCATGATAAATTGGTTTAATAGTGAGAGAAATTATAACACCTAACAAGAAATTGTTCTAAGTCTTGTATGCAAATGAATTAAAATGTAGGTTCATACATAGGTAGGTATTCTGACATCATCATCATATACATGTCGGAGACGGGTATGTGACTCTTTCGTTATTATTAACGATATTTTACCTACTGTGGGTGTAGTGTGGGTAGTGTTGGTTAATGCGCAATAGAAAAACCGTTTGCAGTTCAGATCACATTATCATTTACTATAAAATTAATCACACTAGCTAAATTATACACACTCTGAGTGCGACGGCGTTTATTAAAATCACAAATTAACACAATGGTCACAAATTACAATTGACACAATAACTGAGCACCACGAAGTTCCGCGACGTCTTCACTCCTATGCAATCCGAGGCTGAATCTCTCCTCGCTGTCTTAAAACATCACGACTCTGTAGAAGCACACTTTCTGGTGTGGGTAGATCACTTGATGTCGCCAGTGGCGCGCTTGCGATTCGTTTCGTGTCCGTACTAATGACCGGATCCGACATACTTATTTATACCTATTTTGCTTTCTATTTACCTGCTCTTGTCTTTGTATGCACGTGTTTCTGTGACAAATAAATCTATTTTTCTTTCTTTATCATCATTCTCCTGTCCTAATCCCAATTTATTTGTGGTTATCGCACCATGTCTTTTTTTTCAATACTTCTCTATTAGTCGTCAGCTCGGTAGTCACCCCCTTTCTAGCCATATCATCTTTCATACAGTCTATCCATCGTTTCTTAGACCTTCCCCTCTTACTCTAATAGCTATTCACATTCATACTTCGACATAAAGCCTGCTCCACATGCTCTGCAAAACTACACGAGCCTTGCCGAATACGAGAGTAGGGAATATTCATCTATATTCTTGTTGTCTCGTGTATATTCTTATTTTCTCCGTTCCGTGTCGGTACATCAAAGGACTCTCGAGTAGTTTTGTGTTTATGTGAAACAATTCCTCTACATTCTCGCTCGCTCTCGCTGTCAGTGTCCGTCGGCCGCCAGTCACCGTGGCGAGTGCATATCATCATCATCTATTACGGTGTATGGCAGTCATACATCACCTTCGCTTATTCCAACGTCTTTTCGTAACTTTTTTTTTCACGGATCAGTATATAATTGTAATAGGCTGCACCAGCGTATAATGCTAATGTAGTAGATATTTTTTAAGACGTCCATCTTGGTTCGAGAGTACAATACTACTGAGCCAGGCAAGAACGTAGAGCAACACCGAGAGCGTTCTCCCCTGTCTCGACAAATGTTCTCTTCGAGATCTCCCGCCTAGAATGAGGAGCAGGCTTAACGTTATTATAAAATTTGTTGAGACTGGCAAGGAATGTAGTTGTATCGTTGTACACTACTTTTATATCTAAAAGAGTACCTCGTTTTGTACTTAGCTAGTTCCAGGCGTCGATGGAGGAAAATGGGTCAATGTGCAGTTATAATGGTATCATATTGTAGCTTATGCATGTACCTTTCAACCTGTGACTTGGTTTAGTTACTAAAGTGCACGTGTACTTTGGTGCTACACGTGTCGATAGAAACTTTTCTGAGTATTTTAAAGAAAATAGTCAGAAATATATTGTAATATTTGTATGTTGTATATATTGTAATGTGCGTGTATGACTAAATCATCATCATCATCATTTCAGCCGAAAGACGTCCACTGCTGGACATAGGCCTCCCTAAGAACCGCCACTTCGACCGATTCTGTGCTGATGAATGAACGTAAACGAAACAAAAGGAGTATGTAAGGATCGTAGCAAGTGGCGTTCTGTAGTTGCTGCCCTTGGGAAAAAGGTGGGATTTTATGTGTGTGTATGTATATACTTAATAATACAGGGTATTTGGCAGAACGTTGAACATACGAAAATGGTGGATTGGTGGGGTCATCTGCTACTTACTCAGCCCTAATTTATTTGGCCTTGGCCCCCCGGTTTTTTTTTTTTTAAATGCGAGTTGAAATTAAGATTTAAGTATTTTTTACTTCTTTCTAGCTAACATCTGAATAAAGCAATAATTTTATAAGAATCTGCCAACATTAAAGATTTAAAAAAAAAACAAAAATATTGCCAGTTTTACCCATTTTTAATAAAAATTACACTTTAAAATTAAGAAAGTGGTGAAACTAAAAGAAAGCAAAATATTTTTTTTTAAATATCCAGGAGGCCAGGGCCAAATAAATTAGGGTTGAGTAAGTAGCAGATGACCCCACCTATCCACCATTTTCGTATGTTCAACGTTCTGCCAAACACCTTGTATATAAAATATATAATGGAGAAACTGAAACTGATTCTCTATTATACATATTTAAGAGTAAAAAAGATTGCCGATACAAGAATATAGTGTCTAGAAGCAGGTCTCTCTGAAAATAGTTTTTTCATAAAGACGTTGTAATAATCGTATTTTCCTAGTAACATCATAGGGCAATAGTTATAGGTTATGAAAATACATAAACTAGACCTATGTAGTGCCAAGACTGAAATCACGGTCAAGTGTGAGTAGAACTGAAAGGCTCAATATACTTTTCTAAATATTAGGTGCCTTTTAGGGTTCTGATTACATACATATTTCACCAGTTATGTTTAATTTCCATCAGGTTAAGCTACGCTTGCCAGGATTGGTCCGTGGATGGGTGACCATCTTTACATACCGAGACACCTCCGTGCCTCGGAAAGCACGTTAAGTCGTTGGTCCCGCCTGTCATTCGTGAATCTTTGACAGTCGTTACCGGTCGTCAGAAGCCCGAAAATCTGACAACCAGTCTTACCAAGGGGTATCGTATTACCCAGTTACTGGATTGTAGAGGTCAGATAGGCAGTCGGTCCATGTAAAATACTGGTATTCAGCTGAATCCGGTTAGACTGGAAGCCGACCCCAACATAGTTGGGAAAAGGCTAGGCAGATTGATTTTTATTTCTAAGTTCCATGTTAAAGGGGGCAGTCTATGGCCATCAAACGGGCACGAACCCAGACCGCGGTCTGCTACTGAGAAATTCTAGATGGAAAAACCAATAACACTTTGCCCGATCCGGGCATCGAACCCAAGACCTCATGCTGAGTTATAGTACTTGCGACCACTAGACCAACGAGGCAGTTTATAGGTCTTTGGGTTATGCTGGAGATAATCGCAGTAGAAAAGCCCCAATAGGTAATCAGATCTGGCAAAAAGCCAATAGCATGATCAGTTGAAGAAATAGACATAAAAAATAAAGAAACAAAATATGCTTTTATTTCGTATCGCATCATATTGTCGCGGAAACTCGTATGGTTTCCGCATACCGATTTTTTTGCTGCGTGCTTATTGAGCATATAAAAATTGAGCTAAAGTTTTATATATCTACATGCAGAAAGACAGTAATAAAAATGCCAACTACGAAAAAATATTAAAAAAGAAGTCTTGCTTTTACGGCCCACAATATTCGTCTCTATCACGGGGCTAAATGTGAAAGTGATTTTGTTTGTTTATTTGATTGTTTGTTTGTTACGCTTTCACACTAAAACGGCTGAACGGATTTAGATGAAATTTGGCGTATGCTTAGACCATGACCTAGATTAGGACATAAAATACTTTTTATCCCGATATTCCCATGAGATCGAGACTTATGCGGGTGAAACCGCGGGGCGCAGCTAGTAATACTATAACATTATGTTGTCATCAGATCTCATTGACTACAGTGGATGTCCAAATGGGCGTAAAATCGACTCCAAGATTCGACTACTCTTTAGATAGCTAGGTACTTGGGCGTTAGGCGTTACGGTGTTAGAATTAACCATTGTGTGGATCGCCCGGAGGATACGGTGTAGCATACAGTGGAGGTCTGTCCGGCTTGGGCGGGGCATCGCTGTGTCCTCGTGAAGGCGATCGGCAACGGTGATCTCTCGCGTCCGGCCAAGGGAGGCCGTCACCTCCTTCTGCGAAGCAGTAATGTTCGCGAAGGAGGAGGCGGAACACGTGAGGGACAGGCAAATTTTGCGTCCTCACCCTAACCCTAACCGCCGCAGGAGACGCCCTAGGCGTCGGGAATCAGGCCAATTTCCGGTCAGAGCGTAGGCGCGGGCTTGCGAACGGCCCGGGTCGACGACGCGTTGTGTTTCACGCGCGCCTCAAAGAGATGTCAGCAGAACTGACGGGGTCCGCCAGGACCGATGCTGACTGCTGAGTCTGACACGCTTTCCTGCTCCGCTTAGAGCGGGAGAAGTTATTTGATAATTACCTACCCAAAAAAAAAGGTTGTTAGAATGAATAAAGTTGCTTAAGGTAAGAACTTAATTATAATTGTCAAGTTCATGAAATCATTTTAATAATTCATCGTAAAACCAACTAACTTTAGAAGTAACTAAAGCTAGCTTTATTTAGTGTCGATCGTCGTGAAACTTCAGATTTGACAGGTAAGCACTTAGGTAGACTTCGAAATTACGTAAAGTAACTGACTCTTCAACAATTTACACCAAAGTATCGATTCGGGGAGCGTTTGGACTTGATTGAAGGGTGATAAGGGTGCTTACGGAGCTGAAACGTGACCCTAATTGGTGGCGGCTCCGAGTCACCCACTATTGTCGGATTCCGAGTTGGCGGGAGATTGATGACGCTAAACTTCGTATTTAGAGCTGTTTTTAGAAAAGGAATCCCTTTCTGCCCGAATTGTTTGGAAAAGAAATGGGTCTAATTGTTTTCAACCGTTACATTTGTCTGAAGATAGATTTTTTGCTAAATGACCTAAATACTGCCACTGATTCTAACGTTGGCAAAAACTCCGCTCGGAAAATACTTTTTGGCTTAATATTATCTTATTTATCCCCAAGTATTATTCAGATATAAAGCCTTATTACGAGAAGCCGCGTAACTTATCCAATAATACCCAAAAAAGCCGTTTTATTACAGTCTCCGCGGTTATTATTTCTTTGCTTACTGGAAGTCATAAATACTACGATATCTACGCTCGGTTGCTTCGAAACACAATTTATTAAGCGGCACAAAGCGACTTGTGAATCTATGAGACTTATCTGGCCAGTTTCGTTGAGGTTAACAACGAATAAGCCTCTAAACGCCCTCCTGGGGGCGCGCTAACTTCAGTGATTTACTGCCCTTGTAGTGATAAAGTTGATCATAGCCTGTTGTTCGAAAGTATTTATTTAGTAATCACATTTAATTAAATATGAATTTTTGGAAATTAATATTTATTAAGTCGATGTTTTAACGCTTGTCGTTTAAATAATATTTCTCAGTGTTCGGTGTTTTCACCGAACACCTTAAGTTAGCAATATCGGCGTGACGCGTTGACCTAATTTTATATTACTTTTTACTTATTATTTTACATAAGAGCAGTGCACTTTTGTCTACCGCGTTAGCCGGGTCTATTCATCAACATTTCAACATTCATTAACATAGTAACATTAAGAACAACTTGTGAGTGAGTAAATAAGTAGTGTTAAACATAAACATTTGTTTCTCCTCAAACACCGACACCTTGCTACGTACCCCGCCACTCATCATCATCATATCATACCATCATACGATCATACCTCTGGTGGTCTGTCTGGCTACACATGCAATTAGAAATAATATAATAAAAATAATAATATAATATATAATTATATCTCACATTTACTTGTTCGTTATTTTATTACCTTCATATTCCTGGAAATGAATACTCTCACAGAGTTTTATATTCGATCTAATGAATTTTTACGTGCAAATCAATCGTAAGGGTAATGAAAGACCAATATGTATAATAATATTAATTAGCTATCTTTCTTCGCAAAACAAAGTGGATCCATGGTAAGTATAAGACCAAAAACAATTTTTGGATCTAAATTTAGGTGTACGTTTCAAAGAAACAGCACCTCACTTTGGTTTCATAGTTACAAAAAATAAAGAATGCATTCAATTCACTGGGCATGGAAACAAATTGTTCGAACGTCACCAGTCGGGTCAGAACTGTTTGATTCGAATGAATACCCACATTTATTACGGGGAAATTTGATCTTGGGGACCTTTACGTGAGTTGAAACCGAAAAAAGGGTGGCTCGGTTTCGTATACCACATCGCCCCAGCTATCGAGTTTGTGTGCGATATTGATGGGGCTTCACGGCCTCATTACAGACAGAAAGTATTATTTTATTCACTCTCAACTTTCACATTTAGTGTGCCAGAAAATGGGGCCAGTTTCCTTTTCTTTCCTCTACGCCAGATTTATGACAGCTTGCGATGTGTCAGCGTTTTGATTTTGTTCTTATACATTTAATTTCTTCGACTTTTCTGCGACCTTGGTAGACCTACAAATACTCTGACACAGTAATATCAAGCCTACGTTGTTGTCAACGATATTTTCAGCTTTCTAATTTCCTGGTGTCAGTTTCCACCGCCAGTGAAATCTTCTATTATTTGAGGTAAGTATTGACGGGGAACTCCTGTATTTAATGGAGGTATGAGATTTATTAGTGGGTACTTACAAATTTTCTGCACTGTGGTTATTTTATTAAGTATTAACATAATTACATATATCTGTGTAGGTAAATTATAGGTTAAGTTTCATTTACTGACAGGTAACTGGTGGCTTCTTGAATTATCGCACTAGCCAGATGTGACAACTATGCATTATTATATATCTATACTAGCTGCGCCCCGCGGTTTCACCCGCGTCAGTCTCGATCCCATAAGAATATCGGGATAAAAAGTATCCTATGTGTTAATCCAGGTTATAAAATATCTGTGTGCCAAATTTCATCCAAATTGGTCCAGCCGTTTGAGCGTGAAGAAGAGACAAACATACACACACACTCATAAACTTTCGTCTTTATAATATTAGTGTGACAATATGTTACAAAACCTTGTTCGATAGGTACTGCAATAACATTACCAAAAAGTAATAAAAAAAAGACATTATTGAAAAAACAGGGGTCATAAGTTATGACTTGTAGACACCCGCTCAACGACGGCCGCCTGCGCTCCATGTTACAATAACCAGGTATAAAAAGCCACATTCTTTCTTTCTTTCTAAACTAGCTGCGCCCCGCGGTCTCACCCGCATAAGTCTCGATACCGTGGGAAAAAAAAAAAATTATCCTATGTTCTTTTCCAGGGCATCATCTATATATGTGCCAAATTTCATCCAAATCCAAGTTTGTTTGTTACGCCTTTACGCTAAAACGGCTGAACGGATTTGGATGAAATTTGGCACATATATAATGATGCCCTGGAAAAGAACATAGGATACTTTTTTTTTTTTCCCGCGGTATCGAGACTTATGCGGGTGAGACCGCGGGGCGCAGCTAGTTAGCACATAAATATACTCTCAGTACGATTCTTAACAACACCCTCACGGATCGGACAAGCTTTTTGTTACACGCTGTATAAAGAAAAATGAAATGCTCTTGGTTGGACAGATATGGCCAATTTGTTGTTTTAAAATTTTCGTAATAGTTTGAATTAGGTTTATATGGAAACAAAAATTGAAAAGTTTCTCGTTTTTTTTCAAATTCGAGAAAAACTCAACGTTCCTTTTTCTATGGTTTTTTCTTAATGATTTATTGAAACAAGACAACGTCTGTCATGTCAGCTAGTTCCTAATATTATGTCGGAAAACCCGGGAATTTTGATAGTAGGTATCGGACAAGTTTATAAGTTTGTTCTGAGGGACGTACCCTAAAGTTACCATGTAAGCTTGAACACTCGTAAGTTTAAGACAATAAGCTGGTTTTACACTACTTTAAAAAGTTGTAAGCTTTACCTTACTTTATAGTTCGGAGGCTTGGTGCCATCTAAGTAAAACCTAGGAATTAAGCGGTTCGAATTTAGATGAGTTTAGTATAAATTTAGATTACTGTTTCGTTGGTCTAGTGCTACTCTGCCCCCGATAGAAAAAAAGACGCATCTAAATTTTTTTTCCAAATTTGAGTTATATACCGATGCCTTAGAGTGAAAACCTCGTAAGTGTAAAAGAAGTAACTTTTCAAGAGGAAGAAAAAACTGCGTGCTATTAATTTTTGTACGGCGTTTTTTATGTTCGCAGTTCTGGATATAAAAGCGGGTTAACTTTCCATACTAATTAATAAAACAAACAAAAAAAAGGCCTTACAAAAATTTTACAGCACGCAGTTTTTTCATCCTCTTATAAAGTTACTTCTTTTACACTTACGAGGTTTTCACTCTAAGGCGTCGATACATTGCCAGAATCAGAAAAAAGGCGCATCTGCCTGATATATAACTCAAATCTGGAAAAAATGTTAGATGCGTCTTTTTTTATCGGGGGCAGTATTGCTGAGCATGAGGTCCTGGGTTCGATTCCCGGGTCGGGCGAAGTGTTATTGGGTTTTTCCATCTGGAATTTCTCAGTAGCAGCCCGGTTGATGGCAATAGGCTCGCCCCCTATTATATGGGACTTAAAAATAACCAGCGAAATGTGAGTGTACTGTTTAAGTACACTTCTGCCTAACCCTCCGGGGTTACAAGCGTGATAATAATATCACACACATATTACATACATAAGTATGTACTAGCAGCGCCCCACGGTTTCACCCGCTAATTATGGTTTTGGGGCAATCGGTGAGGTTGAATATAAAGTTTTTTATAACTTATTAGATTTTATTTTATAAAAGGTTACATGTTGGTACAAGTACCTAGCTTAAAGTTTTGAACGAGAGTAAGTGTCTGTCACTGCATGTGCATACGACACGGCACACATACCTATGTACACTGCACTCACACAAACGAGGCTATAACACGCTTATGTCTCGATCCCGTGGAAATATCGGGATAAAAAGTAACTTATATGTTAATCTAGGTTGTAAAACTATCTGTGTGTCAAATTTCATCCTAATCCGTTCTGTAGTTTTTGCGTGAAAGATTTACAAACATCCATCCACCCATCCTCATAAACTTTCGCGTTTATAATAGTAATAAATGTAGTAAAGTAAGTAAATTAATATAGTATATTATCATCATCATCTTCCTAGCCTTTTCCCAACTATTTGGGGTCGGCTTCCAGTCTAACCGGATGCAGCTGAATACCAGTATTTTACATGGAGCGACTGCCTATCTGACCTCCACAACCCAGTAACTGGGTAATACGATACCCCTTGGTAAGACTGGTTGTCAGACTTTCAAGCTTCTGACGACCCGTAACGACTGTCAAAGATCCACGAATGACAGCCGGAACCAACGGCTTAACGTGCTTTCCGAGGCACGGAGGAGTCTCGGTATGTAAAGATGGTCACCCATCCACTAACCAACCCCGGCAAGCGTAGCTTAACCTGATGGATCGACCAGTGCGGCTGTTATTACTTAGCCACGAGCTCCTCCTAATATAGTATATTATATATATATTATATTATATCTATTAGGATGTAATTTAGATTGTATGTGCCTTTTATTCTTCGTCGTTGTTTGGTTATATTCATTTGAGGACGATAATTCTGTGACGGGCTCGTGGCTAAATAGTAACAACCGCACGGGTCGATCTACAAGGTTAAGCAACGCTTGACGAGATCGGTTCGTGGATGGGTGACCATCTATAACATATCGAGACCCCTCCGTGCGTCGGAAAGCACGTTAAGACGTTGGTCCCGGCTGTCATTCGTATATTTTTGATAGTCGTTACGGGTATCCAGTAGCCCAAAATTCTAACAACCAGTCTTACCAAGGGGTATCGTGTTACCAAGTAACTGGGTTGTGGAGGTCAGATAGGCAGTCGCTCCATGTATAATACTGGTATTCAGCTGCATCCGGTTAGACTGGAAGCCGACCCTAATATAGTTGGGTAAAGGCTGGGCATTCTGTGATTTTTCGTAAGTCTAAAGCCACCCCTCCTGCGCGTGTTTTTAGACAAAAACATCGCAACATAGAGGCGTGGCCAAACACATTTGGCCACGCCAAATGAAAAATGAAAGGAATTAATGATGTTGAAATGTTGCCATTTTAAATATTGTATTTGTATTTGTATTTACTTTATTTTTGATTTGTTATTTCACTATATGCTGCACCGGTTGACATCATAACGTCTCGCATGGGGTCGCAGCTTTATGCTGAGCGATGGCCGTTTTGCGTGGATGTGACGCATATTTTCCCCCAATTTGTTATTTACGTGTTTTTTTTTTATTTCTTTGCGTCATTTTTACCGCAAATAAACGAATTTTCTTTCTTCTACATTTGTGTATGCAAACACGACGTTTTGTATAAAAATAAATGTATATGTGTAAGGTTTTTTGTGTAATGTTTCGAAAAAACACGCACGGGAGACCCGGCTTTAGTTCACTTGTGTATGGACTAAACATCTAATTTTGGAATTCAATAACAATAATGTACTTATCGATAGTTTTTTATTTTGTACTTGTTTTAAGTAGAAACAGCCAATTAGGTTAGTTATTATTTAAATTGTTTATTACCTTGTTATTGTAGGTACCTTACTATATTTTAATTAGGAAAAAACGTATTGTTTCCTTGATAACACGAGGAAACCCGATTGGAAACGTACCTACTGATTAGTACCTATTTATTACTCACTAGCTGACCCGTGCCCACTTCGTTGGGCGGTAAACATTTTAACTTGTGATGAAATTATGAGTGTAGTTCGGTTAGTACTGAGTGCTATGATTTATTTCCTGACTGCCAAAAAGAGGGTTTTATTTTGATTGCATATAAATCAGAAAGACGCTGCGCACGTTCGGCGCTAGATTCCCGAGCACAGGCCTGCGATGTTCTCACAGTTTGGCTAGCGAGCCGCTGCGAGCGCTCAGCGCTAGACTCCCTATCCCTTGTTGCAGAGACATGCTACCTTAAATCACTGAGACGCTGCGCACGTTCAGCGCTAGATTCCCGAGCACGGACCTGCGATGTTCTCCAGCGTTGGTTAGCAAGCCGCTGTGAACGCTCGGAGCTAGATTCCTCAGCGCGTGCTTGCGAAATATTTTCTCTATTCCTCGAGAGGCGCTGATGATTTTCAAGAGCAGACTCTTCCGTACGCGTACTCGAGCTGCTCTTGTCTCACCGCGATTCAGAAAAATGACGTAATTACACAACGCCATCTATGGGTAAATGGATAAAACGTCCGTAAAAAGCATGTTCTAATGCGGTTCGAGAATGGACGGCGGCATTTTGCGATTTAGTAATTTTATATTTAAACTATTTAACCAATTGACATACTGTTTGGGGCAAATCGTATTTCTGTGATGTTCTTGTGATCATAATAATATTTTTTTCGATAAGGTTTAATATTTTGTTGTTTAAAAAATCGTCCAAATACTTTTTTAAACACATAAAAGCTACTATATCTACTAAAATATAAAAGATAGAAATATGGTGTCGCGAACTTTTTTGTAGAACTATTCAAAGCGGACCAGTACCCTAATTGCGTAACTTATTTTCGTAAACAATGATGCCTAATTTGTTTCATTTTGACAGTTCAACAACATTCATTGCGTTATTTACGTTGTCGAGCAGATTTTTTTTCCAACTTATGAAGCAATGGATTAGCAATCTGTTTCAAATCGAAACAGATTCCGATTGTGTTGCATTACGCAATTAGGGTACAGGTTGCCATACATTGTTTTCAATTATATACAACTGTTAAGGCAGCGCATGCAAATAACTCTGTTGTAAGAGCTATTTTTTTCCGCCTGGCTAGACAAAAATTGAGATAGTTCGGCTAATATGCATGATATCTTTATAATTTATAGCCTATAGCACTCACGAATAATGTAGCTTTCTACCAGTGAAACAATTTTTAAAATTGGTTCATTACTTCCGGAGATTACCCCCTACATACAAACTTACAAACAAATGTTACCTCTTTATAATATTATATTAGTATTAGTATAGATTAGCGCTCCTGTGTTATCAGCAAGTTAATTTTTCTTATACTTTTCAGGAAATAAGGCCGTCTACACGAATGAGACACTTTGCGACAGCAACTTTGATAGAATATAGCAAGAAAAACATTTAGGAGAAGAAGAAACGACACAGTTACCCTACCTACACCCTATGTTATACAGGGTGGCCCGTGAAAAGAGGGCAAAAGCAAAATTTTAGAAGCACCTCTTCAAGGTTGATTTATTTTATTCGTTAATTTATTTAAATTCTTGTTTTTTTAAATTTGAATTTTCTTTGAATTTTATTTTAATTTTGATATTTTTTTAAATTGTATTTGTATTTTAAGAATTAATTTTATACCTTTTGCTGTGCTCTACAGGGTCCGTAATTGTACCTTAGCTTTAAGCCATTAATTGTAACACCTATGCCTACATTATGGAATGCAAATAAAGATGAATATGAATATAAACAAAATATATCTTAAAATAATATAACCAAATAGTTACTGTTTAAGTCATTGAAAATATTTTCTTCTTTTTAATTTAGCTTCTAATAAATGTATTGTTGTCTTATTTTTAAAAGTTTGATGTAAATGGATGGCCTGAAACACAGGTTTTCGAAAACCTAGATCAGGCTGGTCTATGTTACAGTTAGAATAAAATTTTCCGCGATTGTAATTAATGTAAATCATAATTTTACTTTATACTTGAATATTTTTTTTATTTTTATTTTTAAGCATCCCTACGTATGTTCTGCGATTATTCCTAGCTTAGGAGCTAGACAGTTTTTAATAATTTTAGGGAAATTCTCTCTTAGTTGGATGCTTGGATTGCTTCAAGCGGAAACACATGCAATGCTCTAGTACTTCCAAGTATGAAAAAAAAAAACCGGCCATGTGCGAGTAGAACTCGCACACGAAGGGTTCTGTACCACCGGACAATATTTAGCAAAAAACGCCGAAAAAAAACACGTTTTTTGGATGATGGGATGGGATAAATTAAAGGGAGCCCTTTCATTTTTGTAACTTTATTTTATTTTGGGAACCTAAAAATATGTAGTGTTAAATATTGTACGGTGTTACAGAACCCTTCGTGTGCAAGTCCGACTCGCACTTGGCTGGTTTTTAGTTTAGTTATATGAAAATACTAAAACAGTATATTTTTAATCTTAAATGAAAAAAAAAAAGATACATTTGTATTTCATAATGCTACTGTAAATTACAAAGTTATTTTTTGAAGTTGCAGAAAATCGCCCATATTTAAACAAAATACCTTATGTTTTTAATATTAGTTGATTATATAAAGTATATGGTATATATACAGAAATTATTAAAGAACAAGAATTTTTAACTTCTGTAGTTTAAAATACATAACTTGTTTAGTTATTGTTGCGATAAAGCTCGTATAGAAATGATCTAAAAACTGACAACTTTAACGGCCCCAAATTTCCTCATATTCGAAGATATAAAAATATACTCTTCGGAACATACGTGGGGGTGTTTCGGGAATCCTTTGGAGAAAGGCTTCTAAAATTTTGCTTTGATACTCGTTTTACGGCCCACCCTGTATATGCGCCCCTACAAAACTATGAAAAAGAATGTCTTTCAAGTTATAAATACAAATTATGAAACGACAACTATCAAGAAAAGATATCTTGACTTAAAAAGAAACGACTCAACTTTCTCGGTGTTTTTATAGAGAAAACACATCACCACCAATGACGTCAGCTTGCGTCGTCCGTGTTTTGTTCCGATCACGGTCACTTGTAGCACAATAAGTCGCGAATGTGTAGCTATACTTTTTTCCCGAAGGAGTTATAATGAAGTGCCGGTACAGGAGCGGGCAGTAACCACTTGCTACCGACCAGTGTTCGGTGGTACATATCTCAAGTCTCCTGCTATCAGTCAGCCATGCGCAGTGCAGGCGACATGTCCACGGCTCAGGGCGTGTTAGCGCTGACCATGTTGTCACTACTGATAAGCGGCGGTTCTGTCTCATATCCTCTGCCTCCTGATAGCTGCACGCCCGACATAACAGACGCCGACGCCTACAAGATCGAGCACCCAATCTGCTCCTGCTTAACGGCAAAAACCCAAGCAAGTCAGTACCTTCATATTTTTTATCACCTTACGAAAACGTTGAGCACTTTTGAACTTAAATTCGCGTTTCACAATTAACATTGGATGCATGAAATGGCGGCAGGTCACAGCAACAATCTGCGACTCCCGCATTCCCCTTTAAACTTAAGGAGAAGATTTATAATGGCAGCTGTACACTCTCGCTGAGGCCCACCGAGACAGGTCGAGTGCGAGAATGTAGATGAGAGCGTTTGGCTCGCCTCGGTGTGTCTCTGCGTTCTTCGCTCGCTCTCCGTCCCGTGTCGGTTTTTTGTGCCCGAGTCAAAGGATCTCGCGGCAGTTGCGAGTGCGTCGCTCTACATTCTCGTGTTGCTTGCGCCGATTGACAGAGAAGACGATTTGTGTTTTGCTTTTTAATTTAATAGACCGATTAAGTTGAAATTTGGTACACATATGTATTTTTGTAACCCAAACACGGACGTGCAACGTAAATTTTGAGTATGGGTCACTTTTGGGGGGCAAATATGAAAATTAAAAAGAAAAAGGTTTTCAAACTGTATCGTGTGACATATCATATAAACGGGCTTGTTCCGAGGATCTCAAATCTATTTTTTTATAGTTTAAAAAGAAATACATTAAAAGAAATTTAAGAAAATAGATCAAAATTTACCATTCCCCCCTTATTTCCGAAACTACTGAGCCAAAAATTTTGAAAAAATACAGAGAATGGTTCTTCACTCATAGATAACAGGAAAATCTATAAGAAAAACGTGGTGAATCTATCAATATATCGTGCGTACAAACTTATATTTGCAGTTGGAATGTATGGGAGAACATGTATTTCAACTACAATGTTAAGTTTGTATTTGGGATAAATTTATCCCAACTAAGGAACCCTTCATTGTGCGTAGTCCGACTCGCATTTGGGCGGTTTTTTTTTGTTTCATTTTGATTTGGCCAGAAAGGGGTGGCGTGAATTCGACGGCTGGTTAGATGTGGCTCGGGACAAGAATACCTGAAAGAATTTAGGGGAAGCCTTTGCTCAGCAGAGGGGCAGCCGGCTAATTAAAAAAAAAAAAAAAAACAAACGATCCCCGTCACGTCTGTGAAATTTCGCCAATAATTTAATTTGGCCCTGTTTAATTAATAAAATTAATTTTTGCAGGGTATTCGATGACTGTCACAAAGAAACGCCGGTAACTGGCTTCAATGAAGCGCAACTTCATTACAAGGAGCGTGTGCTCGAAGAGGCTTTTGTGTACGTCAACGAGTTGTGCTACGGGTCCAAACATCGACGGTTGGCGACATGGCGAGTTAATGCGACGAGCACCCTCCGTGTGTAACGAGGACGGCGGCTACGCCACCTTACGTCTCGACTGCGATGACTGCACTAGCATGGACGGCGGCGGCGGCACACAACACAGGATCGTAACTGAGAAACCTGCAAATACTTCAAATCGTGTAGAGTAGAGTTCAAATTATAGTCCCCAATAAGCGGTGTCTCTGTATCTGATATATTGAATTCCAATAAATTCAGTAAATTAAATAATAATAATCTGAATTTACTTAGAATAAATTGATTAAAGTTTTTATTTTAATTTAATGGTTTCACTTGATTTCACACACGCTTTAGCCAGTAACAGTTATTTTTCTTTGCGTTAGCTTAGCGAAATTCATTCGTTATTTTTTACTATTAAGAGGAGGATTCCTAAATTGTATGTTAAGTTGCATTAATATTCTGAAAAAGTCACGCATACAATCAAAATGGAACTTTAGTATATGATTTATTGGATCTTTTTCTTTCCAAATATAAGACAGTTAAGTAATTGGAACATTTTCGCTCGATTCATTTTTTATTCGAAAATCATGTTTTTTTTATAGATTATTTGAAACAAAAACAAAATTACTCGGCTTTTATGAATCGAGCGAAAATGTTCCAATTACGTAACTGTATATGGAAAGAAAAAAATCTAATAAATCATATACTAAAGTTTCATTTTGATTATATGCGTGACTTTTTCAAAATATTAATGCAAATTAACATACAATTTAGGGTTGGTGGTTGACCTTTGATTATTATTATTATTAGTTTGTTGATACAATAAAATCAGAATCGTATTAATGTTTTGGTACTATATATAATAGCGTAATGAAAATAAATTATTATTATTTATTTATTCCATATAAAGGACTTAATTTGACAAAAATATGAACTAAAATCTAAACATATACTTAATACGTATATATTTTAAATTAAGGGGAAGCGTCAGGGTAGCCCGCGAAATTCAAATTTTCTTACGTATTTTGCAAGTTGCAGGTCAGTATCATGTTGTATGTTGATCTAAATATGATTCGCGGCCGTAACAAATATGGCTTTACTCAATTATAATCATTACAATCAGTAATACAACTCCATAAGTTAGCAAAGGTGTCAAATGTGATGATTTCATGAAATCATGATTATAAATGAGCTATATTTGTTACGGCCGCGAATCATATTTTAATCAATATAAAACCTGGCATTGACCTGCAAAATGCAATAAACGTAAGAAAATTTGAATTTCGCGAGCTACCCTGATGCTTTCGCCTTAAAGTCACTTTTTGTGTCTGTCTGACTGCATTGTTCTTCTAAACCACGCAATGAATTTTGATACGGTTTTCATCATCATTTAGAGAATTTATTCTGGATTTTTTCTGTGAACTTACATACATCATATAATTAAGAAATCTCATATTTTGTCAAGTAGTAAAAAGCGTCCTAAGCAGGGTCGGGTCGCTAGTTAGATATGAACAAATTATGAAATTATTATTATGTAGCTAACGTAGTACTACGGATTGTTATTACATAATTAAACGAGACATTCATTCATTCATAAATGAAAATCTCGTATATTTGCCTCACATAATATGGTATATTATGACAACAATAGACGATGATAATCTATTTTCCTTGTTATTTTATCGTGTAATTAAGCTGTGCTGTGGACTTTGATAAATGGCGTCAGAAACATGGAGTAGATAATGAATGGAGTGATCATACGGACAGGAATTGTGAAACAAATTCAGCGTTGACAATACTGAAAGGACAATCGTTTAAGTACAAACGCTTGAAGTTCGTAGGTATGTTCGTCGCTCCACCTGTGTGTAGTATATCATACATAGGCGCTAGGCTTATTATCGATTACCAGTGATTTTTAAAGATAACGATAAAACGGTTGTCAAGGCATTGATTGTGTTGCAAAATCACAGATAGAACCTGGGTAATGGTGACATTCCATTGAATCGGAGTGGAGCGGAGAAAAATTAACGGCTTTAATTGTAACGTCACCTCCTCCGCTTAATATTAATAAACCCTTTTAGTTAATTTACCTACTAACACTCCGGCTCAATGGAGTATCAGCCTAAAAGTGGCACAGGTTGAGGTGAATGGCATACATTAATAACTGATTCCTTGCTGGCATGTGAAGTAATGTTGGTGAGAAGGCAAAGAATGATGATGGGAAGGAATGAAAACCATCACGTTTTTATTTTCATATATGAAAAAGTTAAAAATAATACGACCAAAGCCCCAAAGCCCAAGACAACCCCATTTTATGTCTAGAAAATTACTGTCCATTCCAAAGTTGCCTCGAAGAGATCGCTGTAAGCACCATAAGGCCGCCAACTGTATGTTTTATTGTTTATAATTTATTTTTATGTAATGTCTAGTCTGGTGTAAAATAAAGTATATTTAAATAAATAATACGATTTACCTAGAAAATATCACTCCATGTTCTTCATACTCTGTGATCAGACCATTGAACCTCGCATGACGGACGGGATTACGGGTAGGGCATCCTCACAGCCACAATAGGACCCGTGCGTGATCACCAAGATTACAACCTAATGTTATTTTTATTTCTCATATCTTTTGAAAAACCTTTTATTATTTATTGCAGCGTATTGTGCCAAAATGGATTTCGAATGTGCTTGTAATCTTGGGTTAGAGGAATTAAATAAAAAGGGAAAATGTGTTGAGAGTTGAGTGTGAGCAACGACTGTATTTGCAGTCAGATTACAAGGAAAAGACAGAATTTGTGAGTAAAAGCGAAAACTTGTTTCTCGGAATTCCTTTTCTATATATTTCCACCGTATTTTCTTTAATATTAAAACCGTATAGGTAAGTTGACTATTATGTTGCTTGTTGCTCACTACAAAACATACAATGGGCGGCCTTAACGCTTTCTGCGATCTCTTCCAGGCAATCTTGGAATGGATAGTGACTGCGTGGACATAAAAATGAGGTTGTCATTGGTGCAAAATAATACTTACATCTGTTGTTAAAAAGATATAAATAGGATCACAGTGACAAAAAGAGGAATTTCTAAATTAATGTCTGTAATTTTTATAGTGTACATAATAAAGAATATTCTATCTATCTATCTTGCTTAGTGCTGAGCTTACCTATACCTTCCTACCTGCTGCATCCAAACTAAAGACACAGTATATAATAAAGTAACAGTAGTATCTCTTCGCAGTGACTTTAAAATACCTACGCCCGCTCAATAGATTAACCTTCCGCGTCCGTGCGTAACTGCCGCGCACTATACATTGATATTTCTAAGTGCGTCGTTTCGGCCGTTTTCTATGAAAATATAATACGTTTACTTATTTATACTGTGCTAAAGGCAAGGTTTCACGAGTTTCCACGAGTTTTCCACGAATTCGACCACTCGAAAACTAGCGCATTTGACCGGCTTTCACAAACCACATTTTCAGTAAACTATTAACGTAGTTTCCGTGTCCATTCCGAATTCACAGTATTGAGGTTCTTATTTACGATAAAAACGTGGTTGTAATTGGATATTTAACTTAATCAGACCGAATTCAGTCGTAAAAACCTAAAAGCAAAGCCTTTTAGTAACATTTTTGCCCCTAACTTTATTAATTAGTTGGGTCTGTTTGAAAAGGCCTGAGGTAGCCGACCATAATAGAGTGGAGGTTATCACAATTTTATTATAAATATCTAGGTAATTCTGTATGTTTGTTACATTTTCACAGCTAAACCGCTGAGCCGAATTTGATGAAATATGCACTTTGAGAAATTATATAGGTGCCTTTTATTTATTATAAATAACCTCTTAAGGATTGAAATAGGGAGTAGAAATTTTTATGGGAAATACTAAAATTCAGGCAGACGAAAACGTGAGAAAAACGTAGTTTCGTGTAAAGGCCTACTTTGCTTGAACTCCATTGCTGAAATATAAGTCCTAAGTAAAGGCTTTGATTGTATCGTGAGTAATTTACGAGTAGGTTCCTCGAAAGAGTTTTCTATTTACTCTGACGAAAGTTTCTTTTAATTATTTTATGTCTACTGTCGATGTGAAAGACAAACCGTAAAAAGAAAAAAAAAGAAAAACTGATTTATTTCAAATTCAAAATATTTTATTACATGGGCACTTATGAAACATCAGAAACTAGGTGCACGGTTCCAATTGGTCGTTTCCTATAGAGAAGAGCCGGCATTTGTCACAGAAACACGTGCATACGAAAATATAATTAACTATCATAGCATAATAAACCTACCCACCCACCTACCTACTGCTAGGACACAGGTCTCTGTGAGAGGGAGTGGGTCGTAATCCACCACGCAGGCCCAGTGCGGGTTGGTAGATGTCACATGTCTTCGAATTTTTGGTTCTAGGACATACCGGTTTCCTCACGACGTTTTTCTTCACCCTTTTCATAGCAGTGGTGATGAAATAATGTACACAGTGTAAAGCGCATGTTGGGGTAAAAATAAAAACGTAATAGATCTATAATTTACGAGCACAGAATAGAGATAGTCGGCAGCTGCAACTCGTGACTGTGATAAGATGGCTTCCACTCAGCATGATGCAGTTACGTGGGTAGGTATGTGGGTAGCGTACCTACCCAACAGTTATAAAACCGTGATTCAGCATAAGTTTTATCCCCCAGTGAGTAGTAACTTCCCAGTCACATAGTTATGACATTTTCTCTAAAACTATTGCTAAGTATGTCATAATTCTATTTCTGAGTGTTAATGAACGGTTATTTTTCCCGAGATGGTCGTAAAAAGCGGTTAGGTGGTTGCCAGAGAGGTGGGATGACACATAAATACTTTGTTGGTGGATCGTCCGCTGTACTATGTCTTTTTTTGGATGGGAAATTATCAATCAATCAATCAATCATTTATTAATTTGCGAATATGGGTATAAAAGAAAAGGTCTTATACAAACAATAGTGTCCATTAGCCATATCCTACCATAAGGCATGCAAATTTACAAATACACAGGTATCTATGAAACTGGAATTTAACAATAAAAATACATTATTTAAAATATCGTATGGAGTAACATTATTTAAGTTTGTCCTGTAAATATTCAGTGACAGAGTAAAATGCTTTTTTTAGTAACAGTGTTTTGACATTGTTTTTAAATATGTTTAAATCACTTATCTCCAGAAGTGAATTTGGTAAATGGTTATATATGCGTGGAGCCATACATAATATACTTTTATTTAATAACGCTGTTTTATTGCTTGGTAAACATATATGGAATTTGTATCTTTTGCTTTGTAACTTATTAAAGTAGTTTGTATTTTTCCTAACGAACATTATAACCTCTAAAATATATAAACATTATCAAATAACTTCTCACGCTCTGGGCGGAGCGGGAGGGTATGCCAGACTCTTACTGATTAAAACACATCCGCGTTCCTTCAGTGCCATGTTGCCGGGGGCCACGATATCCCTTTCGGACTTTTTCGCAACCTCGGCAGGCAACCCTTAGCGGATCCCATCACTTGTGCTGACATCTCTTTGAGGCGCGCGTGGAACACAACGCGCCGTCGACCCGGGCCTGGTCCTAATCGGACGGCGAGCTACCCATTGCTCACCGTCCGCGCTGTACTATGTCTGGTCTTTAAAAGAGACTGTAACCTCTGAGTTTGTTTCGGTCTTTTTTCTCAAAGTAATCGGTTAGGAAACACCGAAGTCATCTAGTTTTAAAACATCATTTAATTTTGGTGTTTCTTTGAAACAATTTACAAAAATAAATATCATTGGTTGGTTGGGGTTTGTTATCATTGGAGAGGGCGCGTGGCAAAATAATAACAGCCACACGGGTTGATCGAAGATTAAGTCACGTTTGCCGAGGTCGGTCTGTGGATGGGTGACCATTTATAGCATATTGAGACTCCTCCGTGTATGCAATTTATACATATATTAATCACTTGAAATATTTGGGAATTCACAAATTTCGCAGACACCTTACCATCCGCAAAGTAATGGCATGGTCAAACGTTGGCATAGAGCACTGAAAGTGGCTCTCATGGCACGTTTACATTGCAACACTTCCTGGGTTGAGGAACTTCCAGTCACGCATTAGATTTGTGTGCAGCTGTTACGAGTGACAGCGGTGTAAATGCAGCGGAATTAACCAACGGTAAAACGATTCGGTTACTAGGTGAATTGTATGAGGAACAAAAAAAAAATAGATACTTCGGATTCGGAATATTTACAGTCGCTTAGGGATGCTATTAATAAAGTAAGGCCACGACCACTGAGTCACAGCCCCAGATCTAGGGGGGGAGGGGGGGGGGGAGGCAAGCCAGGGCCCGTGTCCTGGGCGCCAACTTCAGGGGGCGATAAGTTCAAGCGTAGTAGACAAGTGCACCTTGACAAGTGTCGCATGAAACGGAATATTACGCGTTAGATATCATATCACCCATTGCAACATCATTAAGATTACATAATAGACACCTTATAACCCTTAAAGATTCATTGCTGATAGATGTTTAAAAATAAATAAGATGTTTTTTATAAATTGTGTTAGCAGTAGCGAGTAAGTAATTAGACTAGTTTAGTAGTGGGCAAAATTTTTAATGGTGTATCTAGGGTTACCTTAGTTGTCAGTGTAAAGTTACTTTATTGTCTGTGGGTAGAGGCGGCTGCGCCCGTCGTATTCTCTATGGATTGAAATAAATGTCAGTCACACGTTACGCTTATTCTTTTACTTTAATAATACTCGTATCTTGCTTTCCTAAAATTACTAAGGTTTCTCCTTCGTAAGTGGTACGAAATATATTTGTCACATAGACATGATGTTTCTGGAGTTGATTATGTTCGAAAAATTTATGCTAAAAGAAAAGTAAAGGTATGATCTTAAAAATAGAGAACATTTTTGCAGGCTTGCTCATTCTTTTCTTATAAGTTGAAAGTTAGTACTAGAAAATACAATAGACGTAGCTATTTCTAAAGAGCCATAAAAAATTCTTAAAGAAATCGACACGTGTTTCACCTCTCAACGAGGCATTCTCAGAATGACGATTGACTTGTCGCGAACCCGAACATGGCGTGTTTTCACACCGAGCGCTGAACGCAGACTGACTGACGTAGTTCGTACTAGAATTACGATGGGTGTCCACATTCATCCTTCGATACTATACCATTATCTAGCAATGTAAAGCCATTGCAGACTGGCACGACGCGACACCGGTAATTATTCTACCGTGAAGTTTTCTTAGAATTTTTTTTTTGTTAGAGTCGCGTCGCGCCAATCTGCACGAGGCTTTACGATCTTCTTAGGTCTAAAAGATTTACGTCTAAAGCGCAATTCCACTGCTGCGTAGGATGTACACGTAGAGGTTACGCACGTTAGCAGCGCGGGTTAATTTGTTTGTCAACCGCGCATCCGTGGGTAGCTTAGCCGGAGGCAGCAATGAAACTGCTCCTTAAATGTTGTGCGTCCTAAATATACATAACAGCAGCTGTATGAAGTGTGTAGGCGTCCGCGTGATCAATCATGTGGACAACAATACGTATTCAGAGAGTAGACACGCTGACTGGAACTGAGATCCGATAGCGGAATACAATTTGCGAAGATTTGTAGCGTGTGTTGTGTTCGAGACGAATTGGGTATTTTCATAAAATAAAGCGTAAGATTTATGTGAAATAATGCGTGCTATTTTTCTGAATGAAAATGTTTTAAAAGTAAATCAGCTTGTTTGTTTGTATTTTGATCTGGAATTCAATAGTAAATTGTTATTCGAGGGGCTAAAATAACCCATTCTATCGAGGTAGTTAGAAACCGAGTTATAATGGGTTTTAGCACCATGTGTTACACTCTACTTTTCACTACGATTGCGAGAAATTAAAATAATCCAATACAATATTAAATAGCTGTAGGGTTGCTGGTTGTAAAATTAAAGCCCCATTGAACTTTATGATAATTTATTGGCAACTTAACTTAAACTTTGTTACACGTTACAATATTATTATATCATGTGGCAACCCTAAGTGGAGGGATGAAAGGGACTACGTGTCCCCTAGCTGACTAGTTTCCTGAAGACTGCTAGGCTATCGAAGCAGGAACTAGTCGTACTAAGGATCAGAGCTGGCTGCGTGGCTACCGGGCTCAGAACCTCTAGCTAGTGAATGACGATTTGTTTGAAGACAGCTCTGCTTATAAAGGCCGATTGTTGACATGTGTGCACAATATCTACACGTAGTCGTCTGTAGTTGTGGTGCAGATAACTCTCGGAGTGGCGCTGGCGCAGATTGTCACGAAGCTTGCACACGAAGATTGTAGATGGCATCACTTGTCCACAGTAATCGTTTGTAGTTGCTGTCTTCTAGTTTATGAAACCGCTCATCGTAGTGCTTTGGATAAATTACACTAGATGGCGCTATATGTTTGTTACATAGCTTATTTTATTTAAAAAAATACACAATTTGTTCAATCTGAATTTTTAAGGAAACTTTTTATCTTGGTTTGCGGTAGAAAAAGCTAGTTTTACATAAGAATAAAGACTTTTTGTTTTTGTAGGCTCGTTGGTCACAGACAAAAATTTTTTTTTCCACTAGAGCAAGATATGCTATTTTTTCCCCGCTCTGGTACGCTACAATGACGGGCTTTTTAAGCAAGAGGAGTGAAAAATAAATTATTATCTTCTAATTGATTGATCACAAGAAAAAGTAGCGGCAAAATGAAGGACAAGGGCCACTGGCCAGTTCTGTGTAGGTAGACATCTGACATTCACTTGACACACATGTTGACTTCAATCTCTTTCCTCAGATGACCCCATCATTAACGCGTTGTGATCCTGCCTTGTTTTTCTTTGAGCCAAAATTAGAATGTAAATTGGTTAGTAACTTGTTTTCATACAACTTCGGTACAATTTTTGGCTACACAAAGTCCTCGTAGATGTACTTAAAGCGGTGTAAGTTGTTTTCGTAATATTAGATTTCCTGAGTCTAACCGGGTCAGTACAATGTTTCGTGGAAAAAATATACGGATGCTGTCAATCCTTGACGAGACATTTTTCGTAGAAAAATTCTAATTTCCCAACATGTCGACTGTAAAATTGTGTGCATGAGATATTAGGTACTTAATTACAAGTACTTCCCGTGTTTGTGTTTGTAAGTTAGCCACATTTTTTTTTTTGTGGTTGTGAAATTATCAAATAACTTCTCCCGCTCTGGGACGTAGGGCGTGTCAGTCTAAAACCCACCCGTGTTCCTTCGGTTACTTAAGAGAATAGTACATTACTGTCGCGGTCTGCAACAGAGGCATTGATGGACGATCTTAAAAATGTGGACCGAGGCCACAGATAATATAATACTACGTCAAGGCGAACCAAAGGCACACATACGTGAGTCCATCAATGCCTGGTTGCGGCCAAGGCTTGTATAGTACTTTTCTCAAATCATCATCATCATCAGCCTATAAATGTTCCCACTGCTGGGACACAGGCCTCCTCTCTGTGAGAGAGAGTGGGCCGTAATCCACCACGCGGGCCCAGTGCGGGTTGGTAGATGTCACATGTCTTCGAATTTTAGGTTCTAGGACATGCCGGTTTCCTCACGATGTTTTCCTTCACCGTTTTGAGAGCAGTGGTGATGAAATAATTTACACAAAGTAAAGCGCCTGTCTGGGTTCGAACCTACTACCTACAACTCGTAAGTCGCGGCCGTTACCACTGGGCCACCACTGCTCAAATAATGCACGGAAATTCAAACTAAGTAAATTCAATGACGAAAAATGATATTTTTTCACGCGCCAATATGTTCATTTATTTCTTAACTAGCTTCTGCCCGTGACTTCGTTCGCGTGGAAGTCGTAAGACATCACAATATACTACAATAATAGCCACATTTTTATAAAACTTCCCTGTATACTACGTTTGTAGTTTTATTCTCAGCAGCCAAAATATACAGAAAGTCAGGAATAGTAACTCGGGAGCAAGCGACGTAACTGTTGTCCATGTGAGAAGCAGCTTGTCCTGAGGTCAACACCCGCAGTCTTCAGCCTTCGATGTCGGCCTCTGTGACTTGTTGATCGCAAAGCATACGCTCACAGGGAACTGCACGCGCTTAAACTGGTAATGGTGGGGAATTAGTGGTATACGCGCTATAAACACTGTCTCGCCATCGCCACAACCTGTTAGAATTTCCGTCTCGATGACGTTTCTCTGTAAAGACATGACTTTGAGCCGGCTTCCGTTACACAGATATACAACCGGAAAAGATACTTGCCATTTGCGAATTGAGAAATTTTACGGGGTAATATGTGGCATTAATGGAGGTGTATATCACTTCACTCCCTTCAATTTGTGAGAGAATACTGTGGTTGATCGCTGCAGCTTGATCATTTTCGGAGTTAAAATGGAAACACACCCAAGAATTCTCTTGGTACGGTATTTGACTGATGTTCCCGTATATCAGACGAATAAGATCTTCTAAAGTAGGATCTACTCTACCAAGAGTCTCTGGTAGAGTGCCTTCACCAACGTTTAGAAGAACATCGGAGAATTCTTGAGCATTTGAATTCCCGCCAAACCGAGCTCGTATGATGATGGTCAAGCGCAGTTTATGAACTCTCGACCATAGAGTCGACCTTTTCAACGAAGTATTCACTTTGTTTGTCAGAATTGTGACACCACTCATCATATCTTGGTTCCTGCGGATGTCCTCCAGGGTTCTGTTTACAACTTCCACTGCTTTTCTATTTGCCATAATGCATTCATACTATACGATGAAGCGCAATCCCTATGCACACATCTCTTGTTCTGTTGCGTGACACCCCACAAACAGGCGTTTCGTTGCTCTCTAAATCGATGGGAATCTTAAACATGGCGTGCGCTGTTTTGTCACCAAGAAGCAGTGTGGCAGCGATTCCAGAAGATCCACACACATACATATTTTAACATCGCTGGGACAAATCTGCTGTCAAAATCTGTAAAAAATCATTTTATTCCTACAGTCTCGAGCTCTAAAATGATCAGAATACAACCTTGAATGTTTTGTGACTGTAAAGTACTTGTAACGTAGTAGGTTCCCAAAGCTTACGAAGTTTTCCTTTTTTTATGAATGAATACATTCTATGAACTATTAGGTACATACATAATTAAAAAAAAATCGTTTTAAAAAAGTAAAAAAAGAGTTAAAAAAAAAACAGATGGAAATCGAACTTACTACCCCAGGACTTCAAATCATTCGTCCAACGGCTAACTTATTCGCTTTGTTGAAAGTTGCTAAAATAGCCGTTCCTATATAATTATGTCATGATTGACTGCATAGTTCCATAAATGTATAGCGTGATGATAATCATTTAAAAAGTTAAATCGGTAACTATCTACAATATCCCAACCTTTTGGTGCGTCCTTTTACAATTTGCAGAGAAAAATAAGAAAATAATGTAATATTGCTCATCCCCATAGCAAATAGCGTGATAGTCTATACCCTACAATTGGAACAGACAAATATTCTAAAAACTATATTCTCCGCATAAGAATCGATCCCAAGCCTCGTAGCAATAACTTTCTTTCAAAAAATTTAACTTCGCTACGATTTTATTATAATATATTATAGGGACATAATAAAAAAATCGTATAACAAAATGTGAAAAAAAAAGAAAAACTAAAGACCGTATATGGGAATCGAACTTACAACCCCATGTTTGCAAAGCAATCGTCCAACCGCTGAGTTAATTGCTTCGTTGAAATTTATCTTAAATAGCCGTTCCTATATATTTCATGATTGACTGCTCAGTTCCATAAAGGTATAGCATGATGATAATCATTCTAAAAGTTAAATCGATAACCATCACAATATCCTAAAATTTTGGCGCGTTTTTTTCCAAAAAATACGAACATAATATAATATTGCTCGTCCCCCATAGTAAATAGCGTGATATTTTATACCCTAAAGTTTGGCCAGACTTATAAAGAACACGTATGCAAAATTTGAACAGAATCTATCCGGTAGAATTTGCGTCATGCTAGAACATAAAAATACGACATAATGTAATATTGCTCATCCCCCATAGCGAATAGCGTGATAATTTATACCCTATAACTTGGCCAGACACACGGAATATCTATGCAAAATTTTAACAGAATTTGTCCGGTAGAATTTGCGCCATGCTGGAACATACATACAGACAAACAGACAAACAGACAAAAATTCTAAAAAATATATTTTCGGCATTAGAATCGATCCTAGACCTCGTAGCAATTACTTTTTTTCAAAAATATTCAATGTACAGTTTTGACTTCGCTACGATTTTATTATATGTATAGATTAAACAGCTCTATTTGCAAGACAAATCGAAATTTAAAATAATGAAATCTTTGATTTAAAGTTTGTTCTTGGTAGCCATGTGTTGAAGTAAATAGTTCGTTCCATTTTTAAATAACACGACAGATATCTACATTTTCATACAAAAATTGACGGGTGCTCGCATGTAATCGATCAGTACCACACTTTCGATCTATCTCGAAAAAGGTTGTCAAAATAGTGCTCGAATTTCCAAGCATGTTTGAGAAAAAAAACAAAAGAAGTGCGAACTAAGCCTTGCTTTTTTGACGGCACGGTTGGCGCAGTGGTTAAGCGATTGACTGCTGCGCTGCGTGTCGCGGGTTGAATTCCCGCACGGAACAAATATTTGTATGACCTACAAGTAGTTGTTCCGGGTCTGGCTGTTTGTGTATGTGAGTTTTAAATGTTTGTAAACGCACCCACGATACAGGAGAAATTCCTAGTGTGGGGCAAAGTTTTTCTAAAAAGAAAAAAAAAAGCTCTCGTTAGAAGTTATTTGGTATGTCAACATTGACTTAAAACCTCTGAACTTTCACCTTGAGATTATTTTTGAAAGAAAATTCAACAATCGCCTAATTGGTAAAATAAATTAAGCGTGAATATGAAAATAAAGTGGGCAGTGACTTGCTTCCCTTGGGAACGCTTGTTATTCATAGCCTTATGAACTAAGCTTTACCTTTCATTGCAAATATTTGACCAAAAATGTTTTATTCATTCATTTCTTTCCGCAACATTGAAATGAAAATGAAAAGGAGGAACTTGGTACTAATAATGTTAGTCCAACATTATTTTTTGAACGAAAACTGTATGATTTTTGAATAAATTATTGGTAAAGTTAACTTTTTATACAGTAGTACCGTTTCTGAATGCGAATCAGTGTTTGGGCAGCACGAAGAAGTGACTACTATTCCTGAATTTGTGAGTTCCAGTTTCTTTTTCAGGTCTATATTTGTATTTATGATAAACATGTTTATTTCATTCTTGTTATGACTGTTTATGTGCCTTTGTATTTCGTTTTTCCTAAGAAAGTGGTTTTGTGAGTCAAGCCGGAAAACTTATAAGATTTTCGTCACCGATTTTTGATAATATAAATACATATCTCCTTAGTTTATTTTTCCTAAACAAATTTATAAAGGGCTGAAGATTGATTTTTAAATCCGTAGATCATCATGCCTAGCCTTTTCACAACAATCTCGGGGTCAGCTTTCAGTTTAACCGGATGCAGCTGAATACCAGTATTTTACATGGAGCGACTGTCTATTTGACCTCCACAATCCAGTTACTGGGTAACACGATACCCCTTGGTAGACTGGTTATCAGACTTTCGGGCTTCTGACGACCCGTAACAACTGTCAAAGATCTACAAATGACAGGCGGGACCAACGACTTAAGGGGACGATAGCTGACTTTTAATGATTTTATACTGAAGATGACGTCTGAACGAGTAGTGTTAGTGATTTGGAAAAAATATATGTTAAATTAGAGTATTTTTTTAATATTTTAATTTAGGCTTATTTTTGATTATGTTTATATTACATAGTGAAATTAATTTGTAAAGTTATGTCTAATGCGGATAAAAAACTGAGAATGACGCAAAATTCATCAAACGTATTTTTCTGAAAACTTCATTATTTTAAAGATAATTAAATTACTGATCTTTTAGTATACGTGTTTTATTAAAATACCTTTTGTTTTACATGTATTAAATTAATAATGCGTCTAATTTGGGACAGCGCTCCTTGATGGGCGTTTCCTATTACTGGCTGGACGTACTACGCGTCAGGGTTGTAACGGATATCCGTATCCGCATCCGCAACTGCGGAGCATCCGCATAAATTTTGATATCCGCAAAACATCCGCTTCCTCAACTTTTGATTTTAAAAACTCCGCATCCTCATCCGCATCCTCATAATTTCTATGTGGATGTGACTCTACCTTGTTCGCACAAATAGTTTATTTCTAAAAACTCGCGCCGAGCTAAATGGTCGCGCCGATAAGTGAGTTACGCGTTCCTGTTGGCTGAATTCGCAATGTCCTTGTCCTATGACAAACGATCGGCCGCACGTGGCAGTGGTGGCACAACTGTGGTGACACATGTCACAATTTAAGTTAGCCGACGTTCAAGGACGTGATAAAATCCCGGCGATTTTATTTCGTGCACTAGATTTTCAACGCTCTGCTTAGTGCCGAGAGTTGTAAATCCAACAGTGTTTTTTCAACGCGCTGGGACGAGAGTGCGTCCCAACGCGTTTGATTCTTAACGCTCGGCTTAACACCGAGAGTTGTAAATCCAGTGCGCGATAAAATCCCGCCGCGATTTTATTACGTCCGTGTGTACGTCTGCTTACTGGGTATAAAATCATTCGTTTATTTTTTTATCACCGCCACTGGCAAGTATCCCGAGCGAACAATTATTTAATGGAGCAGGCCCTTATCTGTGATGAACTAAGAAACCGCTTAGAAGGCGAAAAGGCCTGCAAGTTGCTTTTTATCAAATATAATTTACCTTTACGCATCTTGATCTGATTTAAATTTATATTACAATTTTTAAATATATATGTTTTTTTTTTTATATTAAAGTTGTGCAATTGACTCCACAATTTGAAATTTCAGTTCACAACTTTAATATTCAATTTTTTTAACCTAGGTACCAAATGATTACTGTATAGGTTGTAGCCTATACAAATATAAATACTATAAAAAACAAGAGCTATTTTTGTACGACATCCGCATCCGCATCCTCAATAAGGAATTTTCCAATATCCGTATCCTCATCCGCATCCTCAAACCCGATTATCTCGATATCCTCATCCGCTTCCTCATCCGTTGTATGACATCCGTTACAACCCTGCTACGCGTTGCGTGAGCTCAGTACAGAACACGCAAGCTAACCACTCAAGGTCACTGTCATATATCTGCGTCTTAACGTGCTTTCCGAGGCACGGAGGGGTCTTGGTATGTAAAGATAGTCACCCATCCACGAAACAACAGCGGCTAGCGTAGCTTAACCTGATCGGTCGATCCGTGCGGCTGTTATTACTTAGCCACAAGTCCCTGAAACGCTCCTGTCTTTTAAACCCGTTGATAATGGAATATTAACAAATAATAAATAACCACAGTGTAACTTTAAGTCGATTTGGTTATCTAATATTTAAGAGGAAGATGAGCAGGAGTAGGTTACTATCTATGTAATGGAGGATCCTGTCTAGGATATACAAAATGCCTGTCGTTTGTAAAAAAGTTGTACTTAAGCCTTGAAAAAAAAAAAAAAAAAAACTTTTAATTTCAGACTTTGCAATCTATAGAATGTTAGTACAGTAAAACTTATGAAACTAGTGTTAGTAATTAATTAAAAATACATTATAAAAACCTTATTTCCTAATGTGGGTATTAACCCAGTGCTGGACGTAACGCGTGTCCAGCCTATCCGCAATCACAGCCAGGATGCTGTTGGTGCTGGCGCGCAACCTGCCGAGCGCCGCGGCGCATCGCTTGCGGAGCACGGCGTGGAAGCCGTCAACGTGTGCATCCGCGAACATGCCCGACGCACTGCACCAGCGCGGCAGCCCCAACAACGCCCTGAACGCATTGTTATATTGGACGCGCAGGGCGCTGAATGATCTTTGCGTATAATGAGCCCACAAGCAGCAACAGATAGTTTTAAACATTGATATTTATTCAAAACTAGCTTCTGCCCGCGACTTCGTCCGCGTGGAGTAGCTACTTTGGGCTAACGCTATCTTTAATCCGCGACTTCGTTTAAATAAAGGTGTTTTTTTTTTTTAATAATGCGTACCTATGTTAGCTATTTTAGGTACCTACATCACGCTTTAATCAGTAAACCGACGTTCGCACGGACGTAATAAAATCGCAGCGGGATTTTATCGCGCACTGTATTTTCAACTCTCGGTGTTAAGCCGAGCGTTGAGAATCCAACGCGCTGGAACGCACTCTCGTCCCAGCTCGTTGAAAAAACACACTATTGGATTTTAAACTCTCGGCGCTAAACAGAGCGTTGAAAATCAAGAGCACGAAAAAAAGAACCAGATCTCGATAGGGCAACATATAGTTTCCCGTGCGAAAAACACTCTAGGCGTAAATCTATTCCTACGTGCTTAAATGTTTGCCCCTGGGCCTTATTAATTGTTACCCCAAACGATACCTTCACTGGAAATCGCGCGCAGTACTTGATCATTATTTTGCTGCGATGTTATTTTAAAACTGCGATATCTCCTAAGATATTTATTGAAATCGAATGATGCAAACGGCAATTTTGTTTTAAATTAAATACTTGTGATGAATAACGTATTTATTTGGATAAGGATTAATGTCATGTTTATAAAAACACCTTCGTAAATAACGCATTACTTTTGAACAAATTTGGTTAGCATAAAAAAGGTTAGAGTGAGCCAACCTTAAAAGATAGACATATGCTGTCGCGGACTTTTTTTTAGAACTTTTAAAGGGGAACAATTCTGTCATACATGATTTTTGCGAAACTTTAACTGTTTACGCAGCGCACGCAGCGGAAGCTCTCAAAAGGAAAAAAATAATCCCGATTTTGAAACATTCTTCATTGGTGCTCCGCTCCTATTGGTCTTAGCGTGATGATATATATAGCCTATAGCCTTCCTCGATAAATGTGCTATCTAACACTGAAAGAATTTTTCAAATCGGATCTGTAGTTTCTGAGATTAGCGCGTTCAAGCAAACAAACAAACAAACAAACAAACTCTTCAGCTTTATATATTAGTATATAATAGAATAGATATATAGATATAGATATAGATTAGTATAGATTAGTATAGATGAAAAGTAAGTATGAACAATTTACGACTTCTAAACTAGAAAAAATTACTTACTACACACTGAGTGATATTTTTCCAAAGACATTTAATTTTTTACAAAAGTTATTTTTTCTAAAATATAAACATGAAAATCTTCATAGAACCGAAGAAGAGAAGGTTACGGGTTGATGGGTGACCATCTTTATATACCAAGACTCCTCCGTGCCTCGGAAAGCACGTTAAGCCGTTGGTCCCGGCTGTCATTCGTGGATCTTTGACGGTTGTTACGGGTAGTCAGAAGTCCAAAAGTCTTACCAAAGGGTATCGTGTTACCCAGTAATTAGGTCGTGGAGATCAAATTGGCAGTCGCTCCATATAAAATACTGGTATTCAGCTGCATCCGGTTAGACTAGAAGCCGACCCCAACATAGTTGGAAAAGGCTGGGCAGATTAATTGATGAGGAGGAGTGTTTTAGAAGAATAGGCCTAATATTATGACTATTAAAATGATTAGAATTTAGGCAAAATTTATGGACTTAATGAAATACAAAAGCTTGGATATAAATTTAATCATGGTCTTGGTTTAATTAAACTGATCAGGATTCTGAATAGATATTGTTGTCGAGGATAACTTTTAAGAAATTAATTCAATTGCTTCTGCTTGATTAAACGATTTAAATGTTGGGGAGAGAATGGTATAAATTAGAAAGAAAATAACAGATTCACTTGGATTCATTATTTTCCTTTATAAGGGCTTCGTTTTTCATTGAATACTAATATAGGCTAAGATGAAAATCTTTGTTCCATTGTTCTAAGGCATTGCATTTATGGAGATAATATTATTTTTATGTATGTCGGTTGCTCTAATACAAAACATCAAACCAAGAAAGTTTCTTCTGATTCGTAGAGTACCTACATGTCATGTAGTCTGTAAAAATATGTAGTTCTTTTTCATCTCATTTTACGAGTTCTAAGAGTGAGGAGGACGAGGAGCTCCTGGCTAAGTACTAACAGCCGCACGGGTCGTTCCATCAGGTTAAGCTACACTTGCCGGGGTTGGTCCGTGGATGAGTGACTGCATACCGAAACTTCTTCGTGCCTCGGAAAGCACGTTAAGCCGTTGGTCCCGGCTGTCATTAGTGGATCATTGAAAGTCGCTACTGGTCGACAGAAGTCCGAAAGTCTGACAACCAGTCTTACCAAGGGGTATCGTATTACCTAGTTATTGGGTTGTGAAAGTTAGATAGCCAGTCGCTCCATGTAAAATACTGGTATTTAGTTGCATCCGGTTAGACTGGAAGTCGACCCCAACATAGTTGGGAAAAGGATAGGCAGATTTTTTTAGGAGGTCTTAAAGTAAACATTTTAACTAAATATTTTCGTTTCTTTTGTCCCATCAATTTGATGAGTTATTTTATTTGTCTTCAAAAATAATTTTAATCAATTGAAAAAATAGTTTTAGTTAAGTTAGTACATCATTTTGTTATTTTTATTAATTAATTGGTTATAAGTTGTTATGTACCCATATATTCTTAGACATAATGATAAATAATAAAATCTCTCTCTCTCTTATTTTTTTATTTTCCATTTCTTTTCTTTTTTTTAAATATAAAAAATACAAACACTCAGGTAGGTAATAAACTGTAGGTAGACACCAAAACACTGTTATCTCCTAACATTACTCTAAGCTTAGTTGATTATTTGTCAACACACCGTAACACGAAACCGCTGAAAATCCTCGCCTGAATTTGTGCCACCTCCAGTATTTTACGAACGATAACATCTCACAGGATTCTAAATTAATAGAGCAATTTACAAATCGTTTGGGGGAGATCGCATCAGAAGGGGGTGTTGGGGGCGTTTAGTCCCCGTCTGCCTTCAGGCGGGGTAATATTTGTCATGGACTGTTTGCCAGGTACCTACTCGAGATATTAAATCGGTTGTTATTGCAGAACAAAGGGAAAAATACTCGTGAGGTAGATAAAGTGAGTCTCGACTGTCACTAGTGTTATTACGGACAGGAAAATGCTGGGCTGGGGTCATTGAACTACTTATGAAGTAAGGTGACTGCTATTATTACATACTTGTCTGTTGGGAATTATCCCAAGATGTTTTTGGGTAGCAACAAAAATGGGCGACGAGTACTTTTATGTTCCACTCATCATCTGCCTAGCCTTTTCCCAACTATATTGGGGTCGGCTTCCAGTCTAACCGGATGCAGCTGAATACCAGTATTTTACATGGAGCGACTGCCTATCTGACCTCCACAACCCAGTAACAGGGTAATACGATACCCCTTGGTAAGACTGGTTGTCAGACTTTCGGGCTTCTGACGACCCGTAACGACTGTCAAAGATCTACAAATGACAGCCGGGATCAACGGCTTAACGTGCTTTCCGAGGCACGGAGGAGTTCGGTATGTAGAAATGGTCACGGACCAACCCCGGCAAGCGTAGCTTAACCTGACAAATCGATCCAAGCGGCTGTTAGTACTTAGCCACGAGCTCCTCTCTCTCTCTTTAATGTTCCACTAACAATAGCAAAAACAAAATGAATGACTCTATTGTATTCAGCCGCCACACTATGCTGTTTGTAAATATAGGTATACGTACCTTGGACCTATTGAAAACGTATGTTTCCACAGTGCCGGTTTTAGAAATACCGGCGCCCCGGGCGAGATTTCTGTGGCGCCCCTCACTACTCTTGGAGAGTAAAGAGGCGAAAATTTTAGCTTTTATTCTAGTTTGAGGAATAGGAAAATTCAGGATGCTAAAACACGCGAAGCGAGCTTAAAAATTTCAGTATCCCACCACGGAAAACTTAGGATTTCTTTTATGCAGAAAAGTTTGCGAATTCAGACTTTAGGACGCAGGGTGCAAGAGCGAGCTTAACAGTTTTTACCACCCCGCTGCGTCTTTTCTTTGGCCCATTCATATAAAATTAGTATCTAAACTTTGTCGACTTGTACAGAGAAGTTAGAGAAAAATATAACCCTGTCTTTGCTGTCCCGCAATCGGGTAAAAAAGAGTTAAATAACAGAAAAGATAGAGAAATAAAAGGCCGGTGGTTCGCGTTGGGCGCCCCTTTCATATCCGGCGCCCCGGGCGGTCGCCCAACCGTGCCCTACCCTAACGCCGCTACTGTGTTTCCAAATACCTTACAAGAGAAAATATTAGTGTAACACTTTGTTGGGGGCGCAACAAAGATACAACGTGCGGACGAAAATTGCACGTCGCGACAGGACAGACACTTCTGTCTGTCGCAGCAATTCATAAGCAGTTGCTAGACATGGAACGACTGCCACGAAGTGCGCACACATTTTAGAGTTATATTTTATTTCCTTTTGTTTGTTGCAGAAAAAGTAACAAACAAGCACTAGAGAACATCATTGTTTTATTGGGAAAACCTTGAAAAACTCATTTTTTTAAGTGAAAACTTCATTAGGCGCGTTGGGCATTTTTGAAATGGGACTAAACCATTGATTTCGCGACAATATAATGTAACGCAATTTACCAACACTGGAGTAAAAGACATCAACGCGTTGATTCCGATTTTTTTCAAGTTTTCACTTCTGTCGGAACGTCCGGAGTGCCATTGTTTTTTTTTTTATTAAACAACATGCAACCTATCTCCTCTTAAAACAATACTAAAAGTAAAATGTATAAGGTATCTTCCGAATACCAAAAGCCTTTATTAAGGCTCCAGAGATTACCATTAAATTAGCCAGGCGTCCATTCCAAATGCTATTGTTCCAATAATGGTATTACAATGTCAACCATCAAATCTAATTTTGCAATATGGCGTGTATAACTACTGTACAAGTAAATATTGTTTGAGGAAATGTCCCGCCGATTAACTAGGTGTACAACTAAGCTGATGTAATCTGTGGTAGTATCATTCAATCAGTTTGTTAGTAACCCGTCATTTAGTTTGAGACAACTTAATTTTGATTGAAATATCATAATAATAATTAATAAACCCGACATCTAATGTATTTTTTTTTATTAAAATCCGTTACAGCCCGGTACATGGCATGGTTTCTTTACGGTATGGCGCGATTGCTGCACCCACAGATATAGATAGACCTATACTCCGTTTGAAATAAGATTAGACATTTAAACGAACCTTTTTTACAGTTCGTTCAACCGATTTTGACTTCTATCGCGTAGGCATAAGGATGGCATTAAAAGCAAAAAAGTGGTCACAAACCAACTGTTTACTGCGGCTGCCATTTGTCATGCCGCCAACGCAATAGAAGTCAAAATCGGTTGAACGGACTGTAAAAAAGGTTTAGTTAAATGTCTAATCTTATTTCAAATGGAGTATAGATAACGCAAGAGCAACTACTTCGCGTGCCATTCCCGTGCCCAGCTTACGTACAATAATCGTAAGCTGCCACTTTCGCGCTCAGTCTGTATCGGTGCCATGCTTGTCGGACGTCAGTAAAAAAAAAAAAAATGGTTAATTGCGCTGTTATAAATTGTAAAAACTGTGCAAATGCGTAGAGAAAATATAAAAAAACGTTTCCTAGTGCTTGTGACGGCATAGTAGGTAGTCAAAAAATGGCACGCTTGCTTTTCATACAGATCGTTATACTTGCGTTCATCATCATCATCATCATCAGCCTATAATGTTCCCATTGCTGGGACACAAGCCTCCTCTCTGTGAGAGGGAGTGGGCTCTAATCCACCACGCGGGCCCAGTGCGGGTTGATAGATGTCACATGTCTACTTACTACTTATACTTGCGTTATCTAGGTCTATCTATATCTGTGGATGCACCGTAGGATGATGTGTGAGCTTGTATATGACACGGTAAACCACCGGACGACGCATATGGTAAACGGCGCCGTGACGTAGTGGCGCTTTGTCTGTCAACGAGCTTCCATAGTGATCCATATCAACATTGACGTCCGTGCCTACACACGGCGAATCAACCGTAGTTTTTTACGGCAAGAAAATCGTGTGTGTACGGCGGGCCTTAAATGTATGCACATTTGAGGTATTCTTGATAGATTAAAATTTAGATTGGAATGCGAACGTTCTTAAAAATACGGGAATTGCCCGTGAGATGTGTCCATCATCATCTCTTTACCGTTTCCTACGCATTGGCACTATTATTAGATCACATTTAGGAGTCGTTATGTTCCCGGAAAAGAAACCGTAAACCTCATTGTGGTCATAAAAAAATGCGACTTTATGGACAGTGTTAAGGTTGGACAACGATGTCCTTCTATCTGCTCACTAGCTTCTGCCTGTGACGCGTCAAATATCCTATGACACTCGGAATTACTGTAGCTACCTATTTGTGAAAAAAAGAATGGAATCGGATCAGTAGTTTCGAAGATTACCCCTACATACAAACTCACAAATTTTATTATATCCTACTAATATTATAAATGCGAAAGTTTATGAGGTTGGATGAATGTTTGTTACTCTTGCACGCAAAACTTACTGAACGGATTTAGATGAAATTTGGCACACAGGTAGTTTATAACCTGGATTAACGCATAGGATACTTTCTATCCCGCTGATTTGCTGGATTTGTTTTCTCCTCTACCTATCGTTATTTCTCCTGACAAAGTTTATTCAGTTTAAATGTATATATGTATCTATGTATTAGTATGTTTTCATTTTCAAGTTATCTATCACTTATGTTGCACCTGCCATGTTTTGTCTCTGCATCACCCTAAGGTTGACTGGTAGAAAATGCCTCAGGCATTAAGTCCGCCTTTGTACAGTATTTTTTTTACTTGTGCATAAAGTTTTAATAAATAAATATTCGGATAGCTCATGACCTAAAGAGTGCCATAAAGAATATGAATTAAAAATCTCGACTAATTAAAAAGTTGTGTAACAATGCGAAATTTCGCGGAGATTCTGGGATAAAAACATTACATTGATTAAGACAGTAATGATTCTAATTTTATTTGTCCACTGAGAAGACTCTTTATTAATTTATCGTTCGATGTTTATCAGTTTATCTTATTTATTTATGATATTACATGTATCAACTCAGAAGTTTTCTAAACCTCGTTAATTTAATATTGTCGCCTGAACATTCCTGAATATCACTGTAGAATTCTTGCCGGGCCCATTTCAACGTAAAATTATTTTTAATTTGGAATCTGTCATATTCATAGAACATCAAAAGGTCGCTTTTTGCGTAAGAAAATAAGTACTAACTAAATATTAAGTAATTGATATTAGAAATATTTTAATTGATTGAGAATAATTCCAGCACTCGCCGCGGTTCCGTTTAAGGTTTTATACTTTCTTAATTTTTAGGTCACACAACAATAATGGTTGGTTGAATAACAGCAATGCAATGTGATCTCAAATTTCCATGAACTGAATAATAATTGAGTTTGTATGCATAACCTACTAAATCCAATCTGACTTCAACATTTATAGGCTCAATATCTTTGGCAACAGCTTGGGTTTAGTAGCTACACCACTTCCTGAACTTAGCATATTGACCTAAATTAACATAATAGCTATGCGTGACTCGGTAGGCATGTTCAATGTTCACCATTAATATGAATCCCATATTATTTCCCTTAGATTTATTATCGAAGGTGTGGCCAGGAAACTGCTGTTTTCCGAAAATCACCGTTCATAATAGGTGAGAAAATGTTATCACGAAAAATAAATTGGTCAATTTATTTAAATTGTGGGTGCGTGTCCTCACATGAGGCGAACATGATAGAACGACACATTACGCTGACTGATGTTTTCATCTATCGGAAATCCGTGAGGTGTACTCTTGACCTTATTTTTGTCTGAAATGAATTTGGGCCCATTTTTTCACGTACGGGGCAAATGGCGATTTAGTTTCAGATAAATCAGTTTCAGAGATTTTTTTACCTCCTCTACTCTTATGTCCTAATGGCTATTTCTGTTCGATGATTCACTAGTTTCAGTAGGAGCGGGGTAGACTAGTCTACCCTTTAAAACTAGTAAATTAATTATTTAAGAACCTACATAGCTACTTTGTTAGATGAACTAAAACGACAGTGGGAATTTCGCGAATTTTGCCTTTCCTTTTTTTTCCATGAGTCTCGTCCCATATTATTCCATAAAGCCTAGCTTGAACGTTTTAGTACAATTTATACTAGTTTCGGCCAACTCAATAAAAACCCTGAATGGATTTTAAATGTTAGTGGCGCTTTTGAAAGAGCAGCTGTTGTCGGTACAACAAAACACCTTGTGATATTGTAGCGGTTACACCGCCACATACGAACTACACATCAAAATGACATGACGTCACACAAATCCTGCATCGCGCAGTTAGAGTTTACCAAGCGATCGACATACATACAAGATTTCAACTTCAAACTGATGGGCAGTTGCCCGCCAGACACATCACCCGTCTGGTCGGAGGATCCTCCCTTTTCTATGGTGGATGAGTGAACTTTACACCCTGTTCCTCATACCACTAAAATATATTACAGTTAACTGAAAGAAAATTTAAAACTCACATTAAAAGTACTCTTTGTAAACAAGCATATTACAAATTAGAGGATTATATTCTAGATAAGAATGCTTGGAAGCATGCTGGTCTAGCTCCATAGGACAATTTAGAGTCTAGACAAAATCAAACTGGTTGCTAATTTAATTGTGTAATTAAATATTATAACATTATTATTTATTTTTTTTACATTCTGTGATTACTCACACACTGACTAATTAGTATCACTTGTATTTTTTTAGGAATATCGTATAGGTACCTACTTTTACAATGCTTGTAAATATGTGAACACCATGTATCCATTACATAATTATTATTTTTTCTGTCATTGCTTCATTTTTAATTATTTTTACCTATTGTGGTATAGTAATATTATTCCAGGTGCATCGTCTTCACATATAATTATATAATCAATGTATACAAAATATTGTAAAACATTTTAAAAGAGTAACGGTGGAGTTTCTTGCCCATTCTTCTCCATACGAAAACTACCTTTTGAAAGGGGCGGCTAGAATCAATTCTATTTTTTGTTTTTGACGTTCAAAAGTGCCTTTTTGTGCCTAATTGAAATAAATTATTTGACTTTGACTTTACAGTTTCGAAAAATTCCATTTTCTATTTTTATGATTTCGCAAAAGCCAGAGTAGCTTTTTATTATAATAGGTAATATACGCTACGCGAATGATCATTATTATTGTTAAATTATAATTATCATGCAATATCAATAACATTATCACCTACATTTATTGATACTATAGGCTAAGCGTAAACGAACCATCGGCCACAGCCACGGATAGCTCAACAAAAAGCAGTTCACATACTTTTTTATACATTTTGCATGGATTCGTCGCCCGCAGCAAGAGGCGACAGCCACCAGTGGTTGTAGTCAATGGTCTATTGCGCCTAGACGTATACCTAGGTAGGTATAAAAGTAAGGTCTGGCAGTAGTCAGGTAGGTACCTGACTATTGACAGACTTTTGTGATCCTCTTCAATACATTTATTTAGTTTTCATACTTCTGCTGTGAGTAATAGAAGGTTTGGGATTTTACTATTAAACTATGGTTTACGTGAATGCCATGACAATAAGGATAAGTGAAGTTTCCGCATTGTGCCGATAACTAAGTACATAGTAGTGACATGAAATGAAATTAAATGGAATGTTTATTCTGTAAATAGGATACCGGAAATTCGGAATTACTTTTACATTGTCTTACTAGTCAACATTTCCTATTTGAGAATAAATGGCAAACAAACTCAGGGATAATAATTTTGGTCAAATCTTGTGGGGACCATGCATGTAGATTAGCGTCTGAAATGTCTTTTGAGGAAAGAATCATACAGATTTGAATGGATCTGAGCAGTCAGTGCAAGTATTTATCAGTAATCGTGTAGCTCAACTCAGAACTTAAGGAGCTCAACGACTCGACGAACAATACTAAAGAAAGGACATTTGGGTAGGCCGCATAAAGTGCCAGATTATCATTTTAAAACTAACTGAGAAATAGAAAAAAAGACAATAAAAAATGACCCACATTTTCTAATAATATGTTGTTAATTAATTTTAAAATAACGTTCAAATAATAATTTATCTTTCACCGTTTGACAGCAGATTTAACGAGGCAAAATGGAGAACCCAATATTAATGGAAAAGATGATTATACAATTTGCATTTTCCTCATTTTACTTCGTGTAATTAATACGCCTCAGCGAAAACCTAATTTTATTAAATTATTCAATCATCTGGATGACGGAAATTTAAAATAGGTATTTTGAGTTTTTTCCCAGGATATAAAATAAAATACCTAATACTTAGCAAGTACAACCCCATAGTTAAAAATTATACCTTAAATAGACTTCGTTCGTTCGTTTTTGGTTTCGGTCTTAAGTGGGTCGCAGCAAGAACAACCTCCACAAGTGGGGATTCATGGACTGCTCAGATCTCCGGTGTGTATGCGGTGTCTCTCCACAGACAATGGCCCACCTCCCATTATGCACCGCATGCCCTGTCACCTGTACAAGTGAAGACCTAATTGCTGCGTCAGCGAACGGTAATCACGTTGCTGAGTTTTGGGCCAAACAAATTTAAAAAACAAAAAACCAAGAACATTAATGTTTTCGTGTTATTTTTGCCATCGACACGCTTAGAAGAACATAGTTAAAAAGCCGGCCAAGTGCGTGTCGGACCACGCACAATGAAGGGTGCCGTAGATGGGATGAATTTATTCTAAGAACAAACTTAACATTGTAGTTGAAAAACATGTTTTTGCAACCAAGCAGCAGGCGACGATTTTAATAGTACTCGAGTATATATATATATATATATATATAATACCTAATTATGCGCAGTATTACTACTACCTACTACCTACGTCTACTTTATTTAAACTTATGTAATTTTATTAAAAGCACAATAAATAAAATCGTAAATATGGCATCCACACCTAAAATTACACCGCAAGGTTACACGCCACAGCAACCTCTACCACAGATAACACTAAAATCATTGGAAACAGTACATTAACCAAAAAAAAAAAAGAATAAAGCGTTCTTCTTCTTTTCGTGTCGATGGTACTCTTCTATATAATAACATTATTTTATATTAGGTATATTATATGAGCCCAGTAGGTGGCCACGTTGATTGCGGCATCAGTGGCATTCTTAAGGTCGTCCGAGGTGCAGGTAAACGTTAATTTAGCGTTTTTAAAGTGTTTTTACAATTAAATTTTACGTGGATAAAAACTGTGATTGTGGTACCATTTTTGCTTTATGAATAAGAAATAGACGATATGAGTGTAGACAAAATAAATTAAGCCTGATAGACTGTAGTAACTAGAGTATCATGACAGTGTTTTTTTTATTTACATTCAAATATCCAAAAATGCCTACCTAAGGTACCAAAACATTAAAAAAAACCGGCCAAGTGCATGTCGGACCACGCACAATGTAGGGTTCCGTAGTTGGGATGAATTTATCCGAAGAACAAACTTAACTTTGTAGTTAATTTTTTTTTAATTTCATACAGAATGTATGGGAGAATATTTTTTTACAACCGCAAATTTAAGTTGGTCGGCTATTACTCGTTAACTTGTAAAGCCTACTCAGCTGTGATAGTTTTCCTTTTAAATTCGTTATATAAGCTACTGTCGTGAATTTTTTCACATACCTAAAACCAACCATTTAGCTGGCAGGGGGGGGGGACACTTGACTGTAACAAAAATTTTCACTTTAAAGCTTAATATTTCGCAAACGGATCTCTAAATTCAAAAATAGTTTTAGCATACTCACAATGTTTTTGAACGACCTTTTCAACGATACCCTTCACCAAGGGATAGAAAAAAAAAAATATATATTTCCACTTTACGTGTTGGGGAGGTACCCTAAAAAAAATATATTTTTCATGATTTTATTTTACCACTTTGTTGGCGTGATTAATATGTATACCCATGCCAAATTACAGCTTTCTAGTACCAAGTGTCTCTGAGCTAAGCCGCGGACAGACAGACAGACAGACAGACGGACATGACGAAACTATAAGGGTTCCTTGTTTACTACGGAACCCTAAAAACCCGGCTGTATAACCCGAAGAAAGCAAAAGTAGGCAGAAGCGAGCAGAAGTGTACTTATGGTAGGTACAGCAACCACATTTCGCCAGTTATGTGTAAGTCCCATGTAATAGGGGACGAGTCTATTGAAGTTTAGACATAATTATACTTTATTTTCAACTTTCACGTTTAAAAACCTATGTTTAATATTAAAAAAAACCCCGTCCGATTCGAAAGGGGCACATAGGTACTGAAATTTGAAAATAAAAAGGTATTGCTATTTATAAATCACATTTTTAGTATCAAAATTACCCCATTTTCATTAAAAATGAGCAAATTTTCAACAGGGGTCATAAGTTATTACTTGTAGACACCCGCTAAACGAAGGCCGTCCTCGCCCCATGTAATTAACCGATAAAATTGCCCATAGAGAAAACAAAAACCCGTATTTTTTTGATTTTCCTGAAAATTGAAACATAAATAGACTCTCAGTACGATACCAAACAACAGCCTCACAGATCGGACACGTTTTTTTTTTACATATTGTACTCTATACAAAAAAAAAAAAACGGTTGGCGCAGTGGTTAAGCGGCTGACTGCTGCGCTGCGTGTCGCGGGTTCGATTCCCGAACGGAACAAATATTTGTATGACCTACCAGTAGTTGTTCCGGGTCTGGCTGTTTGTGTATGTGAGTTTATATGTTTGTAATCGCACCCACGATACAGGAGAAATTCCTAGTGTGGGGCAACGTTTTAAAAAAAAAAAAAAAAAAAAAAAAAAAAAAAAAAAAAAAAAAAAGCCGCACGGGTCGATCCATCAGGTTAAGCTACGCTTGCCGGGGTTGGTCCGTGGATGGGTGACCATCTTTACATACCGAGACCCCTCCGTGCCTCGTTAAGTCGTTGGTCCCGGCTGTCATTCGTGGATCTTTGACAGTTGTTACGGGTCGTCAGAAGCCCGACAGTCTGACAATCAGTCTTACAAAGGGATATCGTATTACCTAGTTACTGGGTTGTGGAGGTCAGATAGGCAGTCGCTCCATGTAAAATACTGGTATTCAGCTGCATACGGTTAGACTGGAAGCCGACCCCAACATAGTTAAGAAAAGGCTAGGCAGATTGGTTTTGACAATATACCTACATATAATAAAACAGTAGAAGAATCCAGTGTCTGTCTGTTTGTTTGTTCGCGCACCTCTCGGAAACTACTGAACGGATTTTCGAGTAGTTACCACAGGTAGACAGAGATTAATTTGGAACAGAATAGACTTTGTTTAATTAAAATCGGATGTTGTACAAAAAAGTAATAATATTATAAATGTTTTTTTTTATGTTTGGATGTTTGTTACACAATCACGCAAAAACGGCTAAACAGATTTAGATGACACTTGGCACACAGATAGTTTATAACCTGGATTAACATATAGGATACTTTTTATCCCGTGGGATAATAACTGACTTCCACGCGGGCGAAGGCGCAGGCAAAAGCTAGTAAGTTCATAAATAAACACAGCTTCTTTTGGAATACTTTATGAAACCCTTTGACTTTATATTCTTGTTGGTGAGTTACAAGACTTCCTGAACGTAAACAATCTTTGATTAAAATAAAGTATTAAATTCTGAACATTTAAATTATTTAAATTATTAATATTTTTTCATAAAGTATTAAATTTTGAATTCTCTCACAGAGAGGAGGCCTGTGTCCCAGCAGTGGGAACATTTATAGGTTGATGATGATGATGATGATTAAATTCTGAAAGCAATTACTTTAAAGCTACGATTTAATAATGTTGTGATTCCGTGTAAATTGAATTTATTTGCAGAAATGGGAAATGTTGCTAATTAACTACATAAATAAACGATGCTACTGAAATTAATTATTCCAATAATACTTAGAACTAGCTGTTCGTGCCCGGCGTCGCCCGGGTGTATTTTCGACGTTTCCGGTGGATTTTCCAAAATTTTCCTTCATGAATACTTTTTGTTACTTATAAACTATTTGTGGGCCAAATTTTACCCAAATCCTATTAGTGGGATAATACTAATGATTGCAATACTACAATCTTGAATTCATGCAAGCCTAGTACCTACTTTTTTTTAGGTTACTCTCAGAACTTGTGCACAACTTCTTTTTGCAAAATCCGATTTTAATGAAACAAAGCCTATATTCTGCTTCAAATTAATTTCTGTTTCCTTGTGAAAACTACATGAAAATCCGTTCAGTAGTTCTGAAGATGTGCTCAAACAAACAAATAGACTGACACCGGATTCTACTGTTTTATTATATGTGATTATTTATAAGAGAGCAGTGGTGGCCCAGTGGTAACGGCCGCGACTTACGAGTTGTGTAGGTCGTAGGTTCGAGCCCAGACAGGCGCTTTACTTTGTGTAAATTATTTCATCACCACTGTTCTCAAAACGGTGAAGGAAAACATCGTGAGGAACCGAAAGTTCGAAGACATGTGACATCTACCAACCCGCACTGGGCCCGCGTTGTGGATTACGGTTTACTCCCTCTCACAGAGAAGAGGCCTGTGTCCCAGCAGTGGGAACATTTATAGGCTGATGATGATTTATAATATACTAGCTTTTGCCCGTGATTTCGCCTGCTTGGACGTCGGAAAGTATCCCACGGGAACATACTACAGGGATGAAAAGTATCCTATGTTCCTAAACTAGGTCATGGTGGTGTGAGCGTCGGACTGCCAAGTCATACGTCTCTAGTTCGAACTCAAACCTTTGATGTTTCGGATATATGTGCGTAAAATTATCACTTGCTTTAAAAACGGTGAAGAAAAAATGAGCCGTCGCGGGACGACTGGCAGATGTGAAACATCGAAATTATTATCTACAGGTAATATGCATAAAAGGATAGCTTACGACAGGAAATAAATATGGCGACTGTTGGCGTGGCGACGCGTCGCCAGGCCAATAGTCGGTCTGATCCGCCGCTATAGATGTTTCACATCAACAGCATCGTATTTCTCGACGGTATGTGAACCCAAGTCAGAGGCCCATGGGCGGCTTTAAAACTCTGACATCAGGTTAGTAGGGACTAACCTTAGTGAACCACACGAGAAGAAGAATAAAAAAAAAAAACCGACTTCCAAAAAGCACTACAAAGTGAAAAATAACTTTTATTTCGGAAGTCGGTGTCTGGTTTTGAATTTTAATTTTTTGTCACCGACTTCCGAAATTAAAGTTATTTTTCACTTTGTAGTGTTTTTTGGAAGTCGGTTGTTTTTTTTTTTATAAGCTAACTCAAAAACCATCCAAGCAAAGTTAATAAAATTTGACCACCTTGAGAGCTTACCCTTTCAAACAAAAAAGAATTTTCAAAATCGGTCCACAATTGACGGAGAAATCGATGGACATACATAAAAAAAAAAACATACGCGACGAACATATAACCTCCTCCTTTTTGGAAGTCGGTTAAAAAAAGCGTGATAGCGTAACAAACAAACTCACTTTCGAATTATAATATTATATTATAGTTAGGATATTAAATCTCATATTAGATTTAAAGCTCATTCAAGCTCATTTCATAAATTAAATAAATTATGAACGGGTTGCAAAATTTGTTGTAGTATTAAAATGTTATTAGATACTAGCGATCCGCACCTGCTTCGCACGATTTTTACGAGTTGACAAAACATTGAGTTTTTCGGTATTATTTAGAAAGAAAGAAAGAAAAAACGTTTATTTGTGGTAAACATGACGCAAAAAATTGTTTTAAATACAAAAATGAGGAAAGTTTGGGGGATGCATGCGTCACATCCACGCAAATTTAGTATGTTGTTGTTAGTATGTTGGTATTTGTTAGTTTCATATTAAGTACTTGTGCCCGGTTGATGGCAATAGGCTCGCCCACTATTACATGGGACTTAAACATAACTGAGGAAATGTGGGTGTACCTGCTACTGGCACACCTCTGCCCAACCCTTCGGCGAAATAAGGCGTGATGTTATGTTATATTAAGTACCTGGGCGACCGAGCTCTGTTCTGGTGAAAATGGAGAATGCTCATTTAATAGTATAGGAAAGTTTATACTAATTCCATGTATAGTATATACTAATTCCATGCTGCCATGATAGTAGGTACTTACTAATTCCATGCTGCCATGTCATTATTCTAAGGTAGCCATCTTGTTCTAAATTTTGGGCGACCGAGCTCTGCTCGGGTGAAAATACAGAGAAAACTAATTTTCCCAGATATGAGACCTAGTTAGATCGTTTTTTTCCCCGTAAACCCCTATATTGCAAATAAATATATGAACAAATATTGCTCGTTTAATAGTATAGGATAGGACGTGTTATGCACATAAATCTTCCGGAATAAATTCTCTAAATTATGGTGAAAATCGCATTTAAATCCGTTTCTTAGTTTAGAAGAAAACACGGTTAATACACAAAAAGCGACTTTATTAATTTATAGTATGTATACAAATAGGTATGTATACCATAATTTGATGTATAAGTAGGTTAGGTATAGTCTATTATAACATAGGTACAGGCAATGCTTTAAAGGCTCGTGCAGACCAGCGCGATATCGCGGGCGCGACAAGGGTTGCGCTGCCTGTCGCTCCCGCAATATCGCGCAGGTCTGCACGAGCCTTAACACTACGATCTAGTTTTCACAAAAAGAGCTTCTTCAGGAAGTTGTAAAAGTAATATTACCACCTATACTCCATAGGTTTAAGTAGTTAAATAAAGGTAAACAAAAAAAACCACGTGACGAGACAGCTGTCAAGTAACCGACTAAACGTAATACCTGTCACTTCAGTTGTTATGCTACGTCACAGTTGAACTCTTCAATTTAGCAACGTTATATTTCGTTGACGTTTAGAAATTGGGCTCTTTACAATAGACAGATTACAAAATCTTATTAATCAGACAAAAAAAAAAATGTGCTCAAGCAGTTACATCTACGAAAAGTAGTTGAAGAATAAACAATAAAGTTTAACACACATTAATAAAAGAGGAAACTATGGTAAAACACTAAAATAAATTTAATTTGGTTTTGTTGTTTTTTTAACTAGAAAGTGTCATCTATAAAAACCCTTTTTTCGATTTGTTTACCTTTTTTTAACTACCTAAACTTATGGAGTATAGACAAAATCAAACTGGTTGCTAATTTAATTGTAGGTATAATTATATATTGTACAAAATATTGTAAAACATTTTAAAAGAGTAACGGTGGAGTTTCTCGCCCATTCTTCTCCTAATTCTTCTTCTCTTAATTGAAATAAATTATTTGACTTTGACCTATATACCTACTTATCTACTAGCTAAACATAAAATATTACCAACATACTCCAAATATTTCTGATACATTAAAGGTCAGTGCGTTTCAGCAGATACCTAATGAATAAAACATGCTATTTGGCGTATTCGGCCTAGGGCAGTCCATTAGTGGCGTAACTCAATGCCTTTCTGGCCAGGTCAATTTCACCCTATTTCGGCATCCCCACGTATCGAAGTATAGGAAAAAAATCTATTTCGGCATCGGCAAATTAATTGACCCAGTTACGTGACGGCTTTCATCGTTAACGTTATTTTCTGGACGTGAATTAAGGTGAGCTGACTTTATCCACGTAATACATCGTTCTAAACGTTAACAAAAGTTTCTGGCTTATTTTAATAAGGAATCATCGTTTAATTCACTATAATTAGTTATTTTTTTCTGGTATATTGATTACTTTATTTTTGACGTATAAAATAAGTTCTACTAATAATTCTACTAAGTAATAATTGAACTAACTATATACAGAGGAAATGCTGGGGCGGCTGCTGCAGGTGCAGAAAACTTCAAACGGCGCAAATATAACAACCTTACCGGTAGCTATATTTTTGAACCATTTGGGGTTGAAACACTAGGGCCATGGGGTGTTTGTTATCTTTTCACGCTCAAACGGCTTAACAGATTTGGATGAAATTTTGCACAGCATTAGACCATGACTTGGGTTAGGACATAAAATACTTCTTATCCCGATATTCCCACGAAATCGAGATTTAGCGCAGCTAGTTAAATATATATATATAGACTATAGTCCGCGCGGAACTAGTTGGCCGCGCCTTAGGTATGTGAGCGGTGGAGGGGCGGGGGCGCTTGCTGTCATTGTACGGCGCCGTACTGAGTAAACGCCCTTCGGTCCCAACGCTCAACCTCATACCTATACTCCATTTGAAATAAGATTAGACATTTAAACAAACCTTTTTACAATCCGTTCAACCGATTTTGACTTCTATACCGTAGGCATAAGGATGGCATTGAAAGCAAAAAAGTAGTTACAATACCAACTGTTTACTGCAGCTGCCATTTGTCATGCCACCAACGCAATAGAAGTCAAAATCGGTTGAACGGACTGTAAAAAAGGTTTATTTAAATGTCTAATCTTATTTCAAATGGAGTATAGGCGCGGCCAACTAGTTCCACGCGGACTATAGCTTCTATCTGCGACTTCATACGCGTGAAATTTCTTGTTCACCCGACCCACGTGTCGCATCGCCCGTCCGCACTATGAATTCGTTTTCGCTTAGCGTTCTTGGATAATCAATGGCTATCGGTAGGGGCAGATTCGGTTAGGTTTTTCCATCAGCAATTACTCAGCCTTTTTTTTTTTGGGAAATTATCAAATAACTTCTCCCACTCTAGGTGGAGCGGGAGGGCGTGTCAGACTCTTAGTGACTAAAACCCACCCGTGTTCCTTCAGTTGCCTGTATGTTGCCAAGGGCTACGGTAACTCTTTCGGATAAACCCGCAACCCCGGTAGGCATTTTTCACCCTGGAGTCTGGATTTGTGCCCGGTTGATGGCAATAGGCTTGCCCCATATTATATGGGACTTAAACATAACTGGCGAAATGTGGGTGTACACTGTACTATAGGGACACCTCTTTCTAACCGGGATTGCAGGCGTGGTGCTATCTATGTGTTCACTGGTTATAAATCGGTGATGCACTGAAATTGCCTTGTTAAAAGTAATCTAGTCACTAATGTCAGGTACAGGTTGGTAAGACGTAACATGGTATGTAATACACAAAACCTGCCTAGCTTTTGCCCAACTTTGATCGGCGTCCAGTCTAACCGGATGCAGCTTTACATGGAGCGACTGCCTATCTGACCTCCACAACCCAGTAACTCTGGGTAGTAAGATATCCCTTGATAAGACTGGTTGTCAGACTTTCGGGCTTCTGACGACCCGTAACGACTGTTAAAGACCCACGAATGACAGCCGGGACCAACGACTTAACGTGCTTTACGAGGCACGGAGGAGTCTCGGTATGTAAATATGGTCACCCATCAACCCTGCCAAGCGTAACCTGATGGATCGACCCATGTGGCTGTTATTACTTGGCCACGAAGCTCCTTCTATGGTATGTAACACGCGTAGAAACAAAATCGCCAAGTTTTTGTGTTACTTTTCAACAATCTATACCTTTTTTTAACCGACTTCTTCTTTTGGGAAATCCTCATGGATACCCTCCATCTGGGTAGAACGGATGGTTATGTCGAACTCTTACAGACTTCATAAAAGCCCACTGTCCCCTCTAGTACAATGAGTCGAGGGCCCGGGAGATACTTGTACGTTCGCGGTACCCCGACTGGTACAAGCAGACCTGGCATGAGATAATCATCTCAACCCCTTAAATCTGCGGGTTACAAAACGGCCCTTTTGCCAATGCGAAAAAGTATTTCTTTACGATGAGAAATTCAACAATATGCTGGTAGGTATACCTATTAGGAAAGTAAGTAATTTGCTATCAAATGAAATGAGTCCTTAAATACTTTTAACTCTTAGTACCTATCTATTAATTTCCTTACCTTTCTCTGTCTTCTGCCACATAATTTATCTTCAAATTAATGACGATTGTCAGCAGTTAAACACCCCCACAGCCCTTAAAACTCTGGCGCAAGTAGGCCGGGTAATTTCTTATTTAAAACTTCCACTTTTCTTTGTCATTTATTATGGACTGAACTTGTTTTATAGAGGAATGTAGTATCTGCAATCATTATGTTTTACAAATCTTCATTAACTATCCTTTTATCGTTTAATATTACTGTACTTGTATCCTTTTTTTTTTGGTCGGGAAATTAGCAAATAACTTTTCCCGCTCTGGGTGGAGCGAGAGGGCGTGTCAGACTCTTACTGAATAAAACCCACCCGTGTTCCTTCAGCTGCCTGTATTGATAGGGGCCACGATAACCCTTTTGGACAAAACCGCAACTCCGGCACTTGTATCCTATCCTAAAGTCTGACAACCAATCTTACCAAGGAGCATCGTGTTACCTAGTAACTAGGTTGTGGAGGCCAGATAGGCAGTCGCTCTATGTAGAAAATACTGGTATTCAGCTGCATCCGGTTAGACTGGAAGCCGACCCCAACATAGTTGGGAAAAGGCTAGGCAGATGACTTGCGTCCTACCTTACTGCTGGGATAAATACCCACTCACCTATTTTTCTGGCTGTATACGATACCCCTGTGCTACCAATTGTTAATACCACAGTCGTAGAGTAAAATATCTTTATTTTGCATAAAATATGGTACAATATGGCGAGATGGGCTGACGACATTGTTACCATCGCGGATAAAACCTGGATGAGGCTGGTACGCGAGCGTGGGGATTGGGACAAGGAAATAGAGGTCCCATTAAGGTCCCATTAAAATAGATGGACAAATTTTAACACAGCGTTCAAGCACGGCTAACCAAAGATATCAAAGCAAAAAAAACACTGATTAAAGTGATTTTATTTTGACCATTTTAATTTTTTGTGTATTTTCATTACTTAGCTGATATTTTTTTCTTGTAAGACAAGTATCTAATGCGTTTTCCTTATTATTATTTTTACCATTGTCCTTTTCCAGCCCGTCCCATCTTTTGATGTCCTCCCTCCGGATAACGCCCTAAGCCGAGGCTCGTACCCCACAGGGGGTGCCCTTAGCGAGCGTTCATCCTAAGCTTTTTAGCTTAGTTTATGTATGCCCTGGCTGGAGGCTTTGAGTGTAGCAGCTTAAGGCAGCCACAGGATTGACCGTTTAAACAGCCACTGTTCTCGGAACCAGCTGTGAGATGCCCTATAGAAAAAAAAAAATTGTTCTGTTTTTGGTGATTTTAATGATTTCTAAAAGTTTGTCCATCTGTTTTAATGGGACCTTATACAAAAAAAAAGCACAAAAAATATATATTTCAAGTGTATAAAATATTTAAGTAACTTTTTAAAGTGAAACTTTTATTACATCGTCTCCAAATTTTTCGTCTGTGTGTTGCATGTCGCGTGACGGTCGGCCGCGGAGTAGGGATGCGCTCGTCAGAACAGCCAAGGCCAATATGGCGGCGCCTATAGAAGTTTCACTTTTACCGTGGTTTCATAAAACCACACAATCCTTTTTTACCTTATTTTATATTCTTCTTCACCACGACCACAATGAATGAATTCCACCGGTTATTTGTTGCTGTAATATTGTACGTTGACTATGCCGACAGAGAGGCAGTAAATAATATGACTAGAAATTGCACAGTATATTTTTTTTATTGTATCTTAGGTTGGATAAAAAAAAAGTGTTTTTTTTTTTTGGAACGTTCATGAGGTCTATTTCAAAGAGGTATGCTATTTCAAAGTTATCTATTCTTTACCGGACATCCTGTATAATGTATATACAGGGTGGGTAAAAAATCGTGGATCAAATGCAACAGGGCTATAGTTGGGGTTATTTGCAGTAAAAATATCTGTGTGGCAGAGCCATAACTTGATCTTTTTAAAAGTTATGATTATTTGAGTGTTTTTTAAGAACATATTTTTTTTTTAATAATAGGCAATTAGAGTAAAATGGGTAAGTACCTATTTTAAAACAATAAAAGGTGTTTAGTTGCTTCTAGGAAATGTATCATCACTTCAAAAGTGCTTTTATGACAGTGGGTACCATGATTTATGAATATTGGCACTTTTTCATACGAACTACGCATCAAAGACATGACGTTACACAAATCCTGCAGCGCAGTTAGAGTTTACCGAGCGATCGACATACATACAAGATTTCAACTTCAAACCGATGGGCAGTTGCCCGCCAGACACAACACTCGTCTGGTCAGAGGATCCTCTCTTTTTTTATGGTGGATGAGTGAACTTTACACCCTGTTCCTCATGTCACTAAATGAATATCTTTTAAGTCTCACGAAAAATTATTTGTATAAAAATATTTTTATTCATATTTTTTACTGCATATAACCCCAACTATCGCCCTGTTTCGTTTGATCCACGATTTTTTACCCACCCTGTATATATGGCGTTGACTTATTGACGTCGACCGATACAGCATACAATGAGTGAGTGCCGGAATTGATACAAGCCCATAACCTATTTTTACTTTATACTAGGGATGGTTACGCATCTGTGCTGTCTCCCGTATTGCAAATGCCCGAAGACGGCGGTGACGATAGAC